>CM066985.1:77321831-78521831 GCA_033977485.1 Hydrangea macrophylla | reverse complement strand
CGATTCCAAACCAACGCAAACACAAGAGTAACCCAACGATTCAAAACACAACTACAAAAGGTTACCAATGATTGTAATACTTACAAAACTATCCCACGATTCTATTACAATATATTAAAACCTTTCCAAAATCCTTATTACAAGTTCGAAAAAGAACAAAAGTATAAACAAGAGTATCTCCCCCGGTATTCCTCGGCCTTACTCCTCACGCTTTTTCTTTCCTCGCCTCTTATCACCTGCAATGGAGCAAATTTCCACTGCTCAGCTATATGCTAAGTGTACGGTTCTAAATGTATGCTTATATGACAATTCATGTTTTAAGCATCTAAAATACATAGAAATAGTCTCTAAAGTGAGTGGTACGCATTCATCCGGTAAATGAAATAGATGCCGTGGAAGGCACACCTCTTCCACGCATCCCGTACACTAGTTGGGCCTTCCTCCATACCAGGTACCGTGTCCTAGTTGGGCCTTCCTCCATACCAGACACAACCACAATTAAATCATCAAATTCTCAAGGTTCGAGGAGATTACCCCCCGGATGAAATTGCACCAAACTCCCCTTTGACCCAAGTAGACAACTAACATGCTCACATAACCAGTTATACATGCTTTTATTACAGTTTCACGTGCATAATTAACGAGCCTAATTAATACATGAATTTTGCCCAGATCCAAAATATCAAAGTCGATATTTAAAACATGAAGTTTTCATATATTTCATAGATCTAGATTTCATACCTTGTGCGATCTCTTCGAAACTTTGAAGGATCAACAAGAGGCCTGAATAATTGTCGGATCTTAGATTACACGCGATTCCTACAAGTTTACAGGGGTTTTCCCCCAAATTCCTAAAAATTAGATTTTTGGAAAAGTTAGCCAAACACGGCCTAAGAGGTATCAAATTGAAGCTCTTATCTCAAGGATTCAAATCTAAAATTTGGATAAAATCTGACTGGCGAACGGTTGTCGATCGGCATCGCAAAGTCCGTAGCAACTAAATCTCCCTTTTCTCTCTCTTCCATGGATATTTTCAGAAAGTTTGACAAATGAAATTCCAAGCTCACCTATTTATAGGCACGACTTTCGAAAATTCCGTTTACCTCCTCGCGAGTTTTCAGAACTCTTAATTACCTCCCGAAATGTCTTGAATGTCTACTTTATTATTTCACGAGTGAAAACTAAAATTTATAAAAGTTTCCGACTAAGTTCCGTTTGGGTCCAAAATAAGGATCCAAAACTAAATCTCCGTGGAATCTCTATACCACCTACCTTTTATACAACGTATCACTCATTTTCTCACCATATATAGTGTTAATAAATGATCAACAACAATATAAAATTTACTATAAATTATACAGAACATGTATAATTACTATTCATCAAAATACCAGATTTGCAAATAACATTTAAATTACATAAATGTCTTTTAATCGTGCCAATGCAACATGAAGTACCATGTTCCCGTGTCTTCTCTGACACTTCACCGTTGACTCACAGTCAACTCCAGCTCAGATTATTAATAAACATTAATAATTTCACAAAATCTCATATTATGCATTTTAAAACCATGAAAATTTTGGAACGAGTGTGACAGTAAATGATTATTTAGTTAAACTCGTACATTTAGTGACTAAAATTAATTAGCATATCAATTGCATACATTTACATGTGCATTACCTGTCATGAAAGTAAATCATAAGGGGTGATGCCTAGCTCAACTAAAGGTAAATGAAAAGTGTGTGTCTTGTCCCACCATCGCTCCACAACTGATTCCACTAAATGTTGATCTGAATTTAGCATATCCACCATGAGTAGGCGAGACTAGCCAGTTGCGTCAATCACACTTTTGATATGTTGATCTACAGAAAGACGCATGTACAACGAGTGCACTGACTTCGAATTGCCCCACATTTTGAACCTATGTCCTTGGTTGTTCGACACAGTATTCCCATCGGAGGCATGCAGATTCCTATCTACAACGGGCGCATGGTCTTCACTCGAGTCTTGATGAGAAGCATTTGATTCCGTTATAGCTGTGGAAAGATGTCGTGAACTCTTATTTCCCCAGAAACGATGTATCATTATTTTTCAAAGCAAACTCAAATTGACTAAATATATCATATATCAAACTAAAATATATGTACATTTTTTTCTTACTCAATAAAGGAAAAAAATAATACTCATGAGAGTTTTTAAGTCAAACTGAAATTGATTAAATTAGATATAGTAATATATAAATTTAACACATAATTTTTTTTTTACTAAATCTAAACAAAATAAAGATGAAGGAAATTTCCTCACAAAAAATAAAAAAATAAAAACATCACTAAACTGGAAAGCTTCATATATAAATTGAAGCACTTGCATGTATATATAGATAATTCAAATAGCTGTTGTAAAATAGCCGTTGGAGGCAATGGAGGGAGAGAGAACCGTTGTAAGACAACCCTTGGGACCACACGGCATTGGGTAAGCCGCCTAAAACCACGCGGCACACACTAATCCGCCTAGTTTCAAACGGTTTAGTGTGTGCCGTGGAAAGTGTAAACGGCTTTCTCTCTGCTGTGTACTCTTTTATCCCACTACAAGCGCCCTTCATCTGTACATTAAACTTAAACCTCAATCGCCCTTAAATTTACTATACCAACTGTAGATGCTCTTAGTTATCCCTCAATTAGAATTGAGTTGATTAGTTGACTCGAACATGTGGACTCTTACATATTGCATTTTGAGTAATGTTATGCTTGCCAAATTTTTTCTCAAAAAGTGTTTCCCAACACATGTGGTGTTGGGACCCTTTTCATTAATAGTAGGACCACTTTAACAGCAACCAATCAAAATCAACTGGATCCATTGCCACATGTGTTGGGAAACACTTTTGGAAAAAAAAAATTAGAAAACATAGCATTACTCTTGCATTTTTATGTTACTACTAATTTGGTAGTTTTTTCAAGCCGCATCTATCATATTTGAATCATTTAGAAATTCTTTCGTAAAATGTCACAAAAGTTTGTTAATCACAAATTATATTAAAATTATAAGACACTGTATCTCATAAATGACAATTAATAGATAGATGAAACTAATTATAATTATATATCCCGTGAATCGCAAAGTCTTCAAAAAGTAGTATATATATATATATATATAAAATCATATACCTGTTTTTTGTCCATCCAAATATTAAACAATATCCTCTTAATCATCCACCGTCTGAAAAATCGGTAGTCACATTTAGTAATCCTATGACCTCACATAGTACGTAGTTAGTGGTTAGTCTTATCTATATAATTATTGATATATCTACTTACAAATAAAATATACAAGCGAGCGACACGCGATTCTTTTTTTTATTTTTTTTATTATAGATATAATATTCTTTTTTCTATTCCTGACGTTGTATGGTATTTGGTATGAGTGGCGTTAGTTACTAACAATCTTACGCCAAATCAAATTAATCAATCATGCATGTTATGTGTGACAGTGAGATTATGCAAGAATTACACCAACTTTTCCTATTACTACTAACCAATGTTGCTTTCAGAACACATTTACTGAATGCAGTATTTGCGTGTCCAATGAATTTGAATTAATCAATTCATTATTTGTTCAAAGTTTTAAAATATCAATTCGTAATAATTTCATAATATATATTTTTTCTTTTTAAAATATCAATTCGTAATAATTTCATAATATATATATTTTTTCTTCATATGTGGTCATTCTTAGACTCTCACAAAATGATATAGATGATGACTTTAATTGTATATGAGGCTCCGTTTAATAAGACTGATAATTGAAGTATTATAAATTAACTATTGAATTTATAGTACTGAAAATAATATTTTATTTAGAGTACTTTTCAATATATGTATATATATATACATATTTTTACTAAATTCCAATAGATATTTTCGATTACTTTTTCAGCTAAGTGGCGATCCTTATACATTAATTATCAAATAAAAAAAAAGAGGTGTTTAATTTATTTTTTATTTATTATTTATTTATTTTTTTTATATTCATTTTCACCAGTTGGTTACTTACTGCGATGAATTTTCAATTTGAAAATGTCTACAAATTGTGAATTAACTCATTCACATTCATGGAGCACCCAAACAGTCCATTAGGGAATACAGTACTCCATGTGGTTCATCACCATCCTTATATAAATGCATGCAAACACATACACAAAACATACATGCACACAAGATAGCTAGAAGAGCATCACTATACCAAACAAGAGAAGTTTTCAAAAAAAAAAAATGGCAAAGCAACAAAAACATTTTGTTCTAACACATGGTGCATGCCATGGAGCTTGGGTTTGGTACAAGGTCAAGCCACTGATCGAGGCCGCCGGCCACCGGTTCACGGCGGTCAACCTCAGGGCTAGTGGGGTTAATGAGAAGAAGCTAGATGAGGTCCGGTCACTCCATGACTACACAGAGCCATTGTTGGAGGTCTTAGCTTCAATCCCTGAAAATGAAAAGGTGATACTTGTTGGTCACAGTGGTGGTGGCATGAGTGCTGCCCTTGGTATGGAGAAGTACCCTGAGAAGATCTCAGTTGCCGTCTTCTTGAATGCAATTATGCCTGATTGCACTAACGGGCCATCCTTTGTTTTGGATAAGGTATTATATATAGGGTAATGTTAGACTCACACCCATTCATCCACATCCTGATGTGGACTAATGGGGAAATGAGAGAGACTCTGGAATCCATTGTGGTCCACCCCACTTACAGTCTTATTTATTAAAAAATATTGCACTCATAACATTTTTCACAACTTTTTTCACAACCAATACATCTTGGCCTTTGATTTCAGTCGGTCCCATGTGAAACTCATGTGGGATCCACAGAAGTCAAGGGCCCATGATGCATGGTGTTGGAAAAGGTTTTGGGTGTAGCATTACTCTTTCTTACTTAAATGTGTAGGCACATATGTCAAATAAAATACCTAAATTAAGGGCATTAATGTCACTTTACACAAGCTTGTGAAGTTATTTTAGTCTATTAGTAAAAAATAAGGACAATAATGTCATTTTGCCTTGAAAATTTGTTGACATCTTAAAATTCCATCCACATCTGTTAACCGCCGTTAAACGAAGGAATCAGGTGAGTGAAATAAACTTTTAAAAATAATGGAAGTCACTGGTATTATTCAAAATTTCAAGGAGGTCTTTGATATTAAGTCACACCTCAGGAGAGATCAGTAACGTTTAACCAAGATAAAATTAATAGGTATACAATTTTTGAAGTAACTTGTAAGTGAGTTAAGTTTTTTTGGAGTTGTAAATTTGATACGTCAATTTTCATATATACATCAAATTTAACTTTAATACAAGAAAATACCTTTTAATAATATATGAAATTTGAAGTACCCACTGAGGATGGTCTAATAAGTTGGGCCGCCATTATGTATATTACTCAATCTGTTCCATTTTATATATCTATTTTGGAGAATTTAATTATTTAAGGGAATAAAAGAATCTACATTTATTTTCCACAATTGTCCATAATCATTGTACTTTCTTTTTTTATTTTGTTTTGGTGCTGATTGCATAGAAGGGTAGTTTAGGAAAGTAAGTAAAATTTGCATACTAATTTAGGAAAGTAAACAACAATTTTGGGGCATCCAAAAAAAAAAGAAACACATAAAATAGGACGGAGAGAGTAGTTTGTTTACTAACTTTTTTTTGTCAAATATTCTTTTTTTTTAAACGTTTGTGTAAAAGTATTCTGGAGGGACTCCACTGGAAGCATGGAAGGACACTCAATTTTTGGCCTTTGGTGACCCAGAAAAGCCTCAAACAGGATTGATTGTAGGCCCAGACTTCTTAAAAACCACACTCTACCATCTATGCTCAGTTGAGGTAAGTCATGTATTAGTACATAGTTTATATTAGGTGTGTTATTTGGAACGGAATTTTCGATTCTGTGTTATTTGGAACGGAATTTTCGATTCCGACCGATTCCGAGTCGAAAAATTTCGATTTTGGAAGCAAAATTTGTATTCCGAAATTCCGAATTCCGAAAATTCCGAAAAAAAATGGAACGGAATTGGAATTGTTTTTAGAATTCTGAAAATTCCGAATTTCCGATCCGAAAATTCCGAAAATATTCCGAAAGAATTCCGAATAGAATTTTCAAAAATATTCCGATAATATTCTGAGTTCTTATATTATACAATGTAAATATGTAATACATATATACTATGTAACCATGTTTGATATTTTTTTAGGTGTTGATATTATGGACTTAATGTGTTTTAAGTGTTAGTTGTTGCTTTAAAAAAAAATGTGTGAATTTTATGTTGGAAATTTGTAATAGCTGTGTGGATTATTTTTATTATGTAGGCAGTGGTTGGAAAATTCTGAAATATTCCGAAAAATTCCGAAAATATCCGAAAATTTCCGATTCCGAAAATTTCCGAAAATTCCGAAAATTAGGAATCAGAAATGCTTTTTAGAATTCCGAAATTTCGGAATGGAATTCGGAAAGCATAATTAAATTCCGAAAATTTTGGAATTTTTTCCGAAATAGCCTATTCCGTTCCGTTCCGTCCGAATGACACCCCTAGTTTATATATATATGTGTGTTATAAAATTTCACTAAAGAGGACGTCCTCTCTTTATTAAAGGGAGAGTACTTGTTTTGACTGTTGAATCGTATTTTTATTAATGGTTTGTCATTTCACAGATTTTAAACACGATCCGGCGGCCAAAACAACGACCCTCTCTTTAATAAAGAGAAAGCGCCCTCTTTAGAACCTGACTATATATGTTATATAGCAACTTGCTATACTATTAAACTAGTTGGACAGTAATGCGTTCACCTTTTAAATTAGCAAAAAAAAAAAAAAAAAATCTCTGCTAGCTAATTATAATGATGACATGAAAGTAATTTTGAAATAAGACCATTAAAGAACTTTAGACAAAAAAAACTCTCCCACTAACTAACATGAGGGTTGAGATCGGCCGCACGGTCAGTGGACAGTGTCTATACGTAATAATGGAATGATCACACGATGGTTTTTTTTTTTTTTTTTAATAGCATTTTTAAAATTGTAAAAAGAACATCCTATGGTTCTGTCAACGTCTTGCAGGCACTGCCAATGCTGTTGCCCACACCCATGCTGCCGACGATTCCTAGACCTAATATGATATTAACTTTAAAATAAATGGCAAATACAACTATAGTTTTTCCTATACCCACATACGCAATAAAGAATGCTTCATGCACAGCTTCTCAATGAAAACGTAGGTGTAGAGAGAACATTTGTAGGTGCGTCTAGAACAACTCGAACTTTAGTGTGCTTAATGTAAAATTACAGAACTACCCTTTTTTTTTTAGGTAGCAAGAACCAATTAAAACTGAACACAATGTATATAATTTTTTGTGTATACACAATTGCTTGCAGTGGTGGTGATTAATATTATACTATATCTTTATTTATTTACTTTTTTCTTCAGGATTTTACATTAGGAACATTGTTGGTAAGGCCAGGGTCATTATTCATGGAGGATTTGCATACATTAGATAAGTTCACAAATGAAGGGTTTGGATCGGTGACACGTGTTTATATTGTGTCTGATGAGGACAAAACCATACCAGCCGAATTTCAGCGGTGGATGATCGAAAACAACCCGGTGACAGAGATGAAGGAGATCAACGGTGCTGATCACATGCCAATGTTCTCAAAGCCAAATGAAGTTTACCAATGCCTCTTAGAGATAGCAACTAAATATGCTTAGGGGTTGTTTGGAAGCTTTCTATTGCTCATTGGGGTGGTGCTTTACTTTTATATAAGGAAGTTGATGTCTTTTAATTTATTTCTTATTTGTTTTTGTAACCCAAGTATTTGTGGCTGTACCCCAATAAATGGGACTTAATTAATTATGTCGTTGCTTTTAATGTAATTTGTTAAATAAGGGTACACATAGCCATGTTATTTTGAACTTTTGTTTTCATTTTTTTGGATGAATTTCTCTCATACTACAACCAATCATGAATATGGAAAAAGAAAAAAAAAAAAAAAACCCCTTCAAATACCAAAAAACTACAACTTACCATGCATACTAGTCCTAAACTATTGGTGTCATTGCATATATTTAGACAAGAGTAATACTAGATAAACTTAAAAAAGACGCATACTGACGTGGTTAACTAAATCACTTCTTTAATTACATGGGTAAAAAAATGTATTTTTGCACCAATAATGTTTATGGTGATCTGCACTTAAGTCCCTAGTGTTGTAATTTTAGCAATTAAGTCCTTTATGTTCCAATTGTATTGCAATGTGACTCTTCCGTCATAGTTGCAATTACATCTATTAAAGTTAAGATACAAAGTATTTAATAACGGTGATACTTTAGTCGAACGTACAGGGAGAATTAGTACTATCACACATAAAAATACAAGGGGTCATAGTTAAAAGATCTTAAGTAAATGGGTGTAAGTGCAATCTCCCCTTTTCAACTAAAACTTTAGGAACTAAAGTGTCAAAGGTGCAAAGTGCGCTGTTTTCCCCATTAAATAAGAAGTGTATCATGCTTGAATCTAACTGGGGTTTGCGGTGGTGGAGGAAGTGGATCTGAAAAAAGAGGGATTCAAGTTGTATCATACTTTCACGCAATTCACAGGGTTCAACGCACAAGCATGCAATTGATATTTCAGGATCGACACTACACCATATAGCTCGATTTGTAACGGGAATATCCGTCACAATTTTGGCATTGCAAATATGTAACAGATTTTTGCAACGAATATACCCATTACAAAAACTAGCTTAGAAATGGATAGATATCTAACTTTTTTGATTTTATTTAAAAAATACTGACGGTTTGTAACGATTAGTGATGGTTATATCTGTTACTAATTTTCAAAATGTATAAAATTAGTAACAGGTTTCGTAACGGGTATATCTGTTACAAATTTTAATAAAAATTAAAAAATTATTATTATTTGATATGCTCCCCAAATTTTTTTTGGGCACCTAATTAACAAGCATAATAATTCATACAAACACAAGTAACTATCACGCCCCGGAGTAGCCAAAAATAGGGAAAATTTAAAATTTTCTTCTTAGACCCATAGGGAATAACTTGATTGGAAGCCGTCCTGTCCTCTAACACTAGAAACAACATGAAAGTTAAGGGGAGAAAGCTATTCATAACTTAAACTTTAATCTGAACAATTAAAATGATTACAAAACATTGGTTCCAATACTAATACAACAAACTATTATGAATACACGATGCTGGCGGCTATCTTTGGTCTTCAATCTAGCTCTACACTTCCAATGTTCCTTAGCATCTTACTCCCAAGACTGAATTGTTTTCTGACAAACCTGCAAGGAAATCTGGACATTGAATTGTCCAGGTGTAACATGCCGTCAGCTTTGCAACAAAGCTGAGTGGGCGCTCATAACCATATTCACTACCAATATACATACACTAACTACTCATCTCACGTTATTACTTTACATCTTAGGATGCGGTTAGTCCATTGACGTCGCTCACATGGATATCGCAAAGGTATCAATTAACATATGATGCAATTAATAAACATCTACCATTAACCAAATAACAGGATTAATATAATTCATAACATGTTTGTCTAGTTCTTATGATCATAACAACATATCACTACACCAAAAGGCCACTTTTCTAACGGTAATTTACCGTTAGGAAAATTATTTCTAACGGTAATTTACCGTTAGAAGTAAAGTGTGGGGAATATTTCTAACGCATTTTCTAACAGTAAATTACCATTAGAAAAAAAAAAATTTACTAACTGTAAATTACCGTTAAAAATATTCTTGCTAACGGTAAAATATTGTTAGTAATCCAACAATTTTGTTACACTTTCTTTATATTTACTAACGGTAAATTGCCGTTAGGAATAACATTTCTAACGGATTAAAATATATTTACCATCTAGTAATTTTGTAACACTTTCGTAAAAATACTAACGGAAAATATCCGTTAGCAACAAAGAATTACTAATGGTAAATTGCTGTTAGGATCATTTCTATGAATATCAATTAGAAACAAATAATACTAACGGTTATATTCCGTTAGAAATATCTTTCTAACGGAAAAAATCTATTAGTAATCTAAACACAGTCACATCTTTCCTCAGTTTTTATTTGCACCTAACAAACACAACCACATCATATGATCTCCAATAACATCACAATCACACCAAATTTACAAGAATAATTAATCTATAATTAACATATAACAAGCTCAATCTATAATAAGCACGACAAAATAATCCATAATAGACATAACAGGTAAAATACAAAATGTCTTTCCATCTAAACCAAAAGTAACAAACCATGTCTAAAATTTAAAGAGTTCATCCATTCAAACTTAAACTAAACTAAACAAACAAAAACAAATGGGAAATGTTACAAAGTTGACATGTCCAATGACCACCAAGCTTGAAGATAAGATGACCAGTGGTGGTTGACTTCAATCAATGACCACAATATTGATGTAAACCTTTTCTCTACCCATTATGAACTCTTTAGCAAGAAAATTGAGCTGAAGTAAACAAGAATTTCATTATAATAGTCAAAGTGTCCTAGACATGTACATATCTTACATTTTTAAGAACTAGAATAAGAAGTTAAGGACTATTGCTATCTTAAAATAAGAATTTCATAGTTTTTTTAATCTCAGACTTTATGAATCCTTATCAAACTTGGATGCATTAGTTTTCAACCTAGTCAAGATCCTAATAGCTCGTCAAGCAAAGATCTTCATGGAACCTAATTACAAGTGGGCAACACTTATGAGACTAATGTTTTTTTTTAGGCGAGAAAGATACTTCATGTAAATATGAAAATATTAACATATATCTCAAGGATGCCAAGGATTTGTACAGAGCTTGTGATAGGCCCACAACAATTGATCTAAGATGAGCTCAAATAGTCCATGTGTTTTATAGACCATACCTATTATTGCCACACAAGAGTTTCAACCAAGGTTCATCCTTCAAGTATTCCGCTAATATTAAAACTGCATCAGCTATAGAGCTAATAAAAAGAGGAATTCGTGAAGAGCAAGATATTAATCACCCTAGAGTTGAAGCTACTCACATATGTAAACAATCAGTAACATTAAACCGTTAGTTGACCTTGTTTAATTCATTCCCAAGCAGGCCCTAACAATTAACTTGAAAGGTGCACTGTCTAGCTAGTGTTCGATCATGTCTTAGAGAGGCATATGTTCGTGTGCGTCTTCATTGTTAAAAAAAAAATACTAAGATAAGAATGAAGAAGGAAAATGACAATTCTCATACACTCTCATGCAACTTCAAGTCAAGGGTATCACCAACAATGTATCTAAGTGAGCATACTAAGGGTATCATTCTATCTAGTTATCTAAGTGAGCATTCTATTTCGTTTGTCAATAGCTATTTGGAGTTAGAGGTAATACGAACTGCTAGAACACTTCCAAAATGAGCAGCGGGGCAATGATAATCAGGTTCACAAGTGGAAACCTCCATCGGTTGGTAGTTGCCAAGTGTAAGAGAAAGAGGATTTGATATATTAAAGTACAATAATATTATTATATACGGTTTGGATCCTTGAAGTTGTATTCAGAACAAGTGCATGAGCCTTGCCCAACAGCTCTTTAGCGTCTAAAGTACTGATTTAGAACTACTGAACAGAATTTGCCTGCTTTTCAAGTTTGACAGACCTGCATATGAGTCTTGCCCAACAGCTCTTTAGCATCTAAAGTACCCATAACAATGAGGGATGGAGAGAGGTACAGTGAGTTAGCCCCTGATGATTTTTTAGTTACTTTTCAAAATTATCCTTATTGATTTTCAAATTACCCAACAAAATGTAAAAGGAAAGAAAAAACAAATAAGGGTACTTTGGAATTTTTGCATTTATTTTGTGTCATGTGAAAGCCAATCATATTATGTCCCCTAAAAAAGTTGAGCTCCCAAAGGTGGACACATAAATGGGACAGAGGGAGTAATATTTTGGTGACTATATTTCACAATTTCTAATTTTGAGTGTCATTATCTTATGTGCAGCTAGCCTATGGGTATGGTAGTCTTTAAAAAGTAATCCAAAATCAGATTTCTGGTGCAACTCCAGATTTATGCTTCAATAAGCAGCTTAGGTTGTTAGAAGTAAATTTACTATGTCAAAGAGACGAAAAATATTTTGACTTGTTCAGAAAGAAGAAAAAACCAATTTATGTGGTTGCTTCAAGAATCCTAACCTTTACATGACCGAGTTGGGTTATTTGAACTCCAGAGTTGGGAATCGGAATTGGTCGACCTGCTTTCAAGCGAAGGAAGAACCACTCTTCAACAGGGTTTTACTTCAATGGCCCATAGATATAGATTGGCCTCAATGACGTCCAATTAACACCACTTGATTCTAGCAAGCTCTCAGTCTCAAGCTTCCCCTTTTACGAAGTCGAAGTCCTTCCTATCTCCTTTTAAGTGCAAGATCTACACTTGCAATACACTATTTCATTCCTCACGAAAGAAAAAGAGTGAAACTGAGTTGGCAGCATTAGAGATATCTCAACATGGCATATAGAATTTCTTTTGTCCATTTGAAGATTAATTAGTAATTACCTTAGAAGAAAAATCAACAAAATCCTTTTTTGATTCACTGGGCAGTTGCTGGGTAATAGGCACCTTTCCTCTGGTAAACAAAGTAACCTGCATAGTTTGTAATATAAAGAAAAGATAAACGTAATTCTTGACTGTCAATAGCTATAATAATTCATCATCTCGGGAACAAAAACATATTAAAGCTTGTACAATGAAGCAAAATTAACTTCAATAAATGTCAAAGGAATTTGTAAAAGAGAGGCGACGAACTGCTTCTTATTCCAATTAGCTCCGGCCAACTCCAATCTCTGCTTCTTCCCTTTCAAAGCACTGAAAAGCCAACATGATAATTGAAGGCGATATGCTTAGCATTAACAAATGCATACAACTTTTTAAACTAATGCAGTTTTTTGGAACTGCCTTGTTATTCCAAAATATACAAAGAAATTCCAAGCCTCAATCACAGATCTGTAATAACCTGCATTTTCATGTATTTGCATTGTCATATTTAATATTCATTGTCTACTTTTATTTTAATTACAATTCTTATGTGTAGAATTTATTTCTTGCCTGATTTCATAATTGAAATTCTTATTGGGACCAAACTGCAATTTTACAAAATTAATGACACCTGTGTTGGATTGCAAAACTGTATTTTAAAACGGTGGAAATGTTTGCTTTTGACTAAATCAGTATTTTTATAAAACTAGAAAATCATTTCCTACATTAAAATCAATTTTCTGTAGTTTTGTGACGAACACCGTGCCACGAAAAATACCAGTTTATGTTTAAAAATGTCCGCGTTGTTCTAAACTTCCACAGATTTTGGAAGTGATGTAAAGTTTGATTAGACTTATGCTTTATTGCCATTTATGGAAAATAATGATTGACTTAGGCTTTGTTTGGTTGTACATTGTGTGAGTGTTATATTTTTATGCCATAAGTTGTTTTGCCAAACACCTTATGTTGCCTCCTACTAGTCTATACTTGGCTCTTAATACATCTGTGGAGTTAAACCATTGTATATACGTATGTATTATGTGCATTTAGAGGTTTAGTTTTTGATTTCAATTTGTTGAGTAAGGCTTACAATACTTGGCCCCCAAGTTCATCACTTAGTGTTCTTTATAAACATAAACCATCTCTCACAATCTGAGTATTCTTATAAACTGATTTTAGAGGATATAGAGAGAAAACACAGAGAGCATTTCATAGATTTTAGTAAGAGAAGAGTTTGAACCTCCTTAGCCAAAGGTTAAGGATTGGGTCTCTTGTATCTCTTGCTATCTTTCTCAACATCTATTTAAATCTCCAGTTTCAGTGAGTATTATTAACTCACTATGAATATATTTCATACTTAATTACTGCTTATATATGTGTGATTGTGATTTTACCATTGTTAATTTTCAAATTAAAGCTTGAAGCTCAAAAACATGGATTTTTCAAACTCAATCAAAATTGGTTTTGATAGATGATTATGAAAGACTACATGATATACATGCTATGTTTAAAGTTTTAGAGCTTAATTTATTCATAGGAGAAAGTATATAAGAAATCAAATTTTGTTAACTTTTAGTTTTTCATAAAATCCTTGAGTTATAGATTGATTCATGCAAAATTGATTTCATATTCTTAATCCTTGTTGAAAAACAAAGAATTTCGTATACTACATGCCCTATGAATGATCAGATTTGAAAATGGGTCAAAAAGACCCTGAATTTCTGAAACAGAGCAGTTCTAACGAAGAAGACGAAGCCTCTGCTTCAACTCGCGCGAGCGGCCCGCGCGAGCGACCCCTTGCGCGACCAACCCGCGTGCGCGAGGTGTGCATTTCCAGGCAGACAGAAAATTTTATATATTAAAAATGAAAATAGGCAGGTCGCGAGCGACCCGCGCGCGCGACTTCTGGCAGTTTCTAGTTTTTGCTTGTTTTGTGTTAATGAACTGTTTGGGTGATACTTTATGAACTGTTAAAACTCTGTTTGGGAAATTTATTAAATCAGAATCTTAATTGGTTATGTTTGAACGATTAAAACGTTGTATTGTGACTTATCAATCCCCGTACGCTCGTCGTTTGTATAAATCAGTGAATTGCCTCATGTTTTAAAGTTTAATGACATACATGTGGAGTCACTTGTACATGCATGGTGAGTGTGAATGTTGGTCAGTATGGAAAAGAGTAATGGTCAGTGTGGCATAGTGAGTGCGGTTGAGATTGTGTTGTGGACACTCCCTGGTAAGTGAGTACCAAAGTGTGTTGTGATTGAGATTTCGGCGAGGGTGTCTTTGAAATACGATGGTGGCAAAACTGGACACTCCCTGACGACCATGGTAGCATCAAAGTGTGTGAAGCCGAACTTGGACATTCCCTGGCACCCATGGAAGTGCTAAAGTGTGGCCTACGGACACTCCCTGATACCCGAGTCTGGATACTGCGTGAGGGTTCCTCCGGTATTTGCATGGCGGATTAGGTAGTCAAAGTGTGAGGCAATGGACACTCCCTGGTACCCCGGACCAAAGTGTGAGGCAAACTGGACATTCCCTGGCACCCCTGTGCTAAAGTGTGGCTATCGGAGTATTTCAAAGATACTGGTGTGTGATAGTGGGTTGTTGGGTTTTGTCAAGAGAAAAGAGTCGGTCAGATGAGATGGTGCATTGTTCTCATACACGGTCACATATATGTGAATTTATCTTTTAATTAATATTGTGGTTGTTTTCTAAAACGAACTCTTTATCTTAATATAAACTTGTGGATTTAATGAGAATTGGAAAGTGGTAAATGAGTATGCGTTACATTCAAAGCTATGTTTTTAATACTCACCAGCTTCTTGAAGCTGACGACGTTGATGCGTCCTAAACATTCGTGTTCAGGTTTTTTTCAGGTTATGATTAGGCTGAACATTATGATTATGCTAATTGTGAATGGCTGCTTGGAAGAAAGACTGTTATCTATACTCCATGTTTTAAATTATAAACTCTTTTGTAATAAGGATGACTGTAATAGATATTAAGTTATTGTTTTGATTTAAGGTGGCTTGTGCCTTTAGAGACCCCGTGCTATAATATGTAATAAGTTAGAAAAATATTTGTAAGCCTTGATTGCTCTGCTCTGATTATTATGTTTTCGTTGTTCGACGTTTGGGACGGAATCGATCCTTCAAACTGTCGCGACCTACGGGTCCATAAAGGAAATTAAATGCTTTCCATATTTATGCTACGCCGGGGCATGAGAAGATCAAATTCCAAGCCTTAATCATATAAATTTCAGCCCAAGTTATGTTCAAGAGGGAAATATTTAGTGAAATTACCTAAAATCCAAGTAGAGATATCCGTACGCCATGCGAGGGGCTGATCTGAGAAAAATAAAACGAAAAGAGTTAATAGAAGAAGATTGAAAATATGGTTTAACCTAGATTCTTTTATATCTTTTCTTAAATATATATATATATATATATAAAGGGGCTATTTATGTGTATTGAAAGAACCAAACTAGGAAATTACAAATTTAAGAACATGACCATGTTGATGTGTATATGCTATCCCTTCATTATTAGTCTACACCTGAAATGTCCACGTTGAATTGTGGCCTTTAAATTGACTAATTAATAAGTGAAAACATGACCAAAAAGTCATGTTTGGTGAAGAATAGGAGACTGAACTGAAATCAAATTCAAAACCCATTAACGGGTGACCAGATAATAATGCCTTTCTAATCAAACTATTCGTTCTTGCTGGTCAATCAAGCAAAATGTGACAATAGGGATAGATCTATGTTTGAATCCATGGATCACAAAAAATGATCACACACTTCTTCAAGAAAAAAAATGAGCCTTCTCATTACAAATTGCTTGCTAAGAAGTTCCGGAGACTAAATAAGTGCTAGCATTCTAACCATAATACTGAAGACAAAAAAAAAAATCAACTAAGATGGTAATAATTTATAACATTACTAAGATCCAAGTCAAACCACATATTGTCCTTGTAGCAACTTATAATCAAAAAGAAAAGAGAATTCAAAGTGCACTAATTGACATCACCAATTGAGGCATATATGTTCTATGTTCAGGGCCTATATTCGAAATTAACAAAGTAACCCATAATTCAGATTTTAAGAGAAATAACAAAAACTAACCTTGCCCATTGAGAACGGATCCTCTCTGAACAACCGTGGTAGCAAGGAAGCATTCAGGGCATATATAGAATTATCAACAATTAAAAAAGGAAAAAGATAGGAATTAGTGTTCTTTCCCATCAATTTCCTCAAAATTTGCAAACCAAACATAGCCTTACTGAAAGCCAAAATAAGCCTTGGTAAAACCTACACTCACCAACAAATTCAAAGCAAAGAAATAGAATTAAAAAAGTGTCAAAGTAGAGGACAGAACTGAGAGTGAGAGAAAATTAACTATATGCAAATAGAAACCCATAACTAATAGACCTGAAAACATAAGGAAAGCAACCCCAATTGTGCTTGTGCTAAATTTTACAGCTCCAAAATATAGCTTAAAACAGCCCTAACAACACTGAGTCTTTGAATTTCTCGACCACAACAACCATCTATGAATCAGGCAAAGTTGCTAGGGGCTGTTATGGGCTGATTTAGGGGAGTGGGACTAAAATCTATTAGTCAGAATATTAAAAGAGGTTTTGAGGGGCTGTTATGGGCTGATTTAGGGGCTGATTGAGGATTGATTTAAGGGTTGATAGGCCGGGGACTGTTTAGGGGTTGATTAGGGGACCATTGAGGGGCTATTTAGAGGCTGTTAGGGGATGATTAGGGGTATACTTATAAGAAATTTCTTTACTACAAGTCCTCATGGGTCCCTGAGCAGGAACCATGCTGAAAAATGCAGCATTTCTGACTCCCAAGACGACCATTTTTTGTACCAACTGTTCCCTCATAACTGCATCGATGACCTTCACAATCTGATTTATAGTGAACAACAAAATTAGATTATTAATTAATATTATTCCATGTTTCGCAGACAACTCCAACCATATTATGCCAATAATTCAAATAAGAAGGCAAATAGAGAAAATAACTTGAGCCAGTTAGGGGACCATCCTTCTGTTATTATAACCTTAAAAAATGAATCATGTCTAAAAAAAGGGCAAAAAGTATTTCGTATCAAACTTCTTCATTCTTGAAGAAAATAAGCCAATATTTATTCATGCTTTCAAGCCAAATAACATGAATTTCACCAAAATAAGCACTTACAATCACTCTTCTCCGTGACTTTAAGAGTATATATGCCAGTTCTGCATCAAAGAAAATCAGTGAGAAAAAAAAAATGAAAAGCTCAAATTAGTGCAGTTCAGTGGAAATTGCACAAATAAAGATCCATAGAAGAATAAGGAACCAGTCGTTATCCGGTGGCACATGTTTGTGTACATGGAAACATTAGGGGGGAAAGTTGCATTCGTGCTATGTTGATCCACAAAAGTTATTTCTTTAGCTAAATGTAAGCATGACTTTAAGATCTGCAAACGGTATTAAGGAGTAAATTTACTTATATATAACACCATATTCAACATCTCTCATGCCCTCATTAAGGCTTCGTTCTGATTTGTTGACCAACTAGGCTTCAAGATATTGCTATATAGAATATTTTATAATGAAATGATATCCTAATGCATTTTGAAGTACTAATTTGTCAAATATTACAAGTGGCCTTGATTTTTCTTTCTTTAAATCACCTTAATATGAGAAGCGTCATTTGTTGACAAGTATGGTCAATAACAAGGTTCATGTCTATAACCTTAATTTATAGACTTAAACATAGGAGTTGAAAGCTAAGGTCACTAAAAGAAAAGCACTGAGTCATTTCACTTTCTTTGTCAATATTTTAAAACTATTGTTTTGGACTTCTTTTATTCTTAGTGTTATTTAAGGAAAACACAAGGGAAAACATGAGGAAACTAGTTATTTCCATTTTCCTTTCCCTCACGAAAACCATGAACCAAATAAAGCCTAAAGATTTTTCATTCATTGATCTATAACCTTGAAATAATTAAAATTTCTCATTTCAAAAGGCCAAATAATAAAAGGGGGACCGAATCATTTTCAAAAAATACAAGTTCTCTCCAGTGGCATTATAATTTGGACTCAAATCAGTTAATTACTGAACTGAGACAAACTCTAGAAAGAAAAAAAATTAATAAATTGAGAAGAAAAGAAATTGGATTGAGCCTATCTATTAGTGGTTCAAATTCATAGCTACAGAAATCTATTTTAGTGGTTCAAATCCCTAGCTATTTAAGCATGTGGATTGAGCCTATCTATTAGGCTCAAGTGAACAATAATCCAACTCAAAAAAATCAACCCAAAATTTGATAGACAAAAATATTATAATGAAACATAGTCAGTCACCTTTGGTTATTTTGTTTGATGCTTTACATAGAAAGCTGTCAGCAGTTAATACTCTGTAAAAGGAGTTCTGTAAAACACATTACATGAACAAAAAGCACATAAGATAGATTGTTTAACCTAAATGGTTCATTGGGTATAAGTACCATTCAAATGAAGCTAGTTCAAGATAAAACATAGACACTCACACACTATCAGTCAATTAAAGCAAACTTCTGTAACAGTTAGCTGCTCCTTGGATCTCCTTCAACTTGATTTTCTAACTCCTTCAAATAGAACAAAAAATAAATCAAAAATAATTTCAAATGCTCCAAAATATAAGCAATTAATAAAGGTGTGGACACTAGGTTTGTTCTTTCACACAAAATCCAAAAATCTAAAACCCTAAATCTGAAACCCTAGATATTCTCACACTAACAGAAAAGAGAGAGTGAGAAAGTGAGTAAGAGAGAGAGAGAGAGTGAGAGAGAGATAGATAGACAGACAGACAGGCAGACAAAGATAGAGACAGAGAGAGAGGGAGATAATACCTTTGGTGGGAAAAGCCCTAAATCTGATCACTAGTACAGATCTCACAGAGAGGGAGAAGGTGAGGGAAGATCTCACAGATACAGATCTTGTGGAGAGGGAGAAGGCCGGAGAAGGAGAAGGGGAGGCGCTGATTGCCAGTGAGAGGGAGACGGAGACGGCAACGGCAACGACGAAGTCTCAGAGCGGCGGTAGTACAGGAGGAGGAGCAGCGTTGCAGAGGTCTTGGAGGATCACCCTCTCTCTCTGTCTCTCTCTTTTCTCCTCATTTTGTTTCTCTCTCTCTAATTCTCCCACTCAACAAAAAGTCCAACAGCCCAATATTTGTTCTTTTCTTTTTTTTGGTTAGTCATTTTCTTTATTATCATTTATTCATTTTACCCTACATTTGTTACGGTAATTTTCCATTACTATTATTTTTACAATCGTTACAAAATTTAAAAATCTCTTGTTAAATATTACTAACAGAATTTGTTCTTTTCTAACGGAAATTTTCTGTTGGAAATTAGCAACGGAAAATTACCGTTAGAAAATCAAAACCATATGTGTTACAAAAGTGGCCAAATGGTGTAGTGTATTCGTACTAATCAATCTCTCATTTCCATTATGCTCGTGCATGTAAGTGCATACTCAATGAACCCAAATCCAAACTCTAGAATATAAAATCCCATAACCAATGCAACTCAATAACATCAGGTTATAAAACCCACAACGACAACTTATTGTGAACTTACTTTCACAATACAAACCACGCTTCCATTGCACTTTCTGATATTGTAACATCGTCGCCTTACGGCCTCATAGTAACATCATTGATTTACAGCCTTATAGTAACATCGTCGCCTTACGGCCTCATAATCCAAATAGCACGATGGTAGAATTGGCTCGATCGTCTATACCCTCGCTGGTGAATCATCACCCAATGAGTTGCACGTCAGAATACTAACTGCAAAATAGCAAGCATGACGGCAAGCCCACAAGTCATGTGTACTATCATGGCAATCCCACCGCAGAGGATGGTACATTAGTAACTGACTAGCACATGATATACAACACGACGGTAACCCATACAATGTGTGTACTATTTCCGGCAACCCACTCGAACGACTAGTACATTAGAGTGCTAACTGCTAAGCAATATGACGTTAAACCCAAACGCATGTACCATCTCTGGCAATTACACGGACGACTGGCACAATAGCAGCTCTAACTATTCTCTTACTATTATAATCACAATATCCCGTACCTCAATCATACTATCCCGTTATCACGTCTCTTTATCAGCTTGAATGGTTTCCAAAGCGTAACGACTCATAACTCATGACACAAGAATCTCAATCGTATTATCTCCCAATTTCCAGGACTCCCAAACATTTCAACTCACGACCTCACTTGGCCGGAGTCACCGACACTGACATGACAGCATGTACTGACACCGTGATGTGATCTTTCAATTACATGATTCTCTTGATAACATAACTACATGGTCAAAAGAAAAAATCTCTAGTTGATAGGGCTTTTTCTTGTACCTATATATGAATTCCATATAATTTTAATCCAAAGGAAAGAAAGTGTGGAGCTACTGAAATACCTCACTCATAATGCCTTTTAAAGGATTACGTGGTATGATTAGATCGATTAAGCTCTTATGAAATAAATATTCAACTGCTTAGGAACCTTCAAGTACTATTTTATTCCATTTTTGTCCACTTACTCTTGTACCCGCAAATGCAATGTAGGCATTAGGTTCGACAATAATGATATCTTCCAACATACCAAAACTACCACTAGTAGTAGGTGATGTAAGGATTGATAGTCTAATTAATTGTCAAAATAGTCCTTCCAAGAATTAGTGATAGTGTGAAAAGATAGAAGTCACCAAAATTACAGGGGTGGCTCATATAATTTTGATTGATATATAAATAAGATGAGGCATATTATTTATGATGTTATAGAGATTATTGTATCCTTAAGGGCAATCGATGTAGAACTGCGAGCAAAGTACATATTGTGTAGGGTAAAATTCTGTCTTTAGGATCTTGCTTTTGAAAGCCTCAATCTTTCATTATATTGTTTTATTTTTTCCGATTTTAGCTTTTATTCCATTATTTCTAACAAGAAATAGTTGCTCACTTTAAACAATAAGTCATGCCTCCACTATTTTCCTTATTTTTTAGAGCATGTTTGCTCACCCAGGGCCACCAGCTTTACATGTGTCCCTGTATGCAAACAAATTTCGTGTCTATAAAATAAACAAGAAATGTGCAAGAAGAAATATTTTAATTTATTAATCAATGAAAATGAGTGCAATTTTATAAGAGAAAAACTTATCCTCTGATTCGATCTCCTAGGGATTCCGCTTCAAGGGCGTGATGCTTGATCTTGAATGAAAAATGATGATTGCTTGATCTTGTTTGGACCGCCGAAGTTAAACAAAATCATTCACATCTTTGTGTATAAAAGGCAGTTCTCCTGAATTTGTGAATACTTTAATAAAGAATAGCACAAATTTTGTACTTCTTGTTCTTTAATGAAGTATCAAGACTTGTTTTAGTGAATTTGGATTTGAGAGAGATTTTGAGAGAAAATTTATGTAGAGTTTTGCCTTGTAATTTTTCTCTCTTTTTCTCTTCCATTGGACCTATATTTATAAGCATGCTAGGAGGGCTTTTTTTTTGCAATTTTCAAAGACTTAATATCTTTGACTTATTTAAATTGATTTCCAATTAATTGATAATTTATCTCCCATTCTAATCAAAATTAATTTGATTTGACTTCACATTATTATTTTTTTCAATAATGCTTCTACCTTTATAATTTTGAGATGTGATAAGATGGGTCTAGGTATGTTGGTTACTTTATTTTTCAGCCCATATAACATGTGGAACGGTTCACTTGAATTTGGTATGACCCAAAACTTAAAAATGGGTCAAGGTATAGAGTAATTGTCGGGACCCACTTTTAGTGTGGTTTATGACTTTGACTAACCAAGAATAAATTTGACCTCTTGATTTATTGGACAGTAGTAAGATAATAAAAATTTGTCGTCTACAAATGCCTCGACTTCAAGGCTTGCATGTATTTCGTGGTACTTATATTTTCCATGTAGAGAGTGCGAGGCTTAAAGGTTTTTTGTCATTTGTTTTTAACAGTTGGTCACAGATTCTTTCTTTTCTTTCTTTTTTTTTTTTTTCTTTTACATATATATATATATATATTTTGTAAATCATAACATCATGGAAGCCATTTGGGAGAAACTGATGATGAAATTAATTCACCATAGATTAAATAACCTTTGTTGTGTTCATTTTGAACGTGGTGTACATTTTTTTTCTTCAAAAATTTGGTTAATTAAGAATTGTACAAAGTACAAGGGGCCAGACCCCAGGATATTGCAATCAACTTAGAAGCATGCTAATAAAAAAAGAAGCTAAATATGGGAAAAATAGGAAAAACCCAGAAACAACTCAAACAAAACTAGCTAACAAAGCCAACAGGCTAAACAACGCCCAACACGAATATACAAACAGGGCGAAACAACAACAAAGAAATCAATCAGAGGATCGATCTCAGTGACGACCCTTGTGATGACTTACTTTGAAGTTTTTCTTTGCTTCTATCTTTTTCTGTCTAGATGACATGGAAAACACTAATAAGTCCATAGTCTCATGATCTGCATCAGGACCATCATCAAAATCAACCTCTGCCCCGTCATGTGAGTGTGAATGATTATCCCTATATTCAGCAATGTTCAAAGTAGAGGTGTGGTTAGGGAAAGTATTTCCTGGACAATCAGTCCTGGTTGAGGCAGAAGCTTCAACCCCCATAGGAATCTGATCAAACTCTTCTTCAACTGGGGTAAGAGCTGAAAACATTTTGCTCAAGGTTTTGGACTTACCCTCATCCTTAGGACTAGCAGAGGTCTCATTGACAATCTTTTTTTCCCTTATCCTTTCTTTCTACAACTTTCCACACTTCAATCTCTGAGTGTTTGTTGTAGCTGCTATTAGGGACTGTGTAGCTACGGTGGTGTGGTTTAGATCTCTGGAACATAGGAATAGACTTCGCCTTTTAAATCATGACCAAAACAGGCACACTTGGAACATCTCAAAGGATTCCATTGCTATTCCACAGAGATATTCAACGCGGTGTACATTGCCCATTGATACATCATATCAATACCAATCTACCAACCTTTCCTTTTGAAATGATGATATCTTAATAGAATGGGAATTATAGCCTGACCTCTTGACTTCTCAAATTTTGGCCGTGACTTAAGTAAAATCGAAGTACACAATTTATGATCAGTATATATAATGTCAGCCTTGCTAATCCTCCACATAAGAAGAACTGCTTTGAACAAACCTGGTGCAAATGTTTTAAAATTATTTTTAATTCTTTGTCATTGTTGAGATTCAATGGAGTATAATCTCTTATTTTAATTGGTGACTGTTGAGCAATATTTGTTCTATAAAAACTTATTTTCCTCATTCATGCTAAATGATAAAAATTGTTCTCTATGTTTCCTCAATTCATTCTAAAATACAAGAAATTCTTTGCTCTCTACTTTTCCTAAACTTTCTGAAAAATTTCCTTTTCTAATTTGGAACAATTCTGAGCACTCATATATCTTTCAATTCAAGTGCATGTTTGGAAAACTTGATTGCCTTAACCTGGAGAACATAGCGCCGTCTGCATCGAGTCACTGAGGGGACGGAATTGTTCTTAAGGACAGTGCAAAATGTTGCACGCCTCAATCAAACTCATAGTAATATCCTCTTTATTTCCAACCTCTGTGTGTGTATGGGGGGTTTGTGTATCCAGTCTGAATCTAAGTAAGTGTAAAAAAAGAAAAAAAAAAGAAAAAGAAAAAGAAAAGAGCCATACATACACCGGAGAACTTATATGACATGGGCCGGGTTGCACTGTCACTTGAATCAGAGTGACAGTTATAGCTTGAAGGTCTTATTGTTTCTAGTGTCCCGATCAACTGGCCTGCGAGAGGGAGACTTTGGTAGTTGTGGATATATACTAGAAGCAAGCACACCATTTGAGTTCAAGAAGCTATTTTGCTATTCCATGTAGAGGGTGAGTGATTCAAGTACACATCATGTCTCTGACACTTTGAACATAGCAACATATACATATATGGGTAATCTTGTTAAAGGGTAAGAGATGGATAGAGAATGGAGAATGTATTGTAATTGATGTGAATAAAGTGTACAAGACCATCCTTTATATAGGCATAAGAGGGTGTGTAGTACATTATGTAGTACAATAAAAGTACAATAAAAGTACACTGTGAACCTAGACTAGAAATGATTCTAACAATGATTCTAACAGCCTCCCTCAAACTCAAGGTGGTGAGATCGAGATCATCTTGAGTTTGGAAACTAAATCCTAAAGACATCCTAGATGATGAGTTTTGGTGAAGATATCAGCAGTTTGATTAGCGGAAGAAACTGAGACAAGTCAAATGGTGCTAGTAGTGAGCTGATGGAGCACAAAATGACAATCGATCTCAATGTACTTAGTGCATTCGTGGAAAACATCATTGTATGCAATCTAAATAGCACTCTGATTGTCACAGTGGATAATAATGGCATTAGAATGAGTAACACCACCCAAATCGTCAAGTAACCAACGGAGCCAAAGTAGTTCTTGAGTAGCATCAGCTAGGGCTCGATATTCTGCTTTTGTACTTGAGCAAGCAACAACAGTTTGCTTTTTACTTCGCCGAGAGATAAGAAAATTTCCAAGAAAGAAACAATAGCCTGTAGTGGATCATCGATTAGTGGGTCTCCTCCCCAATCTGTATCAGAAAAAGCACAGAGCTCGAGTGAGGAATGAGTAAAAAAGTATAACCCATGAAACATTGTTCCTTTGATATAGTGAAGAATGCGTAGAACTGTCACACCCTGGAGTAGCCAAAAATAGGAAAATTTTAAAATTTCCTTTCTGGACCCGTAGGGAATGACGAGTTACATAAAACTGACCTGTCCTTGTAACATACTAACATAATATATATATATCAAAGTAAGGAATTGCAAAAGCGTCTAATGGTATTCATGGGGGAACTTAAAGTGTTTTGCTACTTAGGCTATTATAGAAGTTCTAAATAAAAACCGCAAAAGATAAGTTGGGCGATCGATGCCACTTAAATTATTACAATACAAAAGTTAGCTATTTAAAACATAAAGGAAGTCTTAATACGGAAGTATGCCAGAGTCCTTCTTCTAGCTGGCAGACCCGTAACCTTCGTTATCATACTCTTCCTAATAGTCTGCTTCAGGATCATCTCCCTGATAGTTCCCATCTTGAGGATAGTGATATTCACCTTCAGAGTTACCTTGATAGTCCTCCTCATTCTAACCTAGACGTAAAATGTCCAGGGCATGGAAGGAGCCGTTAGCTTTTGAAGCTAAGTGAAATCGTCTTAACCGATCACTCCTAATACATTTAAGGATATACAGATACAACAATATCTTAAAACAATAATAATGAGCATATGACATGGTAGTATGACGACACAATGCAGTATCAATATATTCGACTTTTACTCAACCATGGACACCACAACTGACTCATGTGACTTGTTACATTACCAGTGTAACGCCGTTAGCTTAGAGTAGAATGATTATGCTGCTATCGTCGCCTAGCATGGACCTATAATAAATTTTGGTTTTAAAAGAGTGTAATCATTAGACTCTTAGGTACTCGTGACCTTGCCGGGAGAATAGAATAGTTACAGCGCTATCGTCGCCTAGCATGGCCCTATAGATTTCAAAAAGTAACTATTGTATTCTGTTGGATACTTTGCTATCGTCGCCTAGCATGGCCCTATAGCGTATCAACCATCAACTCATACATAACTTTGATGATTTCAATGGAAACTTTGGCTATCGTCACCTAGCAGGGCCCTATAGCAATTTCATCATTGTTCCCATTTACTTGACTGTACCACTCGGACCACTACGGTCCACACAATGTGTATAACAATATGACTGGGTTAGTCCCCGTGACTAACCATGCAGACGTCAACATTGACATCATGACTTGACCATATTCATACAAATGTTCATGTGACTGTATAAACGGGAAATCATGATAAACAAGAATATCAACGAACATTAATTAAGCATGAAGTATAGCTAACTAACATGCGTATAAGAAACAATCTCAACATTTACATAATACTTATTAGCTTCGTCCATGCAGGACGTACTGGGTATACATATAATTCACAAGAATAATTCTATAATATACCAAGTGAGTTAGGATGACTCACCTCGACGCGGGTGCGTAAAAACGAGCGTAGCGGTGGTTCCTACAAAGTATATAAATCCATAGAATGGAGGTTAATAAGTGTACTAGAATCAAAGGCATAATCGTAATTGTGTCGGATGGGTTCCTAAATCTCAACATGATGATCTAGACATCATTTTGAGTCTAACGCCATTAACTAGACTCAAATCGGAGTTCGTCGCATAAAAGACTGGGTTTTTCTATACCAGTGTGGGCCCTAAAGATAAGTTGTATTTTTGACCGTGTCAAAAGGTCACCAAACTTTAAGGGAATATTCTAGACATAACTCTAAGACTCTAGGAACTGACCGCGTATTTTTCTTAGCTACGGTTTATTTATTATGAATTTCTGAAGTTTAATAGTCTAATAATAGACTTAAGAACACCCTAATTATAAAGTATATTTTAGGAAGACATTTGACCCTCATAAATATTTTTATTAAATACTAGGCCTTAAAATAGGCTAGTAGTATTTTTCTCATAATTTTCGGGGTTCGTTTGGTATTTAAATAATTTAACTACATCCAAACAGGTCCTTTCTATAATTAATTAATAATTATTTGAAACACTAAAGTTGGGTTTTATAAATAATGATTTATTAAATAGAGGCATTAGGCCTTAAAAAAATTTAATATAATTTTCCCCTATTTATAAGTGGTCATTAGGTATTTATTACCTAATTATTTCTATTTTAAAACACTTACCTATTATTATTTTTGACCAAATAAATAATAAGTGTGATATATATATCCTTTTAATACTAGGATATAAGAATATAGTATTAATATTTTAGAATATAATTTATAGTGTTTTAAAACTTATTGAAAACCATATACAACGATTTATTAAAAATATCCTAACATTTATTGTTTATTTAAAATAGCATATAACAAACATTATATATATTAAATTAATAATTTCAGAATATTATAAATATTAAATTATATTATTCTAGATTTTTATAATAACATTAAAACTAATTTTATATATTTAAAACAATTAAACATATAATACTTATTAATTAAAGAAAACTATAACAATAATAATAATAATATTTCCAGGCCCGTGGGTCAACTTGACCCGATCCGAATCCAATGGACTATCCATTTAAAGACTCAGAAGAGTCCATGGTTAAAATCTCGCGGGTCCAACCCGAACTGAACCGAACTTAAACGGGTAACCCATTTAGAGACACAATAGAGACCGCTTAGAAACTCGCGGGTCAACCCGAACCGAATCGGGTTCTCCATTTACTTAGTAACTGATCTAACCCGTATACCCAAACCCGGGTCCATACTAACTCACATGCTAACCTGGCCCATTAACCCGAACCAGACCCAGCCAAATCTGGTTGGATCCGAGATGAAACGACGCCGTTTCATTTAGTGATTATCGGGTCATTTTAAATGACCCGACCCGATTAGAATAAAAATGATATAACCCTAAACCTAAACGGGTATGCACCACGATTTAAGCTTGGGGTACAAGCATATAAAGCCTTAGGGTTCATGTCTCCTTCTCCGGCGTCTAGCCCGCCGCCATCGAGGCGTGTTTTGGCCGAAAAACTTCCAACGACCATAACTTCCTCATCTCTCCATAGAAATTCCTAATTCCAACGCCAAAAATGATCGGGAAGGGATCCTCTATCACATAGTATAAGCTAGGTTCGTGATTCATTCGTTTAAGGCTCCTATGAATGGATTATCCTTTTTCGATTTTAAGGGAATAATGCCTTGCATGGGCTACCAAACGTGTCCCTAATCAAAAGCTGCTCTAAGGGGAGTATGTAGGGGTCCTGGGGATAAGTTTGGTATAAATTTGGGATTGTTTGGTTGAGTTTGATAATTTGAGCTCCGGCAAGGAGCTTTAATGGATGTTTTGGTGTAAACTAGAGCTTAAGGCTCTGTTTGGGCGTGCATGGGGGGTATGTGTGTGAGTGTGAGGGGGTGTGAGTGTACATGATCAGACAGGGGGTATGGATTTACCTCAGTAGCCTCGGGTCCTCTCTCTCTCTCCTTTTTTCGTCTCCGGCGAGCTCTCTTCTTCCCCCTTTGTTTCTCCAGTGGGTGTGTGTGTGTGTGTGTGAAGTGAGGGCAGAGACAGAGAGTGTGGTGAGGTGGAAACTGTGAGAGGTGTGTGTTGTTCTCTCTCAAACTCTCGATAACTCTCTTAACTCTCATATATACACATATATGCAAGAATAGGTCCCCAAAGATTTTGAAATCTATTTGAAGTTGATATGAGTAAGATTGAGGGTGATTGAGGGGGCTGATGTGGGATAGTGTGCGCCAGTGGTGGGGCTTGTGGGAGAAATCCGGTGGGTTATGGGGAGGTGTTTAGGTAATGTTTGTATCCAAAGGTCTAGGGAGCTTAGGTAGTACACATACTATAATAGGCAAGATTCCACTTTCTATTTTTGTATGGTTGAGCCGTCGCTTAAGTTTACGTGCAATGCAGTCTAATTAAATACAGATTCTACGAGTTTACGTGCAACATCAGTCTAGCTTACAATCTAAGATTTTAAATAAAGTAAATACATATTAGTCGTATAGACATTAACCAAAAGTACGAGCTAAAATACGGGGCTCCTCTATTAACAATGAAATTTTACGGGTATTACAAAAACAACAACATAGTGAGACGATCGAGGGGTAGAGAGAAATTGGCTGACAATATGAACAGCATATGCAATGTCAGGTCGAGTAATTGTAAGATAGACTATACTCCCAGCTATCTGGCTATAAAGAGTGGGATCATCTAGAAGAGTACCATCCATAGGTGTGAGCTTAGAATTAAGCTCAAGAGGGGCAGGACTGGTCTTGTTGTCTGTTATTCCCGCACGAGTACGAAGATCAGAGGAGTACTTAGCTTGAGAAAGGTAGTAACTTCAGAATTAGAAGTGATCTCAAGTCCCAGAAAATAGTTTAGCTTGCCGAGATCTTTCATTTCAATATGTTGGCTTAGGTGAGTTTTGAGACCCAAGATTCCAGATGTATCATCTCTAATGATAATCATGTCATCCACGTAGATTAAAAGAAGTAAAAAGGCCCTAGTCAGTTTGGCAATTGAATAGAGCCGAATCATAAGAGCTGGCTGTGAAACCAAAGCGTTCAATAATTGTGCTGAATTTTGCAAACCAGGCGCGTGGAGCTTGTTTGAGGCCATATAGAGCTTCGCGGAGTTTGCGGACTTGGTGGGAATGATGAGGACAACCAGGAGGAGGACGTATATAGACTTCTTCAGTGAAGTCACCATTTAGGAATGCATTTTTGATATTCATTTGAAATAAATCCCAACGACGGACTACAGCAACGACAATGAGGATGTGAACAGAAGTAAGACAGGTAACTGGAGCAAATGTTTCCTCATAATCAATCACATACTCTTGGGTAAAACCTTTGACTCCAAGGCATGCTTTGTAGAGGTCAATGGATCCGTCTGCATTAGTTTTGATCTTGTAAACCCACTTGCATCCCATAGCATTTATGCCACTCAGTAATTCTACTAAATCCCATGTGTGATTTTGTTCAAGTGCCTGCAATTCATCATCCATAAATATATCAATATGTTTCAATTTAGAGATATTTCAATATGTTTCAATCTGGAAATCTTGTCTTTAGTCGATTTTTAAATGATTTGTCAGTTGTACCAGGTATTGTGATAGTGATTGGTGGTACCACATAGTATAGTTGTCAAAACATTTGAAAATAAAGTTATGGTCGATTCATTCATTTAATGTGTTTGTATAAGATTTTAACAGATAACTGATAAAGCATTTGTATAAGATTATTTCAAAAAGAGTTATTGAGGCCTAGTATCAATAGCATTAGTCATTCACTATAGTACCAATTGAATTAGTTAATTAAGGTTCTTAATTGATTTCTAAATCAATTTTAATAGATGTCAGTATGTTTTAATTTAGAGATATATCAATTTATAGATAAATTAATAATAATTACTCTGTCGGACCTTCATCTTCCACCTCTTGGCCCCCACCGAACCTCTGGCCACCACTTCCTCAACTACCCTCTACAACCGGACCATCAATCGCACTGTCCGACTCACTACAATGTTCTTCACAAAGGCACTACCTCCAAGACGACTTCATGATTCAATTTCCAAACTCAAGTTGTTTTCATTTGTACCTTGAGTTTGAGGGGGGGGGGGGGCGCTGTTAGAATATTAGTAGAATATTATTGTAGATTCATTCATTGTTGCACCTTACCACACAATATGTCTAGGTTCATTCTATACTACTAGTCGTACTACACATTGTACTTCTCTCTTTTCCTCTCTAGGTCTCCTCACTAACCTATGTAAAGATGCATTATGTATGATTACATATATCATTCAATACAATACATTATTTCTCTCTTACTTCTATCATTTATTATGGACTGTAGGGGGTTAATTCCCCAAACTCAATTCTTATAAGGACTATTTAGACTAAAGCTAACACTAAGAGGACATAATCTATTGGACAACTTCATTCCCTTTTCTCACAAAAACAATCAAGTTTAGAGAGATACATAATGAGAAAAACAAGAAAGAATGACAAAGGGCTAAAAACCTATATACACATGAAGTTTGCTGGCTTCTTCTATGAACTTCTGGCTAGAAAAAACAAGAGGGAGAAAGATTTGAGAGAGCCTAGCAGTGCTCTGGATGCAAACTATATTGGTATGCATAAAGGAATTTTTTATTTTTTATTTTTTATTTTTAATTTTGTTTTTGTTTTTGGCTTAGAGCATAAAGGAATGTACATTTATATACTTGTACATAGATATTAGTCCTGAAAAAAAAAATTATGTCTTTCATTACATTTTGCTATCCTTTTGAAACTTGAAGTTCAAATTTAATTTATAAATGGTTTAATAGTTTTATCACATGCTGTGGGATCTATGCCAAGACATTTGGTACAACATACATATAACGTATTTAAAAACCAAATTTGGAATACCAATTTGGAAAGCATAGCATTACTCTTCTAATTTGGGGCAAGTAATTTCTTTTTTCATTCCATTTCATGTTTCTTCTTAATCTTATCTATGTTGCATTTGTTGAAGCTTGATATACATTGTTTGGCTCATTCTCTAATATCTTAAGCTTTTGGAGTAGTTGGTAACTTAACATGGTATCAAAGCCTTGTTTGTGGGAGGTTCTAGATTCGACTCTCCATCCCCGCTTTATTGTGCATATTTGCACTTGTTATTTGTCTCCACTATGATGGAGTTTGGTTTGTTTGCTCTCCACGTGCAAGTCGGGGTTGCAAGTGAGGGAGGGTGTTGAAGCTTGATATACATTGTTAGGTCCATTCTCTAATAGCTTAAGCTTTTGGAGTAGTTGATAATTTAATAACATTTTCATTTTGTCTAACTCCTGAATGATTATTGAGTTATTCAATTTATAATTCTATTTGATATGCAATCTTAGCCTATGGCATAACAATGGTAGGTACGATCTCGGTTAAATTAATTACATCGTGGAGACCTATATTTGCTTTTGAATAAGTTAACTGAAGGGAAAAAAATGTAGTCATAGAGTGATACCTGAAACCAATATTTGTTAAGAAATTGTAAGTCTAGTACTATTTACCAATAGGTATATCTACAAATCTGTATCCTATTCCAAAGGTATTTATTCATAGGGGCGGCAAACAAAGCCCGACCATACCAGCCCGCCCAATTTTACCCGTAATTTCTATTTTTGGGTTGGCATAATTTATTTGCGGGCTTTAATCGGGTTAATGTCATATGAAGTTCGGGTAACTTGCGGGTTTAATTCGGGTTTGAGTCGGGTTTTAAACATAACAAAAAGTTGAGGGACCTCATTCTGACTTTCACTCTCTCAAACGGCGCCTCTCTCTCTCTCATCTATAATCTGAGAGTTCCATCTCCCTCTCTCCCCCCTCGTAGAGTTCAGACTTCACGAGTTCTACCGAAGCCAGATCTCGTCTGATTGACTTTCATCTGTAATTTGATCGATCTCGTTCCCTGTTTCTCTCTCTGATTCTCGTCACTCTCTAGGCCGAAGTTGGATCGAGTACAATTACAATTTCTAAGTCTAGAAAGGTACTTCTCTTCATTTTTTTGAAAAGGGTTCTCTTTCATTCTCATATGTATATATATATATGTATGTCTGTATATATCGATTTTGTCGAAAAGGGTTCTCTTCCATTCTCATATATATGTTTGTATGTATGTATGTACGTATGTATGTATATATATCGATTTTGCTGAAAAGGGTTTTCTTCAAATTGGTAGCTGGGTTTTCTCTGGTAATTGGATTGGGAATTTTCGCATTCCTTGCTTTTATTCTTTGTTCTGCTGCTTTCTTGCACAACTCTAAGGAAGTCTCTTAATCGCCCCAAAATGGAAGGTAATCTCTCTTTGAAGCTTTAACTGATAAGTAGTTGAAGATTATATAAATTGTTGTGTTTTTTTTGCCTTTTAGCTTCTGGGATTTGATGACTTTCTTTAATTACAGTGTTTTGTATGGTCAATTTTGTTGTATAATGTTGATCAAGGGTTTTATTTAGTTGTGATTGTGATATAATTCTGTATACGGTTGAGGAGAAAGAAAAAAAAAAATTTTTAAAAAAAATCACACACACAAAAAAAAAAAAAAAAAAAAACCAACCGGGTCACAGTTCATATCCCGACCCGACCCGACCCGGTAATAACCCGGCCCGGTCCGAATGCAAGAAGGCCCGAACCCAACCCGAACCCGCCTAAACCCGCCCATTTGCCAGGCCTATTTATTCATAAAGTTTATTTTTACATGTTAATGAATGATTTGACTTGAATTCTCTTCAGCTATTACTCTCACATTCTTTTTGTATATTTCAATGATATCTTATTCCACATATACAAAATTGTCCCAATAAGGGTGAATAAATTTGATATGAAGTAGTGTATGTGCCCACAATAAAAAATAAACATAAGGTATAGAAGAACAACAATTGTTTTGCACTTTTACCACTTGGTCACTTTTTACTTAAGTGATATTCTTAGCATTTTAATAAATAAGTAAAAAAATTGGTCTGTCCACTATTTCTTAGAATTCCAATGCCCTTTTTTGGGGTTTCAAAACCTTAAAACTAGGGTGTCTCCTACTGTTATTTTCTTTATTTTGGGTCTCTATTTTTTTTTTTGGGTCTCTTACCCACATTTGTACGGTTCAGCATACTTACAATTATAGGACTAAAATAAATTAAAACTCATTTTGATAAACTATAGTTCTTTTTTGTTGGCTCACATTCACATTGTTTAGCAATACTTTCTAATTATCATAGGGAGAATCTACAATGATACACCCAAGATTGGCTCTATCCTATGACCGAGCGGTTCAAATCAGTAGCCAGTCCATGTCCCGGTCAAATCATGCACAACTCCTCGGACAAGCATCAGCCCGAGCAGTCTAGTCTACCCGAAACTCATCATCCCGAGCGGTTCATCCACGACGCGGCCAACAGGTCGGGAAAACCGCACGGGTACATCCCACTGCGGGAACAGCTTATCCGGGCCCACAGGCATGATCCCGAGCATCACAAGCACGATCCCGAGCATTACGGGCAGTTTCCTACTCAAGCTAGAAGACTAATGGAAAGTGCAAACTATTTCCTAATCCAATTAGGAAATCCCCACAATTAATGCCAATCTATATCAATTGGATTATATTTCCTTATTCATGTAAGAGTAGGTCTCTTGCATCTATAAAAGAGACCTCTCACCCCCCATTGAAGGGGCCGACATTTTAGTCTACACAGCACCTCTATAACATCCATCTACATGCCCGGCCGACCTACGATAGCTCCAGACTTGTTGGTCCACCACATGCCCCCAACTCTTTTACATTATAGTGAATGTGCTGAGACACACACGTGGACGTAGGTACCTTCATTAACAGGGCCGAACCACATACAAAAAACCAGTCTCTCACACTCTCCCTCTCTCCCCTAAAATTGCTCTACTTTACTCTTACCAAATTCTGGCATCATCAATTTGGCTCCGTCTGTGGGAAACGACAAGTCTTCTCATCAACAAATCTCTTGACTGATTGTCATGCCACCGAAGAAGGGTAAGAAGGCTGATCAACAGTCCGACCGGGATGTTCCTTCGGCCCCGGCACCGGCTGCGGCAGCCATGACATCTGAGCAGATCACCGCGACCCTCACACAACTCTTGGAGGGTCAACGTCAAATCCAACAACAGGTCGAAGCCCTGCTGGCTCAGCAAAGCAGTCCTCCAGGGGCCGGGAAATGACCCGGGAACGTTGCGTATAGTCGGGAACCGATCTTGACCAGACAATGTACCCGAGCCAACCCGTCCCGTGTTGAGGATACCAGAGACATCAACAGTGGACGTGCTGCTCGAGAGGAAAGACAGGAGCATATAGCCCGGGAATCAGTCCAGGGTCACTCGGTCAAGAGCCGAGTTATCCCTAGGCACACGATTACCCGGAGTTATAGCCGAGCCCGATCCCAGAGAACAGCACACCACCATGAAAAAGAAGCCTCTTCCACCAACCCGACCAGCCCCTCAGATACCGATCGGGAAGGAGTGGAAGCCCGAATCAAGGACTTGCAGAAGCAGATCGACGGAGTGGCCAAAAAGCTTGGTCAAAACTGTGTTCCGAATCAAGCCAATACTGAGACAGAGTCACCGTTTTCCAGCCAGATCACGAGGTTCTCCATCCTGCGCAAATTTAAGCAGCCTCACCTAGATCCCTATAACAGCTCGGGAAGCCCGGTCGACCACGTCTGGACCTATAAGGCTCAGATGGCCCTAGCCACCAACTCTGATGAACTACACTGCCTAGCCTTCTCCAGCACTTTGAAAGGCCTGGGCGTGCAGTGGTTCTACTCCTTGGAGCCCCGATCGGTCTACAGTTTCAAACAACTCAGCAACAGTTCATCAACCAGTTCGCCGGCATGGATGAACGCCCAAAGCCAGACATGCAGCTACTGACGGTCAGACAATGGAATAATGAGTCCCTCAAGGAGTTCACTGACCGGTTCAACAAACAAAAGATTCAAATCCGCAATTTAAACGAGACAATCGCCATCATAGCCTTTTGCTCGGGAGTTCAACATACCAAGTGCGCCGCGTCATTCCACAGAAATTGACCGAAAACTTTGGTTGAGCTCTCTGGGAGGGTTGGAAAATACATTGACACTGAAGAGTTTCTGAAGACCAAATACACCGGGCAAGAAAGCAACGAGCCTTCCAGAGGTAAGCGAAAGTGAAATCAGCCCCGGAGTTCTGACAGTTCTTCCAGTTCACAGTAGACCGGGTTAGGCAGACCTCTAGTTCACAGCAGTCTGAGTTCGGCAGTCCCGACCTGACCTCTAGTTCATAGCGTTCTGAGTCCGGTAGTCCCGACCCGACCTCCAGTTCACAGCGGTCTGAGTCCAGCAGTCCCGACCCGACCTCTCACAGTGGTCTGAGTCCGGTAACCCTGACCCGACCTCCAGTTCACATCGCTCAGGATCAAGCAGTTCTGACTTTGCCTCCAGCACAGAGAAATCAGGAGCCTGACGATCCTGATCTGACCCCCTGTCTCTATCGGTCTAGATGAGCCCGACTACAGTGGTACTTGACTGATCACCACGTGAGGCTCTACCGATTGTTACAGAGCCCATTCAGAGACCTCGGGCCTAACCCCGAGGCATCCAAAGACCTCAGGCCTAACCTCGAGGCATCCAAAGACCTCGGGCCTAACCTTGAGGCATACAAAGACCTCGGGCCTAACCCCGAGGCATACAAAGACCTCGGTCCTAACCCCGAGGCATCTAAAGACCTCGGGCCTAACCTCGAGGCATCAAAAGACCTCAGGCTCCGAACCCAGGCACTAAAGACCTTAGGCTCCGAACCCAGGCACCAAAGACCTCGGGGTCACGCCTGAGGCACCGGCTTTGCTTAGGTCTAATCGACGATTGGGGCAAACCTCCTAGGTGGCTGATGATGGCAAGCTTCAAAAGATCCTGCAACCACCATGTTCCAGGTCGGTTACCTACAGTCATAGCCTCTGTAAGACCCTCGTCTTAGTGAAAGCTTGGGGGGCAAGACGGCGTAATGAACTAAACAGGCAATCACACCGGGTATCTACAGGCCTCGCAGATAACCAAGTCAAAATCTTGGACAACCCAAGCACCTACAGTACTCAGAGGCATTAACTCCACTTAGGTCTAAACTGACGATAGAGGTGACTAAAATCTCTTAGGTTGGCCGACTATAGAGGAGCCAAAAGACCCTAAAGAAACGTGATTTAGGTCAGCTCCACCAACATTGTTAAGCTCTTCTCCCAACAGTCTTGACGAAGGCTGGCTGGGTGGAAGACAACCATCCTGGGGAGTTGACATAAAAGGACCCTAAAGCAATACGCTTTAGGTCGGCTTTTCCAATATGGTAAAATCCTTCTACCCACAACCTTGACGAAGGTTCACGGGTAGAAGATAACCATCCTGGAGGCTAACTCAAGCAAAAAGACTCCGAAGTAGGCCGAGTCTCAACTCTCGATCACTTCTCGAGCATGCAAAGACTCCAAATTAGGCCGGGTCTCAACTCCCGGTCAGTTCCCGAGCACCTAAAGGTCCCGAGCTAGGCTGGGTCTCAACTCTCAGCTAGTTCCTGAGGACTCACCAGGCTCAGAAGCCCTGAGGCAGCTTCCCCAAGCACTCAGACAGTGGCAAGTAACATCAAACTGATTTCCAAACTTGCCCCGATATAGCATCTGGCCAACCTTGGAAATGGGGGGCAGCGGATACACCCAAGATTGGCTCTATCCTATGACCGAGCGGTTCAAATCAGCAGCCAGTCCGTGTACCGGTCAAATCATGCACAACTCCTCGGACAAGCATCAGCCCGAGCAATCTAGTCTACCCGAAACTCATCATCCCGAGTGGTTCATCCACGACGCGGACAACAGGTCGGGAAAACCGCACGGGCACATCCCACCGCGGGAACAGCTTATCCGGGCCCACAGGCATGATCCCGAGCATCACAGACACGATCCCGAGCATTACAAGCAGTTTCCTACTCAAGCTAGAAGACTAATGGAAAGTGCAAACTATTTCTTAATCCAATTAGGAAATCCCCGCAATTAATGGCAATCTATATCAATTGGATTATATTTTCTTATTCATGTAAGAGTAGGTCTCTTGCATCTATAAAAGAGACCTCTCACCCCCCATTGAAGGGGCCGACTTTTTAATCTACACAGCACCTCTGTAGCATTCATCTACATGCCCGGCCGGCCTACGGTAGCTCCACAGTTGTTGGTCCACCACAGGCCCCAGGCTCTTTTACTGTATAGTGAACGTGCTCAGACACACACGTGGACGTATGTACCTTCATTAACAGGGCCGAACCATATACAAAAAAATAAGTCTCTCACTCTCTCTCTCCTAAAATTGCTCTACTTTAATCTTACCAAATTCTGGCATCATCATACAATACAACCACATGCGTTATTTATGTCGTACGACCAAAATTGGTTGTAATGTTTTATTATTTTTGGGTACAATATTTTGTGACTTGGGTGCAATATATGATTTACCACGTAAGCAAAAGATGAAAACCACTATAAAAACAACTTGGGTACAAAGTTTTGCCTAACAATAGTTAAGCATGAATTTTATTATATAATTTTTTTGGATGGACATCTATGTTTTGGACGGTACATATCTATTATACTATACTCTTTGTTGGTTAAAATATATGCGTATCTAATTGCTTTCAAGTATGGGTTCAGTCGATAATTAACCTAATTAAGTGTTGAAAATAAAAAAAATTAGTATCTGATGATGCCGAAAACTGGTGAGGGCAATTCTAAGAAGAAAATGAAATCACAGAAGGTTTGTGTGTGGTTCGGCCCCGTTAATGAGGTGACCTACGTCCACTGTTGCGTCTATGCGCGTTCACTAGCAGATCACCGGCGGCCTGGTGAGCCAACAAAGTGGGGCGGCACTACCAGTAATACCAGCCGGGTGTATGCGTGTATGTTGGTGATTTATCTAAGGTGTATTCCGCTTAGGGAGTTGATATTCGCATCCCCTTTGAGAGGGTAGGTGGGCTCTTTTATAAGTGTAAGAGTCCACCTTTACATGGTAAGCTTCACTAGATTAGGAAGCCTAATCTAATCACAATAGATTTGCCCAATATTTGGTGAGTTTCCTAAGCAGTTAAGGAAACCACTAATTCTCTTGATCGAGCGACAGCTGTGTAACGATTTGAGGGGAAACGTGATTGATGCCGTGATCCTCGGGGCCCCACTACGACCGCCCGAGTACCTCGGGTGGCAACTGCAGCATCCCTCGGGGGCGTGGGCTCCATGCCTCAAATCTGTCTTCCCCGGGTCATTAGCTGAATCACGTGGCGGTTAGGTAGTTACAAGATATTTCTGGACATATCAGCTGCCCCCCATTTTCAGAGCTGAGATGACGCTATATCAGATGAGGTCGGAAAATTAAGAACGCCCTTCATAGACCGCCCGGGAAAATACCGGGTCCCCCACCGGACCACGGCTAACACGGGATGACCCGGCGGCTTAAGGACCGAGCGGTAGCTGTACAGGCCTGAGATCCCCGACGCCACGTGCCTACTGGTTACAAGCATAGTTCGGGCTTAAAGCATCTAGTTTAAGAGGTAACTGAATCGTCCAGCTGGCAACCAGACTATCACATCCCACATTTAATGCTCACGCCTTCTGAGGCGTCGCCCCACGTGCCCGAAATGACAGTTTCGGCGGGAGAGTACATGAACCGTTCGATCAGATTGGATCCCATCCGTTCGTTCTGCTTATATAATGAGCACTATTTATCCTGGCTTCTTCACTACTCAACACTAGCTGAATCGCCTGAGCAAACTCTCCGAGCCTCCTATCCTTTGCTGTCTTTGCCTTTCCAAACTTTTATCTTCACCAAATGGCCTCACACGTTGACCTAACATCAGACGAGGGGCTTAAGGCATTCCGGGAAGATTGCCAAATTCCCGAGGACGTGGTGATCCGTCCGTTCGTTGAAGGAGAAGAAGTAACCCCTCCTTTCTTCCTCATCAGCAGCTATCTGCTGCTGATCGTGGGATTACGCTTTCCTCTGCCGGTCTCCTTCTGCGACCTTCTTCAGGGTTTGCAGATTCCACTACACAAATGCCGACCAAACGTTGCCCGCCTCTTATGGGGAATTTCGGCGCTGAACGAGCGACTGGGGTTGTTTCTCCGGGCTGCCGATGTTGCGAGGTGTTACATACTGGGCATTGACAGCAGAGGCCCCTACTTTCGCCCTAAGACCGAGGGGAAAGACCTTGTCCGAGGTCTAGACTTCCCAAACAAGAACTGGCAACGGTACCCTTGGGTGCTGGTTGCTGGTAACTGGTTGGAGTATGACGGTCTCTGCCCTCCTGCGGGTTATAATCCCGATCATTGCAAACAGGCCTTCATCGCCCTCCGTGGAGTCGTCCCGTCCGAAGATGACATGGAGGCTTTCGACCAAGCCATCGAGGCCAGTATGTCGTTCTCCTACTTGAAAGGGAGACCTGCGGAGAATTCGGGCGTCGGATCGTCTTCTGCAACCGCTGCCGCTGCGGCATCTGGATCGCGCCGCTATACCCGGTCGATGGCGACCGGGGCGCGCCCGGCCAGCAGGACGGGCCAACCCGAGGGGCCGGTCACCTTGTCCACCAGCAATGACTCCTCCTCACCTGAAGATGTAAGCCCGCCTCCGGGCCCGTCCAGAAAGGGCAAGGAGAGAGAGGTCGAAGAAGAGCCTCAGCCCCCACCGAAGAGGAGCCGACCGGAAATATTCACCGGCCCCCGCATGCCGGGCTCATGGTCGGATTTCTCTCTCGCGAACATGGAAGAACGCTTGCAGGCGGTGGAGAAGATGGGCGCCGAGCTGCAGATGGACTCCGCCTTGCGGGGGGTGGATGTCCACGCCTTGGTGCTGGCCGTAGAGGGGCTGACGGCGAAGGTGGCTGCCCTGGAAGAGGAGGTCAAGGCTTTGAAGGGCCAAAGACCTTAAGGGCATTTTTGTTTACACATATATGTACATTTTTCCTTCTTCTTCTTTTTATTTTCTTCCGGGAAGGCTACTGTAATTGCTCCCGTCTTTGTATAGTTTCCCTTTTATAGCAATAAAAAGGTCCCTGAGGCCATCTTTTTCCTTCATTAAGTCCCTTGAACTGTGTATCAATTCTGTACAACTCTGTGAGGTTAATTCCCGACCGGCTCGCAAATGCGCCCGGGCTATGGTTGCTCGGGCCTGGACCGCTGCTTCCACGCGTCAACCAATCGTTGGTCAGGTTAGATCCTAACGAATGGAGGCGTGGGCGTAACCAAACCGTTCAGAAGCCAACGGAAACGTCTTTTACGTGTACTTAATGCGCGCGCCTTTTGAGGCGACCCCCCACGTGACCGAAGCGACGGTTTTGGGCGGGATATTTTCTGGACCGCTGGATCTGTTCTGATCTGGGCCGTTCGAGGTCTTTTATATAAGGAGCACTCGCCCCACCTCCTGCGCACCCTCCTGATTCTCTTGTCTCTGATCTTTCTTTTTTCTCTTCCCTGTTCCTTTTTCCTTTCGAAGCGAAACTGGAGAGAACGAATCTTGTGGGGTTTGAGCGGGAGTGGGATTTCTTCCTTCTCAGATTCGTAGCGTTTTTCGAGTCAGGTGGAACCCTAACTCACTTGAACCGGACGGGTGTTCTTTGCGTGGTTCTGAGAGAGTGCTACCTGGTGTTGCGGAGCATCTACTTGCTACCATTCAGGTTAGTAACCCTGCCCCCCCTGTATATCAGGCTCGGGGTTTTCGATCCCTTCGCGAGTCGTCCTTTGTGTCGGTTCCTTCCTGCCGGAGGGCCAGAGATGGAGCACTCCGGCTTCAATTCCGCGTCGAGATCGGAGAGTGAGCAATACCAGTCGGGGTCCCCGGGTGCTAGCCAAGGCCAGCTCCCGGAATCCCCGTCCGACCACCAAAGCGGGGCCTGGATCCCCATTCGCTTGTCCAGTAGTCAGTCTTCCGAGGAGGCCCCTGTTGCCTCCGTTTCGAGGGGATTAGGCGACGAGCTACCGGAGGAGACCGACCGCATGGTCTTCGCTTGTGAGTCCACCTCTTCCGTTCTTCATTCTGGAGACTTTCGCCGAATTAGGGAGAGGTACTCCCTTCCTGACGGTTGCGCCCTAGCCGTGAATTCCGGCGGCGCGCACCTATATCAGTCAGGGTTTGTCACCCTGTTTGAGGACGCTATGATGGCGGGCCTCCGACTTCCGCTTCACCCGGTGGCTCGGGACATATTGATTTTTCTTGACATCGCTCCCGGCCAGTTGGCTCCCAATGGGTGGAGGTTCTTGATGGGGTGTATATCATTGTGGCCCCAGGCATTCGGGTATGATCTTACCCTACAGGAGTTCCTTTGGGCTTACCGGCCATTCCCTGTGCATAATGAGTTGGGGTTTTTCTCGTTCTCCGCCCGTCCGGGCAGGAAAATCATTGACAACTGCCCTAGTAACAATAAAGGGTGGAAGGGAAAATTCTTCCAGGTATCTACCCTTCATCTCTGTGACATGGCTCCGGGGAGCCAGCTGAAGACATCCTGGGCCAGGGAGTTGAAGGGTAAGACCGCCCTTCCGCCCTTATCTGCTATCCCGAACTATCCGGAACACAGTGGATTGTTGACCAGTTTTCTTCTCTCTCTTTTTTTTTTTTTTTTTTTTTTTTTTTTTTTTTTTTTACAGCGGGCTCACCTAAACCCCCAGAAATTTCTGAGGCGTGCCAGGCCAGGATCTTGAAGCTAGCGAAGTCGCCCGTCAGCATCTGGAACGTGCTGTCCCGGTCGGGAGGGCTCATCGCTAAATACTCCCCTGAGCCGCCTATTCCGGCCCCCAGCTCTACACCCATCATCCCTGGTAAGTGTGCCAGTAACATGTACTTGTACTATTTCTGCCCCTTGCACCTTTGATCGTACGATCTTTGTTTCTACAGAAATGGCTCCCAAACGCAACTTGGATCAGCTGCGGGAGAGACAGGTCGCCGCTACCGCCACTGCTGCCGCTCGGGTGGCAATCGCCCAAGGAAAGAGGCCGGCCACCGAGGTTCCAGGCGGCGACCGCCCACTCAGGCGCATTCGCCACGGGACCAATACCCGTCCAAGTCCCGTAGGGACATCGATTCCCCCCAGGCCGGCTGTTGAAGAGCCCGTGCCCATGGCTGATGTTCCATCGGGTTTGCCCCCGGGCGGGCATGATGAGGCCCGGGAGAGACTCAGGCCCTGCCTCGCGCCAAACCAGGTGACGGCGTGTGCTGAGCTAACCCCCCAAGGGATCCAAGGATGGCTATACAGCGTCTCCCACCTGGTGAGTGTTCCGCTTCTTTTTGTTTAAACGCGGACTTGCCCTGCACTTGTTACTTGTTTAACCGATGTGTGTTCTCCTGTCGTAGGTTGGCTGCATAGCTGCGGGGTCCGAATCCGTCCACTCATCCCTGGCCGCGAAGGTGGGCGCCGCTGAAGCCGCCCTTTCGGAGGAACGGAAAGAGCTGCAGGTAGCAAAAGCTGCCCTGGCCGTGGAGACGAGCAAGACGAAGTCGCTGGCCTTGAGCTTAGGGGCGGCTCAGGCGAACCTGGCAGCGGCTTTGGCCGAACTGGAAACTTCCCGGGCCCTTATCGCGGCAGCCGAGGCCCAGGCTAAAGCGGTGACCGAGGCGCCTTCCGCAGAGGCCTTGGAAGGAGCTTTTGACGATGGCTTCTTCCAAGGTTATGAGGATCTGAAGCGGCGGGTAGCTCGGGACCACCCCGAGTGGGTTCTCTCGGCCTACGCGGGGATTGACTCGGATTACTGGGACATCGGTGAGGATCCCGGACTCGGTGAAGCTCCAGCCGCTGGCGAGGGGCTTGCGGCCGTTGGAGATCCTGAGGTCGTTGCTGAGGCCACCGAGCTTACCCCGGAGGGAGGCTTAGCGGAGGGGGGACTTACCATTCCGGGGGAACAGGCCGGGGAGACCGAGAACGTGCTTAATGCGGAAAACTGACTTCCCTGTTATTTGCTTTTGTCGTTTGTAGACTTTTATTTTTCGGGGAGGCTACTACAATTGCCCCCCAAGCTCTGTACACTCATTTTAATTAATGAAAAGGCCCTTGAGGTTATCCTTCCGTTAACTTTGTTGTACTGTGCTTTTATCTTTTGCTAGTATCCGTACGGCCTTGGCCAACCTAACATCTGCCTTAGCAAATGCTTTAGGACCGTAACCCACAGAACACCTAGTCGAATGATATAATTCCCTGTTTTGGCCTTAGCGTTACCCTTTTGTCCTCCTGTCCCCTGCCCCCCAAGCATTTTGCAAAGGCAGGAGTGCGGGTGTACGGGACTGAATGGCCGTAGGGAATCGACCTGGAACATGGGTGGTTGCAGGAGCATTTGAAGCTTGCCATCGTTGGCCACCTAGGGGTTTTGGCCCCATCGCTGGCTGGACCTAGGCGAAACTTTAGTTGATTTCCTGTTTAGGTATGGGACCCTCTTGCCCCCAGGGCTCCTGTTAAGGAGGGGGCGTGTTGGGGATCCACCATAGGAAACCGACCTGGAACATGGGTGGTTGCAGGGTCCTTTTGAAGCTTGCCATCGCTGCCCACCTAGGGGTTTGGCCCCATCGTCGGCTGGACCTAAGCATAGCTTGAGTTAATTTCCTGTTTAGTTGGAGGACCCTTTTGCCCCCAGGGCTCCTGTTAAGGAGGGGGCGTGTTGGGGATCCACCATAGGAAACCGACCTGGAACATGGGTGGTTGCAGGGTCCTTTCGGTGCCTCGGGGTTAGGCCCGAGGTCTCTTGGTGCCTCGGGGTTAGGCCCGAGGTCTTTTGGTGCCTCGGGGTTAGGCCCGAGGTCTTTTGGTGCCTCGGGGATAGGCCCGAGGTCTTTTGGTGCCTCGGGGTTAGGCCCGAGGTCTTTTGGTGCCTCGGGGATAGGCCCGAGGTCTTTTGGTGCCTCGGGGTTAGGCCCGAGGTCTTTTGGTGCCTCGGGGTTAGGCCCGAGGTCTTTTGGGTTAGCCTGATGTACCGAAGGGAATAATGTTTCAAAGCAAACTTTCCATTTTATTCAAAAAATAACAATCTGTAACAATTGTCCTATCAAGGCTACGTAGAAAAAGAATTCTCCTCATAACTCTAGCTTCCCGTAGCTATGTGCTACTGATAGTACTTGCGGAGATGTTGCACGTTCCAGGGGTGGCTGAGGTCGTGCCCATCCATACTTTGTAGCCAATAGGTTCCTGGTCGGTTGACCCGAGTGACTGTATATGGTCCTTCCCAGTTTGCTCCCAACTTCCCATGGCTTGGGACTCGGGTTGACTGGTTCACTGCTTTAAGAACAAGGTCCCCAACCTGGAAACTACGATGCTTCACCTTACTGTTGTAATACCTTGAGACCCTTTGCTTGTAAGCTGCCACCTTGAGATAGGCTTGGTCTCTTTTCTCCTCGACCAGGTCTAGTTCCGTCCTGAGGGCCTCTCCATTATCTGGGTCAGTGAAGGTGGCCACCCGGTATGTGGGTAGCCCGAGCTCCGTGGGGACTACCGCCTCAAAACCATAAGTCAAGGAAAAGGGGGTTTCGCCCGTTGCCGCCCGGGGTGTGGTACGGTAGGCCCACAGAAGGGCTGGGAGTTCGTCGGCCCACAGGCCTTTAGCACCTTCGAGCCTCGTCTTAATCGACTGCAAAATCGTACGGTTGGTTACTTCGGCCTGACCATTAGCTTGTGGGTGCTCAGGAGAAGAGTAGTGGTTCAATATTCCATAGTCCGAGCAGAACTGTCTAAAGACGGGTGTATCAAACTGTCTCCCATTGTCGCTAATCAGGACTCGCGGAATACCGAACCTGCTAAGGATATTTCTTTCCACAAAATGTTCCATCTTTCTCTCGGTTATTGTTGCCAGGGGCTCGGCCTCCGCCCACTTTGTGAAGTAGTCCACGGCTATCACAGCAAACTTGACCTGCCCCTTCCCCGTTGGCAAGGGACCAACGATGTCAATTCCCCATTGGGCGAATGGCCAAGGGCTTAGGACCGGTGTCTGAAGTTCTCCTGGTTGGTTTATCATGGGCGAGTACCGTTGGCACTTGTCACACCTTCGAACGTACTCCTGCGAATCCCGAGCCATGGTTGGCCAGTAGTACCCCTGTAGCAGGGCCTTTCTTGAGAGTGTCCGACTCCCTACGTGGTTCCCGCACACGCCTTCGTGAATTTCGTACAGTATTGCTTGAACTTGCGTGGGATGGACACAACGAAGGTACGGGATGGTGAACCCCCTTTTATAAAGGACACCGTCTAGGACATGATATCGTGCTGCTCGGTACTTGACCCGTCTTGCTTCCTCTTTCTCGTCCGGTAGCCTTCCTGTCGTCAAGAAAGTCATGATCGGATCCATCCAACTGGGTCCCAGAGTGACCGGGTCGACCTCCATGCCTTCTGAGTTGATCACACTTGGCTCGGGTAGGAATTGTATCCTTATCCCGGGCAAGTCTGACTCAGCCGACGATGCGAGGCGGGCGAGCCGGTCAGCCCTGGTGTTCTCTTCTCTGGGTATTCGAGTGATGGAAAAGCCTTGGAGTTGTTTGGACGCTGTTCGGACGAGTGCTAGGTAGGCCATCATGCTATCTTCCCGTGCTTCATACTCTTGGTTTACTTGATTGACCACGAGCTGGGAGTCGCTGTAGCTCTCGACCTGTTGTGCGCTCATCGAAACGGCTAATTGCAGCCCAACCAGGAGGGCTTCGTACTCGGCCTCGTTGTTGGAGGCACGAAACCCGAATCTCAAAGCATATTCAAGCTGGATGCCCTCGGGGGTGGTCAGGATAATTCCGGCCCCACTGCCCTGCCGGTTGGAAGAGCCATCGACATGCAGTATCCATGTGGGGATGCCGGCGAGCAATCCGGGCGGTAAGGCTGGAGGCTCGAGTTCTTCTATCGGGTCTTCTGGATACGTAAACTCGACCAAGAAATCTGCGACGGCTTGTCCCTTGATGGCCGTCCGCGGTCTATAAGTTACCTCAAACTCCTCCAGTTCCAAAGCCCACTTGACGAGCCTTCCGGATGTGTCCGGTCGAGAGAGGATTCTGCGGAGGGGTTGGTCTGTCAGTACTACGATGGCATGGGCCTGGAAGTACGGGCGGAGCCTTCGGGCCGATGTAACGAGGGCGAAGGCCAGTTTCTCGATGCGGGAGTACCGGCTTTCCGCGCCTTGCAGTGCTCGGCTGGTGTAATACACTGGGAACTGTATCCCGTGCTCTTCCCGGACAAGCGCTGAGCTGACTGCCGATGGCGACACCGCCAAGTACAGGAACAGTTCTTCTCCAACTGTAGGTGTCGACAATAGAGGCGGAGAGGTCAGGTATCTCTTGAGTTCCTGGAACGCCTCCTCACACTCCTCTGACCATTGAAAAGCTTTACGGAGAATTTTGAAGAATGGTAGGCAATGGTCAGTTGCTCTGGAAACGAATCTATTCAGTGCGGCCACCCGTCCGGCTAAGCTCTGAACTTCCTTGGTTGACTTGGGTGACCGCATGTTGATGATGGCCTGGATTTTGTCAGGGTTTGCCTCTATTCCCCGTCTGCTGACCAGATGACCGAGGAACTTCCCGGATGAGACCCCAAAGGTGCACTTGGCCGGGTTCAACCTTATCCTGAATTTTCTCAAAATGCTGAAGGCCCCGGCCAGATGCTCCAGGTGATCGGGTTCATCTCGGCTCTTGACCAGGAGATCGTCCACGTATACCTCCATGGACGTTCCGATAAGATCTTTGAACATGAAGTTGACCAAGTGCTGGTATGTAGCCCCGGCGTTCTTAAGGCCGAAGGGCATGACCCTGTAACAGTACGTGCCTTGGTCGGTGATGAACGCCGTCTTCTCTTCGTCTTCGGGGTATATGCTGATCTGATTGTACCCGGAGTAGGCGTCCATGAACGAGAGGAGTGAGTGGCCTGCCGTCGAATCGACGAGGAGGTCTATCCTGGGCAGCGGATAACAGTCCTTGGGGCAGGCCTTGTTGAGGTCAGTGAAGTCCACACACATCCTCCATTTACCATTACTCTTCTTGACCAGAACAACGTTGGCTAGCCAGTCGGGGTAGTGGACCTCCCGGATGGAGCCAGCTTTTAATAGCTTCTCTACCTCCTCACTTACAGCTTTTTGCCTTTCGGACGCCATGCCCCTTCTCTTCTGCTTTACCGGACGGCAGTCTGGGCTAACATTGAGGTGATGGGACATCACCCGGGGATCAATCCCGGGCATGTCCTCATGGCTCCACGCAAAGACATCCTGGTTTTGCTTCAGGAACTGGACCAATTTTTCTTTCAAGGCAGGCTCCAGCAGCGCGCCTACGTTGATCGTCCGATCCGGGTGCTCCGGGTCCAGCACAACTTGCTCCAATTCTTCCATCGGCCCTATCATGTCTCTCGGGTCCCGGGGATCCATTTCTTGGACATTCAGAGTCTCGGTGATTGCCCCCCGTCGCAACGAGCTAACATAACAACTCCGAGCCGTGGTCTGGTCTCCTCGCAAGCATCCCGGTCCCTGAGGAGTCGGGAATTTTACGGTTAGGCTGTATGTGGAGACAACTGCTCGTGCTCTGTTGAGGGTCGGCCTCCCAAGGATGACGTTGTAGGCCGATGGGGCATCCACTATCACGAAATTGGTGAGCAGGGAAACCTGTTGTGGATAGGTCCCCATGAGTACCGGGAGTTCGATCGTGCCGAGCGGTTGGGTGCTAGAGCCGTTGAATCCAACCAGGGGAGTAGCGACTGGCCGGAGCCGATCTCTATCGACCCTGAGTTGGTCGAATGCCGCTGCGAACATTATATCCGACGAACTGCCCGTGTCGACTAGTACCTTCTGGACCATGTAGTTTGCTATAGACAGTGTCACTACCAGCGGGTCATCGTGGGGGCAGTGGAGGCCACGTATATCATCGGATGAGAACGTCAGGACGTCAGTTGGTGAGGGGCCGGTGGATTGGACCTGCCATACATCCGCTCGGGATGCTCGGGCATGCCTCTTCCGTGCCGACTGTGAATCACCTCCGCCAGATGTTCCTCCGGAGATCACGTTGATGTGGCCGAGCAGTGGAGGAGGCTGACCGGGAGCTCGGGCATCCTGTCGGGGCTGTCTGTCCACTGTGACAAACTCGGCAAGATGGCCCTGCTCGATCAACTTTTCGATTGCTATTTTTAGCTTGAAGCAATCCTCCGTTTCATGGCCGTGATCCTTGTGATAACGGCAGAACTTCTCCCGATTCCTCTTGCCGGGAGGGGCTCTAAGCTTGGTAGGCTGCGGAAGCAACCTCTGTGCCTCTGCGGCAGCCATCACCTCATGTATGGGTCGGGAAAGAGGTGTAAAAGCTGTTGGGGGCTGACCCCTAGCCTCTCTTTGGTCTTGCTTTGGCTTCTTTCCCGGGCCTTTCTCAAATCCCTCGCGTTTGCGCTTTGCCTTCGGGGACTCGTCTCCCGTCTGGTTGGCGCGCTTCGCCTTCAGGAATTCTTCGGTGTCTATGTACTTCCCTACTCTTTCCGAGAGTTCCACCAGGGTTGCCGGTCGATTGCGATGAAAGGACGTGGCCACCTTGGTGTGCTGAACTCCTGAGCAGAAAGCCATGATAGCGGCGGTCTCATTGAGGTTGCGAATCAAAAGCCTCTGCTGGTTGAAACGATCTACGTACTCCCTCAAAGATTCCCCCCTTTGCTGCTTGACAGCCAGCAGCTGGGTGTCTGGCTGCGACCGGTCCAGCATCCCGACAAACTGACTAATGAAGAGTTTGCCGAGGGTCTTGAAATCGTCAACCGTCCGCGGTTTCAGAGCATGGAACCATTGCGCGGCTGATCCCTTTAAAGTACTGGGGAATGCCAGGCATAGCAACTCGTCCGTGGTAGTGACCAGTGCCATCTGCGCCTTATAGGTGCGGATGTGGTCCACTGGACTCCCCTTGCCGTCATATGAGCTGAGATGAGGGGGTTTGAACTTCCGCGGAATCGGGAACTGTGTCACCTGGGCTGTGTAGGGTGACTCCGTTTCTGTATTAGTGAGGTCGTGGCCGGACTTGCGGTTCAGCCTCTCAATCTGCTGCTGCAGCTCCTCGACCTGGGCCTTGACATCAGTACGCCCGATCCTTCTCTCTGCACCTGAGTAGTAGGTTGGATCGGACGATGATGCCTCGTCCTCGAAGCGCGTCGATCTTGGGGATAGCACTCGGCTACGAGTCCGGGATAGCCTGTGCCTGAGATCATCCCGGCTTAGGGCGGGCGGATCGTCGACCGGTTCCCTGACCTTTCGTCCGGGTGCTTCTCCCCTTGCAGCTCGCCGCCGCTCGATGAGGATCCGGGCATCCTCTACTCGTCGCGCTCGGCGAGGGACATACCGAGGTCCTTCCTGTGGGCGCTTGGCAGGCTGGCTGCGCTCCCCCTCTGCCCGGCTTTCCCGGTTTAGTTGGGACCCTGGGGCGGACCTGGTCTTTCCGTGCGTCCGGGCAGGCTTCTTGCTGGGAGCGCTCCTTTCGGGCCTCTGACTGGGAGTGCTCTTTTCAGGCCGCTTCTCCGACGAAGGGCTTTTCTCGTAGTCCTCGACCACTTTTTCATTATGGGCTATGAGCGCATCTATTTGCTGTTGTGTCCAGAGCTGGCCTTCCAAGAGCCGCTCCAGCGCTACTGCGACCTGGTCGGAGGTCATGGAGGTCGCCCGCGTCTCGATCTGTAGGTCCTCCTGACCGGTTGAATCGGCGGTCTTCTTGCCCTTCTTCTTTGGCATGTTGATCAGTCAAAGATTTTTGTTAACAAGGAAATCGTGTCGTTTCCCACAGACGGCGCCAAACTGATGATGCCGAAAACTGGTGAGGGCAATTCTAAGAAGAAAATGAAATCACAGAAGGTTTGTGTGTGGTTCGGCCCCGTTAATGAGGTGACCTACGTCCACTGTTGCGTCTATGCGCGTTCACTAGCAGATCACCGGCGGCCTGGTGAGCCAACAAAGTGGGGCGGCACTACCAGTAATACCAGCCGGGTGTATGCGTGTATGTTGGTGATTTATCTAAGGTGTATTCCGCTTAGGGAGTTGATATTCGCATCCCCTTTGAGAGGGTAGGTGGGCTCTTTTATAAGTGTAAGAGTCCACCTTTACATGGTAAGCTTCACTAGATTAGGAAGCCTAATCTAATCACAATAGATTTGCCCAATATTTGGTGAGTTTCCTAAGCAGTTAAGGAAACCACTAATTCTCTTGATCGAGCGACAGCTGTGTAACGATTTGAGGGGAAACGTGATTGATGCCGTGATCCTCGGGGCCCCACTACGACCGCCCGAGTACCTCGGGTGGCAACTGCAGCATCCCTCGGGGGCGTGGGCTCCATGCCTCAAATCTGTCTTCCCCGGGTCATTAGCTGAATCACGTGGCGGTTAGGTAGTTACAAGATATTTCTGGACATATCAGTATCTGCAATTTGAATAGCTTAAGACTTTCAGTATTTGGAATACAATATTTAATTTCAATAGTTAATTTTCAGTTTTATCAAAATAATGGGACCTAAATTAATTTGAGAAATGAAGAAGAAGAAGCAATAATCTAAATTAAATAGAAAAGCTTAATTTAATGACATAAATGAGTATATTAATCAAATTCTTTGCCAGATTTATGGGAAATGACATACTTTCGTTGTTGTTAAAATCTAATAAACTATCATTCAAAAAAAAATCTAATTTAAACTAACAGAAAGTCAACTTTAAAGAATTTTAACATATATCGTGAAAAATTAAGAGTATTCTTGTGGAAAATTTCATGAGACTGTCACCATGCAAAATCAATTACAAAATACATACATAAAAGGTTCCATAAAACTACACATCTACAAATTATGGGAAGAGATCTCGAATAATTATTCATGGCTAACTTCACAGCTTTATTGAAAGAAATAATCATAAGACTTTTAAACAGTATAATTTTGTATATGTAGTGAAGTTTGATATGAAATTAAGACTGAAGTTAAAAGAATTAGTCATAAGACTTATAAAAAGTGTAACTTAATGGGAGTTAGAAGAAAAATTGAAATAAAGACATTTTTCCAAGGATAAATAGTCATATAAGAAAATAAATCAAAAAATGGTTTCCTTGGAGGTTAGTTAAAAAAGAAAAAAAGGAAACTATTTAAAAAAAAAACAATTGTTAAAATTATAAAAGGGAGTAGTTGGAAGAGTAATATGAGATTAGAACTCAATTCGTTTAGACTAAATAGTAGTACAAAAGATTAAAAAAAAAAAAAAAAGTGTGACATTATGGAAGTGGGAAGATAAACATAACATTAAGGCTAATTAAGCATCTTTTGAAAATAGCCATAAAAGACATTAAATCAAAACTAACTAAGAAGGACAAAAAAAAAAAAAAAAACCAAAACAAAACTGGATAACTACAAGCCTATAATTGTGAGACATGATGATAGCTTGAGTCAAATATTAAACTAAACTAATTTTTCTTCTCATAAATCTAGGTGTGAGACTGCAAAAGTGGGATCTAATGGAAGTTGGGAGAGAAATCTTTAAAATTACATTAATTTAATTTGACTACATTCTCTTATATCTCAAACATTCTACATAAAATTTAAAATGCATCATTAAAACTGTTTTTTTTATTATTATTATGTAGGAATAGTTTATTTGAAAAAAAAATATTAAAAAGCAAGAGTAAACAATAGAAAAATAATACAAATATGTCGTTTTTACAACGTCATGAGTACTTTAAAAAAAGTTGGTCATTTTTAGTTTTAACTTTACAAATTATAGCTTTTAGAATTCAGAATAAACTTTGAACTTGTTTGGTGTAGTTTTTCAAAAGCAGTGTGTAATACCCGTACCCGGGGTAATGAGATAATATCTGCTTTGCATGCATTAATTAGTATAGCATGTGACAATTTGGATAAGTTCCAGTTACCCAACGTGATAAGTGCTTAATAAAAGGGCACAGTTGGACAGATATGAAGTGGGATCCACGGCAGGTTCGGATTAAATTAATTGCATCTAGTTGCATTTATATGATTAAGTGAATATTTATTTAATTGCTTTATTATGTTATTACTAGTTTCAATCTTTTATGATACAAGTTTGAGTACCCGTGTGAGAGTGAATTGGAGCCAGATTAAAAACTAGTAGGTTAATTAGCAACTTTACAAAATATGTGGGATCACATTTTGGACCCACGTGTGACAGACAAATACCCACTTAGATATTGGGTAGTTAATATAATTGTTTAGGGGATTTCATAATAAAGCCTTAAGACATATTGGGGGTATAAATGCAAATAAGCAAAATTTGACTTAGGAAGCCCAAGAGGTTGACACCTCTAGCAATGACTCACCATGTTCTTGTATCAAAGCAAGGAAAATAGATACAGAGGAAGAGAAATTCGGACATTGACGGAAGTTCTGCCGACTACGTCGTTCCTTTGCCGTTTTTCGCTGTCGGTACACCGTTTCGTGAACCGAAGCCGTATTCGGAATCGTGGAGGTGAGAGGATCATCTCTATACCTTTCTATTTCAATTTTGCTAACAATTTTTTGTGACCCTCTTTGAGGTGACGATACATATACGTGATATTTACATGTAGGATTATCACCGGAGTTAAAGAGAGCTAAAATTTACAAGGAATTTGGGATTTCTGGGCTTTAATTGGAGCAATTTGTGAGGTGAGTACTCTAATCCTAAATTGGGTGTTGAATGATGCTTATGTGATATTGAGTATGATAAAATGCTTAGTTCTTGAATTAGTAGATAAAGCATGTGTTAATTAGAGCTTAATATGTCAAATTTGTGAAAATTGCTATGTGATATGTTTGACATACTTATGTGCTTAATTGGGTCAATGGATGTCAAGTGATAGTCACCATTATTTAACCCATATTAATGGGACAATGTTTTCCTCAAGAAAGAGGGGATGGTGGTGACGGCCACATCAATTTGACTACGGTCACGTGAGAGTGTGTGTTTTCGCTATATGCGACGTTGAAGTGAGAAAAGGCCCGGAATCTTGGGTCCGTTGCGATGGTGATTAGTTACTTGACATACCGACGACTAGTTTTATCGTTGTGTTGTTTAGATATTGCATATGCCGCATTTCATACTCTAATGGCACGGTTAAAATATTCACTAAGCGTAAGCTTAAAAACAAAACTATTTTCTGTGTGGTTATTGAATGACCACCGCAGGTACGGATCACGAAGCGGAAAGGAAGTGATCAGGAATCCGGGCGATGGGTTAAGTTGTTTCTATGCTCATAAGTTGTACTTATGTGAGCCATGGTGGAGTAGAAACTCATGTTTGTAAGATTATGGTTGTTAATAGTTTTGTTGGGAGAACAAGTTATGTTTAGGTTGTAAACTTCTTTTGTAAGTTGTAATGTGTTAAGAACAAACTATTAACGCTTTAGGATGTGGTTTGGTACTTGCTAGTATGTTTGGAGCATTCCCGTTTGGGTAAAAGTTGTGTTTTGAGCATTTAGACTCATCTTAAGCCAAGAGATGGGAGTGTTTCAAATAGTTTTTGATGTTTCTATAAAGTTGGGTTTGGTTTGGATCATGTTTAAAAATGTGTAGGAATGTTTAAATATGTTTGTAGTTATGTTGTGGAAGTTTTGGAAGTGTTTCCAAGTGATTTGGACTAGTTTTGGTGAAGTTTTAAACTTGCAAATAGGTTGAAATAAGTTGCTGCAGAATTTCTGCAACAAGGCTCTCTGTCCAGTTGGCCGGATATTTCTGACTCTGTGTCCAATCAACCGCCTGGTATGTTTTGCTAAAGGGTGATGCTATTGCCACTCCATCATTGAACCAAGGCACTCTATGGTACCAATCTTAAAGCATGTGGTACCATACATGTCATGAATTGCATACATGGTACCACATGCTCTGAGAGTGGTACTATGGAGTGCCTTAGTTCAATGATGGAGTGGCAATTACAATTCCCTTTGCTAAATAATGATGCTTTGTGGTCATAACTTGGGCTAGAAAGCTCGGATTCGCAAGCCGTTTTCACCGTTGGTTTTAAAATGGAAAATATTATATTTTGACATTGAGCTTGACTAAAATTTCAAAATGACTATTTTACCCTTGGGGTTAATTACATACAAATGAGTTTTTTATGAAGAGTTTAAAAGAGAGTTTAAACTTGCTTTATGTTATATGTATTGGGGATGTGTCTTGGTGGCATTGTTACATGTGGGGTGTGACAATTTTTGGTATCAGAGCAATAGGTTAGAGCTTTTGGGGATGAGAGACGACAAATACGACTTGTAAATTGAATAAATGACGCGTGAGCGTGCATACAACAACACGTAGTTACACGATCATGCATACACGTTTATTTTAGCATGCTTAAGATTTTGTTTACCATGCTTATAATGTTCATAACATAGTATTCATGGTGACCATTAAGTTTATTGGTTGCTAGTTTTATTTGTCTGGTAGCAATGGATTCAGAGAAGAGACAAGCATCACCGACAATGGTGGATCGAATGAAAAAGGGTTGTATGAATAATAATGAGAATAGTTTAAATTACTCCCTCCGTCCCATTTTGTGAGTCCACCTTTGAGAACTCAACTTATTAAGGGGACAAGAAGAATCTACACCTACTTTCTACAATTGCTCCTAATCATTACACCAACTTTTTTTAATTTTGTCTTGATGTAGATTTCATGAAGGGTAGTTTTGGAAAGTAAGTAAAATTATTTGCTAATTTAGGAAAGTGGACACCATTTTTAGGACATCCCAAAATGGAATACAAGACTCACAAAATGGGACGGAGAGAGTAGTACATTATTAGTGGAAAGAGCGACATGAAAATCCGAATCCAGAGGTAAGTATAGAATCATTGACTATGGAAGAGTTTTAGAGAAAATCCAAAGGAAAGTCAGGATAAGTTGAGAAGAGTAAATGAGGGTAGTCCATTGACAAGTAGTATTCCGATGGAAGAGAAGCTGTATTATATCCGATATGTGAGAAAGACACCGGGATGTATGCTATAACACTATGATCTGCTATGTTTGTAGGTAATTTGGGCATATCGCAAAAAATTGTCGTACCAGGGGTTTGGGTTCAGGGGTATTTGTTTTGGATATGGTCAGTGGGGTCATCAAATGCGAGATTCTCCTACTAGATGTCAAGGGAATCCAAATTCTTCGACATCTAACATTACTTCAAGCCTTACTCAACAGCTAAAAGGGAAAGAACAATATTAATTTATGCATGGGAGACAACATACATCAGATAAAGGTAAAATTATTTATTTATTATTATTCATTTATTTATTTCCTGAATGGTGATCTTGCAAGTATTTCTGATTCTGAGAAGAGTTGTGTATTTATTGCATCGAGGAAGGTGTTAACTAGTCAGGGATGTGAATGGGGAATCTTAAATAGTAATAACTTATCAGGAGTTATTGTGTTTGAATATGGTATATCAGTAGTATGTGGTGTGAGTGTAGTACAAGAATGCTAATAGTTGGTACGGTATTTTTATTCTGATATATTATAGCGTATGAGCAGGCTTCCAGTTGAGTATGTTTTATTTGATTATGTAACATTCAGAAATCAAACCAAATAGGGGTTCCATTTTTAAGGCAGTCAATGAAGTGCTATCAGTCAATATAGTGACAGTAGCGAAGTTCACTGGTTAATGAGAAAGAATTGTCAAGAATTGGGTTTATTCAAATACGAGAAGACACCGAATTGAGATTAATTGAAGTTTAAATGTGACATCCGATGATTTGGTGAATAGTTTGATTGGAAGGAGATAATGGAACCACTCCCAATAAAATATTAGAAATATAACTAATATTTGAAGTACTATATCTTAGGAAGTTATAGAGTTAAGAATGAAGAAGATGCATAATGTGAATTTATTTAATAAGGGATTTAATCATCCAAGCATAATATTGTGGAGATTATAAGTGTTATTACAAAAAGAAAGACGGGGTAATCAGAATCAGCTGAAGTTGATTGAAATTATAATTAAGCACCAGCATATGAGCAATGAGTAAATGAATTATCTGCTAGTCTCAATGGTGTGTACATGTGTTTCTTGATATGAACTTGAGATCCGAGTATCACTAGTTAAAGATTAAAGCTAAAGATATTGAGAAGACAGCTTTTAGAACTCGATACGGGCACTATGAATTTCTTGTTATGTCGTTTGGGGTCACAAATGCACCAACTGCTTTTATGGATTTGATGAATCGGGTGTTCAAGACTTATCTAGACGAATTTGTGATTGCATTTATTGATGACATTTTAATATATTCTAAAAGTCGGGAAGAACATGAGCGATACTTAAGGTTAATTTTGCAACGACTTAGAGAAAAAAATATTTAGAAAGTTGAAGAAAAGTGAATTTTGGTTGACAAATGTTACATTTCTTGAACATGTGATCTCTAAGATGGTATTTTCATGGACCCACAAAAGATAGAAGCTGTTAGGAATCGGCCAAGACAGACAAATGTTTTCGAAGTTCGAAGGTTCTTCAGATTAGCTAGTTACTATAGAAGGTTTGTTCAAGATTTTTCTAGAATCACGACTCTAATGACTCAGTTAATGAAAAATGATATGACTTTTGTGTGGAATAAAGAATGTGAAGAATGTTTCTGATATTGGCTATTCCGTCAAGTACTGGAGGTTTTAGTATATACAGTGATGCTTTTCATTAGGGCCTAGGATGTGTTCTAATGCAGGAGGGTAAAGTGATAGCATATGCTTCAAGGCAGTTGAGGACACACGAAAAGAATTATCCAACCCATGACTTGAAGTTGGCAGCAGTAATCTTTGCATTAAAAATTTTGTGTCACTACTTGTACGGGGAAAAGTGTGAAATATTTTCCAATCACAAGAATTTAAAATATTTATTTACCCAAAGAGAGCTAAACATGAGACAGAGAAGATGACTTGAATTAATGAAAGATTATGACTTGAAGATTCAGTACCATCCGGGTAAAGCTAACGTGGTTGCCGATGCTATGAGTCAAAAGTCATTAGAAAATTTAGCTTATTCTTTAACAGCGCAAGCAAAGTTAGTACTTGAAGTGATTCCTAGAATTCAAGATGCTTTAATAGCGTCTATCATAGCACAACTGAGTTTGATTGATGAAATCAAGGTAAGTCAGTTTTTGGATCCAAATTTCAAGAAGATAGTTGAAGAGTTACCTGAGGGTAGACGGCCAGAGTTCAGTTTTGAGAATAATATGTTGAGGTATATTAATTGTTTATGTGTTCCTAATATCCAAGAGTTGAAAGATAAGATTATGGAAGAAGCTCACAACAAGAGGTATTCCGTGCATCCGGGTAGTACCAAGATGTATAGGAATTTGCGAGAAGTGTATTGGTGGAGTGGTATGAAGCGGGAAGTTGCCGAGTTTGTGGCTAAGTGTATAACTTGTCAACGAGTGAAAATCGAACATCAACGTCCTGCCGGAGAAGTACAACCGTTAGAGATACCGAAATGGAAATGGGAGCATATCACTATGGATTTTATAACAGGTTTGCCGTGGTCTCCTAAGTCTAATGATAGTATTTGGGTGATCGTTGACCAGTTGACTAAGTCAGCCCATTTCTTGCCAATTAAGACTCGTGATCCAACAAAGTTGGCAGAGCTTTATGTTAGAGAAGTTATCAGATTACACAGGGCACCAGTATCCATTGTGTCGGATCGAGACACGTTTTGTGTCTAGGTTTTGGGAGAGTTCGTAAAAAGCAATGAGGACAACCTTACACTTTAGCACAACTTTTCATCCTCAGACGAATGGTCAATCTGAACGAGTTATTCAAATTCTGGAAAAGATGCTTTGAGAATGTGTAATGGATTTCAAGTTAGATTGGGAAACCCATTTACCATTGGTGGAATTCTCTTATAATAATAGCTTCCAAACGAGTATTGGGATGGCACCTTATGAGGCATTGTATGTCAAAAATGTAGATCACCGGTGTGCTGGACAGAAGTTGGAGAAAAGCAACTTTTGGGACCCAAGATTGTGAAAATCACCATTGACAAAATCATGTTAGTTAAACAATGGCTAAAAGTAGCTCAGAGTCGATATAAGAGTTACACGGATACTGGTATAAGACCATTGGAATTTGAGGTAGGTGATTATGTTTTCTTGAAGGTATCGCCTTCAAAAGTATAGCACGATTTGGTAAACAGGGTAAGTTAAGTCCGAGGTTTGTAGGACCTTATATGATTTTGGATAGAGTTGGTCCTGTTGCATATCGGTTAGAATTGCCACAAGAGTTGGCTAACGTTCATAACGTATTTCGAGTTTCTATGTTGCGACGTTGCTTATTAGATTTGAGTCACTATATTACTCCAGAACCATTAATGATTCGAGAAGACTTGACTTATGGTTGGACAGATATGAAGTGGGACCCACGGGAGGTTCGGATTAAATTAATTGCATCTAGTTGTATTTATATGATTAAATGAATATTTGTTTAATTGCTTTCATATGTTATTGCTAGTTTCAATCTTTTATGGTACCAGTTTGAGTACCCGTGTGAGAGTGAATTGGAGCCAGATTAAAAACTAGTAGGTTAATTAGCAACTTTACAAAATATTTGGGATCACATTTTGGACTCACGCGTGACAGACAAATACCCACTTAGATATTGGGTAGTTGATATAATTGTTTAGGAGATTTCATAATAAAGTCTTAAGAAATATTGGGGGTATAAATGCAAATGAACAAAATTTGGCTTAGGAAGCCCAAGAGGTTGACACCTCTAGCAATGACTCACCAGCTTCTTGTATCAAAGCAAGGAAAATAGATACAGAGGAAGAGAAATTCAGCCATTGACAGAAGTTCCGCCGACTATGTCGTTCCTTTGCCATTTCTTCACCGTCGGTACACCGTTTCGCGAACTAAAGCCGTATTCGGAATCGTGCAGGTGAGAGGATCATCTCTATACCTTTCTATTTCAGTTTCGTTTACGATTTTCTGTGACCATCTTTGAGGGGACGATACATATACGTGATATTTACATGTAGGATTATCACCGGAGTTAAATAGAGCTAAAATTTACAAGGAATTTGGGGTTCTAGGCTTTAATTGGAGCAGTGAGTACTCTAATCCTAAATTGGGTGTTAAATGATGCTTATGTGATATTGAGTATGATAAAATACTTAGTTCATGAATTAGTAGATAAAGCATGTGTTAATTAGAGCTTAACATGTCAAATTTGTGGAAATTGCTATGCGATATGTTTGAAGTGCTTATGTGCTTAATTGGGTCAATGGATGTCAAGTGATAGTCACCATTATTTAGCCCGTATTAACGGGACGATGTTTTCCTCAAGAAAAAGGGGACAATGGTGACAACCACATCGATTTAAATACGGTCACGTGAGAGTGTGTGCTTTCGCTATATGCGACGTTGAAGTGAGAAAAGGCCCAGAATCTTGGGTCCGTTGCGATGGTGATTAGTTACTTGACATACCGACGACTAGTTTTATCGTTGTGTTGTTTAGATATTGCATATGCCGCATTTCATACTCCAATGGCACGGTTAAAGTATTCACTAAGTGTAAGCTTAAAAACAAAACTATTTTCTGTGTAGTTATGGAATAACCACCACAGGTACGGATCGCGAAGCGCAAAGGAAGTGATTGGGAATCCGGGTGAAGGGTTATGTTGTTTTTATGTTCATAAGTTGTAATTATGTAAGAGATGGTGGAGTAGAAACTTATGTTTGTAAGGTTATGATTATTAATAGTTTTGTTAGGAGAACAAGTTATGTTTAGGTTACAAACTTCTTTTGTAAGTTGTAATGTGTCAAGAACAAACTTTTAATGCTTTAGATATGGTTTGGTATTTGCTAGTATGTTGGGAGCATTCCCATTTGGGTAAAAGTTGTGTTTTGAGCATTTGGACTCATGTTGAGCCAAGAGTTGGGAGTGTTTTCAAATGGTTTTTGATGTTTCTATAAAGTTGGGTTTGGTTTGGATCATGTTTAAAAATGTGTAGGAATGTTTAAATATGTTTGTAGTTATGTTGTGGAAGTTTTGGAAGTGTTTTCAAGTGATTTGGACTAGTTTTGGGGAAGATTTAAACTTGAAAACACGTTGAAATAAGTTGCTGCAGAATTTCTGCAGCAAAGCTCTCTGTCCGGTTGGCTGGATATTTCTGACTCTCTGCTCGGTCAACCGGCCTGCTATGTTTTGCTAAATAATGATGCTTTGTGGTTATAACTTGGGTTAGGAAGCTCAGATTCACAAGCTGTTTTCACCGTTGGTTTTAAAATGGAAATCATTATATTTTTGACATTGAGTTTGACTAAAATTTCAAAATGACTATATTACCCTTGGGGTTAATTACATACAAATGAGTTTTTTTATGAAGAGTTTAAAAGACATTTTAAACTTGTTTTATGTTATATGTATTGGGGACGTGTCTTGGTGGCATTGTTACACGTGTCCTAATCTGCCGAGGCAGGTTAGGGTGTGACACAGTGTTTAAGTTGTAGTGGTGTTTGGTAACATAAGTTGTCATATATCTTATTTGGTTGTATTGTCCTAAATGCCCTTAAACGCTGTCTAAAGCATCACTTAGGAACTATTTATTGAATGTATCGAATTTTATATAACTTATCTCAACTAATTAATTTTTAAGATATGAGATAGAAGATAAATAATGATAGGATTTTTGGACGAGTGAGTGGTTTAATTTAGTTGGGGATAATTAATGTCAATAGAAAAAAGGATAAAGTTATCCAATAAAAGTTTATTAAATGACAAATAAACTATAAGCTAGAAAAGCATCTCCACAAGCCTCACAAAACACTTTGTTTCACCTTTTTCTAAGCTATAAAAGCTATAATTTATAACAAACAGAGGGCCAACACAAATCACTTAGTTCAAGATTTAGATACAAAATAAAATTAAACCACATCGCTCACGTGCAACGCACGTGCAATATAACTAGTATCTACATGTACACACACACATCTTTTGCCCCCATTAATTTGCATAAAAATCATTTTGCTACACAAGTCTCAGTAACCACAAATTGAATACTCTTTCTAACCGATATGTATCTTTATTTATTTAAATTTTATTTTGAAAAGATCAAAAAATGTATAGGAGAAAATATTGATCTGGCTCTGTATCTTATGAATAATAGTTGAGCTAATATGTAAGGAAGAAAATGAAGCTTGCCAAACAAACCGTTGCCTATTGTAACGTTGCCAAATGAGCCATTGCCAATTGCAACGTTCATTCCGACGTTATAACAATAAATGCAATATAAATTACAATATTATGATGGGAGACCCCAAACAGAGCCTAAGGCTCTCTGTAAGCTCCGGTGGCCATTAAAGCTCCCCCACCTGAGCTTGATTTTCAAAATGTGACTGAAACCCCCCAAATCTATATCAAACTGACCCTTACTACCCCCCAGATACCTACCCCCCCCTCCCACCCTTAAGTAGTTTGTGGATTGGGACCTGTTTGGCCGACCATGCAGACCATTATTCCTTTTTGAGACTGAACCGATAATGGGTTTGTTGGAACCCAAAACGAATAAACCACTGTCCCAGCCCCTAGTGTGTTATAGAGGTGCCCTAATCGATCCATTCAGCATTGGTTTCATCAATTTTGATGGAAAGATAAAGGAGAGATGAGACCTGGAAGTCTTCTAACCAAATCACGGGTCGCCGACGACATTGGCTTCGTCGGAGAAAAAATAAAATACAAGTTATATCATTTACCCACTTTAGTTAATTTGGGTCGGGTCATGGGTATGGGTTGATATGTTAGTGTAAATGGGTATGATATAAGTTGAGTTTGGATTGTATTAATGATAAATAGGCCGGGTCCGGATTGTTTTAGTTGGATCGTCTTGTTAGTGCAAAAGAATGATCCATCTGGATCGGGTCGGTTCGGGTAACCCGCGAGCTAATTATTATTATAAAAAATTATTGGAAAATCCCTACAATTAACCCTCAAAAGTTTAAAATTCCAATTGGTTTGACCATTTTCTAAAAAGCACAAAAGTAATCTAATTCAGTGCTCATACGGTATAAGTGCAAGCACCATAGAAGATCCCACATGTCCCCAGCCCTCACGCGCCCATGCTTCTTTCAGCCACTCACACGGTGTGAGTGGCTGTACCATATGATAGCCATTTCGAAAATATTTTTTTAAACTTTATACCTCCAAAACTTTTGATCTACAATTCTATTTCTTACAAATTTTATACTATTGGAAATGTGTCGACGAGAGCTACAAAAATAGTACCATTGTTGATACCTTTTGAGCAAAAAAAAACTCTTATTTTTACATGTCATGTTCCAGACGAAGCTAATAGAATTTTCACATAATATTCGAGTATGGGTTATTGAATTTTCACGTAATATTCACGTATGCCAAGTTGATATGTTGTGAGCAAAAAAAAAACCGAATGTTCACTTTGTTCTTAAGAAGAGTTTTAGTGAAATTTCACAAAAAAATTGCATTTATTTGGGTTGAAAAACTATTGTTTAAAATTGATTTGTAAAATTTGATTTTTTTTTTTAACAAAATATGCATTGTTTAATATGAAAGAAAAAAAAAGAGTGAAATTTCACTTGGCATAAATGAATATTAAGTGAAATTTCACTGAACTTGTACAATAATATTAAGTGAAATTTTATTTGAATTGACATTTGAGGGACTTTTTGACAAAGTATCAAATTAGACCTTAATCTCTAAAAAGTTACTTCTAGCGACTTTTAGGATAGTTGGTGAAATTTCACTTGACATACTAAGTGAAATCTCACTGAACGAGTACACGAATGTTAAATTTAACTTCATGTTTTTCAGGAAGAAGGCAAGTACTGGTTCAATGAATTTTCACTTAATATTTATGTATGCCAAATTTATATGTTTTGAGAAAAAAAAATAAAAAAAGACAAATTTTAACAAGAATTCCTGCATTTATTTTGGTTGAAAAATTGTGTTTTTATAATTGATTATGAAATTTGCTTATTTTAACAAAATATGCATTGTTTAAAAAAAAAATCACCATGCCTACATGAATATTTAGTGAAATTTCACTTAACTCGTACATAAACATTAAGGCTTAATTTGGCCCCCATTTTGGTGCCTCCCTTTTTTTAAAGTACAATTTCATGTTAATTCATTTGGTAACTAGTTTATGAGCTTTGCAAAAATTGAACTTAGGACTTTTTTGGGAGAGCTTTTAAAAGCTCTAGAATTGAGTAAAATTTCACTTAATATTTTATGTATATCAAGTGAAATTTCACTTATTATTCATGTATGTAAAAACATGAAATTTTATTTTCTCAAAACATATCAATAATGGTAATAGTTTTGTAGCTCTCGTCGACACGATTCCAACGGTATAAAATTTGTGAAAAATGGAGTTATAGTTCAAAATTTATGGATGTTTAAAGTTTAAAAACATTTTTCGAAATCGGAAATGATACGGTACATTGCTCACATGGTGCGAGCAGTCTCTGAAGGAAGCCGCGCGCGTGGGCGCGCGCGTGTGGCGCGTGGGGGTGACGGGGGTTGTGCATGGGATCTTCTATGGTGCGCGCACTTATACCGTGCGAGTACCAATTGTAAACTTTTTGTCCTTTTTGTTAAGTGTACTTTTAAATTGTCTTTAAACTTAACAAGTGAGCATAATTGTTTTTTTTTAGTAACTCCCCCTTATTATCCTTATATATATATGTTTTATTATATGTTTAAATAGTTTTAAGTATATGTTTAGTATGTTTCAAATTATGGAATATTATAAGTAATAAATTCTTAGATTTAATATGATATATTTATATATTATAATTATTATGTATTTAATTTAAATAGACAATAATTATTGGTTTAACTTTAATAAATAGATATATGATTATTGTTTAAATGGCTTTAAATCATATTAAATAAAAATAGTTTAAGATATCAAGACTTTGTTTCAAATATTCTGAAATATTTTGTTAAATAATATTATGATATTTTAGTAATAAAAGGTACTCATTATTAGGCCTGGCAACTCAAGCCCGAAACCAACAATCAGCCCAACAAAGCCCGAAATATACTGCCATTGGGTTCCTGCAATTTTAGTAGTCGGGCCGTAACGGGCTCAATGTGTTTAATGTGCGGGCCAACGTGGACCCAATAAAGTCCAACAATCCAACCGATTATATATAGGAGTAAGCCTAGTAGGGCTGTTAATCTTTATCTTGATTCTAGGGTTTGCGCCTCATTATGAGTATAGACTTTCTCTCACTACAGTTCCCCCCACCCCTCTCTCTCTCTCTCTTCCTCTTCATAGATGTGCAACATGTGCCTCTCTTACCTTCCTCAGAGTTGAATGTGGTTGAAGCTTTTTATTCAATTTCAATTGCATGTGGTTGAAGAACTTCTCTCTCTCTCTCTCTCTCTCTCTCTCTCTCTCTCTTTCACACACACACACACACACACACACTCTCATCCAAATTTTTGGGCTTACAGAATAGGAGGATAAGTTAGAGATTCAAGATCTGGGTATTTGATTGTCTTGATGAGTAAAAAATCAAGGTATGTTGATGGTCTTTTTATGGTATTTACAAAAACATACCCAGATTCAATGTGTTTTACAAAAAGATTTACACGTGAAAAAAAAAGGTTAAAACTTAAAAGGTTAACTGCGGGTTGAGCCCGTTTTAAACCTGTCTTGGCCCGGCCTGTCTAGTGCGGGTTGATTGCGGGTTGAGCCCGTCTTAAGCCCGAACCCGTGAACAGCCCGCCCGAACCCGTCCGTTTGCCAGGCCTACTCAGTATATAGTATACTTATTATTTAATTAGTCAAATAAATAATAAAATTTTGTTTAAAATCAAAATAATTATATGATAAATACCAAATGGTCATTTTAAAATATAGAAAAATTATACTCTCTCCATCCCATATTAAGAGTCTCTTTTGGGAATTCCAACTTATTAAGGGGACAACCTTGATTTTGGTGAGATTTTCAACTTTCCAATATTGTCCTTTTTGAAATTCAAAATCATAGTATCACATAAAAAAAGAGGGAAAAGTTGGATATAATAAAGGGCAAATTTGGAAAGTGTGTATTAAAGTACTTTGACTTTTCAAAGAGGACTATTAAAATGGGACATCAAAAAATAGCATCAAGGACTCTTGATATGAGACAGAGGGAGTATTAATTTTCCCTAAGGCCTAATGCCTTTGTTTCATAAAATATTAATTGTAAAACTCAAACCTCAATATTTTAATATTACCTTACTATTTATAAGGACCCGTTTGATTGTATTTTAATTAATTTAAATACCAAATGAGCAATGAAAATTACGAGAAAAATACCACTAGCCTATTTTAAGGCCTAGTATTTAATAAAAATATTTACAAGGACCAAATGACCTCCTAATTATATTTTGTAACTATAGGATCCCGTAGACTATAATTGTGTATTTTAGATTTTGATAATTCATAATAAATAAATCGTAGCTCAGAAAATTACGTGGTCAGTTTCCAGAGTCTTAAAATAATGTTTAGATCGTTTCCCTTAAGTTTGGTGACTTTTTTGACAGGGTAAAAAATACAGCTTGTCTTTAGAGCCCACACTGGTATAGGAAACCTAGCCTTTTATATGACGGACTCTGATTTGAATCTAGTTAATGTCATTAGACTTAGAATGATATCTGGATCACCATATTCAGGTTTAGGAACCCATCTATCCATTATGCCCTTGTTACTAGCATGCATGTTAACCTACTCTCTATGTATTAATATAAATTGTAGGGACCAAAACTACACTTGTTTGTACAAACTTGCATCAAGGTGAGTCGTCCTAACTCACTTGGTATATTATAGAAATACTCTATGTATGTTATATGAATATCTCGTGTGTCTTGTGAAGACATATTTGATGAGTATTATATGTGCATAAGTTAAGATTAACTGTTATATGAAAACACATATCTACATAACTATACTCCATGCTTAGTTAATAATTGTTATTATGATTCATGTTTGCTATGGTATATGTTGTACACTCGCATGAATACACATATGAACATAGTCGAGTCGTGATGTCAAAGTTTTCATCTACATGGTTAGTCGAGGAGACTAATCCAATTATATTGTCACACATGTTTGAGTGGACTGTGGAGATCTGAGTAATACAATCCAATCAATGGGAAAAATGATATAACGCTATGGGGCCCTATTAGGTGACGATAGCAAAAGTACCCATTTGAATGAATGAAGTTAATTATGAGTTGGTGGTTTATACGCTATGGGGCCCTGTTAGGGGACGATAGCAAAATATCCATCTAAAATATTGAATACAATAGTTACCAATTATAATACTATGGGGCCCTCCTATGTGACGATGGCGCTATAACTATTCTATTCTCCAAGCAAGGTCACGAGGATCTAAGAGTAAAATGATTGCAACTTTTAAAACCAAACTATTATGGGGCCCTGGTAGGCGACAATAGCAACGTAATCATTCTACTTTAAGGTAACGGTGTTACCAGTAGTCACATGAGTCAGTAATGGGTCTGAGTAAAGTCGAATATATTGATATTACATTGTGTCATCACTATTTCACTCCTACCATCACGTTATATATTTATCAAATGTTTAAGATATTTGTTGTGCTCATATAATATTGTTTGTATTAGGAGTGATCGATTAGATCAACTCACTTAGCCTCAAAAGCTAACAGCTCTTCCTGCCCTGGACATATTACGTCTAGGATATAATGAAGAAGGTCATCAAGGTAACTATGAAAAAGAGTATCTCGATCCTCAAGAGCGGAACTATTAGGAACATTACCCTGAGGGAGACTTTTCAGAAGAGTATGTTGATGAAGGGCATGTGTATGCCAGCTAGAAAGAAGATTCTGGCCTATTATTGTATTAAGATTTCCTTTACGCTTTAGAAAGTATCTTTTGTCTGATGTAATAATTTAAGTGGCGTCAATCGCCCAAACTTATATTTTGTGGTTTTCATTTGGAACTGTTGTAATAGCCTAGTAGCGAAATACTTAAATTTCTCCATGAATACCATTAGACGTTTTTATAATTTCCTTCTTATTATATAACCATGTTAGAATACTTGCAAGGACAAGTCAGTCTTATGCAACTAGTCATGACTCACGGATCCGGAAAGAAAAATTTTGTTTCCCTCTAATTTTTGCTACTCAATCCGGGGCGTGACACTTACTAATTACATTTCTTTGACAAAAAAAAAAGACCCTTCATTACACGCGACGCGCAAGTCACGCACATGAAGTTAGGTTCTCCAGCTCACTCGCACCGTGTGAGTGTTGTACCATATGTGACCACAAGTCAAAATATTTTTTAAATTTAAAACATTCATAACTTTTGATCTACAACTCCGTTTTTCTCAAATTTTATACCGTTAGAATCGTGTCGACGAGAGTTACAAAATTAGTACCAATTAGTTTTCATGTATGACAAGTTAAATTTCCACTTAATATATTTGTGTAAACGTTGAGTGATATTTCAATTAGTTTTCATTATGCCAAGTTAAATTTCAAAAACTCTCCCAAAATAAATTTAGACAAAAGTCACAAGAAGTAACTATCTAGATTTTAAAGTCCAATTTGATTCTTAGTTTGTTAAGAAGGTCCTCAAATGCCGAGTTAGTAAAATTTCACTAAATGTTTATGTACGAGTGCAGTGAATTTCACTTAATAATTCATTTTCAAGGTGAATTTTTTTTTGTATTAAAAATTGTATATTTTGTTAAAAAATTTAATTTCAGTAACAATTAGAAAACACAATTTTTTGACCCATGCAAATGTAGGAATTCTTGTGAAAATTCACTAAAACTATCCCTAAGAACAAACATTTGAAAGTTCCTTTTATTTTTTTTCTTCTTCTCAAAACATATCAACTTGGCATACTTGAATAGCAAGTCAAAATTCACTGAATCCGTACATGAATATTAAGTAAAAATTCTATTTGGTTTGAATTTTACATGCCTTGCTCCTAAAAAACTCAAATTTTCAATTAACATTCGTGTATGCGTTCAGTGAAATTTCACTTAGTTTTCATGTATGCCAAGTGAAAATTCACTAACTGCCCCATAAGAACTTTAGACAGTAGTCACAAGGAGTAATTGTCTAGAGTTTAACGTCCAAATTGATTCTTAACTTGTTAAAAAATCCCTCAAATGTCAAGTTAAGTGAAATTTCACTTAATGTTCATGTATGAATTCAGTGAAATTTCACTTAATATTCATATATGCCAAGTGAAAATTTACCCCCTTTTTTCATCATATTAAATAATGTATATTTTGTATAAAAAAAAATCAAATTTCACAATCAATTATAAAATAAAACAAATGCAGAATTCTTGTGAAATTTCACTAAAACTCTCCATAAGAACAAGGCTTAAAGACACTTTGGTACCTTGTGGTTTGGCAAAAGTTTCACTTTGGGCCTTCAACTTTCAATTACGACACTTTGGGCACCCTGTAATTTCAATTTTGTTGCAATGCGGGCCATAGCTCTAGGCCTAACTTCGTCAATGAAAGATAAGAGAAATCAGTTATAATTTATGTTTTCTTTCAAAAACACCCACTCATATTTTCAAACTCTCATATTTGCCCCAAAACATGAGAATTTGACTTAAAACTCTATAAAATAAAATAAAAAACAGTTTCTCTATCCTATCTATAGTATTAATTCATTTCTACAACAAAAATAAAAAATAATAAAATAATAAAAAAAAGAAATCAACTTAAATCGTTAATCTTTGTCTCTTCCCAGTTGGAACATAACTTCTAGTATCTAAACTAGTACATATCATATGTCCATTGCAAAAGCATGAACAAAATTGCCTAGTCTCAAAATTCAACAAGGTCTTTGACACAATTTGAGAAGAATCGCACGACATTGACAAATTCATTGGCTTCCGCATCAGATTCTCCGCATCGCAACAATTGATCGAAACCGACAGCGAGACAAGGAGTTTCATTCCAGGAATCTACGTTATAGTCAACCCTACCTCTCAATTTCTCTCACTAACCGTCTCTCTCTCTCTCTCTCTCTCTCTCTCTCTCTCTCTCTCTCTCTCTCTTTCTCTTTCCTAAAGCAAACTCCCCTTTCCAAATCAAACCCATATTTGCACTTATACATATACATATATATACACACACAACAAACACATGATATGTGATGCGTGTATGTGTTAGTGGGTTACCATCTTAGTGGGTTGGAGAAGTTACTTCCAACTATCCCTACTTTGACGGATAAGTGGGATGAGGAAGTTGTTGGGAGTTGGTCTTCTCTCTATTATAAATATACACAACCCCATCATTTGTGTATCTAAGTTGAAAGCATAGAGAAAGAAACTAACTTCTTCTTCTTGTATTCTCTTGCTAAGCATTATAATGGAGCAAGGTATAATTTTATTGTATGAAAATCATGAAAGCTCAGATCCTCTTAGGAATCATGAAATCTTACATGTGGTTTCAGAGCCGTGGTTGGGAACTTTTATGATTTTTCATACTCGTGGATTCTTCTTCCCCTCTTCCAAATTTTAATTTGTTTAATTTCTGATTCTCAACGAATCAACTATTGTTGAGTCAAATAATGGATTCTCAGTGAATCTAACCTTATTGAGTTTTAAACTCAATTAATGGAGTTCATGTGACTCAAAACTTTTGTTGAATTTTTTAAATTCATCTAGGAGTCTTTGCGACTCAAATTTAATTTAATTTAATTTAATTTTATTTTATTTTATGAGTTTTTAACTTAAATAAAAGTTTGCAAAAGAATTTTTAGACCAATAACAGTTCTGCTTTTCGTGTGTATATATACGTGTATATATTATATATACACAATCCGAGCACTTCGCATATAAGGAACCGAGTTCACTAACCACTAATTCAGCTGGCCTAATTGATGAAAACATCCTATTCATGTTTAGTCTTTAGTCTTGAATTCATTTAGTGCATGTGCATATATATAATTTCATATTTATGCATATCTTTTGGAGAAGAAATGATAGGCATATATTTGCCAATTATATCCATATGCATACATAATGGAAGGAGTTGAGAAAACTGCCAGAGAAACATACCCCACAATTTTACAGTTTACTTGTGAAATATACACGTGGCATGAAAGTTTATAACTACCCACTTCTCCTATTTCCACTATGATAGGTACACGTGGCAACAAAGTTTATAACTACATCACTTATGTTTAAATTGGCAAATTATTATATATATCGAATGTCAACAGTTTAAAATAAAGAAAATAGTTTTCTTTAAGTACGATGAATTGAGTACTAATTATTATTTTGAATTGTAAATTAAAGATAGTTGATGACTACCAAAGTAACTCAACTATAAAGAATTATATATGGATAATCAAATCATATTATTAGATGATGACATTATAATTATTATGACTCAATTCATTATAAATGTAAAAATGAATACCCAAATGTATATCATTTGAAGGATTCAATGAATTGGAACAAAACTGTATACCTAAAGGCAAGAGTTTATTTATGGGATACATTATTAGGTGAAGAAATTCACCATAATGGGTGAAGATTATTTATTTTGTGATTTTAACCCAAAGGTGAAAGTCACAAGTAAATATCTTATTAATGTTGATTAATTGTTTATTTGTGATTTTGACCCAAAGGTAAAAACCACGATTAAACATTTTATTTATGTTGATAATTTAAAGCATTAATTAGTGAATTTATTTCCATTGCAGTTTCTGTCCCCGTATCTTTGCACTCGCATGCTTCGTCTGTTCCGATACTTAATGGAACCAATTTTTCAGACTGGTGTGAACAAGTTCAGTTTCACATAGGTGTACTAGATCTTGATTTAGCACTCCAATTTGAAAAACCTGTTGCTATCACTGATTCAAGTAGTGAGGAGGAAAAGGCCTTATACAAAGCCTGGGAAGGATCGAACAGACTTAGCAGTATGTTTATGCGAATGACTATTGCAAGCAACATTAAGTCAACGCTTCCCTAAACTGACAATGCTAGGGAATTTATGAAATTTGTGGGAGAGCGCTTTCGTACCGCTGATAAGTCTCTTGCGGGTACACTAATGGCTCAATTTACCACAATGAAATATGATGGGGTGCGAGGAATTCATGAGCATATCCTTGAAATGACCAATCTAGCTGCAAAACTAAAGACTTTGGGGATGACTGTGGATGAGTCATTCCTTGTGCAATTCATTCTGAATTCCTTGCCTCCTCAATATGGCCCATTCCAGATCCATTATAACACTATAAAGGATAAATGGAATGTTAATGAACTAGCCAATATGGTTGTACAAGAAGAGGCAAGGCTTAAGCATCAAGGACATAACTCTATTCATCTCATAACTTAAGAAGCTAAAAAAAAATGGTGGAAGTTTGGAAAGGGCAAGAGACAAGTACCACCTGAAGTAAAAGAGCCTACTCAAGCTAATCAGGCTCATAAAGTGGGACGTGACAAGATAGGTGCCTCTTTTGTAGAAAATTTGGGCATCGTCAGAAAGATTGTCAGAAAAGCAAGGAATGGTTCGAAAAGAAAGGTAAGCTTTCAGCTTTTGTATGTTTCAAATCAAATCTTACTGAAGTTCCATCTAATACTTGGTGGATTGACTCTGGTGCTACTGTTCATATCTCAAATTCGATGTAGGGATTCCTTATAACCCAAACCATAGAGCCAAATGAGAGATTTTTATTCATGGGGAATCGGGTCAAAGCTTCTATTGAGGCCGTGGGAACTTTTCGTTTGTTTTTAGATTCTGGTGTCTATTTGGATTTGTTTCAGACACTTTATGTACCTTCTATTTCCCGTAATTTAATTTCTTTATCTAAACTGTATGTTGATGGTTATTCCTTTAAGTTTGGAAATAGATGTTTCAATTTGTTCAAGAATGATTGTTTTATTGGTTCTAGCTCATTGTGTTATGGTTTATACAAATTGAATCTTGACTCTCACTTTGCTGAAGCCCTTATGACCCTGTATCCTAATGTTGGAACTAAATGTAGCTCAATTAATGAAAACTCCTCCATCTTGTGGCACAAATGACTGGGTCATATATCCAGAGAAAGGTTAGGAAGATTGGTAAAGGATGAAATCCTTCCAAATCTTTATTTTACAGACTTTGGGGTGTGTGTGGATTGCATTAAAGGAAAGGAAACCAACCACACTAAGAAAGGTGTCACAAGAAGTGCAGAGCTTCTTGAGATTATCCATACCGATATTTGTGGACCTTTTACCACATCATGTTTTTGTGGTGAAAAGTATTTTATCACCTTTATCGATGATTTTTCATGTTATGGTTCATGTACTTATTAAACCGGGTTCCTAGTAAGGTAGTTCCTAAAACTCCTTTTGAGTTATGGATTGGTAGGAAACCTAGTTTAAGACACCTACATGGGGTTGTCTGGCGGAAGCTAGAATTTATAATCCACATGAAAAGAAATTGGATTTTTGAACAACGAGTGGCTATTTTATTGGCTACCCAGAAAAATCCAAAGGGTATAGGTTTTACTGTCCGAACCTTACTACAAGAATTATAGAAACCGGTAATGCAAAATTCCTTGAGAATGGCGAGAATAGTAGGAGTAAGAAATCACGAAATGTGGTTATTGAAGAAGTTAGGGTAAATATTCCTTTACCCATAACTTCTCAACAAATTGTTGTCCCTACATGTGTCACTCATCTTAATGACAATGAAAAACAATTGAATGATGAATCACCCCATAGTGAAGTTGTTGTCAATGATTAGCTAGTAGAAGAACCACAAGAAATATCATTAAGGAGATCTTATAGGGAAAGGATGTCAGCTATCTCGGATGATTATGTAGTTTATCTACATGAATCTGATTTTGACATAGGAATGAATAAGGACCTGGTTTCATTTTTCCAAGCCATATAAAGTGATGATTCTACTAAATGGATTGATGCCATGAATGATGAATTGAAATCAATGGACCAGAACAAAGTCTGGTATCTCATTGAATTGCCTGAGGGTTACAAGAAAGTTGGATGTAAATGGGTATTTAAAACCAAACGTGATTCTAAAGGCAATATTGAACGATACAAAGCTAGACTTGTGGCCAGAGGTTTCACTCAGAAAGAGGGCATTGATTACAAAGAGACTTTCTCTCCCATTTCTAAGAAAGACTCACTTATAATCATTATGGCTTTGTTGGCTCACTATGATCTAGAGTTGCACCAAATGGATGTAAAGACAACTTTTCTTAATGGGAATTTAGAAGAAGAAGTCTATATGGAACAACCAGAAGGCTTCTCATTAAAAGGAAAGGACCATATGGTTTGTAAGCTTAAGAAATCGATATACAAACTTTAACAAGTTTCTCGACAATGGTATTTTAAGTTCAATAATATCATTGTTTCCTTCGATTTGCAAGAAAATAATGTTGATCGCTGCATATATCTGAAGGTTAAGAGAAACAAGTTTATATTTTTGATTCTGTATATCGATGACATCTTACTTGCCATTAATGATCTTAGTTTGTTGCACGAAACTAAGAAATTTCTCTCTAAGAACTTTGAAATGAAAGATATGGGAGAGGCAACTTACGTGATCGGAATTGAAATCTTTCGAGATCGATCACGAGGATTGTTAGGGTTGTCTTAGAAAGCATATATTGAAAGGGTTCTAGAGAGATTTGGTATGGATAAATGTTTAGCTAGTGATGCACCAATTCAAAAGGGTGATAAATTTAGCCTTATGCAATGTCCACATAATGAGTAGGAGTGTAAACAAATGGAAAGAATTCCTTAAACCTCAGTTGTGGGAAACCTAATATACGCACAAACATGCACTAGACCTGTGGACACGTGGAATTTCACTTCTTGTTTGTTTGAAATTGTTTTGAAAAAGGAAAAAAAAGGTAGGTCTGTTGAAAACAGATACAGAGTCGCCACTTGGTCTTTAAGGAACCAAGAAACGTAATTTTGACTCACCCAAATGGATAAAGGGCACTGGCCCTTCATAACCAAAGAACATTGGGGTTTTGGTACGAGAGAGGAAGGAGCCTTTGTCGCGACTAAAACACCCTCAACTCGCCCCGTCTTTCGACGGGCCTCAATTAGCATCCAAATAATCATCTTATATTATGTATGGTTCAACAATTAATACTATGATAGAATATTACATCACACAAGAATTTTGAAATGGAAGATCAAAAGATAAGATATCATAAGATCTTAGCCAAATATCATGCAATGCAAAAGTGAAAGATCACACGAATAAACCTAGGAAAATCGTCTAATCATATATCAAGTAATCAAATTTTCCTAATCTAAGGGGACATGAATTGTTCTTTAAAACAAATAATCAAAGAGATCAAAATATGCTTAGCAAGCTAGAATGATACATGTTAATCTTTGGGAAAAGAAGACCTCTCAATCCCCCGGGACTGATGAGAAAGGATGATTAGATCGAGGAAAAGCATGGACGTGTGATCAAGTTCATTCCTTATAATCTTCTTAGATTAGGGGTCACAAAATCCCCAAATCTTTGCATGGATGCAATGTATGTATCTAGAATGTGCCAAGATTGTAGTGTGTTTTGTGTTCATGGATTCCTAAAATGACTTAGAAGTCTACAATGTGTATGAATGAATGAAAGAAATCATCATGAGATATGTACAATGTATTATGAACTACTTCCTAAGACATGAGCTAATTTGGAGTGCATGTAAGCATCAAATCAAAGGATGGAAGTAAAAGTATGTTTGCTGTGAATAGTAGACAGAATAGTAACATGATATTTTGGAAATTGAAAAGAGGGGTTAGGAAAGTTTTCAATGCATGATTTTTTATGGAGACCTTCCTTGTTTTGTCTATAACACAACCCCAAAAGCCAATCTTTAATAACTATCACAGATTGAGAGAAATCATATAAAAAATAGAGGTTATTTAGAAACAGAGTCCATAATGTCGACTGAAATGTTAGAAAATCTTAGAAAATGAAAACAAAAGATCTAGAGGCCCATATTATCAGTAAAGTTCCCTAAGACATTGAAGTTCAAGGGAAAAATAAGTTGGGACTACTCTTTTTAAAAAAGTTTTCTGTAAAACAAGTTCAAATTCAACCTGGCTGCTGTGACAGCAGAGGCAGAATGTTTGGAAGGAATGTTTGGACAAAAATGGACCCCTTTCAAGTGCTTCTAAGTCAAACCAAAACTCATGGGTGTTCTATAATGAGTTATAAAGACTTTCCAAGTGGTATTACATTCATTTATTGAGTATTGAACTCAAAATAATTCTTTGAAGTTAAATGACTCAATGTTTTGAAGGTTTCGAGAAAACAAGGTTTATTTCTTGAAATCAAAATGTGGGGTTTAAGAGGGGGTTTTGAAAAGGGGGTTTTGAAAACATATTTTCAATACTTAATGAAGATTATAACCACTTAAAATGTCAACATTTGACTCACATCAAGAACCTCCAAGATTATTGGAAAGTATTATTTCCATTTTAAAGACAACTTCATGAATACATAGGAATGTATTGGAGTTCAAATCATCATCTATCAAACATGTTTTTGAGGTCAAGAGCTACTATCTATAAGGATTCACTCACCTCAAACTTCATGTCATCATCTAGATGATGATAGACTATTAAGTAAATAAAGAAAACAAAAAGAAATGAGGTAGGAGAAGCTGAACAACAAGGTAAACAAACAAGTATATAAATAATCAAATGATGTATTGGACTTGTAGCTTGGTATTTCACTCATATGTGGTGACATTGAACATGGAAGTAGCTTCCTCTCTCTTAAATGCTTAATAAAATGGTGGTTGGATGTATTGAATATGAAGTAAATGGAAGTAATGAAGTAAAAACAAAGTTTAGTACTCACTCTCTTGTTTTGAAATCAAAGAAGGAAACTTCTTTTCTCTCTACTCTAACCTTATCCCTACAACTTTCTCTCTAAAACTTTTCAAAGCTTGCATTTGGCACCCCCAAAATGAGAAGTCAAGGGGGGTTTATATAAGCCAATTTGGGGGTGGTTTTGGGGTTTTAGAAGTACTCCCATTGGTCCCAAACATTTGTGAACATAAAACTACCTCGTTTTGATTTCAAATTAATCAAAATGAACCCCCAAAAGAAATTACAAAAATGTACCATTCTGGGGAGAGTGCCACGGTGACATTGGGCCTGTACTGCGGTGGCAGTGGGCCAGTGCCACGGCGGCACTGCTCTTCATTCGTCTAGATAATCCTTTTTAGGCCCCTAGAGGTTCGGGTATTCGCAAAAAGGCCCTATTTCGTCCGAATTTCATAGAAAATGCATGCAAACTCCAAATTGAGGTTGTGATATACTATTGGAAAGGTAATAGAGTCTACTTTACATTAAAAAAAATAGTTTGGAGATAGGTCACTTTGAAAAGTTTTGCGGTATTCGCGAAAAAAGCTGATTTGATCACCTTTTTCACCTTCAGAAATTCATAATAAATTCGTTTTAAATCCAAACATTATGTGTGATATACCATTGGAAAACTATTGACTTCTAGTATCTATGAAAAATATTTGAAAAATTATACAGTGCTCCAGTTTTAAAGTTAAATTTTGGTCAAACTGGTCAAACTTGGGATTCCCGGTAAGTTTTGGAAACCTTTGGGAGCTCCCAGAAGCTGACGGTTTCATTCGGTTTTCTTTTAAAACTCATTTTTATACTTTCCACATGATCTAGAATGATTCTAGAACTTTTCAGCAAATTTGGACAATTTCGGTCAAAACTTGGTCAAACTTGGTTAAACTTGGTCAAACCTTGGTCAAACCGGTCAACGGGACTTTCTGGGAACTTACGGGACTTTCGGAGGTCTCTGGGAGCCGACCATTTCATCCAGTCTTGCTTTAGAACTCATCTTATTATTTTTCTTATGACGTAGCGCGTTTCCAGAATATTTGGTCTGAATCCGGGAGCGTTCGGGCTTTCTGGGGCATTTTGGTCATTCTGAGCATTTTGAGAGATAGAATTAACTTCAGGAGTCCTTTTTGAGTCTTTTCGATCATTGTGAACTACCAAGCTATGGGTCTCCTAAATCTGATAGCTGACAAAATGGGGTGTCTACAGTTTGCCCCTCTTTGGCATGAACTTGCGAGGCAACGCATGTCGCAAGCGAGTGCCAAAGCTTTGAAGAGACATGTCTTTTTGAAGGCTATAGATTTAGGATAAAAAGTGTTGCAAAAGATGTAATGATAGAAAACATGATGCTGGGGCCAGGGCTGGTCGTCCTCTTCGTGAGCTGCCTACGTATCCCAAGGGGAATCAGACCAGGATGTAGTTCGAGGCACAAAGGAACAAATCACACATGCACAAGAAGACATGCGAATGCTATGTTATGAGGATGATATATAATGCATGGATGTGATATGAATTGCGTCCTGAGTCCTATCATGTTTAGTGTTCTGATCTTAGTATGAGCTGGAGCTGTGGGGTGTGTGCCACTCTGAGTGGACTTATGTCATGCTAGTGTCTCCGACTGTGATGCAGTGGCTGACTCGGATAAACATACAATGGCTTAGAAGACTCTGGGTTCCGGGGCAAACTTCTTAAATTCTGAGAAACGTGCTTTGTAAGTGAAATGGATTAGACGCAAGGTTTTAGAGGATGACAACCAAAGGTGACCGAGGGATCTTGTGATAACCGATAAGTGTGAAAGCTATGATAATGGACAAATGAGAAAGCTCATGATAATCAGGAGACATGGAGTCATGGAACGACGATGTTCGTCTTTGAAAATTGGACACAGGCGATGTTCTGGTTGTTCCTGATGACCGATCTTCAGGAGTCGGTTCTGTTTTTGCTACTTTCTACTAGGGATAGTGGGAACTAGTATCCTTCTGTATTTGTCTTCGGGGGATGGCGTAGGACTCTCAGAGAATCTCTCTTTTCTTGATCGGGAACCAGGACCCATCTCTGAATCTCTCACGGTTGATGAAATCTTCTGGCACTCAATCCGAGAGGGCCGGTCGGGGCCTCTGGGAGCTGTTATCTTTCTGTTTCTGTCCTCAGGGGATGATGTAGGACTCCCAGGGAATCTCTCTTAACTGTTTCTTGATCGGGAACTAGGACCCATCTCTGAATCTCTCACGGTTGATCAGATCTTTGTAATGATTAGTCTGAAAAGTCGATTCGGGACTTCGGGAGCTGATATCTTTCTATTTCTATCCTCGGGGTATTAATTGAATCTGGTGGGGATAAAATGGATCTGTTGGGGATAAAACCTTATAAATCCTGATTAAAATGGGCCACCGGGGCTAATCAGGACCACAAACGAGCTAAAATGTGTCAGAATGGGCCAAAAAGGGCTAAAACAGAGCGAAGCGGGGCCTATGGGGAGTAGTGCTGTGGCGGCACTGGGCCACTGCCACGGCGGCAGTTGGCTAGTGCCACGGTGGCACTGGGTGGCCGGACTTCATGTGTGTATATCTCAGAATTTTGAGCATTTCAAGCTCATTTTTGGCTATTTCGGGGTACTTTTGGAGCCAAAATCCGTCAAAAAGCAGCTTGTGCACGCTTAGGTGAGTAATCTTTTCCCATGATTGGAATTTTGATTGGTGTTTTTGTTTGTTCCATTTTTCAAGAAGAAAGTTGGTTTTAGCTTCCATTTTTCTTACAGATCTATGGCTTCGAGCTGAAGGAGACCGTCTAAGAAGGCCAAGGAACGAATGAAAGTCGAGAGCCAAATCCCGGACATGATTTTACAGGACCCCCAACGTCATCTTTCAGCCGCTACTCTAGCGAGCCTGGTATGTGAAGCTTTCGATAGTTTAGGACTATTTTTGTCCATTGTGCTAGTTTTATGAACTGTAGTGTGCACCTAGAGTTTGTTAGAAGCTTGTTTTGTGCTCGTATGTTGATTCTGTAAAGTTAGATTTTCGGTCGTGAAAAGTGATTTTGTGCTCATTTTTTATCGTTTTTGATGTGTGTAGGTGCCAGAAGTGACATTGAAGGGCCATGGTAGCCTTGCTCATGCTTTTCTGTGGTACACTCAACTCTCGCCTGCCGTCAAGAGAATGGTAGACAATGCCAGGTTTGGCGGCTTTGTTCGCCTAGTTTCAAAGAGTACCAACGATCTAGTGCATTTTTACTCTTTTGATGAGAGATGGTGGGACACCACCAATACTTTCCATCTGCCATTTGGTGAGATGACTATGACACCTTTTGATTTTTCCATGATTACCGACTTGAGGGTTGGCGGGAAGTGCCTAGTCTTGGATTACTTCTATGAGATTGACCCTAAAGCTGTAGAGATGCTGATTGGGGCTGTTCCTCCTAATCTGGAGAGGCACTGGTTCCCTTGTGGCTGGCTTTACTGGGCTTACGGCAGAGGGAATCACAACCTAAATAATTCTCAGCTTCTGAGGGTATTTCTTCTGTATGTCCTTGGTTGCTCGATTTTCGTGACACAGAATGATCGGGTGAGCTTGAGGCTTCTTTCTTGCCTAGCGTCCATTGGTGAGATCCCTTCTTATGACTGGGGCGATGCTGCCTTGGCCCACCTTTACAAGCATAAGGGTGAGGTTTCTCGGGGTGATATCAAATCGACGGGGGGACTCTGGTGAGCTTGGGAGGTATGTACTGCAACCTCTTTTATCTTTCGGCTTTTTGATTTCCATTCGTCTTGTCTTTTCTTATTTTCCCTTTGTCTGGCAGCTTTAGAGCTTTGTGTACTTGAAGATGCTGGCTCCTTCCCCTGCTGATGAATCAGGTGAAGATGAGGACGGCATGGCTCCAGTGCCTTTGTTCCCCTGGGGCTTGAGATGGCAGAGGGATGTTGTCAGGGTAAATAGCAGTGCTCATCGGATTGTTCTTCTCAGAAACTTCTTATCTGGGCACAGCTGCTAGCGTTGATTGGACGCCTTGGGAGCGCGTTGCCTATACTGCCCCAGAGGAGATATAGGCGGTCAGACCCCTTGCCTTTTGCCGACTTCTGATGGAAAGTACCGAAAGTAGGCAATGGTTCCTTGGCGAGCGAGTGTCTCGGTAGGTGGTTGGCGGTCCGAGGTATCGCATCCCTCATAATCCTCTTGTGATGGCTGCTGATGACCTTTCTGGTGATGCTTTGCTGGCGGCCTTAGCTGGTACTGATGTTTGGGATCACTTTCTCTTTAAGACCGGCTATGAGGCTTACCGTGGCCGCTTCCTGATGCCCAACTTCCCACTCCTGGATGTGAGTTTCTTTTACGTTTTTGTCTCTATCTGTTGCCTATGTTTTCAACTTATCTTTTCCCTAACTTGTTTTGTGCCTACAGCTTCACGAGATGTACAGGAGACAGGTTCCCCCAGTTTCTGATCTTATCCCTCCTTGGGATTGGACCGTTGATGTTATGGGTGAAGATGGCTCTCCCCAAGTTATGGAGGTGCCACGGCTCACATGTGGGTATCCCACCCAGCCAGCAGGTGTCCTCAACGTCCCTTGGAGTTATGCTAAAGAGGGCCACGCCTTGGCAGCTAGCTTACAGTCTTTGGTCCTCACGCGAGACCATCGGGTATGTCTCTAATTTTGCGCTCCTTAAGGTTATGAGGTCCTAACCCTGATTTTGCCCTTAACAGATAGATGGTATGCGGTAGTTCACCACTAGTTAGATGGCGTCCTTGGTAAGTTTCTGACTCGACTTCACTTTTATACTTTTTGTTGTTTCTCTACTGATTGCTTTCATTTTATTTGTGTGTGCAGTATCGCGGGGGTGGCGCTGGCTCATCGAGGACCGGGCCGAGGTGCAAAGGTGGCAGGAGGAGGCCATCGCTGGCGTACACTCTGGGTGGCCTGACAGAGGACGAAGAAGAGGAAGACTGAGGCCTCCTAAGCGGGGATTTTTGTTTTATCTCCATTTTGTGTTTTCAATTGGGTTGTACTAGTGAATAATGTGACTGATGGACAATGTGTAGGATGATGTGTAGGATGATTTATCACCCTTGAGAGAGTATTATGATGTTTTGCCTTTCGAGCCGAATAGTTTTCGGTTTGAAGGCACAGTTATGTGCTTGCTTTGGTTGGTGGTTATGCATTGTGATTCTGTGATTGTTGATGTTACTGCGATGGGCAGCCTTGTGATAGTGAATGTGTTTGCCTTGCAGGTGGGATAGTCTGTGAAACGGGGAGGTGCTGCCAAAATTTTGAATTTTGCTAGACCTGCGACAGAAAATATGGCATTGTATGATCCCGCTCAACTCACAGCTTGGCTAAACATCACAGATGGTGTGGAGTGGATCAACTTCTTCAGCTATGGTCTGACCGAGCTATTCTCTCTTCGCCAGATCATGGCTCTGAACACTGAGTTCATGCGTGCCACTATTGTCCACTGGGACCTGGTGAACCATGTCTTCAATTTCAACGTCCTGGAGATATGTCCCTTGTTTGAGGAGTTCTATGCTATCCTTGGCTTCGACTCTGACTTTGACTCTGACCGGATTCTCCCTTCTGCTGATACCTCCTGTCCCACGCGAGACTTGGCTGAATACCTGAACTGTTCCATTACTATTTCCCGCCGGCTAATTCATGGTGAGGTTCTTGACATTGCTTCCATCATTGCCCGGTATGCTAGTCCTTGGAATCCTAGCGTATATGATGCTACCCGTGGGGCCGCTCTGATATTGTGCATGACTTCGCACTTTCTATTCTCGAGTGCTTCTATCGACTTGGTGCACATGTGCCTTGGGCTGAAATTTAGCAGGAACCCCATAGCCATGGTTCTGGCTGAAACCCTAAATGGTTTGAATCGCGCTTCTAATCAAGGAACGCTTCTTCTTTCTGGGGCGCCTTTAGTGTTACAGACTTGGCTCTATGAGCGCCTTCAGTTATGGACTGGTAGTGTGCCGCTAGTTTACTTCCGCAGGGCTATGCTTCATCCTCATTACACTTCTGCCGATTGGGTTGGCATGATGGGTGCTTTATCTGAGTCTGACATTTGCTGGATCGTGAGGCGTTGGGGCCTTCATGCTGTGACCACTAGTCTCGTGGATTACCAGAGAATGTGGCTGATGGGTCTGAGAGAGACCTCTTTCTATCATCCTCACCGATTGGCCAGACAGTACGGGCGAGTTCAAGAGGTTTCCCGGGGGATTTACTGAGAGGGTCTTTGCTTCCAGAATCAAAGCCACTACTATTGCTGCTTTCATCAAAGGCTGGGTCGGTCGAGCAAGAGCCTATTTCTAGAGACCTTTGAAGAAATAAAAGACACAAAATAAAACTAGACTTGACTGATTCTGCTTCTTTCCTCAAAGTGTCTTTGATATTTAGGATTGCTTTCTGAAAGAACTTTTTGTGTTTTCATTTATCCCTGTTTATGTAATATTGTAAGTTTGTTTATCAGCGAACCTTGGTTACTTAGAGAACCTTATTTTATGCATTTGGCTTTCTGAAAACATTCGTAGTATGATTTTGATCAGATGTTTGCTTTTTGTACTTGTTTGGGCACGCTAGGACTATTAGAGGCAAACGAGGCGGGTGGCCGAAGTTTGCCCCTAGTTTGGGATATGTATGATTGTGAGGCAAATGAGGTAGATGACCGACATTTGCCCCCTAGTTTAGAAGAGGTTCAGGCAAACGAGGCAGGTGGCCGAAGTTTGCTCCTAGTGTGAAGGGTGATTTCTGGGTTATGGTAAGGACCGCGACTTTATTTTTCTCACACGTTCATAATTTTGCCTAGGCACTAGTTAGATGACCTAGCGAACTCTTTTCTCTCTTTTGTTATTGCTCACTTTGGATTTAACTCTAACTTTTGCCTAGGTGTCCTTTCGGATTTTTGACCTAGCGAGCCATCCTTCTTTTATTTTTGAAAAAGTCTGCCTACGTACCCTCAAACGGGGATTAGGTCCAACGTAGTTCAGGCCAAAGTCTTGAAAGAAAAGGGGTTGATTATGATGGTATTGACCGAACCGATGCGGTTGCCTACATATCCCCGAATGGGAATCAGGTCGAGCGTAGTTTAGGCCAAGGCTTGAAAGAAAAGGGGTTGGGGAATGGTCAAGCATAGTACTTTTTGAGGCGGTCCATGTTGATTGGTTCTTTGAATTCAATGCCATCGAGGTCCATAAGGTAGGTTGCTCCTCCAAAAAGGATAGTTTTGACGATATAAGGGCCGACCCATTTGGGTTTGAACTTTCTGCGCGGATCAAAGATCGGGGCTCTCAATTCCTTAAGGACAAGGTCACCCTTGACAATTTTCCTCGGACGAACCCTTTTGTTGAAAGCACGGGCTATCCTCTTTTAATAGATTCGGACATGGTCGATTGCCGCTAGGCGCTTTTCATCTATGAGAGCCAATTCTTCGTACCTTTCCCTTAAACAATCTGATTCTGAAATTTCACATTCTGCCATCACGCGCAGGAACGGTAGTTCTACCTTGACTGGAAGTACTGCTTTCATTCTATATATGAGTGAGTAAGGAGTTGCTCCTGTGGACGTCCTTATTGATGTTCTGTATCCCCAAAGTGCGAACGGTAGCTTTTCGTGCCAGTCTTTGTAGGTATCGACCGATTTCTACAGTATGGCCTTGACATTCTTGTTTACAACTTTGACTGTCCAATTAGATTGCGGCCTGTATGGTGATGACTTGTGATAAGTGATTTTGTATTCCTCAAACAAATCCCCGACTTCAGCTTTGAAATGACTACCATTATCTGAAATGATCTCATGGGGGACTCCATAGCGACAGATGAGGTTCTTCTTGATGAACTTGGCCACTTCCTAAGCCCCCAACATGCTGTAGGATGCAACTTCTACCCATTTTGTGAAGTAGTCAATGGCCACCAAAATGTATCAGTTCCCATTTGCGGTCTTCGGGATGATTTCGCCAACGATATCGATTCCCCAAGTCGAGAATGGCCACGAGGAGGTCATACTATAGAGCAAAGATGGTGGTACATGCATCATGTTTTCGTGGATCTAGCACTTGTGGCACTTTTTCACGTATTCACAACAATCTTTCTCCAATGCCGTGCAGTAGTACCCTTGTCTTACAATCTTCTTGGCCAGTATGTGACCGTTCATGTGTGGACCGCATACACCCTCGTGTATTTCTTCCATCATTCTTCTGGAGCTTTTTCCAAACAAGCAAGTCAGTTTGTGACCATTGTACCTTTTCTTCAACAATTTTCCCCCGTAAATGATAAATTGCGCTACGAATCTTTGAATTGCCCTTTTGTCTTTCTCGGTAGACTCTTGGGGGTACGTTCCCTTTTCTATGGAGTCCCAAACATCTTGGTACCATGGTGTTTCGTTCTCTTCTTCTCCGATCACGGCGACCATGTTGAATGAAGGCTCGTATCTTTGCTCAATTACCAAAGGTATCATCTTGACTCCCACGGGAGTTTTAATCATGGAGGCTAAGGTAGTCAACGAATCTGCTAGTTGGTTCTCTTCCCTTGGCAAGTAGAAGAATGTGATGTTCTTGAACTGTCGCTTGAGTCCGTCGAGATGATCATGATAGGGCTTCAACCTTTCTTCTTTCATTTTCCATTCTCCTCTAGCTTGTGATATAATGAGGTTTAAATCTCCGAAGACATCCAACTTCTGAACTTTCAGTTCTGTGGCTACTTCCATCCCCAGAATGCATGCCTCGTATTCAGCAGTGTTGTTGGTGGAGTTATAATTGAGCTTGACTGCCAATGGTGTGTGGTCTCCATTTGGTGACACTAGAATCATTCCTACTCCGTAGCCTTTCATGTTGGCTGCTCCATCAAAGTACAACTTCCACTGTTCTTCCTTGATTTCCATGATATTCTCGTCCGGGAACAGAAAATCTCCATTTACTTCAGAATCAATGGCGTGATCAACAAGATGTTCAGCTATAGTTCTCCCTTTTACCGATTTTCTTGTCACATACTTGATATCGAATTCGGAAAGTAGAAGTAACCAACGGGATATACGACCGGTCAGGGCAAGTTTGTCGAGGAGGTATTTTAGAGGATCCATGTGGGATATGAGCACAACTAGGAAGGCCAGCATGTAGTGCCTCAGTCGGCGAGTGCACCAAACCAAGGCCCAACATGTTTTTTCGAGGGTAGAGTAGTTGAGCTCATACTCAGTCATCCTCTTGCTAAGGTAATATATGGCTATTTCGGAGTGGCTTTCTTCTCATTCTTGGTCTAGCATGCATCCCATGGCATTCTTGGAGACAAATAGGTAAAGAAGCAAAGGCTTATGAGGGGTAGGTGGTGAAAGGACGGGTGGTTTTTGGAGGTAGGTTTTTATTTTGTCGAAGACGGCTTGGCATTGGTCGTCCCATTGGAACTTCTCTCCTTTTCTCAGCAATCGGAACAAAGGATCACATGTAGTTATGAGTTTGGAGATGAAGCGGCTGATAAATTGGATTCTTCCAAGAAACTCTCTCACTTCCTTTCATTCCGTGGTGGTGCCATTTCTAGGATTGCCTTGATTTTAGTGGGATCCACCTCTATCCCCCTTTGTGTGATGAGAAACCCCAGGAGCTTATCGGAGGTCACACCGAAAGTGCATTTCTTTGGATTCGACCTCATCTTGTATTTGCGCAACCTTTCAAAAAACTTTTCTAGTGCCACCAAGTGTCCTTCTCTGTCCTTGGACTTCACGATTATGTCATCTACGTACACTTGTACTTCCTTGTGAATCATGTTATGCAGTAGGGGGTAGCAGCTCTTTGGTAGGTTGCTCCAGCATTCTTGAGTCCGAAAGGCATTACTTTATAATAGTAGGTTCCCCAAGGTGTGGTGAATGTCGTCTTTTCCCGATCTTTTGGCGCCATTAGAATCTGATTGTACCTCGAAAAGCCATCCATAAATGACAGTAGCTTATGTCCTGCGATGTTATCCACTAAGACATCAATGTAGGGAAGTGGGAATTTATCCTTAGAACTGACTTTGTTTAGATCACGAAAGTCGACGCACACACGAACTTTTCCATCCTTTTTGGGGACTGGCACGATATTGGCAATCCATTCCAGATACTCGGTAACAATGATGAACCCTGCCTTGAATTGTTTCTCCACTTCTTCTTTGACCTTGAGTGCCCATTCTGGTCTCATGCGCCTAAGTTTCTGCTTGACGGGTTTAGAATCGAGAAGTAGCGGAATGCGATGTTGGACGATGTCGGGATCGATCCCAGGCATGTCCTCGTAAGACCAAGCAAAAACATCTTTGAATTCTTTTAGCAAGAGAGTCAATTTTTCTTTTTCTTTTTTATTAAGAGTTGAACCAATTTGCACAATTTGTGGATTATCTATTTCACCTAGGTTAATCGATAAAGTATCTTCGATTATTTCATAAGCAGGTGGTTTTTCAATTAGTTGCTTAAGTTCAATTGGGAGATCCTCAAAGGGATCTGTGCATTCACAAGTATTAGACACAGAGGAGTAAGCAGAATTGTCATTCATTTCATTCATGATAGGTGGAGTGATTACATTAGACAGTGGTGGGCTTACAACAGTCGACTCTGGTACAGACTCGATAATTGGAAGTACGGACTCTGGGGGAACAGGGGATAGGGAGACAGATGACTCTACAGCCTGGTTGCTCAGACCCTCCTCAGTTTGCTTGATCTGATTATCTTGGCTCTCGGCCCTCTTTTCTTCCTTTTCTTCAGCAAACTCTTCCCACATTTTCTCGATGGCTTCAGTGTCTAGATACTCCAACCAGTCTTCCTCTGGGCTTTTCTCAATTTCTTCGGAATAGAACGGATCTTGATAGGAGGCCTTTCGCATTCAGCGAAGATTTCCAGCCCGGGGTGCCTTTTTCCAGTGGCCTGATGGATCCAAGGTTCTGGGAACCCAAAATAGGGGAAATCATCACCCTTTTTGATGAATTGCCCATTCAAGGTTTTGCGGTATGGTGGGAGACTCCTCACTCTTTTCTTCCATGGCCTCTGTAGCTCGATGTCTTCTTCAGTGGGCTTATACCCCAACCCAAAAGTGCCTTATTGCCCTTTGATCTGAGGTAACTCACGAATCCCTTGCTGGTGTCGGCCCAATCCCATTCCAGGGAAGTAGTTCATTTTGCGGACGATGTTGACAACTGCAGAGTGGATCTCGGGGAACCTGTCTTCATCATTGATCATGTGGACTTCTTCCATGAAGAATACCCCGATTTCTCCTTCTTCTACCTTAGTTATTTGGATTTCAAAGATAGGAGCATAGTTTGGAAAAGCTTCATTACCCCAACTATTGCCGAGGATGATTTTCACCTCCTTCTCATGAATGTACTTGATCATTTGATGCACAGTGGATGATACAGCTTTGTTGATATACCGCCAGGGCCTCCCGATCAACAAATTGAACGAGGCAGGTATGTCCATAACTTGAAAGATTTTAGTGCTAACTAAAGATACTACTCGAATTTGGAGAGAAACAGTCCCTATCACATTTCTCTTGGTGTTATCGTGGGCCCTCACAGATTGCACAAATGGTGTGATGTCAAGGATATTGACCCCCAAGGTGGTGGCAGTCCTTAGAGCATAAACATTTAAGGCGGAGCCTGTATCAACCAAACAGATTAGCACCTGCTGTCCCTTACATCCAACAGTGATGTACAAAGCTTTGTTATGTGTAGACCCTTCCGGCGGCAGGTCTTCATCAGAAAATGTAATGATTGGGTCAGGGGTGAATGCGCCCATGAAAGCCACCATGTCTTCCGGTGGAACGTCGATGGGGACCCCAATTCCAGCCAAGGCATTCAACACAGCTTGCCTATTCTTGTATGATGTTACCATGATGTCCCACATCGAGAGATGTGCTTAGGTTTTCTTCAATTGCTTTATCAACTCATTGTCTTCTTCGATGATCTCATCCATTTTTCTCTTTCCCTTGTCTTTGACCGAACTTTTTTTGATTGCTTTAGTGTTAGGCTGCGGAGGCTGATAATGACGGCATGACCTAGTCAGATGATCAATCTCGGCAGGAGTAGGCCCTTCTACAGTCCCATCTTCTTTGAACCAGTCACAATCTATTCCCACAAATGGTTTTTCTGGCTCGTTCCAGATAGAAGCATCACTTTCATTGTCGGGATGATACCATTTGAGGTCCACTGCCCCTAGATCGTGTTCTTCCAAGAAGAATAGATCTTGCTCATCAGCCAGCTGTTGATGCCACTCATCATTCCCTTCTTCAATCAGATGAATTCCCACAGATTCTGGGATGTCAATGAGGGGGTAAAGGTTGACCTAAGGGGGTGACATAGGCAGCAGGGTTGAAGGATATATGGTTGGACTCAATGAGGCTGATATTTTGGTGGTTTGGTAGAGGATTTTGAGTGATATGGGGCAGCTTTGGAGATGGCTCAATGATATCTGGTCAATGAGATCTTGGATATCATGGCGAAGGTGTATGGAATCATCGGTGTTGTGGCCAGGGGCTTGGTGGTAGGTGCATCTTTTGGAGATATCACAGTTCGACATGAGCGGGGTATTTCGAGGCTGGAGTAGTTGGAGGTGGCCCTTTTTAAGGAGGCGATCTAAGGTTGAGGAGATGGGGGATTACTAATTTGGCGAAGTTGCGAGGAGGCTTCCTTGGGAAAGGCCGATTGGAGGAGTTAGCTTGGTTGGGAGGTTGGTACGGCCTAGGAGGATAAGCCATAGGTTTACTGCTAGGAGCATTGACATCCGGAGGGTTGCAGGAGTAGTTGGGCCTTTTTGACTGACTCGGAGGCTCTTCTTTTTTTATCTTTCCTTCCCTTATGGTGTCTTCGATTCGAGTCCCAACTTCAAACAATTCCGCAAAGGTGGAGATGGACTGGTAAAATAATTTCTCATGGTAGAGCGGCTGCAGATTCCAGATTAGCATCCTTACTTGTTCCTTTTCAATCGGTCGGTGGGTCAATTGGGCTACTTTATTCCTCCATCTGCTCAGAAATGCGGCGAATGATTCATTGTTGTTCTGCTGAGTTGTTTCCACATCTCTGATAGTGACATCAAGTTCTTGGTTGTAGGAATAGTGATCAATGAATACCCGAACTATGTCTTTCCATGCCCGAGTTTTGGAAGCTTCCAAGGTAAGAAACCATGACAATGCAAACTTCGCGAGAGTTTGTGGGAACAACATTGCAATGTGCTCATGCGTGCAGCCCATTGATTGAAAAATGTTCATACACAGCTTTACATGGCTCTTCGGATTTCTGGTTCCATCAAAACGGTCAATGGCAGGCATCTTGAAGTTTTCTGGCAGCTTCAGCTTAACAGGCTCAAAAAGTCCTTCCAAGTCTAGCATATAATCATCAACCCCTTTACTCTTCCTCAATACGCTCTCTAGCTTGTCGACTTTGTCCATTTTCTCATTGGAACTTTTTCTCATATGCGGGCGGCAGGGTCCCTTGAAACCAGTCTTCTTTTCCATTGTTCTCGGGATGCGGTATGAATCCGAACGGTGGTGGTGGGAACTCAGGGGGACACTGCTGCCGCTGCTATTTTAGTTCTTCCATAAACTTTAGGACCTGGGCCAGGCTGTCAGATTGTTGGCTTATGGCAGCTCCAAATTCGGTGACCTTATTTTCTATCTCTTCCTGATTCATGCTGAAATGACTTGTTGGGCTGATTCTGACCAAACGATTGTCTGAATTTCTTACCCAAGATGAAGATCCCAGTTGCTGGCTTTGAGAATCTATAGTGGCCCTACAGATTCGAGAAGATTTGTATCAGATTCTGATATGGATGACTTTAAATAGACAATGACAGTGATGTTAATAGACGTGGACTGACTTGTGTACAGCCTGACTGAAACAGTGCGTGCAAACCGATAGGAATCGTGCATGCAAATGAGACAAGCACGTGGATGTAAGCCCTAATCTATATGATGCTCCTATTTCTAACAGATAGCAGCTAAACAAATAAGGTCCTAACCATATAGAGTGTGCCAACTTTACTTTCCAGTATGATCACCAAGGGATAACAGGGGTTTCTAGGGTTTTATGAAGGCTTCTAGGAGAGATTGGGCATTTCTGGTTGATTTAGACAGAGTTTCTGAGAGAAACTGGCATATCTAGGCATTTCTGTTTGGTTCGGACAGAGTTTCTGGGAGAAACTGGTTGATACGGTTATATCTGGGATATGTGGACAGAGTTTCTGGGAGAAACATGTTGATACGGTTATATCTAGGATATCTGGACAGAGTTTCTGGGAGAAACAAGTTGATACGGTTATATCCTGGGATATCTGGATAGAGTTTCTGGGAGAAACAGGTTGATATGTGATGATGGTGATCATACTGTCTAGCAAGTTTTCATACTCCTATGTCTTAGGACCGACAGACAAGGTTTACGGTGTATATCTTTGTGAGCATGGAGCAGACATCCTTGTCATGGTGCCTAGGCAGGTCAACTCAATGTGATCATATGTGAGTGATTGCCTTGGGAATCATAAGAAAGAGGTTCTGCCTCGTGCCACATAAGCGTCTACACCGCGTAGGTAATCCCGTCAGGGCATACAGCAGTTATATCACATTGTCCTATCTGAAAAGATAAATGAACAGTCCTATGAAAGGTTCTACAGGAATCTATATGCAAAGGCTGGGTTTAGTCAGAGAGGGTCCATTGACGAGAGTTCCAATATACCGCCAGAGAGACAGTATGAAGGTTTTTTACTCTTTTTGATATACCTTGGAAGTTATAGTATCAATGGTGACTTATGCCCTGGCACAGCAAGACCTGAACAATGTCAGCGCCGCGTTTCAGACACAGTCGGAGGGAAAATGCAGAAGTGCAATGCGGTGAACCAGACACAGTAAAAAGATGATTTTAATGATGCTTCTTATGAGTCAAACCTCTGTATTATTTTGTTTAAAAAAAAATTATCCCCAGCAAAGTTGCCAAATTGTGGACACGCGAATTCCACTTGCTTGTTTGAAATTATTTTGAAAAGGAAAAAAAAGGTAGGTCTGTTGAAAACAGATACAGAGTCGCCACTTGGTCTTTAAGGAACCAAGAAACCTAATTTTGACTCACCCAAATGAATAAAGGGCACCGGTCCTTCATAACCAAAGAACTTGGCTCGGGGTTTTGGTACGATAGATGAAGGAGCCTTTGTCGCGACTAAAACACCCTCAACTCGCCCCGTCTTTCGACGGGCCTCAATTATTATCTAAATAATCATCTTATACTATGTATGGTTCGGCAATTAATACTATGATAGTGTATTACATCACACAAGAATTTTGAAATGGAAGATCAAAAGATAAGATATCGTTATTAAAATCTTAGCCAAATATCATGCAATGAAAAAGTGAAAGATCACACGAATAAACCTAGGAAAATCGCCTAATCATTATCAAGTAATCAAGTTTTCCTAATCTAAGGGGACATAAATTGTTCTTTGAAACTAATAATCAAAGAGATCAAAATATGCTTAGCAAGCTAGAATGATGCATGTTAATCTTTGGGAAAAGAAGACCTCTCAATCCCCGGGACGGATGAGAAAGGATGATTAGATCGAGGAAAAGCATGGACGTGTGATCAAGTTCATTCCTTATAATCTTCTTAGATTAGGGATCACAAAAGCCCCAAATCTTTGCATGGATGCAATGTATGCATCTAGAATGTGCCAAGATTGTAGTGTGTTTTGTGTTCATGGATTCCTAGAATGACTTAGAAGTCTAGAATGTGTATGAATGAATGACTAAAATCATCATGGGATATGTACAAATGTAGTATGAACTACTTCCTAAGACATGAGCTAATTTGGAGTGCATGTAAGCATCAAATCAAAGGATGGAAGTAAAAGTATGCTTGCTGTGAATAGTAGACAGAATAGTAACATAATCTTTTGGAAATTGAAAAGAGGGGTTAGGAATGTTTTCAATGCATGATTTTTTTTATGGAGATCTTCCTTATTGTGTTTAGAACACAATCCCTAAAGCCAATCTTTAATAACTATCACATATTGAGAGAAATCATATAAACAATAGAGGTTATCAGAAATAGAGTTTGTACTGTCGACTGAAATGTTAGAAAATCTTAGAAAATGAAATCAAAAGATTTAGAGGACCATATTATACATAAAGTTCCCTAAGACATTGAAGTTTAAGGGAAAAATAAGTTGGGACCACTCTTTTTGGAAAGGTTGTTTGTAAAAACAAGTTCAAATTCAACCTGGCTGCTGTGACAGCAGAGGCAGAATGTTTGGAAGGAATGTTTGGACAAAAATAGACCCCTTCCAAGTGCTTCCAAGTCAAACCAAAACTCATGGGTGTTCTATAATGAGTTAGAAAGATTTCCAAGTGGTCTTGCATTCATATATTGAGTGTTGAACTCAAAATAATTCTTTGAAGTTAAATGACTCACTGTTTTGAAGATTTCGAGAAAACAAGGTTTATTTCTTGAAATCAAAATGGGAGGTTTAAGAGGGGTTTTGAAATGGGTGTTTTGAAAGTATATTTTCAATACTTAATGAAGATTATAACTACTTAAAATGTCAACATTTGACTCATATCAAGAATGAAGATTATAACCACTTAAAATGAACAAATGATATTCAATGATGTATTGGACTTATAGCTTGGTATTTCACTCATATGTAGTGACATTGGAGATGGAAGTAGCTTTCTCTCTCTTAAATGATCACTAAAATGGTGGTTGAGTGTATTGAATATGAAGTAAATGGAAGTAATGAAGTAAAAACAAAGTTTAGAACTCACCCTCTTGTTTTGAAATCAAAGAAGGAAGCTTCTTTTCTCTCTACTCTAACCTTATCTCTACAACTTTCTCTCTAAAACTTTTTAAAGCTTGCATTTGACACCCCCAAAATGAGAAGTCAAGGGGGGGGGGGGGGGTTTATATAGGCCAATTTGGGGTGGTTTTGGGGCTTTAGAAGTACTCCCATTGGTCCCAAACATCTGTGAACATAGAACTACGTCGTTTTGATTTCTAATTTATCAAAATGAACCCCTAAAAGAAATTACAAAAATGTACCATTCTGGGGAAGGGTGCCGCGGCGGCACTGAGCCTGTGCCGCGGCAGAAGTGGGCCAGTGCAGCAGCGGCACTGCTCCTCATTCGTCCAGATAATCCTTTTTAGGCCCCTAGAGGTTTCGGTATTCGCGAAAAGGCCCTATTTCGTCCGAATTTCACAGAAAATGCATACGAACTCCAATTTGAGGTTGTGATATACCGTTGGAAAGGTAATGGAATCTAATTTACATAAAAAAAATAGTTTATAGATAGGTCACTTTGAAAAGTTTTGCGGTATTCGCGATAAAAGCTGATTTGATCGCCTTTTTCACCTTCGAAAATTCATAATAAATTCGTTTTAAATCCAAAAATTATGTGTGACATACCGTTGAAAGTTATTGACCTCTAGTATCTATGAAAAATATTTGAAAAATAATACAGTGCTCCGGTTTTAAAGTCAACTTTTGGTCAAACTGGTCAAACTTAGAATTCCCGGGAAGTTCTGGAAATCTTTGGGAGCTCCCAGAAGCTGACGTTTTCGTTCAGTTTTCTTTTAAAACTCATTTTAATACTTTCCACATGATCTAGAATGATTCTGGAACTTTTCGAAAAAATTGGACGATTTCGGTTAAACCTTGGTCAAACTTGGTCAAATCTTGGTCAAACCGGTCAATGGGGACTTTTTGGGAACTTCCGGGACTTCCGAGGGTCTCTGGGAGCCGATGATTTTATCCGGTCTTGCTTTAGAACTCATCTTATTATTTTTCTTATGACGTAGCGCATTTTTAGAACATTTGGTCTGAATCCGGGAGCGTTCGGGCTTTCAGGGGTATTTTGGTCATTCTGAGCATTTTGAGAGATAGAACTAACTTCAGGAGTCCTTTTTGAGTCTTTTCGATCATTGTGAACTACCAAGCTATAGGTCTACTAAATCTGATAGCCGACAAAATGAGGTGTCTACAAGACCAAACATCAATTTTGCAGTTGGCATGTTAGGCAAATACCAAAGTAATCATGGAATGGATCACTGGATGCTTACAAAGAAAGTGATGAGATATTTGCAAGGAACTAAGAACTATATGCTGACATTCTGAAGGACTGATAATTTGGAAGTAGCCGGTTGCTCCGACTCTGATTTTGCTGGATGTCCAGACAGTAGAAAATCCACCTTGGTATAACTGTTTCTACTAGCTGGAGGAGAAATCTCATGGAAAAGTGCAAAGCAAGCTACTATTGCTTCATCCACTATGGAAGCTGAATTTGTGGCGTGCTTTGAAACCACTGTTCACGGATTGTGGTTGCGGAATTTCATCTCAGGACTTGGAATTATCGACTCTATTGCCAAGCCGCTGAGAATTTATTGTGATAACACAACAGCTATTTTCTTCTCTAAGAAGAGGTTCAGAAACGACGAGTGTCTATAGAGCATATAAGTACAAATCTTATGATTGTAGATCTATTAACCAAGTAATTAGCACTAAAGATATTTAAGGAGCATACTAGTCGTATGGCTATAATCCATGATAGTTAATTCCATGAATATAGTGTATTGTAAAGCATTAATGTTATACTCTTTAGACATTTGAGATCTCATTAAAGTTTTGTTTCTGTTAATTTCTATTTTCTATTATGAATGCACATGAATGATTTGATAAATGAAAACATAATTTGTCTTCATAAAGACATTATTGATGGACCTTAAGGATCTTCCCAAATTATGGTCATGTTAATTATGTTACTAGTATAGTGGTATATGGAAGGGACTATGTCGGTTTATTGACATACAACCGCCATAACTCGTAGTAGTGACTTATTTAACAATGACATTATGATAACCACTTAATGAAAATGATGGTTTCAATATGCGATCGCATGTATGCTAAATCCATAATTGAATCACAAACATATCATATGGGCCAAGTGGGAGAATGTAAGACCCGGTCTTTTGTGTCCCACATGATATGTGATGTGTGTATGTGTTAGTGGGTTACCATCTTAGAGGGTTGGAGAATTTACTTCCAACGATCCCTACTTTGATGGGTAATTGGGATGAAGAAGTTGTTGGGAGTTGGTCCTCTCTCTATTATAAATATACACAACCCCATCATTTGTGTATCTAAGTTGAAAGCATAGAGAGAGAAACCAACTTCTTCTTCTTGTATTCTCTTGCTAAGCATTATCATAGAGCAAGGTATAATTTTATTATGTGAAAATCATGAGAGCTCAGATCCTCTTGGGAATCATGAAAGCTTACAAATATCATATGTCCATTGCAAAAGCATGAACAAAACTGCCCAGTCTCAAAATTCAACATGGACTTTGACACAATTTGAGAAGAATCACATGACATTGACGAATTCATAGGTTTCTGCATCAGATTCTCCGCATCGCAACCATTGATCGAAACTGGCAGCGAGACAAGGAGTGTCATTCCAGGAATCTACGCTATAGTCTACCCCACATCTCAATTTCTCTCACTAAACCGTCTCTCTCTCTCTCTCTCTCTCTCTCTTCCCTGAAGCAAACTCCCCTTTCCGAATCAAACCCATATTTGCACTTATACATATACATACATATATATATACACACACAAACACATTAGTACTATTCTCCGTTTTGTAACTACTTGACATCTAAACCTTGAATCTTGAAGATCATTTGTTCAGTGAACCTCCCAAAGTTTGATTGGATTTGGATATTAGGGTTTCATTTTTTTGAATTAGGAATTACGCTATCAATTAAATCATCTTAGAGAGAGAGAGAGAGGGAGAGAGAGAGAGAGGGGAGTGAGAAACTATATATATATATATATATTTTTTTCAAATAGAGTTTTGAGTCAAATTCTCATAGTTTGGGACAAATATGAGATTTTGAAAATAAGGGTGGGTGTTTTTAAAAGAAAAAATAAAATTATAAATTATTTCAGTTATCGTTCATTGACAGCATTAGGGCTAGGGCCTACATTGCAACAAAATTGAAACTACAGAACCCAATGTATCACAATTGAAATTCAAGGGCCCAAAATGAAACTTTTGCCAAACTTTAGGGTACCAAAGTGTCTTTAAGCCTAAGAACAAATATGTGAAAATTTATTTTTTCTTTTTTTTTTTTTTTTTCTAAAAACATAACTTGACATATGTGAATATTACGTGAAACTTTACTAAACCATGTGTAAAATTTGTAAAAAAAATTGAGTTATATATCAAAAGTTATGGAGGTTTAAAGTTTGAAAATTTTTTTTGAAATGGGAGCTGCTATGGTACGCCCACTCGTACTGTGCGAGCACATTGACAAGTGTGATGCATGCGTGACATGCGCTTTTGGTGGCTGATTCCTTTTGGGGTAAATTTGGCACTCATCTTTTGTCCTTTTCACAAAATGGTAATAACTGTTTGTACTTAGAGCTTTTGAAAATTTACTTTGAGAGATTTATGACTAATTATTCCTAAAAAGAATCTTAAAATAAAATATTTTATTGAATAAAAATGTGATTCTTTTTTTTTCACTAGCGAATAAACATGATTTTGATTTTCATGGAAACCATCTGATGTAGAAATAGAGTGAGACTAATCTCAATCTTCCTGTAGGCCACGATGAGAAGGAAAGGCCAGAATGGTCTGCTAATTAAGTAAGCATATTACACTTTTTATCATTCGGTATAGTGGTCTCGTGTAAGGACATAATTACCGGGACCTGGGAAGAAGACAGAGGCAGGGATCAAACCACAGTAATAAACGTGACATTACTTCCCTTTTTTCCAACTGGCCGGGCTAACCTGTTGCTCATAAGTATACATGCTTATAAATTGAATTGTTTGGTGAATTTTACTTTCTTGCACGGTGTGGTTCTTTATCAAATTAACATTACCTTAGTTCTCATAACAACTATGATGCTTAAAATCTAGGAAGCACTGGTATGAGTGCAAGGGATTCGACTTTTTTTAAAAAAAAGTCAAGGGGTACATGATGCAGATGCGAGTGCGACGAGGATGCTTCTTGAATTAATATTAGAATTTAGAAGTATATTTCTATGTAATACTATATATAAATTGTACTACAACATTGCCTTCTTTAATTTTTTTTTCACAATTAAGACATGAATAATAATTAATAAGCAATAAGCATAAAAGCTACAGAAGCAAGGAAGCAACACATAAATTACTACTCTAAAAGCAATGCAATGCAATGCAAGAAAATAATAAGAAAACAAAGTTAGTGCATAGTGCACGCTCGAAGTGTCCTAGCCACACTCGTGGCACATTCAGGAGAAACCTTGCTTCACCTAAAATTCAAATCAAATTAACTTCAAAAGAACTCAAAACCCAGCAGCACTTGCACTAAGTGCGGGTTTGACGGCCTTTTTCGGAGAGTTTGTGCTTCATGGCTCCTTTTTTTTTTCTCCTCCCAACCCATAAACCCCTCTCTACATAAATCTTGAACCCGCTACCACCTACAAGTAGGGAAGAGTCCTTTGCCATCGGGTGTCTCTAGTGCTTCATAGCTTAGAATGAACTATTGATCTTATATTTTAAAATTTTCCAAACATATACCCTCTATCTTGATGTTTGTACACTAATTTTTTTGTTGGGGTCACAAATTCACACATTCCCTTCCAAAATTAATCAGGTCGGCCCCGAAAAAATATTTGAATATTTCCTTGGGGGGGGGGGGGAACAAGGTTTTTATTTATGTATATATATATATTTTAAAATTTCAGTTTTGTATACATAATTTTTGAATATTTCCAAATTTATTAAATTATAAAATTGTTACACAGCCCCGAAAAAATATTAGTTAGGCTCAACATAAATTTTGTTTGGATTAAAATATTGTTTTTTTTTTTGGGTGTGTAAATTTTCATGCATTTGTACAGGATTACAACTAATGATACATTGTACTACATCTTAATAAAATTATATAAGCACTTCAACATTTATTAATTCAAATCCACTTCTTTAACACACTGCAGCTTAGGCAACAACAGAAATTGCCTCATGTGACTTCCATTGCGATTATAGTATTCTGTGAGTCAGATGTGAGTCTTATAGTAATGAAAAGATCACAATAGCCATCACACACGGTGTGGCGTCACATGGAATTTTATTACAGCAAATGTGGTTCAGTAAGTTATACCACTTAATAGGAGAATGCTTCTGTGCTGTTAACTCAGCACAGTTCGTGTTGTGCAAGACACAATTTCAACGGTAAAACTGTCCAGTTTTAAAAAACTGCTTTTAGAAAAGCAGTTTTACTGTTAAAACTGTGTCTTGCACAGCACGAACTGTGCTGAGTTAACAGCAGAGAAGCATTCTCCCACTTAATACTAGTGCAAGTTGTACAATTACTGGTAATTCTGTGCAATCTCCTGCAAGCAAGAAAACAATTCTAGTGGCTTAGAGAACATCACCATGTGATCTGAACCACTGATCATCTTAACCTCGTCCAGCGGATTATTTTCTATCATCCACCTCTGTAAATCCTCTTTGATTATAGCATCTTGGTCGCTCATAATGTAAACTCGACGCACTGATCCATATTTCTCCCTAGTGAGTGCAGTTTCAGCTAATACTAACTTCTCATCATTGAATAAAGGAAACGGTCTCACCAACAAGGTTGCAAGAGCATAGTCCTATTTCATTTCCATCAAAAAACAAACCAATTTTTTGAGTTCAAAAAGTTGTAGGTAACTATGGATATATTATTCTTACCAAAAAAAATTATTATGGACGAATTATATACGTACAATTATGTGACATTTGCTATTACTCGCTATGTTTAGGGACAGATCTACATTGAAGGGGAGGGGGCTCAAGCCCACTCCATATTTTTGGAAAATTGAAGATTTGAACTAAAAAAAAAATTTAGCGTCAAACCCCCCACCCCCTTAAAATTATAAAAGCCCCAAATATAAATAGGTCCAAAATCCCTCTGGCATTATAAACTTGCCATATTAGGTTCCAAATATAAACAAAAATATGTATAAATAGGTCCAAAAGCACACCCCCTTTAGGTATTATAAATTTGTCATATTAGATCCAAAATATACACAAAATATGTATAAATAAATTCAACTTTTTTTTTTCCGGGGCTCTGGCCTTGAACCCGCATGTCAAGCCCCCCATTGGATTCATTTTCTAAAACTGCCCCTGGCTAAGCTTTACGAATTTAGTTTACAAATACTTTAATAATTGTACAATATGTCGGGCAGTAGTTGGTGTTACACATACCACTGTATGTGGTACAACTGACAAAGTATTTTTAAAACTAAATTTGGGAATCAAATTCAAGAATCATATATAGCTTCATTCTTGCTATCATGTTAGTTGTACATCGCACTGTGTTCAATTTTAAATTTATGTATAATCATTGTCCTTGCAATTCATAAAAATGAAAACGTTTAAATAAATTATAATAAATGCGCTAAAGTAAATACTTTGAGTGCCGGTAAATGCACCGGTTAATTTTTCTCTTTTTACACCTGTATCATGCAATGAAGAGGGATATTGTTAGAATTGTGCCTAAAATTCCATTAGTAGAATTATTTCTTAATTATGATTTGATTCCTTATTTGGAGGTTTCTTTATCAAATAAGGATTCTTTTGATGGTGGAAGTTACCTAGTTTATATAGGAATGTTTGTGAGAATATTTTTTATTGTACAATACTTACCATATGAGTAAATCCTACTACAACTAGGATTGAAATTGTACAATCTATATAAATATAGGGCTTATTCAAGGGAGTGATAAGATTGGTTGAAAATGTTCTACATACACAAGAGAGGCTGGTGAGGGTGAGATTAGTTTTCTAGCAATTGTGTGTGTCATATAACTTAGTTGGAGAGTCATACACGTGAGATCTTGAGTGCTTGTAATCTTCATATTAATCGAGGTGATCGCCTTTGCACGTGGACGTAGGCATTGTTGGGCTGAATCACATTTAAATCTTGTTGTGTTGGTTTGCTTTATTTTTCTTTCGTGGTTGTGTCGTTCTTGTTCTAGTTATCTCCATCTTTATAGGTGTGGTTTTTCTTGTTATGATTGTGAACCCATTCCCAACAGAAACATGTAACATTTTATATTGTACGTGTGAGTTCAGAGAGAAACTCAAAGGATGCATTTACCAATATCCCAATTACTTTATGTACTTTGATTATTTACTTTAGTGTCATCTTTTAATGAGACAACAGAAACTTTTGTATTCATTTGAAAATGCACACTTTTAAATACAACACTGATAGGGATACTGACACACTAAATGACACACAGTGCTTTAAATGCATGTACCCTATGTTATTTGAATTTTTCATATTTTTCTGTGCATCACTTACACAGCACAGGGTACATATATTTAAAGCTGGTATGTCGTTTAGTGTGTTGTTTGGTGTGTATCCCTATCATTTTTGTTTTAAATATGTTAGGACTACTGGGCAGAAGCTGGAAAAACGTGATAGAGCTGTAGTGATAAAGGCGATTTAGCCATTATGAACACGTACTTCGAACATTGTGGAAGAATTCTGAACGACCAGAACTCTCACCGAAAGAACTAGACCATCTTCAACGATATCAAGAAGAGTAAATCAAATCATCAACCAACGGTCTGCAACGAAACAATGGGGGAACAGAATCCAAATTTGCCCCAAAAGTGAAAACTCTAGTTCTAAAGCGATGCTATCTGAGCAGAGAATGGTTCATCTGAATCAAACACTGAAAGGCATTCAGAAAACCGACAGAAAACAGACTATAATACAGTCTCTTCATCTCAAGGAAAATTTGTTAGAACTTGCATACAAAATGATTAAGAGAAACCTTCAATTCCTTTTTTCCCTCAATTGGAAAGGTTATGCAGTTGAATATGAGTATATTCACTCTTTTTTTTTTTTTTAGTCTTGTTGTTGTGTAGGTCATTGAACAGGTTATTGCCCTCTCAAAGACTCGCCGAAGAAGGAAGAGACAGATGGAACAAGGTACGTACTCTCCGGGTAGAAGTCCAAGTTACTATCTATAGTTGGGAGAGCTCCCCTTATCAAGACTACCACATCTGCTATTCCTATTCACCTGATGCAATCTATGCTTGTTCCTATCTCTATCTATCAAGACCTCGATAAACTTAATAGGAACTTTTTTTGTGGGGGGATAATGATAATTCTAAGAAAATCCATCTTACCAATCAGAACAAGGCTTGCCAGAGTAAAAGAGAGATGTGGCCTAGTTATTAGAAGGCTCAAGAATTCAATCTTGTTCTTCTGAGTAAACTTGGGTGGAACATTTTGAATAATGATGCCGCTACGTGGGTTGATTTGATGTTGTTAAAAAGAAATATATGAAGGATGAGTCTTCCATGTGGGCTAACAAAAATTCTAAATCGAATCATTGGAAAGGTATCCTTCAAACGAGGAAAAAAAAGCATCAAAGAGAATGTCGAAGATGGGAAGAAAATTTCCTTCTCGAAAGATTGGTGGTGCGGAAATAGTCCTTTATCAAATTTCGTGGATGCTTAAAGCATCCCCCCGGACTCGCTTAATTTGAAAGTTGGTGATTTTATTGGTATCATTGGCAATTGGGATATTGATTTGCTTGAGACAGTTGTGAATAAAGACATGATCGATAAGATTGTTATCACTCCTCTCCCTATCTACCATCAGAGAAAGGAAGCCCTTATGTGGGCTCCTTCCTCATATGGCATTTTCAATACTAAGGGTACTTTCAATATCCTGAATTTTGTTGGTAATAATTTGTTAGTTCTTTCTTTTGTTTTTGTTCGTCTGTGTCTTGTATTCTTGACTACCAAAATGCATATGTTAGCGTATGTAGGTTAGCATTTTCACACACGCGCATATAGGTTTTATATAAACACACACACACACATACATATATATATATATGCAAATTTCTGCATCGGGATAAATATATATGTACCTCAGGTGGGGATAGTTGATACAATGAGGATGACAATAACTTGGGTCCAAAGAGAATTGAGGTTGGAGGTTTGTCCAGCCCTTCCTTGAATGTAAATTCAGTGTCCAAATAAGATTCCACTGGTCCCGTAAACTGCGCAAATATAAATTTAAAGAGCACACGTTATTACCACGTAACATGCTTTTTTGGTTTTTTTTTTAAATACTATACACTGTGTTTGGGAGTTTAGGAGAGAAAAGAAAAGAAGAGAAAGTCATAAGTGAGGAGAGAAAAGAAAATAAGAGAAATAATGATTGTTTCTTTCATGTTGTTTGGGAGTTTAGGAGAGAAGAGAAGGTTTTTCTTTCCTCTTGTTTGGGAGTTGCAAAGAAAAGAAAAGAAAAGAAAAGAATAAAAAAATTACCAATCTATCCATCAATTGTACCTTTTTTGTTTTTGCGAAGAGAGGATGAGAGATACCAATGAAGAAGAGCCAAAGAGTACCCAGAAGCTTGTGGGAGACGTACTTGTGATTAACATGAGTTTTTGTTTTTATTTTTGACGTATATAACAGTGTACTATATTAACCCTAGGACTTGGATGGAATTTAAGTTTGTTAAGAATTAAATAAAGGGTGTTATGTGTATTAATAAAAAATCATTAATCCTCACTTTCTTTTCTCTCCATTTATTCCCAATTTAGAGAGAGAAATAAAAAGAAAGTGGGGTTATTTTTCTCTCCTTTTCTCTCCCTTTCTTTCCGCTCTAAAACTCGCAAACGAAATAAAGTGAGAGAAAGTGAGATACTTTCTCTTTTTTTCTCTTCTTTTCTCTCCATTTTAAAACTCCCAAACATAGTGTTAAGCATACCAAATCGTCCAAAAAAATTTTATAATGAAATTATCTGGATCGAACTTGTACAGAGAAAATATAGTATGATTTTGAACATACTCTAGAAATTTTTTATTTTTTATTTTACTTTTAAGCCCCTACCCTAAATTTGTAAAAAAGCCCCCTATTTAATGAGTTTATGTGTTAATTTTTATTGTATATACTACCTTAAATATTGAAAAAAAATGTAATCCCAAGCTCACACCTACTTTGAAAAAAAATAAATATTAGTTTGGATTGCAGTACATATATTGCAACAGTTATTGCAATTTAATCATCCTATACCATAAGCCAAGTTATATATTTTATCTATAGAGAGCAACTGAACGAATATTGACGCAATTGGAATCCAATCCATCCTCATTATAATTAAATTCAACAAATTTTCTTTTTTCCTTATTAACTTAACCTAGCCCAAATTGATTTCATACCATTTTCAGCTTTAAAAATTCTACTGAAGAAATACATATATAAACAGACCCAAAAAAACTTACGTGCGAAACTATTTGTTGAAGTAGTCTCACGTTAGACTTGCCAATCCCGTGCAAAACTATTAGTGCATTTCATTAAATAATTCGGAATTGAATCATTAATTATCCTTGGAGATACACACAATTAATGCATAGTACAATTAAAATGGTCTAATTGTCAAATTCTCCCAAAGCATATCCAAAAATGGCCTATGTGCGTGTCTTAAAACCAGAAAATGGAAGAGTTTTTAGGTACTTTGGAGTATTATGGGGCATGCTTATGTGGTACTTTGCTACCCATAAAATGGGTCTTCTAGGTGAGCCTCACACTCCTTGCATGCAGGAGTCCCACTTTTTAGTATGAGTCTCACCCAAGAGACTCTCAGACCTTTAGCTGCAGAGCATCATATGTTATCAAGTGGGGGTTGATTTTCGATGGAATGGATGGGAAAAAAGGTTTTCTAATAAAAATTCCAAAATTTTCAGAACATAAAAACTCAATCCGATTCCAAAATTTCTAAATTACGCCGAATTCTAAATTGAGATAATTAGATTCCAGTCACCTTTATGTACCAAATGTAGAAGTCAGTCTACTACTTTTTCTAATTGAAAAAATATCAACAGTAAATTCAAAAATTAAAAAGTCATCAACAAAATTCTAATTTCTTAAAAAAAAATTAACATTTGAAGAGCTGATTTATGTTGGAGTCTACTTTATTGTTCCACGTTGTAAACTTGCACACCAAAACGTTGTGAATATGATACTAACATTGTGATGAGTTGCTCCCAACATTGTGATGAGTTGCTCCCGACTTTGTGTAGAGTTGTCCCTAACATTATAAAGAGTTGCTCACGACTTTTGAAAAGTTGTTCCACAAGGTTATAGAGCTTTTTTTTTTTTCATATATATATATATATATATTGTCTTTTTTTGGGAAAATAAGGTTATAAAGAGTTGCTCCCAACTTGATGCCTTTCAGTTTTACACAAAAAAGAGATTAAAATATAATTATCCCTTCTAAACTTTTTAAAGTAATCAGAATCTTTCAACTTTATATTTTTTATTTTTTCAGAACTTTAGTTGAAACTTGAAAATAACATAAAACCTTTCAATCCATGTTATGTTAATACATAATCATATATGTTTTATTATTGTAAAATGTATATTTATTTAAAAAAAAAAAATTGGAATATTTTGGAATACATCAAAATTTTCAGATCGGAAGCTGTTCTAGATTTTGGGTTGGAATCGAGATTTTGAGAAATTCGATCACCATTCCGATTCAATTAAACCTGAGTTTTTTTACGAAATTTTGGAATTCGAAATTCATTTCATATTGGAATTAGATTTTTTTTTTCAACACGGAATCGATTGAAATCGAAATTTCCGATCCAAGTTTCAACAACCCCCAAACCTCAACGTAACTAAGAATTTTGCCAAAAGAATACATTTTTGCTCACCTATCTTTGGGCACCACTGCATTAACCAATGAATAAAGAGAATGAACAAAAGGTGAGCAATTTTGGACTGAGCAAAACGGCACTCTTACAAAAAAAAAATGATACTCCAAGGGAAGCAGAAAAATTAGTTTAGAGAGAGACCTTTTCATCGATGGTACTTTGGCTGAACCCAGGACCAGGCAACAAAGCAGTGACAAAAACAGCAACAGAAATTTTTTCAGGGAACCTCTGCATGGCTAGGGATATGTTAACTCCACCCATGCTGTGACCCACCAGAATCACCCCATCATCATCTGCTGTCAAGGACTCCATGAATTCAATCAACGGCTCAGAATAGTCGTAAATTGAAAGGACCTGATCCACTCTTTCAGGGTGGACCCCAGAAGCAGCCATATCAATGGCCGTTACTCTGTGACCCTCTGATTTAAGCAGAGGAACTAACTTGTACCAACACCAAGCTCCATGACAAGCCCCATGAACCAACACAAAGTGCCTCCCATTCTTAGCCATACTTCGTTTCCTCTTTGCTTGTCTAATGTGTAGGCGGCCTAGCTTCTTCCTCTTCTTTTAAAAGTTTGTTTTTCCACATTGGGATTAACGATAGAAGGCTTACCAAATTTATAGGCTAATCTACATTTCCACTGCCTGTAATTTTTGGGAAATTTCACTTTGAGTCTTATATTTTCAACTGTAATATTTTGGTTTCTCAAGTTTTAATATCGTGTTAATTTGGTACTAAAAACGTTGAAAATATAGGAACCAAAATAAAACAATTTGCACTGTAAGGCACCAAAATGATGCACTTGAAAATGCAAGGCCCAATGGAGCATTTCTCTTCCTTTACATAGAGAATTTCACAAACACTATAGGATATGTTATGTTGTTTAGCCTATTTTAAATACTAGATATGGTATCAAAATGATTTTTGAATTATACTAGTGGCATGTGATAGGTAAAACTGTTAAGTCTTTGAAAATAAAAGTTGGTAATCAAATTTAAACATATATATAGCATCATTCTTAACGATTTAGGGATCTAAAGACTAGGCTTAATTACAAAATATATATATATATATATATACATATACTCTTAAATTGGTCATTATGTCATTTTAGTCCTTGTAATTTTAATTGCATTAATTTGGTCCTTGACGTTTTAAATAAAAGCAATTAATATTCTGGTCCAGATGTCTTATTTTGTGATCTAAATAGACGAAACGTGTTACACATTGTTGCGCTGAAAAGCGAGTAGGGAAATTAGTGGTGATCCATTAATACCCCCTAAAAAACATGACTAGGCGTAACACGAGGGTGACTTCAGTCAATTTTTATCTCACAGAATAGCACATCTGGACCACATTGCTTATACATAAAACTTCATGGTCCAATTTGATGTAATTGAAATTATAGGAAATTGAGACTGGGACTAAACTTCAAGAAGTGCATTCGTAAATTTTTTTTTATAGCAAGAGAAAGATTTCATTTAAAAAACAACAAATTCCAAAAGGAACTAGTACAAGTATTAGAAGAAAGAACAAAACATGAAAAATAAGTTCAACAAACTTCTGAGTTACACTACAACATCTCCCAAATCATTGATCTAACTGACTATGGCGTAGTAGCTTAAGACTGAACCGGCTAAGGGAGAAAGCTGCCAACAAGGCCTGCATCATAGATCACCCCAGAAAATATTGTGACTGTGAATGGATCCCACCAAAATGCCAGAGTTGATGAAAGATCACCGGATCTACGACGCTAGAAGTTGGATCTAACCACGTAGCAAGGGGAGGAAGAGATCTAGAGCGGGAAACCAACCCCAACAATGAGAAAAACAATCCCTCATAAAGAGGGACAAACACTCCCACAAGGAGGAACAAAACGAACAAAAAATAAATAAAAAGGAAAGGGCCAAGGGCCCTCCCATGGTGGGAGAGCCCTTGGAAGCACGAAGATAGGCCAGAGGGGGTTGGTTTAGAGAGGAGTATATTTTATAATTAGACCTAAAGATAAGGTAAAACTAAAATTTGGTACCCTTTGGTTTTTGTTATTTGAGAATTTTATTTTGGACCCTCTGCTAATAAGCAATTTCAGTTAAGGACAATTATTGACAAATATGCTAATGGAAGGCCTTAAATAGATGTTTATGGGCATTTATTGATGGAGTTTATAGTACAAGGTCTAAATATAAAATAAAAATTCAATTGTAGTTTAAAATCTAATGTAAGCTTTCATTTTCAAGCCAAGAGACATGAATACTGAAAACAAGGGCTTTGTAAAATTAAGACGAATGTCTTTTTTTTTCCCCAGATTACGAGGGCAAATGCCCCAGTTTGTGCTCCACGACTTTGGAATTCCCACCAATATTTCTGATGATTTATCTATTGTCATTTTATCGGAGTAGAACAATATGGGTGCAAACATTGGGTACATGCACCAACCCCACAACACACACATACACCAGGTAATTTGTGAACAGTACTATTCGAACTCAAGCTAAGCTCTAGATATGGGTCGTCCAGCTACTTATAATTCGTCTATCCAACTCACTCACATGGCCCCATGGGGGTTTTGAACTCCTAACCTCCCTTTGGGAGGCCAAGAAACCTAGTCGCAAACAGTATATTTACTCATAGCATGATAATCTAGGTCTGTAACTCGATCATGCATGCCAAAATCTTTATTGGGTTGAACAATCATTCACGAATTTGAAAATGGGTTCTCTTTAGGGCACATGTTAACAAGACTTCTACGTGTACATTTTACCCAAAAAATAAAATTTAAATGTGCAGGGATGATAAAATTTCTTAACATGTGTCCTAAGGTCACATCTAAGATTAATTTTTCCTTCGAAAATAGGTCTGATTAAAAGTCACAAATCTAATATATTTTGGGATTGGACTTTGAACAGAAACGTTAGGTGACATTGTTGAACATAAACCGAGCCCCTAGTGTAGGCAATTCAAAACGCAAAACCAAAATCCCCCAATAAACACGTAGAAACACAACCAACAGTAATAACATACACACCAAAGAAAACATAGATTTCTACGTGGTTCGGTCAAACATTGCCTATGTCCACACCCGAGAGGTCAGTTCTTTCACGATTGATAATAAAATCTGGTACAAGAAACCATTTAATTAAATCCCATAATCCAAGATCCTTCATCTCTCTCACCCTAGACCATGCACCCCTATGAGGGGAGACCCCCAACTTGGCACATCAAAGGATTCCTAAATTCCTATACACCATCCCAACTTCTCTCTCTCTCTCTCTCTCTCTCTCTCTCTCTCTCTCTCTCTCTCTCTCTCTCTCTCCTATAGTTCTTGAAACCCTATGAACTTAGAGCTTAAACCCTTGAGAAGGATGTTCCTTGCGATGAGGAGCACACATGCGTACCAAAAATTGCTCTCATTTGACAACTTTGATCGGTTAGAGAAATCCTAAAACTCAAAGGTAGTTCATAAAGGAGATAAAAGCATTTCCCAATGAAGGCAATTTCATGGAATGTGAGGGGACTTGGGAGAATGGAAACACGTAGAGCAGTTCGGAATCTTATCACAAAAAAGAAGCCAAACATCCTGTTCATTTAGGAGTCAAAGCTTAGCACTCGAATCTACGACTTCTAAAACAACTAGGAGGGAATCATTTGGACAGAATGGAGATGGTATTTTTTGAAGGGGCATACGACAAGCTTATATGTCTATGGGAGGAATCCTTTATTGAGGTTAGTAATATTTATACCAATTTTAGATTCATAATTTTAGAATGTGTCATCCGCAACTCTGGGATACATGTGGTTTTTTGCAATGTGTATGCACCGAATCTCGAGGGAGCCAGAGCAGACTTGTGGAAGGAATTAATACCGTGGAAGTCTAGAATATTGGCTCCTTGGTGTATGGGAGGCGATTTCAACTCAATGTCAAATGCCAGCGAACGATATGGCGAAAATTTCAACCAGAGAGATGCTCGTAATTTTAACCAATTCATCAACAAAGGAGAGTTTCTAAATACAAACCTAAATAGTCGATCATTCACTTGGATCAAAAATGGAGTAGAGGTGAGATGGCAAGGCTAGACAGATTCTTAATCTCGGCAGACCTTGTTAGTAGTATGCCCTAAAAGCCAATTAGATTGGAGTAGTATTTTAGGAATATTACGTTGTAATAACAGTTTCATATTAATAAAGGGCAAGATTATTATTTAGGGTAAATTGCATTTTGCACCCTCAAACTATACCATGTTTTGCACTTTGGTCCCTAAACTATTATTTTTCGCATTTTGGTCCCTCAACTATCATTTTGTGGCAGTTTAACCCCTCCGTCACTTTTAGTGACGAAAAAAGTCACTTTTTAGTGACACCAAAAGTGACGCTGAAAGTGACGGAGGGGGCAAACTGCCACAAAATGAAAGTTGAGGGACCAAAATGCGAAAAATAATAGTTTAAGGACCAAAGTGCAAAACAAGGTATAGTTTGAGGGTGCAAAATGCAATTTACCCTATTATTTATCATTATTGTTGTTTAACATTTATATGATATGTCCATAGAATTAAAGTTGAGAAGGTATGCACTTAAAGAGTTAAGGAACAAGACCATATACTTCTCAGTTGCTTTATTCTAAAATTGTTCTTAGTCGTAGGATTATTAAATTGGGCATTTGATAATCCGGTTAGACTAACATGTGCTATGTTTATTTTATATGATAAAATATGACTAGTCTTAAGTCATCAGTGTGGGGACACTAGAGCATACATATGGGTGCTTGTTATAGAACAAGTTCACTGAACATGATCAACTATTAGGAAAATCCAAATGGAGTTTTATTTATCAATCAATGGATTGTTCTTAGTTACAGTGGTACAAGTAATCCTTAGACCTGAGACATTACTGTTGCCTTGTGTATGAGTTATTATGCTTTAACGTACACGGTGTTTATGTTTTAATCAAAGGCATATTCATGTACTGTTGGGTATAGTAAGTTATACATGGAGACATGTGAATGTACAACAAGGAATCTATCACTCTCAAGTGCGAGAGTGAATGTCCTATGTGATCTTCTATGATATATCTCAAGTAAAGCTCCCTGGCCAGGGCAGGGTGAGAATTAGAAAGAGTTTTCTAATTTCACCAAATAGAGAAATATCGATTAGTTCGAGAACATGTAATTAAATCTGGGTTTGATAATATGTCCATTACCCAAGAGATTTAATTGGGACATTGTTTGATAGAAGGATTAAATTGTATGGTAACTGTTAACGGAAAGGTTCACTATTTTTCAGACTGTCTGGGGTGTGTCATGATATACTGCTAGGTGTCACTCATGACTAGTGGAAGCTCAGAAATAATAAATATTAATATTAATTATTTCTACAAGGGAGAATTAGAAGATGTTCTAATTTAAATTAATTAGAAAGGGTTCTAATTGTAATACTTTAAAGTATTAGTACCTACTACCAGATTAGTATGAACCTAAAGGGTCACACACAAAAGGGCAATGTGTAATTGGAAGAAGTTGTGAGGGTCTACTTGATATTAAGTTGTTAATATGGAAGTAGTATAATAATACTATTAGTTTATATTTGATTTAAGAAAGTTTTCCTAATCAAATATAGTTTCCTAATTAGATTAGGAAAGGGGCTTATAGCATTATTATATATATTAGATATGAAAAGTAAACATGAGGCTAGCACACCTAATACTTTTCAAAAGGTCACATTCTCTTGCACAAAATTCGTACGGCCACTTTTGGCTTTAACGATTTTTATATTTTCTTCAATTAATTATTTGAAGAAATTGGTCGTTCTTCCAATTCGTGATTTGCTCGTGTGGATACTTTTAGAGATCAGACACTTGGATGATTTGGTGAACTGTTCGTGGGACGAATCAGATTCAATATTTTGTAAAGTACGCTTCAAGGGTAACTATTCGATTAACCCCCTATGAATGTTGTATGTATTTTGTATATATCATAGATTTGATCATGGGTTTAGGAAACCATTAAATTTTTGTTTTCCGCTGCGCGAACCTTTAAGGGTTCCACATGGTTTTCTTTCAGTGGTATCAGAGCCTTAGTCTATGTTTAATACAAAATACCTAATTATTTTTATAATGTGGATTTATTTTGAATAAATCTAAATATTTTGGGACTATAGTTTTGTATTAGATACAAAGCTCTTAAAAGCAGTTTTCTTGTTGATTAATGAATGCGTGTACATATGGGATATGTATGGTAGTCATTCTATTATAATTAAATAATAAAGTGATGATTAAAATGTACAGTGTATGTACGGTCGATCAGTCGGCCGGTGAAATAACCGTCGGTCAATCATTCATATGTTCAGAGAATTCTCAATAAAATATAAATATATATGTGTTGACCAAGTTTGATAATTTTGATCAAAAACATGTGTTCATGTCACTGTATTGGCACCGTACGGCCCATCACTGCTACCAGAACTTTCTTTGAAATTATTTTATTTTAATTAAATTAAAATTCTAATGAGATTAGGATTAGTCCCAAAATAAAAATATTATAAAAATAAGTAGTATTTTATTTGCATGAGATGTGAATGGTTAATGAAAAAGGATGATTATGGACTAGACCTAAATAATTGAGCTATGTGATTGGTTTATTTATTCAATGTGATTGAATGGTTTATTATTTTGGGTTTGTAATTTTTAAATAGGGCTTGCATGCCTTCCTCCCTCCTTCTCGATGTAATTTCTATCTCCCTCCTATGTACCTCCCCCTTGATTATGGATCAAGGGTTTTCTTATTAAAGCCATGTAAAATTAGTTTAGAGAAGAAGATTAGAAAATTACAAGGAAGAAGAAGGTGGAGCCTACTTGGAGTAGATAAGGTGTCCAAGAAAAGAATGAAGACTATTTATTTTTATTGTTTCAAGCTTAGATCTTGAAAGCATGTGATGTTTAATAATGATTACAACCCCATAGAGCTAGATTCAACTTAAAGGCTCAAGTTGAATCACCTTAAAAGTCCATAATCATCCATGACCCAATTTTTATGTGATAATTGTTTGGACGGTTTCACCATATATTTTATATGTCCATATTTTAAAATTGTTTTAAAATTTAATCCATTTGTTGTGTCACGAGGATACTCCTTTAAATTAAAATTTTAAAATTGTTTTCTAAATTTAATTAGTGGGAGCATTGTATGGACATATTAAAATATAAATGATGAAATAATTATTTTATGTATTTGATGCATGTATAATTGATGAGACCATAAAATTCCCTTCTTGTTATAATATTAAGTTGTAAGCGAAGAGACATTATGAATGTCTTATCGTAGCCTTCCACCATTATAGGTGACTGTATTTTCTTATTTGGGTTTGTCGGCTACAGATATGTGGGGACTGCTCATTCTAAGAAAAGCCACTCATACTATTTAAATATATGATATTATGAGATGAGGGGTTAGTGGGATCCAAGAAACTATTATGTGAGGGTCTCATTAGTGACTCATACTTGTACGAATGGTGGGTCTAACTTAACTAAAATATATGGATCAAGAAACTATTATGTGAGATTCATAATTTTTGAGGCTAAATGATGATTGGAACTTGCTTAAGAAGCAATAGGTAAGAAGTTACCTTCTTATCAAAGTTAGTACAACCAAGAAACTATTATGTGAGGTTGTACTAGTTTTGGTGGGACCCCAATCCCCACTAGGAATTTTTACAAATAAAGATTCCCAAATTTCTTTCAAGGGATGAGGAATTTGAAAAGAATAGTGGGAGGTACCATTATGATTTAAAGACCCAAAATCTAATGGATAATAAAATTGAATTTTATTTTTATGCTCATAAATTGCTATTTATCTTCTGTAGATCACCGCTAAAATGTCAAACTTCAACCCCCTTGCTAAAATTCTGGATACCAACCGTTTGACTGGACCAAACTTTGATGATTGGTTTAGGAACTTAAAAATCATTCTTACTTCTGATAAAATTGCCTATGTCTTGGATGGGCCAATGCCGGAATCTCTTCCGGAAGGATCCACTGAGGAAGAGCATGACACTTTGAGAAAGTGGCAGGAAGATGAAATAAAGGTGAGATGCTACATGTTAGCATCCATGAGCAATGAGCTTCAGAAGCAACATGATTCATATAAAAGCTCAACCTCTATTCTTCTTCACCTACAAGAGTTGTATGGGGGACAAAGCAGAACCGCAAGGTTCAATGTTTCAAAAGAACTCTTCCAGGCCAAAATGGCAGAGGGGTCATCTGTAAATGAGCATGTGCTTAAGATGATCGGTTACATTGAGCAACTCGAAAAGCTTGATGTAGGCATGGATGCAAATTTGCAAATAGATTTGATCTTACAATCCTTGCCAGATTCATTTTCGCAGTTCGTTATGAACTTCAACATGAGCAGGATGACAGTTCCACTGCATGAGTTGCTAAATATGTTGAATACTGCAGAAGGCACTATCAAAAAGACAAAGGGATCTGCTCTTGTCATTCATGAGGCTTCTACTTCCAAGTCCAAGCCCAAGGGTAAAGGAAAATGGAAGGGGCAGAAGTCCAAGGTGAAGGCAAAGGGAGGGATCCAGAAAGGCAAGCCCGCAAATGATAAGGGTAAAGGAAAGTGTTTCTTCTGTGGCAAAGAAGGACATTGGAAGAGGAACTGCAGAGAGTACCTTGCTTCCATAAAAGACAAACCTTCTGAAGGTATGTCTAAATTGCTTTTTATAGAAACTAACCTTTCGGTTAATTCTGTTTCTTCTTGGGTATTAGATACCGGAACTAGTTCTCATATTTGTAATTCGTTGCAGGGATTAAGGGGAAGCAGAAGGCTGAGTAGAGGACAAGCTGCTCTTCGAGTGGGAAATGGAGCAAGTGTTGTTGCATTAGCCGTAGGGAGCTACTATTTAGCATTACCATCTAGCGTAGTTTTAGAATTAAAAGATTGTTTATTTATGCCAGATATTATAAGGAATATTATTTCTATTTCTGCTTTATCAAGAGATGGTTATAAGTTTATTTTTGAGAAAAATAAATGCACATTTTATTTAAATGATGATTTAGTTGGTTCTGGCATATATTTGAATGGTCTTTATTTCTTAAACTTAGATAATGGTATTAACTATATTGAGCAAGCAAAAGATAAAACACCAAAAAGACCTAGAGATGAAGTTAATCCTATTTATATGTGGCATCTTAGATTAGGTCATATTAGTGATGATAGGATCAACAAGTTGGTTAAGGATGGACACTTTGGCTCATTAGCTTATGAAGCTTATCCAACTTGTGAATCTTGTCTCATGGGCAAAATGACCAAATCACCCTTTGTGGGACATGGGGAAAGAGCTGCCGATATACTTGGATTAATTCACACTGATGTGTGTGGTCCTATGAATTCAATTGCAAGAGGAGGTTTTTCATACTTCATAACCTTTACCGATGATCACTCACGGTTAGGGTATGTGTATTTAATGAAATACAAATCTGAATCTTTTGAAAAGTTCAAAGAATTCAGAAATGAAGTAGAAAAACAAACTGGGAAAAGTATTAAAGTTCTTCGATCAGATCGAGGAGGTGAATACTTAAGCAATGAATTTTTGGACCATCTCAAGGAAAATGGTATTTTATCACAATGGACTCCACCTGGAACACCACAATTAAATGGTGTGTCCGAAAGGAGAAATCGTACCTTATTGGATATGGTACGATCCATGATGAGCTACACAGATTTACCTATATCATTTTGGGGATATGCGCTTCAGACAGCAGCACATATACTGAATAAGGTGCCAACCAAATCTGTTCCTAAGACACCGCATGAGATGTGGCATGGGAAGAGGCCTAGTCTTAATTATATTAAGATATGGGGTTGTCCAGCCTATGTCAAGAAACTAGAAGTGGACAAATTGGAATCTAGGTCAGTAAAATGTAGATTTGTGGGTTATCCAAAAGAATCTTTGGGATACTATTTCTATCACCCAGGCGAACAAAAGGTGTTTGTTAGCAAGTTTGCCGTATTTCTTGAAAAAGAGTTTATTCAAGATGGAGGCAATGGGAAAGTGATAGAATTAGAGGAAATGTCCTCTGAATCACAAACCAACATTGACCAACATGAGGAAGAGTCCTCAAACCCTATTACAGTAGCACCTTCTATCACACAACCTCCACGTAAGACTAGTAGGACTCCCATACCTAATAAGAGATACTTGGATCTCCATCAAGGTGATGAGGAACTCTTTCATTGTGGAGACAATGGCGATAAGAGTGATCCTACTAATTACAAAGAGGCGATGTCAGACATCGATTCGAGTAAATGGCAAGTTGCCATGAAATCAGAAATGGATTCTATGTACTCCAACCAAGTCTGGACTTTGGTAGACCCGCCTCAAGGTATTGTACCTATTGGCTGCAAATGGGTTTACAAAAGGAAGATAGGCTCGGATGGAAAGGTAGAGACCTACAAAGCTAGGCTAGTGGCAAAAGGTTACAAACAAAGACAAGGAGTTGACTATGAGGAAACCTTCTCGCCAGTAGCCATGCTAAAATCCATCAGGATTATGCTTGCTATAGCTGCACACTATGACTATGAGATATGGCAGATGGATGTAAAGACCGCTTTTCTCAATGGTCAGATTGAGGAAGAGATTTACATGGAGCAGCCGGAAGGCTTTATATCCCGTGGTGAAAACCACAAAGTGTGTAAGCTGCAGAGATCCATTTATGGACTCAAGCAAGCATCTCGAAGTTGGAACATCCGTTTTGATGAAGCGATTAAAGCATTTGATTTTCATCAAAATATGGATGAACCATGTGTGTATAAGAAGCTCAGTGGGAGAGCGATTACGTTCCTAATTTTGTACGTTGATGACATCCTCCTCATTGGGAATGATGTAGGAATGTTATCATCAGTCAAACTATGGCTTTCACAAAACTTCTCCATGAAGGATTTGGGAGAAGCATCTTATATACTGGGTATAAAGGTTTTTAGAGATAGATCTAAAAGATTGCTTGGTTTATCCCAGTCCTTATACATAGATAAAGTGTTGAATAGATTCAACATGGCAGATTCCAAGAGAGGGATGCTGCCCTTCAGACATGGAATTCATCTCTCGAAGGACATGAGTCCTAAGACACCAGAGGAAAGAGAGAGCATGAGCAAAGTACCATATGCTTCAGCAGTGGGAAGTCTCATGTATGCTATGCTATGTACTAGACCTGATATCAGTCATGCTGTAAGTGTTACAAGCAGATATCAGTCTAATCCAGGTATGGATCACTGGATTGCAGTGAAGAACATCCTTAAGTACTTGAGAAGAACTAAGGATATGTTCCTTATTTATGGAGGAGGAGAATTGAGAGTTAATGGTTACACGGATTCGGACTTCCAGTCTGATGTGGATGATAGGAAATCCACATCTGGGTATGTGTTTACCCTTAATGGGGGCGCTGTTAGCTGGAAGAGTAGTAAGCAAGATACAACGGCAGATTCCACGACCGAAGCAGAATACATTGCTGCTTCAGAAGCAGCAAAGGAGAGTGTATGGATTAGAAAGTTCATCAGTGAACTAGGTGTAGTTCCAACCATTGAATCACCTGTGCCTTTGTACTGTGATAACAATGGGGTGATAGCTCAAGCCAAGGAACCAAGGTCTCATCAGAAATCCAAACACATTCAGCGTCGATTCCATATGATTAGAGAAATCATTGGTAGAGGTGATGTGGAGATACAGAAGATAGCATCAGCAGATAATATAGCAGATCCATTCACTAAGGCCTTAACCCAGCAGCAATTGGATCGCCATCTTGAGAAGATGGGTGTGAGATACATGGTTGATTGGCTTTAGTGCAAGTGGAAGATTGTTAGTAGTATGCCCTAAAAGCCAATTAGATTAGAGTAGTATTTTAGGAATATTACGTTGTAATAACAGTTTCATATTAATAAAGGGCAAGATTATTATTTATCATTATTGTTGTTTAACATTTATATGATATGTCCATAGAATTAAAGTTAAGAAGGTATGTACTTAAAGAGTTAAGGAACAAGACCATATACTTCTCAGTTGCTTTATTCTAAAATTGTTCTTAGTCGTAGGATTATTAAATTGGGCATTTGATAATCCGGTTAGACTAACATGTGCTATGTTTATTTTATATGATAAAATATGACTAGTCTTAAGTCATCAGTGTGGGGACACTAGAGCATACATATGGGTGCTTGTTATAGAACAAGTTCACTGAACATGATCAACTATTAGGAAAATCCAAATGGAGTTTTATTTATCAATCAATGGATTGTTCTTAGTTACAGTGGTACAAGTAATCCTTAGACCTGAGACATTACTGTTGTCTTGTGTATGAGTTATTATGCTTTAACGTACACGGTGTTTATGTTTTAATCAAAGGCATATTCATGTACTGTTGGGTATAGTAAGTTATACATGGAGACATGTGAATGTACAACAAGGAATCTATCACTCTCAAGTGCGAGAGTGAATGTCCTATGTGATCTTCTATGATATATCTCAAGTAAAGCTCCCTGGCCAGGGCAGGGTGAGAATTAGAAAGAGTTTTCTAATTTCACCAAATAGAGAAATATCGATTAGTTCGAGAACATGTAATTAAATCTGGGTTTGATAATATGTCCATTACCCAAGAGATTTAATTGGGACATTGTTTGATAGAAGGATTAAATTGTATGGTAACTGTTAACGGAAAGGTTCACTATTTTTCAGATTGTCTGGGGTGTGTCATGATATACTGCTAGGTGTCACTCATGACTAGTGGAAGCTCAGAAATAATAAATATTAATATTAATTATTTCTACAAGGGAGAATTAGAAGATGTTCTAATTTAAATTAATTAGAAAGGGTTCTAATTGTAATACTTTAAAGTATTAGTACCTACTACCAGATTAGTATGAACCTAAAGGGTCACACACAAAAGGGCAATGTGTAATTGGAAGAAGTTGTGAGGGTCTACTTGATATTAAGTTGTTAATATGGAAGTAGTATAATAATACTATTAGTTTATATTTGATTTAAGAAAGTTTTCCTAATCAAATATAGTTTCCTAATTAGATTAGGAAAGGGGCTTATAGCATTATTATATATATTAGATATGAAAAGTAAACATGAGGCTAGCACACCTAATACTTTTCAAAAGGTCACATTCTCTTGCACAAAATTCGTACGGCCACTTTTGGCTTTAACGATTTTTATATTTTCTTCAATTAATTATTTGAAGAAATTGGTCGTTCTTCCAATTCGTGATTTGCTCGTGTGGATACTTTTAGAGATCAGACACTTGGATGATTTGGTGAACTGTTCGTGGGACGAATCAGATTCAATATTTTGTAAAGTACGCTTCAAGGGTAACTATTCGATTAACCCCCTATGAATGTTGTATGTATTTTGTATATATCATAGATTTGATCATGGGTTTAGGAAACCATTAAAATTTTGTTTTCCGCTGCGCGAACCTTTAAGGGTTCCACATGGTTTTCTTTCAGACCTAATCACAAGTATTGGGAACATCAATCAATGGGGATTGCGGAGAGGTCTATCAGACCATTGTCCTGTAGTAGTGGGAATATCATTAGTTGATTGGGGCCCTATTCTATTCAGATGCTTCAACAACTGGGTGGAAACCCTCGGGTTCAGTGGTGTGGAAAAAATCTGGGTGGAATCTCACAGTACAAACTCAGCTGGTGAAAATCTGAAAGAGAAGTAATGGAAGTCTAAAGTGTTGATCAGATCAAAATTAAAGGTGAATGGTCATATCGGTGATGTGAGAATCAAGTCTTTGGAAGAATTCATTGATGCTTTGGAATGAAAACAAGAAATACAACCTCTGTGGAGGAGGAAAAAAGAGCCCGATCTAAGGCAACTGGTGAAAGAATATAGAGTAGAGGAATCCTGGTGGAGACAAAAATCCAGAATTAAGTGGCTAAAAGAAGGAGATAGAAACACTACATTTTTTCATTTGGTGTGTGCTAATAGATCCAGGAAAAATAAGGGCCAAAAACTGATCATTAATGGTCAATCAGAGACTAGGCCAGTTGTGATCAAAGCTGCAATACTGGAACATTTCAAATCCCAGTTTCAGGATAGGCCCGGAACCAGACCTATTATGAACAGAGCAAGATTTAAATGCCTCAATAGACTTCAAGTAGAGTCTCTTGAATATCCTTTCTCAGAGGAAGAAGTGCAGGTTACTTTGGAGCATTGTGATGGAAACAAAGCGTCAGGTGCTGACGGGTTTAATTTGGCCTTCATCAAGCAAAAATGGGGAGTAATCAAATCAGATTTCATGCAGTTCCTGGCAGATTTTCATGAGAATGGGAAGATCCCAAAGGCTCTAAATGCATCCTTCACAACACTTGTGCCAAAAACCAAATCCTCATTCCTTATTCACTATTTCTGGCCCATTAGTCTTATTGTATGCTTCTATAAAATCATATATAAAGTTCTTGCCAATCGACTAAAGAAAATTATGGAAAATATCGTGGCTGAGAACCAAATTACATTTATCCAAGGTCGTCAAATAGTAGACTGGATGATAATTGCATCCGAGGTTGTGCACTCCATGTCAAACAGTTCAGAATGAGGTTTTTTTTATTTAAAGTGGACTTCGAAAAGGCGTATAATAGTGTTAATTGGAATTTTTTGAGATTTGTCATGGAGAGCAGTTGGATTGGTGGATTATGGAAATGCATTTCAACGGCAACTATGTCAATACTTATTAATGGGTCCCCATCTCCAGAATTTCCGTTGGTACGAGGCCTAAGGCAAGGGGACCCTCTCTCCCCTTTTCTGTTTAATCTAGTGGGTGAAGGTCTTAGTGTACTCTCCAACCTAGCTAAGGACAAGGGGATTATTTCAGGATGGTAGCTTAGGGTTTGATAATTTTTCCATTACGCACATACAATACGCCGACGATACAATCTTCTTTGGTAAAGCTCACTTGGCAGAGTTGCGTGCGATGAAGAGGATATTGAGATAATTCAAACTTGCTTCAGGTTTAAAGGTATATTTTTCAAAAAGCTCTTTCACAGGCTATGGAGTGGATTCAACAGCAATTGCTGATTAGGCCTCTAATTTTTTGTCGCCATCATAAACTTTCATTCTCCTACTTGGGCTTCCCATTAGGAGCAAATCCAAATAGAGTATATATGCTCATGGGAGCCAATAGTAGATAAGATTCGTAGCAGACTTTGTGGATGGAAAGAGAAGTATTTGTCAAAAGGCAGAAGACTCACCCTTATAAAGACTATCCTTAATAGCATTCCTTCCTATTATATATCGTTTTTCAAGATGTCGATCACTGTAGCTAACAAGATAGAACAACTCCAGAGAAGTTTTTTTATGGACAGGGGAATTGGAAAATAGAAAGCGACACTGGGTTAATTGGGATGTATTATGTGCCGGGAAACAATATGGTGGGTTGGGCATTGGTAGGATTCTTTCCAAGAATTTTGCGTTCATTACAAAGTGGTTGTGGCATTTCAGTAGGGAGGAGATTCCTCTGTGGAAATGAGTTATTTGTGCTAAATACCAAATTGAGGCTGAAAGCCTAATCCTACAGGATACAACATCGACTAGGCGGTCCCACTTCATGAAAATGATTCAAAATTTCCAAACGGGGGAAGACAATTTTCAAGAACAATGAGAGATGGATTTTTGATGTTACCAGGAGATGGGTCAAAAATTAAGTTTTGGGATGATAAATGGATAGGAAGGTCTGCACTGAAACTAGAGTTCCCACATATGTATGCTCTTGCTATTAACAAAACAGGTTCCATAGCGGAGATGGGGGCATGGGTTGATGGTCAGTGGGTATGGGATCTGCCACTTCAAAAATGATGCTTTGACTGGGAAGTAGAGCATAGGTTTTCACTCTTTAACCTACTTTGGCAACATCCGTTGAGATACCGGGCCAAAGACATCATGATATGGAAACATTACTTATATGGCACTTATTCGGTGAAATCATATTGCAGAGTAATTGACAACTTGAACCTCACTACGAACATGGACCTCCATGCGATTTGGAAAGGGTGGGCTCCCCCTAAAGAAGAGCTTTTTTGTTGGCAACTATTGTTAAAAAGGCTACCAGTGAAGATGAATGTTATAAATGTAGAAGCTCAAGACCTTTCACTTAATTACTGTGTTTGATGTAACGAGTACCCGGAATCAGTCGACCACCTTTTCTTGAGTTGTGTGTGGGTATGGAAAATATGGGTGCAAAGTTTGGCTGCATGAAATCTGCAAGGTTGTGGCCCAAATACAATTTCCCAATAGTGGGTTCAGTGGAAAAAATTGTGTCCCAACATTAGAAAATCAAAATGTGGAGACTGATTTTTATGGCCACAGTATGGTCAATCTGGCTGCATAGAAATGAAATCATTTTCTCTGATAAATTGGTGAACATGGATGGTATTTGTGATATAATAAATCTTAGGGCAGCGTGGTGGTTTAAAGCAATGATGCCCGGGTGTTCGTATCCTATTTCTATCATGCTTCATCAGCCCTAACTATCAACTGCGGTTCCAAGGATCCTAAAATCCACAGACCAGGCTATTTGGACTACTCCACCTGCGGGTTGGATTAAACTAAATGTGGATGGAGCAGCCAGAGGTAAGCCAGGCCCGTCAGGCATCGGAGCGGTGTTGAGAAATTCAACTGGTGCAATTTTAGCCCTGCTTTAGAAATCCATTGGCATCAATGAATCAAATTTTGTGAAATTGATAGCGATAATGGAAGGTATAAAGCTGTTCATAAATTCTATTAATGTGGGTGCGGCTAACTTAATTATAGAGAGTGATTCAAAAGTGGTGGTGTCCTGGATTCTTAACAAAGAAATAAGACCATGGAAATATAGGGGGCTCTTTTTCGAATTTGATGATATGTGAAATAGAATTGCAAGGGATAAAGAGGTGAAATTGATTCATATGCCCAAAAATGGTAACTCATTAGCAGATTTCCTAGCTAAATTTGGAGTCTCAAGGTCTGTCCCGTTTGAGGCTTGTTTTTAGTTTGAAGAACCCATATTTATGGGATGTTTCGTACTTGAAACTATTAAATCGGATGGATCTTTTAGATTACCGGACTGCTACAAATCTTTGGAGTATACCTACTGCTAATATGAATTTTGGGGGGTTTCAAGATTCCTCTGTCTGCTCATGGCTGCTCAACAGTGGGCTGTCAGCAGTGCGGGGTTGTTTTAGCTTGGGGTTCTTTCTGGTGTTGGTTTTGTGCTTGCTCCAAAACTTTTGTTTTCTGAGATCTGTTTGCTAGTATACTGCTAGTTTTCTTTTTAGTTACTGTTGATCTATTGATGTTGGCACTTGTAGTTGGTTGGGGTCATGTGTTTTTGCTGTGCAGTATTGTTGTAGGGCATAAAGCTCAATTTTGGGGCTCTCTGGATCATCTCAGATCGGTTTGGTAGTGGGATAGATTGGTTTTGTTCTTGCAACCTACTCGTTTGGTGGTGGCTGCTATGGGGCGGCTATGGACTGCTGATGTGAATTTGTACAAATTAAAGACATATCAAGAGGAGAGGAATTTTGGCTGCCTGGGGATGCAGCTATTTTGGGGAGCTTGTTGGTATATGTTTTGATGAATTTTTACTGTGCTTATGTTAACATTCTATTTTTGAGATGGGCAAGGGGTAGTTTTTATGTTTGCTGTCTCTTCTATTTTCTTTTTGGTGGTTCCTTTCCTGAAACGCTTAAAAGGGAGTTTGTTTCTAATTGGAACCCATTGTTTGGTTTTTTGGGGCTTCTTTTCTTAGATTCCATTCCTATGATGAAAATGTAAACAGCGTCGCTTATCGCTTTGTAATTGACTTTATCAATGAATCTTTCCGTTAAAAAAAATGTTAGCCTAATCTAGAAGACTACTATGTTTGGAGCACGTTTAACGTGTCGATAATCCAAACCTAGTTTTCTTTGAATATTGCCTAAGTATGTAGTGTTCTTGAATGATTATGTGTTTCTCCTTCATGATTAAGTGTTCTTATGTGCTTAAATGAAAGTTGAAACCATGTCTATGAACTTTACTTAGGATTTGATAAATATGCTTAGATTAGGTTTCATATCTCTTGTAATACTTGAAGTTATGAAATCTTGTTATTATGCTTGTTTAGTTAGCATATTATTGCTCATTAGCATTTCATAGAATGAAATAAGCATGGCTATGCAATTGAGCATGAACACGTGCATAAACACGAAATTTCACGAAAAATGATTTTTGGGTGAAAGACCTTCATGTGTGGGGCTTACGATTTAAAAAGGGAAGATCTCCATTTGTGGGACTTCCAGACTTTAAAGATCATGAAAGCCTCATCGAGAGAGTTTTGATTTGAAGTTAGATAATCCCAATTGTGGGTGTGAATGTGAGCTTGGTATCCATTAGGAACGCAATCTCCTGGTCTTGCGAACCATAGGAATTGTAAGTTAAAGACTCATATGAGGTCGTTAAACGCCTCCATAATGTGGTGGTCCATAGACCGGGTGTTGTAATAAGAGTAAGTGTTTGAAAAATTCACGAAAGAGCCTATGGGCTACATCATTTTGCTTTAGCAACAAGCCATTGCATTCATGCATTCATGAATATAAACCACTGTGTCATTAAATTATATGATTATACTAGCCGTCATGCTCATGAACTGTTTTAAAACTATTTTCAGGTAAATGGATACGGGCAAGGCCCTAGAATGATCGGCGTGTTTTTCGCCTTGGAAACAAAAATTGGTACATTTTTTTTTTAAAATTTAAGGACTAAAGTGATGCAAATGCAGGGTCTAAAGTGAAACTCTGCTAAGATTATAAAAAATTAAGGACTCAAATGTTTTTTAATCATTTTTTTTGTTTGATCAAGTTGTCTAGTTTGTTAGATATTTTTTTTTTTAGTTTGTTTTTGGCTGTTTGTTATTTAGCCGAATGACAAGATTAGTACAAGTCTAATAGTGATAGGTTGCCAAACGGTGTTGGAGAAAAATATAAAAATTGGCCTTCCAAAAATTCACCAATGAATAGATCCAATAAAACATGATTATTGAGATTAGATATGATTTTGCTCTCTTGAAACGATACGCACCTTTTACTAATAATACCCGATACAGTAAAATCATAGCACGTTGTTCCCGAGATATAACAATTCAGACTCAGCCACTCATATCACGTGCCAATCAAATTTACGCAACTTGATAAAGCAATAAGATTTCTATGTGGTTCCTTTTTTACCCAAATATACTTATTTGGAAACAATTGTGAGGATAGATGTTATTTTCGTATGGTCGAAGTTTCTGGACAAGAGTAGAGGAATCATTTTAGGGGAGAAAACAATGTGGTAGTCAGTGAATAGTCCATAGACATATACATAAATAAAGAATTGGTGACTTTTCCAAAACATAGATGTTGGACATTAATCTTTTAACCGTCAATAACACAAATGTTTGGAATAAAGTAGAGTAATCTTAAGCTTCCTAAATTCAAAGGGAAGCGTTTGGGATACAAAAGGGTCATAAAAAGGAGAAATTTCTATACACCTTTAGGGTACTACATGGCATGCATGTGTGATACCCTACATCCAATAGGATTGACTTATTTGGGTGAGATCCACGTATAGAGAGTGTAGGTTCCACCTAAATGAGCTTTTTCTATTGGCTACAGGGTACCACGCAGATATGTCACGTGGCATCTTGAAGTTATACAAAAACTTTTCTACAAAGAGGTCCTCACAAAAGATGTGGCATCTCATGGGTTAAGTGAAGAGTGGTGGGTCCTATTACTATATGGGTGTGCCACATGGAATGCCATGTACCCTGTTGTGAGCATGTCTCTCTTTGTGACCCTTTTGTGTCCTTAGCATTACCTAAATCCAAATCCAAATCCCAATCTCAAATAATGTGGTAGTAAGTCCATAGTAGTGAGTTCGACTACCACATTATTTGAAGTGTAGATTTGAGATTTGAATTTGAGAAGTACTTATAACATCACTCAATAAATTAATATGGTAGCTGATGGATTAAACTACACCACTGGTTGATAACTATTGGGAGTCAGAATCTATAAAATAAAAAAAAATTATCAAATTTAATATAACATTGTAGAGCACTCTGTGAAACGGGTTTGGGAGCAATTCTTCAAAATGTAGGGAGCAACTAGTTTCAAAGTCAGGTACAACTTTTCAAAACGACAGGGAGCAAGTATTCCAAACATTAGGAGCAATCATCACAACGTTATGGTGCAAGTTCACAACGTTGAAAATATAAAATAGACTAAAACACAAAATAACAATTCAAAAGTTGATGTTTTTTTTAATTTTGTTGATGACTTTTTAAATTTTTATATTGATTGCTGATATTTATAAATTTTCAAAAATAATAATAAACTGACTTTTAAATTTTATACTATAAGTTAATCGAAATACAATTATCCCAATCTTCATTAACCACTGGATATATAATAACGTAAAATTGTTTTCAAAAGCATTATCACCATAGTGATTATAGAAATCTACCCAAAAATTTCTTCTTACCAAACTTGATACACCCAAAATTGGCTCTATCCTATGACCGAGCGGTTCAAATCAGCAGCTAGTCCATGCCCCGGTCAAATCGTGCACAACTCCTCGGACAAGCATCAGCCCGAGCGGTCTAGTCTACTCATCATCCCGAGCGGTTCATCCACGACCCGGCCAACAGGTCGGGAAAATCGCACAGGCACATCCCACCGCGGGAACAGCCCATCCGGGTCCACAGGCATGATCCCGAGCATCACAGGCGTGATCCCGAGCATTACGGGCAGTTTCCTACTCAAGATAGAAGACTAATGGAAAGTGCAAGTTATTTCCTAATCCAATTAGGAAACCCCCACAATTAATGACAATCTATATCAATTGGATTATATTTCCTTATCCATGTATAAGTAGGTCTCTTACATCTATAAAAGAGACCTCTCACCCCCCATTGAAGGGGCCAATTCTTTAGTCTATATAGCACCACTATAAAATTCACCATTGTACGCATACACCCGGCCGGTATTACTGGTAGTGTCGCCCCTTTGTTGGCTCACCAGGCCCGCCGGTGATCTGCTAGTGAACGTGCTCAGACACACACGTGGATGTAGGTACCTTAATTAACAGGGTCAAACCACATACAAAAAATAGTCTCTCACTCTCTCTCTCCTTAAACTGCTCTGTTAACTCCTACCAAATTCTGGTATCATCAGTTTGGCGCCGTCTGTCGGAATCGACAAGCCTTCTCATCAACAAATCTCTTGACTGATCATCATGCCACCGAAGAAGGGTAAGAAGGATGATCAGAAGTCCAACCGGGATGTTCCTCCGGCCCCGGCACCGGCACCGGCTGCGGCAGTCATGACATCTGAGCAGATCACCACGACCCTCACACAACTCTTGGAGGGCCAGCGTCAAATCCAACAACAGATCGAAGCCCTGTTGGCTCAGTAAAGCCGTCCTCCAGGGGCTGGAAAACGACCCGGGAACGTTGCGTACGGTCGGGAACCAATCTTGACCAGACAACGTGCCCGAGCCAACCCGTCCCGTGTTGAGGATGCCAAAGACATCAACAGTGGGTGTGCTGCCCGAGAGGAAAGGCAGGAGCATATGGCCCGGGAATCAGTCCAAGGTCACTCGATCAAGAGCCGACTTGTCCCTAGGCACACGATGAACCAGAGTCATAGCCAAGCCCGATCCTAGAGGACAGTACACCGCCATGAAGTAGAAACCTCTTCCACCGACCCGACCAACCCCTCAGATACCAGTCGGGAAGGGGTGGAAGCCCGAGTTAAAGACTTGCAGAAGCAGATTGACGAAGTGGCCAAAAAACTTGGTCAAAGCCGTGTTTCGAATCAAGCTAATACCGAGACAGCGTCACCGTTTTCCAGCCAGATCACGACATTCTCCATCCCGCGCAAATTCAAGCAGCCTCGCCTAGATCCCTATAACGGCTCGGGAAGCCCAGTCGACCACGTCCGGACCTATAAAGCTCAGATGGCCCTAGCTAAAAACTCCGATGAACTACACTGCCTAGCCTTCCCCAGCACTTTGAAAGGCCTGGCCGTGCAATGGTTCTACTCTTTGGAGCCCCGATCGGTCCGCGATGTCAACCAACTCAGCAAGCAGTTCATTAATCAGTTCGTCGGTATGCATGAACGGCCAAAGCCTGACATACATCTACTGACGGTCATACAAAGGAATAATGAGACCCTCAAAGAATTTACCGACCGGTTTAATCAAGAGAAGCTCGGCATCTATGATCTTGACGAAACTGCCACTATTATAGCCTTTTGCTCAGGAGTTCAACACACCAAGTGCGCCACATCGTTTCACAGAAACCGACCGGTAACCTTGGTTGAACTCGCAGAGAGGGTTACAAAATACATTGACATTGAAGAGTTTCTGAAGACCAAATACACCGGGCAAGAAGGCAACGAGTCTTCCAGAAGTAAGCGAAAGCGAGATCAGCCCGGTAGTTCTGACAGTTCTTCTAGTTCACAGCAGACCGGGTCAGGCAGCCCCAACCCGACCTCCAGTTCACAGCGGTCTGAGTCCGGCAACCCCGACCCGACCTCTAGTTCACAGTGGTCTGAGTCCGGCAACCCCGACCCGATCCCCAGTTCACATCGGTCAGGATCAAGCAGTTCCAACTTTGTCTTCAGCACAAAGAAATCAGGGGCCTGATGATCCTGATCTGACCTCCTGTTTCCATCATTCTAGATGAGCCCGACTACAGTGGTACTTGCTTGATCACCACATGAGACTCCACCGATTGTCAGAGAGCTCATCCAAAGACCTCGGGCCTAACCCCGAGGCATACAAAAGACCTCGGGCCTAACCCCGAGGCATACAAAGACCTCAGGCCTAACCCCGAGGCATCAAAAGACCTCGGGCTCCGAACCGAGGCACCAAAGACCTCAGGCTCCGAACCCAGGTACCAAAGACCTCGGGGTCACGCCTGAGGCACCGGCTTCGTTTAGGTCCAACTGACGATGGGAGCAAACCCCCTAGGTGGCTGATGATGGCAAGCTTCAAAAGACCCTACAACCACCATGTTCCAGATCGGTTACCTACTGTTCATCGCCTCTGTAAGACCCTCGTCTTAGCGAAAGCTTGGGGGGCAAGACGGCGCAGTGAACTAAACAGGCAATCACACCGGGTATCTACAGGCCTCGCGGATAACCAAGTCAAAATCTTGGACAACCCGAGCACCTACAGTACTCAGAGGCATTAACTCCACTTAGGTCCAAACCGACGATAGAGGTGAATAAAATCTCTTAGGCTGGCCGACGATAGAGGAGCAAAAAGACCCTAAAGCAAAGTGATTTACGTCGGCTCCACCAATATGGTCAAGTTCTTCTCCCAACAGTCTTGACGAAGGCTGGCTAGACAGAAGACAACCATCCTGGGGAGTTAACATAAAATGACCCTAAAGCAATACGCTTTAGGTCAGCTTTTCCAACATGGTAAAACTCTTCTACCCACAACCTTGACGAAGGTTCACGGGCAGAAGATAACCATCCTGGAGGCTAACTCAAGCAAAAAGACTCCGAAGTAGGCCGAGTCTCAACTCTCGGTCACTTCCCGAGCATTCAAAGACTCCGAATTAGGCCGGGTCTCAACTCCCGGTCAGTTTTCGAGCACCTAAAGGTCCTGAGCTAGGCTGGGTCTCAACTCTAAGCCAGTTCCTGAGGACTCACCAGGCTCAAAATCCCCGAGGCAGCTTTCCCAAGCACTCAGACAGTGGCAAGTAACATCAAACTAATTTCCAAACTTGCCCCGATATAGCATCTGGCCAACCTTGGAAATGGGGGGCAACTGATACACCCAAAATTGGCTCTGTCCTAAGACCGAGCGGTTTAAATCAGCAACTAGTCCATGCCCCGGTCAAATCGTGCACAACTCCTCGGACAAGCATCAGCCCGAGCGGTTTAGTCTACTCATCATCCCAAGCGGTTCATCCACAACCCGGCCAACAGGTCGGGAAAACCGCACAGGCACATGCCACCGCGGGAACAGCCCATCCGGGCCCACAGGCATGATCCCAAGCATCACAGGCGTGATCCCGAGCATTACGGGCAGTTTCCTACTCAAGATAGAAGACTAATGGAAAGTGCAAGCTATTTCCTAATCCAATTAGGAAACCCCTACAATTAATGCCTATCTATATCAATTGGATTATATTTCCTTATCCGTGTATGAGTAGGTGTCTTACATCTATTAAAGAGATCTCTTACCCCCCATTGAAGGGGCCAATTCTTTAGTCTACACAGCACCTCTATAAAATTCACCATTGTACGCATACACTCGGCCGGCATTACTGGTAGTGCCGCCTCTCTTTGTTGGCTCACCAGGCCCGCCGGTGATCTGCTAGTGAACGTGCTCAGACACACACGTGGACGTAGGTACCTTCATTAACAGGGCCGAACCACATACAAAAAATAGTCTCTCTCTCTCTCTCTCTCTCTCTCTCTCTCTCTCTCTCTCCTTAAACTGCTCTATTTACTCTTACCAAATTCTGGTATCATCAAAACTTTTTTAGATAAGGTCCATTCTATATTCCAATATAGTAGCAGATCCTAACTAGTATGAAGTTTTTATTTTTAATTTATTTTATTTTTATAATTTAATTTTATATTTTTTAAATCAGTCCATAATTCCCTAATTTGGCCATTTTGATAACAATTTTACCCCTCGTGTACAATTAGAAGTCAATAACATATATATATATATATAATATAGTGATTTGCTAACTTACATCATATGTGTAACAACCTGCATTTTCATTTAATCCTAAATTGACATTTCCATAATTAATCTGTATTTGTATTAACATATTTAAAATCAAATTATATTGTCTGCATTTATCTAATTACAATTTTTATGTTTAGAATTTATTACTTGCTTTATTTCATATTTGAAATTCTTATTGGGGCCAAACTGCAATTTTACAAAATTAGTAATACCTGTGTTGGATTTCAAAATTGTATTTCAAAACGATGAAAATATTTTCTTTTAACTCAATCAATACTTTTATAAAACCAGGAAACCATTTCTTACTTTAAAATGAATTTTATGTATTTTTGTGGTGAACACAGCGCCGCGAAAATACCAGTTTATGTTCAAAACTGTCTGCGCCACGTTAAAATTTCACAGAGTTTGGAATTGACGTAAAGTGTGAAATGACTTATGCTTTATTTCTATTAATGGCAACTAATCATTGACTTAGGCCTTGTTTGGCAATGCTTTGTGTGTGTGTGTGTGTGTGTGTATTGTTGTGCCATAAGCTGGAATTGCCAAACAACCTAAGCTTGCCCCCTACTAGCCTATACTTGACTCTTAATACATCTGTAGATTTAATCTATCTGTGTAATGTATATGTATGTATGTATAAGCTGTGTTTTTCCTTCAATTAGTAGTGGTTAATCAAACTTAGTTGTTGAGTGAAGATTACAGCTCACAACTTGGAGCCCAAGAATGTGAGTTATATATAACTCATACACACTACACATTCTGCACTTCTAGCACAGAGAGAAAAGAGAGAGCTTGAAAGTTATCTTGCTGAAATTTTTAGAGAGAGAGAGAGGAACTCTCCTCCATAGCTTGAAGCTCTTATTAGTTTCTTTAATTGGGTTTCTTTCTCAACATCTATTTCTACTTCTCTCAATCACAGTGAGTATTTTAAACTCACTCTTAAATGTAATTCATGCTTAGTTACTACTGGGGTGTATGTAATTGTTAATCTCCATTGTTTATTTTACGTTTGGACCTCCATAGTTTTGAAATCAAGATTTTTCAAACTTGATCACAATCCATTTTTAGAGATGATTATGAAAGATTATACAACATATATGCCATGTTTAAAGTTTTAGAGCCCAATTTGTTCATATGAAAAAGTATATAAGAAATTAAGTTTTGTCATCTTTTAGTCTTTCATTAAATTTAAGAGTTATAGATTGATTCATGTAAAATTGATTATGGATTTGTAATCCTTGCGAAAAACTAAAAAAAAATCATATATAATAAGGCCTAGTAACTTCCGAAATTGAAAATGGGTCAAAAAGACCCTAAAAATCTGAAACAGGACAGTCTCAGTGAAGAAGACGAAGACACTGCCTGAACTCGCGCGTGCGATTGCGCGAGCGGCCCGCGCGAGCGACCCCTCGAGCGAGCGACCCGCGCACGCGAGCCGTGTGGTTTCAGGTAGATAGAAAAGTTTTATAAAAGAAAAAAGAAAATTGGGCATATCGCGCGAGTGGACCGCGCGAGCGATCCGCCCGCGCGATCTCCCTATATTCTGACAATTGCAAAAGTTTTATAAAAGAAAACGGAAAATGGGCATATCGCGCGAGCGACCTTCGCGTGAGCGGCCCCGGCGCGCGACTTTGGACAGTTTCTGGTTTTTGCTCATTTTATGATAAGGAACTGTTTGAGTGATGTTTTATGAATTTCTAAAGCTTTGTTTGGGAAATTTACTAAATCAGAATCCTATTTGGGTATGTTTGGAGGATTAAAACGTTGTATGGTGACTTATTAATTCCCGTACGCACACTGTTTCTATATTTCAGTGATTTACGTTATGTTTAAAGTTTCATGACATACATGTGGAGTCAGTTGTACATGCATGGTGAGTGTGAATGTTGGTCAGTATGGAAAAGAGTAATGATCAATGTGGTATAGTGAGTGCGGTTGAGATTGTGTTGTGGACACTCCCTGGAGTGAGTACCAAAGGGTGTTGTGATTGAGATTGCGGCGAGGGTGTCTTTGAAATGCGACGGTGGCAAAACTGGACACTCCCTGACAACCATGGTAGCGTCAAAGTGTGTGAAGCCGAACTTGGACATTCCCTGGCACCCATGGTAGTGCTAAAGTGTGGCCTACGGACACTCCCTGGTACCCGAGTCTGGATACTACGTGAGGTTACCTCCGGTATTTGCGAGGTGGATTAGGTACTAAAGTGTGAGGCACTGGACACTCCCTGGTACCCCGGACCAAAGTGTGAGGCAAACTGGACATTCCCTGGCACCCCTGTGCTAAAGTGTGGCTATCAGAGTATTTCAAAGATACTGGTGTGAGAAAGTTGGGTTGTTGTGTTTGTCGAGAGAAACGAGTCAGTAAGATGAGTTGGTGCATTGTTTCCATACACGGTCACATATATGAATTATATCTTTCATATGATATTGTGGTTGTTTTCTAAAATGAACTCCTTACTTTAATATAAACTTGTTGTATTAAATGAGAATTGGAAAACGGTAAATGAGTATGTGTTACATTCAAAGTTATATTTTTAATACTCACCAGCTTCTTGAAGATGACGGCGTTGATGCGCCCTGGACATTCGTGTCCAGGCTTTTCAGGTTTTGATCGAGCGGAACATTACGACTACGCAAACTGAGAATCTCTGCTGGAATGAGAGTTTACTTTTATATATTTGAAGTTAAACTAATTCTGTAATAGGGATGACTGTAATAAATGTTAAGTTATTGTTTTGTTTTAAGGCAATTTGTGCCTTTAGAGACCCCGTGTTGTAATAACTATTATGTTAGAAAAATATTGTTAGCCTTGTTTGCTCTGCTCTGATTATTATGTTTTTGTTGTTCGACCTTTGGGACGCAATCGATCCTTCAAACTGTCGCGACCTACAGGTCCATAAAGGAAATTAAACGCTTTCCATATTTATGCTACGTCGGGGCGTGACAATATGAGACTTTTAGCGACGAAAAACAAGGTTTTACTTTTAGCGACGAAAAACAAGATTTGAAACCTTTAGCGCAAAAAATTTCGTTGCTAAAAACCTGTTTTTCGTCGCTAAAAGGGTTGTTGTATGCTACTAACTTACAATCATCATGTTATTTATGATATTCAGGGCCTAAAGTTAGAGTTTAATATTTAATACATACTACATGTAGCTTTAACCCCCTTAGAGCAACTCCAATGGGGAATGCAAATGGGTATCTAAATCCAAAAGATGCTAAAATAGATCCCTTCATTCCAAAAAATGCACTCCAATGGGGGATCCAAAAGGGGATCTATTATGCAAACTCATGGTTTGGGTCTCCAAACTTATAGTCTTTGGAGAGAGAAAGTGAGGGGATGCATATTTGGTGGGATGATCCTAGCCCATTGGCTTGTGAATAAAATAATATTTTTAGTGTATCTATGGTTGAGATACATCAAAATATATTAAACAATAAAATGGCTACTAGTTTTGGTTACTATAGTTGGAGTGCATGAGACTTATTTGGTATGTAAAATACTATTCAAGTAACCAAATAGCATTTTGGATACCCAAATTTGATGTCTTGGAGTTGCTCTTATAACTCTAAAATATAATAACAATGCTAGGGGCACTAACAAATTTCTCTAACACCCACACCCACACCCACACTCCATCTCTCTCCAAGTGGCAATTTTGGGTCTACTTCGGACCCCATAGTACCACTAGGAGAGAGATAGAGTGTGGGTGTAAGTGTTAGTGGAATTTGTTAGTGCCCCAAATACTACTGAAAATGTAATTGGCCATTGACACTTGTACTCAACTAAAAGTTCAAACCCAATTAATTATTTCTCTCTATGTGATATTTTAGCTCAAACCCACTATAATGTTTCATATCAAACCTAATTATGTCCACTAATTATCATTTCAGCTCAACCTAATTTAGTGTTCTAAATTCAAATTATACTTAAAACCAATTAATATTTCACACCATATATAATTGCCCATGTAATATTCTAGCCGAAAAATATCCTACTAGTATTTGACACCAACCTTATTATGTCTATCCTCATTTTAGTCCAATTCAATGAAGTGTTCCAAATTCAAACACCGCCCCCCTTCACCACCCCCCCCCCTTTTTATAGGATAAATTATATTGACACCCCTTGAGGTTTGGTGCTTTATCACTCACATCCCCTCTCTCTCTCTCTCTCTCTCTCTCTCTCTCTCTCTCTCTCTCTCTCTCTCTCTCTCTCCCTCTCTCTCTCTCTCTCTCTCTCTCCCACCCAAATCCAAACGGAAACTCTTCTCTCTCTCTAGTTCCTTCTCTGCCTCTAAACGAAAACCACCACCACCACGGGTCATGTTCCACCACCACTGCCACGGGTTGCCACCACCACCACCATAGGTCGCCGTCACCACCAGGGTGTTAAGATCAAAGGAAAAAGAAAACAAAAATGAAAAGAAATAAGAAGAATTATGCAAATACTGGTATAGAGACCATTCAAACTAATCTGATATCATTCAACAATGCCTTATTCAAGGATACATAGGTCATATATGTAGTGTTTTAGCACGTGTGAGCCATGTGAATCTTCATGTGCTCAGCACATGCAATAACTGACTATGAGTTGGAAAATGAAGAAAAAAAATAGAAATATTTGAGGGAGCAATTGGAAATGAGGATAGGATATCCTATGTGAGAGTGATGTAGGCTTGGTCTTGACCATCCTCCTTGCTCGAATTCAAGCTTACCCTCAAGCTTGATAGTTGGGAAATTGCGTAGTGAACTCGTCTGCTTCAATCCATGTAGCATCCACTAGGTGAAGTCCCTTCCATTGCATAAGAAATTTAGTGACTGCCGCATTGTTCTTCTTAAACATCCCTCTATCAAGAATCTTCTTGAGAACCCAATTGATTGTGCATTGGTCTTAATATTGAGGAAGAGTAGGTATTGCAACTACATCATCTCCTAGATTCTTTTTGAGTAGAGAGACATGGAAGATATTGTGAATTTTTGCAGTTGAAGGTAGTTCCAGCTTATAAGCAACATAGCCAACTCGAGCAATGACTTTAAATGGTCCATAGTAACAAGGTGCCAGCTTTTGAAAGCTTCTTTTGGCCACAGTCTGTTGGCGATATGACTAGAGTTTAAGGAACACCCAATCCCCAATTTCAAACTCTCTTTCTGTCCTCCTTTTGTTTGCGTAGACTTTTATTCTATTTTGGGCCTCTTCTAAAGTATGTTTTAACCATGCTAACAACTAATCCCTATCTTGTAAAGTCTTGTCCACTAGATCAATGGCTATAGGACCTAGTAAGTAAGAGTGAACAGAAAGAGGGGGTGTGTTGTAGAGTGCCTGGAAGGGTAAAGTCTTGAGAGAAGCTTGATAGGTAGTGTTATACCACCATTCCGCCCATGGTAACCAATTGATCCATGAAGCTAGTTTGTTCCCCCACAAAGTACCTAAGACAGTGCTCTAAAGTCTTGTTTAAAATTTCTGATTGGCCATCAGATTGGGGGTGATAGGCTGAACTGTGGCAGAGTTGAGTACCTTGGAGTTGGAAGAAAGCTAACCAGAATTGACTCATGAAAGTTGTATCCCTATCACTTACAATAGATTTAGGCATGCCATGTAACTTGAAGACTTCTTTGATGAACACATTGGCTACTTGTGCAGCTGTATAAGGATGTGAGAGAGGGATGAGGTGCCTATATTTTGTGAGTCTGTCCACTACCACCAGGATTGTATTTTTAGAAGCTAAGGGGGGCAAACCTTCTATAAAGTCCATGGCAATGTCTGTCCATGAATTTTCAGGATTTGGGAGAGGGTTCAATGACCCTGTAAGATGTGTTGTTTCAGTTTTCTGCCTCTGGCATGTATCATAATGAGCCACAAACTTCTTGACATCCTTCCTTATACTAGGCCAATTGAAATTTTGATGAATCCTTTTGTAAGTCCTAAAATACCCAGAGTGGCCCCCGATTGGTGTTGCATGATACTCAAATAAAAGTTTATCCCTCCATAGTAAAGAATTAGGAACAGAGAGTCTATCCCTAAAAGTTAAGAGATCATGCTCATAACGATAGTGTTTAGGTGCCTTTGACTTGGTTTGCAACTTGTGAACAAGTGCTAATGTGTATGGGTCCCTAAGACATTCTTTCTAAATCTCAATGACTTCGTCCATTATGGGACTAGAAATGGCATGGAGTGCTCCCAACTCTTGTTGTCTTGAGAGTGCATCTGGTACCACATTATTTCTACCTGACGTATACTCAATAGTGTATTGGAACCCCAAGAGTTTAACCAGCCACTTATTCTACTCTGGAGTAGTAATTCGTTGGGTTAAAAAGTACTGTAGGGTTTTGTGGTTTGTGAGGATTTTGAAGGGTCTTCCCAACAGGTAAGGTTTCGAATGATGGACTGCATACAACAGCCATCATTTCCTTGTCATACACGGAGAGCTGAAGGTTTCTTCCTGAAATTGCCTTGCTCGCATATGCTATTGGGTGCTTTTCTTGGGCTAGAACTGCACCAATGCCCTCCTCGGAAGCATCACATTCCACTGTGAAGGTTTTTGGTAAAGTCTGGAAGGGCTAAGACAAGGGCTGTTACCATAGCCTATTTTAATTTTGTGAAAGCTACTTTGGCTTCAAAGTTCCATTTGAAATTTCCCTTTTTTAATAACTGAGTGAGAGTTGCGCTCCACCATCACCGCCACAGGTTGCCACCACTACCATCACAGTTCACTGTCTCCACCATGGTGTTAAGATCAAAGGAAAAAGAAAACAAAAATGAAAAAAAAATTAGAAGAATTCTGCAAATACTGGTGTAGAGACCACTCAAACTAATCTGATATCATTCAACAATGCCTGATTCAAGGATACAGAGGTCATATATGTAGTGCTTTAGCACGTGTGAGCCATGTGAACCTTCATGTGCTCAGCACATGCAATAACCGACTATGAGCTTGAAAATGAAGAAAAAGAAAAAAAAAAGAAAATAGAAATAGATGAAGGAGCAATTGGAAATGCGGATAGGATATCCTATGTGAGAGTGATGTAGGCCTGGTCCTGACACACGGGTCAGCCACGTATAGGTTCCCACCACCATGGTTTCCTCTCATCTATTATCTCTCTAACAAAACCCAAACCCAATTTTAATGGGTATATTTGTGATGAATCAAGAAAAGTTTGAAATTGGGTATCATCAATTGGGTTTGACTGGGTATATTTGTGATAAATCAAGAAAATTTTGAAATTAGGTACCATTAATTGGGTTGTATTGGGTATATTTGCGATGAATCAAGAAAAATGAAATTGGGTATTCTTTCAAACTGTTTTGGCTCTTTCAGTTATTATCTCTCACTTCAGATTCAGATCTAATGGCTCTTAAAGCTCTTAACTCTCCGATGACGGTGAAGAATTCATTCCAATTCGACAACTTCAATTTACTCTCTCTCTCTCTCTCTCTCTCTCTCTCTCTCTAATCTTCTTTGTGTTGTCTGATAGCGGAAAATGGGGAGTCAGGGACTGTGAAGGAGGAGGGCATGAAAATGGAAATTTTTTGTGGGTATGTGTGAATTGGTAATTCCTAAGGTGTGATGGTGGGTGGTCACCATTTAGAGAGAGATGGATTTTAGAGAAAGAGAATCGATCCAAAGAGAAGCACAGAGCACTCCCAAATCGTCAATGGTGGTAGTGGGCCTGTTTGCAAATTGGGGAATTTAGATGTAGAGACAACAGATTGATGGAAGCTCCTATACATACATAAATACATCAGGGAATATATGTCTGTGTGTGTATATATATATGTGTGTGTGAAAGAAAAAGAAGAAGAAGAAGAAGATAAGGGTATTTTGGACATTTGAAAAAATAAACTTGCTAATGTTAGCCATTTTCTAAAGCTAGTTAATGGCAGGGGGTGTCAGTGTTACCAACCACAAACCTGAAGGGAGGTTAGTGTATCTTAAAAAACCTCAGGGGGTGTGAGTGTAATTTACCCTTTTTTATAAGTGACACCTTTCATTGTTGATTCAAATAGTTTGAATTTATCTTTCATTATATATTTTCTCATTATCTTTTCTTATCTCATTATAAAAAATGTATAAATAGACCATAATTATTTTTATTTATTTTGGGGGGGGGGGGGGGGGGGGGGGGGGGGGCTGTCTTTCAACCATGGTATAGCTTCCTCAATACCCATCATGTTGGCACCCACTGGGTGGAATTTCTGGATACGCCCTTGATGATATTCATATCTAAACTATAACTGTTTTTTTGGCATTAAATCCCATGATTATAGGCTTACACTTAGGAGCATATTAGCATTATATATAACATTACTATATATTGGGTATATATGGTAAATCTTTTCTTCCATTCAGTGATATATACGAGTTTATTATATATGGTAATACACAAATCTTGTAGAGAGATTATGTGAGACTAAAGTGTCATGTGTCAAAACGTTATGTTTTTTGTTATTCCAACAAATTTCACGTTCCTGTTGCGAAATTTAACATTGCTATAGTATGAGGAGTGTAGTTTTTGCTGCAGTACATTTTATCTGGATTGCTGGAGTATCAGTTTCACTTTTTGTTGTTATAAGTGATTGGTCCAACATAAGTCGAGGAATTACAGTATTCCAATCCCAATTTGGTTACCCAAATCTAATATCCAAAAAAGACTAATATCATTGTACAATAACTAGTAGTGTATAATTTTACACTTCACTAGATCAAAAGAGTCGATGATTGCCATTATAAATTTATAAGAACTAGCTTCAGTATATAATTTTATACTGCATTAAACTCTGGATTGATGAAGTATCAGTGTCACTTTTGCTGCTATAAGTGATTGGTCCAACATGGAAGTTGGGGAATAACAGTATACAAGTTCCATTATTTTTTGTTACACAAATCCAATATCCAAAAAAAAAAAAAAGACTAATATACGTGTACAAGAACTAGCATTAGTGTATAATTTTACACTGCATCAGACAAAAAGAGTGGATGATTGCCTTATAAATTTACAAGCACTAGCATCAATGTATAATTTTCACTCCATTAGACCAAAAGAGTCTATGATTGCCATTAATGACTAATCTATCATAAGTGTAGAATTTTTACAGTGTCTATGCATCAAACATTACTGAATCAACTTGTATCGATGCATCATTATATTTTTTATGAACTTAAACCCTTTTTTCGATGAAGGCTTTGAACAACTTCCAGAAGTTATTTTTTTTAAATTTTTTTGTAGCATTTGTATGTGATTATCTCGTAGTTTGATTGTGTCAAATAATAAATGAAATGCAACGAACGTACTCCAGAATCGTGCTCCAGTCTGAGGTTGTCGTCATCACCATTTTTTGTTGTGTTGGAGGCTTTGATGCACAAGCTGCATTGGTAGTCATATTCATTAGTGCACTTGTTAGAATGAAGGACTTCTAAGTGAAAATTTTTTAACTCATTGTAGTAGTGAAAAAGTTCTCATACGAGTGCAAAATTTAACACACACACAAGCACACACACACACGCACACACACACACACACATATATAATGTCCACCTTCAGTTGAATGCATTCAATTTTGTTGTTATGATCTTCTCTTGGTCTTCACTAGTTTGGATATTTGTTCTTTGGTTTTCTTCAACTATTTCTCTATTGCCCATCTATGCTTTGGGGGGAACACCGGGGAGGTAGAAGCAACTGCCATGGATAAACAACAGAAGAGATACAGAGATTCGGTAGCGCCATGGTGTCGAGAAAAGATCTTGATCGATCCAGTGGTGCTCTCTCTCTAACTTTCTCTTTATATCACTCTATCTGGGTGTAGCCATCTGTCTAACTTTGTCACGACCCATCCCACTACGAGTGAAAATAGGACACGTGGCACGCCACCAAGACTCATCCAATTCATTAAACGGTTATACGCAGTGGAAAAAGAGCTTAAAACAACCTTGAGTGTTTAAAACTTTTGGAAACGACATCTTCCGAGTTGTAAAATTCATATAAAATTGAAAATGTTATTATAATTCAAAACTATTGAATATATGTTGAAAGGGGTCCCAAAGGTACCCTAAGAACCAATCAAAACCTTTTGAAAATTCCCGGAAGTGGTAGAAAAGATTTCTGGCAGGGGGTATTTCTACCGGTCGAACGACCCCTTTCGATCGGTCGAATGACCCTTTAGCAGAATCCTACACAATGCTGCGGAATTTTGTATAAGGATCTAATCCGACCTTCACTTCAACATTACTCCAACAACAAACTAAATTTAGACAACTCAACGTGGTTGCGTAAATTTAGACTTATAATTCTCTGAAAAGGAACAATAGCGGAACAAGCAAAGACTTGTTTGGCTCGATTCACAAGACTCTATCCACAGTCCTTCAAAATCCGAATTTGACAATTAAGTTTACAAAACACGAACTTAAGAGTTCGGATACATTTTAGACATAACCAAAAGAAATTTTACAACATGTTTCAATCCTACCAATCCATTCCGCGGATTACAAGTTAAGTATAGAGTTCTAACTTCTCATTATTACAAAAATCGGAATGGAAAACAAAAGTGTAAATAAGAGCGATCCTCGCATCCTGTCGGCCTCACTCTTCTCGCTTCTTCTTTCCTTTCTTCATACCTGCAATGGAGTAAATCTCCATTGCTCAGCTATATGCTGAGTGCACAATTCTAAACATATGCTTATATGACAATTCATGCTTTAACATATCAAAAAGACATAGAAATAGTCTCGAGGGTGAGTGGTACGCATTCATCCGGTCGATGTCGTGGAAGGCACACCTTTCCCACGCATCTCGTACACTTCCTCCATACCAGGTACCATGTCCTGGCTGGGCCTTCCTCCATTCCAGACACAACCACATTCAAAATCATCAAATCTTCAAGGTTCGAGGAGCTTACACCCCGGATGAATTTGCACCAAACTCCCCTTTGACCCACATAGTCACATAACATGCTCATATAATCACATATACGTGCTTTTATTGCATTTTCATGTGCATAATTAACGGGCCTAATAAATACATGAATTTTGCCTGGATCCAAAAATATCTAACTCGATATTCAAAACATGTAAATTCTATATAATTCAAAGGTTTAGTGTCACGGCCCATCCCGCTACGCGCGGAAATAGGACACGTGGCACGCCATCAAGGCTTATTCAGTTCCATTAAAGTCAGATAACAGCGGAAAACATTATTAAAATCCATTAAAATCAGAGTTATAAAAAGTTTTGTTCAATTGAAACCTGTCCAAAAAAAAATCAGCTTTGAAAACAGAGGTTTAGTCGACTGTGATAGGGTCCAGTCGACTGTGCCTGGCAGAACCCAAAACCCACATTTCTCATCAAGTGTCCAGTCGACTGATCAGGGAACCCAGTCGACTGAATTGGTTACTATTTGGATCAGTAGCTAAAATCCACAGTGGTCCAGTCGACTGAAGGATGGTCCAGTCGACTGATCTTGACACTATTCACTTTCAGTGTCTAAACCCCACGGGATCCAGTCGACTGATCCATGGTCCAGTCGACTGCTCCCCTGCTGGGCAGCCCTGTGTGAATATTACAACTCATGCTTCTCCACATCAACAATAATCACAACCACCACTGAATTGAAACGTTTTAAAACACAACTACAGGAATTCAATTACAAGATTTCCATACTACGGAACTAATCCATGATCCTATTACAACGTTTTACAATTTACCAATCCTTACACAAGTTTAGGATTAAAACAAAAACATATACAATTGTGGTTCCCCGGCATTCCTCGGCCTCACTCATCACGCTTCTTCTTGTCTTTCTTCTTACCTGCAATGGAGTAAATCTCCACTGCTCAGCTATATGCTGAGTGCACAAGTCTAACATATGCAATATATAACAAAACATGCTTTAATCTCATAAATCATATAAATAGTCGCTAGGGAGAAAAATACGCCTTCATCCGGTAGCGGCAAGTCCAAGCCTTAAACCGCGATGTCAATGGCTAGTCCAAGCCTACAACCATTACATTCCCCAAGTGCCCTGGCAAGTCTAAGCCTTAAACCATGCACAGTAGCCGTCGCTACTAAAATTCTCAAACAACGAGAAGCTTACTCCGACATGAATTTGTATAAGACCCCCCTTTGACACACATAGACAACTCAACGTGCTTGCGTAAATTTAGACATGCTTTTCACAATTTAGCGCGTGCATAATTAACGGGCCTATAAATAATACATGGATTGTGCCCGGATCTCAATTTCGTCGTCGAAATATAAAACATATATTTCTCTACATTTCACAAGTTAGAACTTCATACCTCGTGCGATTTCCTCTAAACTTTGAAGGATCGACTAGGAGGCCAATTAATCGTCGGATTTCGAATTTGAGACGATTCCTACAAGTTTATACCTGTTTTTCCCAATTTCTAGAAATTAGCTTTTCCACAAAACTAAGCCAAACAAGACCTAAGTGGTACAAAAACGTAGGTCTTACCTCCACGAGTTCAAATCTTGAATTTGGTGAAAAACTGACGGACGAACGGTCGTCGTTTGTCGTCGCAAAGCCCGTTGGCTCCAAGTCTCCCTTTCTCTCTCCTCTCTCTAGATATTTTAGAAGGATTTGGATGAAATGAAATCTCATCCACCACTATTTATAGAAAAACTTCTAGGAAATCGTGTTTACCTCCCCGCAAGTTTCTCAACCATCTAATAAATTCCTGAAACTTCACCAACGTCCATTTTATGCCTTTATGAGTGAAAATTATAATTTACAAAAGTTTTTGACTAAGTCTCGTTTGGGTCCAAAATTAACGTCCGAAAACTAAATTATTTGGAATCTCTACACAACCACCTTTTTATTTAACGTGTCACTCACGTTCTCACCACAGTTCTCAAATAGTATATAACAATATCAAAATTACCAAAAATTATACTACGCAGGTATAATTCACTATTCACGAAATGCCAGATATTTCAAATAACATTTAAATCTTGTAAATGTCCTTTAACCATGCCAATGCAATAGGAAATGCCATGGTCTCGTGTCCTCACTGACACCTTACTGTTGACTCACAGCCAACCTCAACTCAATATTAATAAACATTAATATTTCCACATGTTACCACTCTGTCTTATTTTAAAAGTATGCAAATTCTGAAACGGGTGTGACATTTAGAATTCATACCTCGTGTGATTTCTCCCTAACTTTGAAGGATCAACTAGAGGTCCGAATAAACGTCGGATCTCTGATTTTGAAAGATTCCTACAAGTTTTACTGGGTTTTTCCCAAATTCCTAGAAATTAGATTTTATAAAAATCTTAGCCAAACAAGGTCTAAGTGGTATCAAAACGTAGCTCTTACCTTAGGGAGTTCAAATATGAAATTTGGTTGAAATCAGACGGACGAAAAGTCGCCGATCATCGTCGCAAAGCCTGTGGCAACAATATCCCTTTTCTCCCTCCTCTTTAACGATATTTTGAAATGTTTGGAACAAATGAAAATTCATCCCCTCCTATTTATAGAAAAACTTTACAGAAATTGCGTTTACCACCCCGCGAGTTCTCAAAACTTCTAAGTAACTCTTGAAACGTCGCGCACGTCCATTTTATGTCTTTTACGAGTGAAAATTGTCAATTACAACAGTTTTCGACTAAGTCTCATTTGGGTCTAAAATTACGTCTGAAAACTAAATTCTGTGAAATCTCTACCACAGTGTTCCAAATGCTCTCTAATGACATCCAACTACCAGAAAATTAATCTACATAGGTAAATTTACTATTCACGAAATACTAGATATATCAAATAACATTTAAATCACATAAATGTCATTTAATCGTGCTAATGCAAATGAACTTTCAAGTTACCGTGTCTCCACTTGACACTCACCGTTGACCTCCAATCAACCTCAATTCAATTATTAATCAACGTTAGTAATATTCACTTGTTACCACATGTGTGAAATAAAATGCATGCAATTTCTGGAATGGGTGTGACAAACTTTCTCTCTATATCACTCTCTCTCGCTCTCAATAGGGCTCTCTCTCTCTCTCTCTCTCTCTCTCTCTCTCTGATTTTTAGTCTCTCTCTATAGTTTCTCTCTATAGAATAGCAAGGAAAGAACGAAAAACCAAAGAATTTGGTGATTAATTGAATTTTAAAAAAGCGAGATTGTCGGAGTGATTGTGGGATGTGCAAGCTGGACGGGTTAGGGGTAGTCTAGTCCAAAGAAAAATTGTGGACCTATCTCCAAATAGTTTTTTGAGTTGGGTCTATTATAACAAAGATATACTAAATAGGATTTAATACTAGTTAACCCTAGTGATTACTCCAAATCATTTATTTGTTGCTTACTATTTCTTTTTTTTTTCTTTAAAATAATACAACATTTTCCAACTTATTTTAATAAAAATATTCATATTTGGGTAAAGATAAAATTTTTTTTTTTAAAATTATGCATAATGAGGATGTAATGGCTTGAACTCCCAGCTAGTTAGTATTTAGCAAATCTTACTCGAGAACCAATCGTGACAAAGTTTTGAACTATGAAAGCTTTGGGGATACAAGACATTGGATCACACATACATTTTTTCCACACTATGTTCCAAGCTTCTAAACTAGCACGTTAATGGCCACATTCTGACTTCTTAAGTGATGTAGAGAATTATTAGCCCAATTCTCATAGAAAGTGGTCCCACTTTCACACTCAAATAGGTGTGTCTATCAATGATACTCTTATATGACTCTGAAAATCAATCAATAATGGCTATAAACTGACTAGGATTTGCAAACAACTCAACCTCATACACATCATGATATCCATGCACATACACCATAGGTATAGCCAATGAGCCAGTACTCGATTTAGTGCATGTCAATCAAATGATTCAAACCATTCTATGAATCGTTCTTCTCTTTGAACCTAATTCTCAGAATCTCTGTTCCATACTCATAGACAATTTACCATTTATTGGGCTTTTAGGCCTATCCCCATCGATGCAATCCTGTTCTTTTCTCTCATTAGAGCTTTTGTCAATGGATCCACAAGAGATTATCATCAGTTTTGGCAAAGTTAACACTAATAGTCCCATTACTGATACAAGACCTCATAGTACTATGTTTTCTACTTATATATCTAGATTTTCCATTCTAATATTGTTTTGCACCCTGCCAATCGCTGCAGTGCAATCACAATGAAATAAACCGGGTGGCATTGGTTTTCTCCCACATTTAAATTTTAGATAGAAGATCACAAACTAACCAGCTTCTTCACTGGCTGAGGTTAGAGCTAAAATTTTGCCTCAATGTGAACTTTAGAATTAGTTTTTGTTTCTTTTGGTTTCAACAAATAGCTCAACCTCCCAATATAAACACAAAGCCAGTGATATATAATGAATCACCTCCTAGGGTGTTTCATTACTATACCTTTCGAGTACAGAAATATTACAAAGATATTCGTCTTTGGCTTGTTGGTATAATTAATAGTTTCTTTATGTATCTCATTACAATTTTTATTTTTTAATTTTGGACTTTAACAAGGACAAAGTAGTCATTTTGAAAAGATTTAACTATAAAATTAACAGTCATGTGACCGTCAATTAATAGAAAGGAGGTCAGTGTAATTTCTAGGATCTTCTCTTTTTGTGTTTGATCTAAACATTAAGATCGAGCTAGTTTATATGGTCTTAAAAGTAGTCATGCATGTTGTCATGTCTTAAAAGGAGTTTTTTTTTTTTTTTAAATTATGTTTGTTTTTGGGTTTTTGTTATTTAGCCGAATGAAATGATTAGTATAAGTCTAGAAGCCAAAAAATATCAAGCTACAAATGTTCTTTCTTTTTCTCTTTTTTGCGATACAAACTATGGGGAGTAATTGATACTTTTGCTATGGACATAGTATGCGCAAGAGAGAGAGAGAGAGATGCCTAGCCGCATGATTGAAAAAAAAAAAAAAAAAAAAGTTGAAAGAGAAAATCCAAACCATTGAATCAAAACCGTATTTTTATGTTTGTTTTTGGCTTTTTGTTATTTAGCCAAATGACAAGATTAGTATAAGTTTAGAAGTCAAGGAATATCAATCTACAAATGTTCTTTCTTTTTCTCTTCTTTTTCGATGCACACTATGGGGAGTATTTGGAACTTTTGTGATGGACACAGTGTGCGCACAGGAGGGAGAGAGAGAGAGTGATGTCCTAGCCGCACGATTGAAAAAAAAAAATTTGAAAGAGCTAGAAGATCCTAACCATTGACTCAAAACCATTTTTTTATGTTTGTTTTTGCCTTTTTGTTATTTAGCCAAATGGCAAGATTAGTATAATAAGTCTAGAAGCCAGCTGCAAGTGTTCTTTCTTTTTCTCTTTTTTTGATACACACTATGGGGAGTATTTGGAACTTTTGTGATGGATACAGTGTGCGCGTGGGAGAGAGAGAGAGTGATGTCCTAGCCACACGATTGAAAAAAAAAAAAAAATTTGCAAGAGAAGATCCTAACCATTGATTAAAACTATAATGGTTTTGAAAATAAATTACTACAAAATCGATCGGTAGTTATAATATTTTGTGATATTTGGTTATAATATTTGTGATATACAATATTTTTGTGTTTTTCACGATAGTTATAATATTTGTCATGTTAATTACAAAAATCACTTTGTTGTTGCTTTTTTTGTTTTTTTGGTCACGCTAATTACAATTTTTTGTGATATTGGTTGAAAATTTTGTGACGCGGGTTATAATTTTTCTGGCGAAGTAGTGTTGGAATTTTGGGTTTCCTCTTATTTGGACATTGGGTTTTTTTATTTCAAAAATGCAAATAAAGTCATTTACATTGATGTGACTAGTATCTTCTATTAATAATATGGCCGTTGGAGACTATTAAAGCTATTAACTCCAATATTAAAAATATGGCCGTTGGAGGCTATTAAATCTATTAACTCCTGTATTAAAATTATGGCCGTTGGAGGCTATTAACTCCTGTATTAAAAATATGGCCGTTGGAGGCTATTAAATCTGTTTTTAATAAAATGACTGTTGGGCAGTTTGTCTAATATAAATAGCATTCTCTCTTCCATTTTACATATAGAAAATTCCTCTCTCTTTTCTGTAATCTTCAAAAACTATATTTTGGTATTATTTCTGAAGCCATTCTGAGCACTCAAATAGTCTTCCAATTCGAGTGCACGTTTGGAAGACACTGATTGCTGAATCCTGAAGAGCATAGCGCTGAGACCTTATGCATCGAGTCATTGACTCTGAGGGGCGAAATTGTTCTTAAGAACAGTGCAAACTATTGCACGCCTCAATCAGATTCATAGCTGTATCCTTCCTATTTTTCCAACATTCTTAAGAACAAACCTAGATGCTGCTATGACCAACGTGAAATGACTCAACCCAAATATCCAAGAGATTTTACAATTGTGTATGGTAAGAGTTTGAATTTCTATTTGCAGACATTATTCATGTCGCTAAGATACGCATGTTATTTACATTTATTTTTGAAATATAGTATGTGATGAAAATAATGGGAGCATAACATTTCAATTATATATTCCAATGTTTTTTTTTTATTTTCATGAAGAAGAAAACTGATTGCATAAAAATTGTGTTCCAATATATATTGGAAAATGTTAGAACATTCTAATAAAAATATGGATATACTAATGATGATATATATATATATATAAGCTGATGACTTTATATTTACACATATATGTTTACGATGTGTTCATACATTTTTTGAGCAAAATCTCTAAGTCTTTAGTGTCTCAAATAATGTTTAATCACTTTTACTTTCAAAGGATAAATGACTTTTGATGCTGTTTGTTTTACCAAACATATGCACAAATATGTGAGATGGCAGTTTAATGTTCAATGGTTAAAGGTTTAAAGTAGTCAATGTGGTGGTAGTACCTTTAAAGTAATTTATGTCATAAACCATTACTTTTTGTCTTTAACGATTGTTTACAGATTTCATTTCTCAAAGGTCTGGTTTTGATTAACGGCTGCTGAGTAATCATTTACTACTTTACAGTATTGCCTACTAAATCCTTTAGTATTATATAGTACTCAATAGATATATGGTGATTACTTTTATAGGTTACAATTCATTTGGTTTAATTTTTAGAGTGAATGTTAGATGAAGAGGTTACTGGACATGCAAGACATAAAACATATATATATATATTTGTGTTGGTACACATATATATACATGAAATTTTGAGGAATTTGAATTTTTATTTAAAATGGAGATATAATTTTTGTGATATGAGCGAGACCTGAAATTTTATCTGGAAAGGTGGTGAGAAATTTTTTGTAGAAGTGATGAGGCAAAAATATTATTTTGGCTTCCAAATAGTTTTAGTAATTATAAACCATATCTTTTTAATGAGTACTTTTTGAAAGAGTATATCATGTATATGTGATCACATATGGTTTTCCACTAATATAAGGAAAGTTTTTTAGTGTTGAGTATACACACCAATTGTGTGGTACTAGTACCTTATATTGGTGCAATTCTTGTGGTTGGAATTATTGAGTGTGACAAGTTCCTATTAAACTTGTATATCCTATTAACTCAATAACTTTGACTCGCGATATTTTATTCTTTTGAGGTCCAATTGAGATTATTCAAATATTTGAAAATAAATATTACTAACTGTGTATTTTTGTTTTTGTAAGAGTACACCACTCTAAAAACTATAATTACTCTTTTTTGAGTATTTAAAAAAAAAAAAAAAACCCCAATTTTATTATTCTTGAATATTGAGTTAGTTAGCTTTTGGTAGGATTTTTAATCCTAAGGGAATTACTAGTAAAGCCATAAGCTATGTCCTTTGAGATGTGCACTTGATAGTAAAGTCTATAATTTTTTGGACGCAAAATCTATGTGACTTTTGAATCTATTGGTGATTATTTTTATGAGCATTTATTTTTATAAACTGCGGAATAGTGGAGGTTCTTAACCTCTTACTTTTGTCACATCTAGATCTATCGAGTATAGAATGCATGACTGAAATCATGACATAGATTTTGAACCACGGAAGTGTAAGCAAGCTAAGTGCTAAATAGGCTTTGGAAGTGTTTTTATACATTTACTCTAGAAAAAGATTTTTAAACCCGATCGTTTTATTGAAAAATGTGAAGCTACTTTAGTAGCAGAGGGTTTTTAGCTAAAAGAAATATGTTAATTTTTGGATACTTATTCTCATGTTTTACATCCATTAAAATTTATTAGCTGTTGATATGTATGAGTATATACTTATGAGGTGGATGTTAAAACCATTTTATATTAAATGGAGTATTAGAGGAGAAATTTTATTCGGATAAACTGGCAGGGTTTTATAGATCCGAATAAGAGTAAAGTGTGAATACTTGTTTACTCCTTATATAGATTTTAAAATTAGTAGCCAATTAGGGGTGATTAAACTATTGTTTCAAATTGTTTCAAAGTTAATGAAAATGTCATATGTTTATATCATAAATACAGTGATAGAGTATGTGTTATGACATAATTACATGGAGATTTAATTTTGATATGAAAGGATTTGGATATAGCGAGGGTAATTTTAGAGATTAAAATTACAAGAGCTCCTACTAGTATTTCACTTGATTAATCTTATGAGGTTGAAAAAAAAAATTTGAGTTAATAATTTTCTTTGGAAGCCTTTTTAGACTCCTTTTGAGCCAAGTGATAGGAAACCTACTTCAAATAAAATAATTTCAAATTATTTTGTTTTGAAAAACAAATCAAGCTCTTTGGTCAAGAATTGGAAAAGCATCAATTTGTTCCTAGGCTAATGTGTCCGAAGAACCATTTGTGGCTATATTTGTGGAAGTAAAGCTGATGACACATTTTGGAGGATGTTTAATTAATTTGAGGGCTTGTAGGCATATGTGTAACAACACAATTGTTACAAGAAATACTCTTAAAGGGAAAATGAATTGTTTTACTTGATGACTCGCTTATTACCAATGTTTTTGGTACTAGAGACTTAGTTAAATATCAACCCCGTGAAGAAATAATTTTTGAAAATGTTGTATATCCGGAGATAATGAAGAACTTATTTTTGAAAATGTATTGCATACTTCAAAATTCGAAAGAATTTAAATTTTGGTTTTTTCAAGGACAAATTTTAGCCAATTTTTTTGGGGGAGGAAAGTATGTATTTTCAAAAATCAGTGATTCAAATTGGATTTCGGATTGTATGAGACGAAATCAACAAGTGAACTTATTTTCACGCTTAGTAGAGGTGTAGTATCTTGGAAGTTGTCCAAGCAAACTTGCACAGCGAAGTTAACGATGGAATATGAGTTTGCAATTCTTGAGAAAGCTGGTATTGAGGCTGAGTGGCTTAAAAGCTTCTTAGTAGATATTCCTATTTGGAATAAACCAATTCCATTGGTTTCTTTACATTGTGATAGCCAGGTTGATTTAGGCCGGGTTATAATTAAGTCCTATAATGGCATGAGTAGGCGCATACGCCTAAGACATAATATTGTGAGATAGCTGTTTGAGATAAAATTATATCTCTTAATTTAATAAGGTCAGAAGTGTTTTTGGCTGACCATTTAACAATACCACTAGGGAGAAAACTAGTGTCTAAAACATCGAGGGGAATGGGGCTTATGCCTTTAACAAAAATCAACAATGATGGTAACCCAACCTATGTAATTGGAGAACCCAAGAAATAGGTTCATATGGGTAATAACAAGTCATTGGTTGATTTGAGATGCACTATAATTTAATTATCTTGTTGTCCATTCCTATGGTGTATAGTGCAATTGCAATGAGAAAGGTTGAGTTAAACTCATAATGAATTCCATAGTCCATACTGAATGGATGGTATGTTTAATTGCAATGCATACTTGATGGATTCACCTATATAAGTGTGAAAGTGGGCCGCTTTCTATGAAAATGTAGGCAAGTTTTCTAGAGCACTTATGAAAATTCAAGACTGGCGCAGGGCCTAGATGTGCCACATCGATTAGAGTTGCTCAGATTCTGAGGAATCAATGTGGGTATAAGACGACTGGTTTACGTTAAGGGATTCTGGTTCATAGAAACTTTTTTTCACCAAATCCCTGTAAGTCACTTCTTATATTCCTAGGGACTGGTTCATAGCCCTAAAGGCACCAGTTTTGATGCATTGAATTCTCTTGCTCCATCATTTTATGTGTTGTTTAAATTTTTGAAATAGGGGGGATTGTTGGAATTTTGGGTTTCCTCTTATTTGGGCATTGGATTTTTTTATTTCAAAAATGCAAACAAAGTCATTTACATTGATGTGACTAGTATCTTGTATTAATAATATGGCCGTTGGAGACTATTAAATCTATTAACTCCAATATTAAAAATATGGCCGTTGGAGGCTATTAAATCTATTAACTCTTATATTAAAAATATGGTCGTTGGAGGCTATTAACTCCTGTATTAAAAATATGGCCTTTGGAGGCTATTAAATCTGTTTTTAATAAAATGACCGTTGGGTAGTTTGTCTAATATAAATAGCCTCCTCTCTTCCATTTTACATATAGAAAATTTCTCTCTCTTTTCTGTAATCTTCAAAAACTATATTTTGGTATTATTTCTGGAGCCATTCTGAGCACTCAAATAGTCTTCCAATTTGAGTGCACGTTTGGAAGATACTGATTGCTGAATCCTGGAGAGCATAGCACTGAGACCTTGTGCTTCGAGTCATTGACTCTGAGGGGCGAAATTGTTCTTAAGGACAGTGCAAACTATTGCACGCCTCAATCAGATTCATTGCCGTATCCTTCCTATTTTTCCAACAAGTAGTTCCAATTCTTATCAACAGGTAAGCAATTTTTAATAGGATGTATTTTTTGGTCACCTCTTTTTTGCTTGCTCTTGCTCACCCATCGGCACCATACTAACATGTTATGATTCCATCTTCATTTATCCTTGTTTAGGCAACACAATTACTGAATGGAACATAATTATAATGAGACACATGTCAGTATTGTGAAGATGGGTGAACAAAGTGTGAGCGAAAACCCACTCTTTTTTTGTCACAGCCAAGCTAACATTTAGTGCGTCTTTACACACAGCTGTTTTTCTCAACTACCCATTTCTCTCTCTCACACAGAGATCCGCGCAAAAACACTTCGCACGTTACTAAATTTTCCCACAATGTGTTATTAATTAGTACATCTGCACGTGCAAGTGGTATATATGATAGAAAACAAATCAACCAATCATGCACGACTCATTATAGCATAGCAAGTGACAGAAAAATGTATAAACTTTTAGTCTTTGGTCTATATTTGCCACTATTTCATATTTACTCCTCTAAAGAGATTGACAAAAATTACACCTTATTAAAGAAAGATTGGCAAAAAAAAATGAAGAAACTGTTATAAAATGTGAATATACACATTAGTCAAAAGCATAGTCTAGCAGCTCTAGCTCATTGAAGGCTTACCCGCTTCCCGAATTTTGTGTCATGAAGCATTGATTGCTCAAGTGGTAAAAATGCCTTAAATTCAGTACTCAAGGCCAAGGCAATACACACGCAAAAATACAGACACATAGAGATGCAGAGAAAAGAAAGATAGGAAGAAGAAAAATAATATCAGTGTTTTGGTATACACAATTAAAGGATGCTTGAGTTGTATAAATTCCCTTGATAATAAAAAGTGATCCCCCTCCGTAGTAGACGTAGGTATATTGCCGAACCACCTGAAATATATTTGTCCCTTTGTGTGAGTATTTATTTGTGTGTATCTTTTATTATTAGTTTCATAACACGTTATTGAGAAGATCTTCTCTTACATCAGTCTACCTATACTGAGAAGATCTTAAAACATTTCTATATGGATAACGCTAGCTCATCCATTGAGTACTCCAATGGTGGTCCAATCACTTGACATAAATAAGGATTCCTATCGTCCTTATGATAATGAGGAAGAGCTACTTGGTCTTCAAGTACTGTATGTGAGTGCTATTGATGCTCTCATGTACCTTGCAAATTACATATGACCAGATATTGCTTTTGTTGTCCATTTGCTTGCAAGGTTTAGTTTAGCTCCAACTCGAAGACATTGCACTGGTATCAAGCACATTTTTCGCTATATTTGTGGTACAATTGATTTAGGATTATTTCATCCAAGAGGATCTAAATCACCAATAATGGGTATGCAGATCTAGTTATCTTTTTTATCTACACAAAGCTCGATCTCAAATAGGTTGTGTATTTACTTGTGGTGATACTACTATATCATGGCGATCTGTAAAGAAGACATTAACTGCCATTTCTTCTAGTCATGTTGAAATTATTGCACTACATGAAGCCAGTTGTGAATGCATGTAGTTGAGATCTATGATCCAGCATATTCGAGAATCATGTAACTTATCTACGATCAAAGATAGCCCAACAACATTATATGAAGATAATGCTGCTTGTATAGGGATCAGAGGGGGATTTATTAAAGGCGAAAGAACCAAGCACATCTCACCAAAATTCTTCTATATACACGAGTTCCAAAAAATGATGATTTCAATGTTCAGCAGGTACGCACCATTGACAATCTAGTAGATTTATTCACTACGGTGTTACCAACTACAACATTCAAAAAGCTAGTGCACAACATTAGAATGCAAATCCTCAAAGAAGTTTCTTGCAGAAACTACTCATGTTACAATGAGGAGTAGTAAGCAATTGGTGCATATTGTTAATATGTAGACATTCAAGGGGGAGTGTTTTAAAATGTGAAAGTCCACATTAGTCAAAAGCCTGGTCTAGTTCATTGCAGGCTTACATGCATCCCGACTTTTGTGTCATGAAGCATTGATTACACAAGTGCAAAAAATGCCTATAAATTCAGTACTACTCAAGGCCAGAGCAATATACATATAGAAACACAGACACATAGAGAAGTATAGAAAAGAGTGACTGATAGAAAGAAGAGAAAAATAATAACAGTGTTTTGATATACACTGGTAGAGAGTGCTTGAGTTGTATAAATTCCCTTGATAATAAACAGTGATCCCCCTCCGCAGTGAACTTAGGCAAATTGCAAAACCACCTAAAATATATGTCCCTTTGTGTGAGTATTGATTTATATGTGCCTGCTTTTATTATTAGTTTCATAACAGAAATAGTATTATTTACGATTTGTTTGAGAGCCGAGCTTCGAGTTTACCTTGAGCTTGTTTGATTTTTACATTTAATCTAGCTTGATCTAGTGCAATCTTTATCGAGCCGAGTTTGAACTTGCTCGTTTAAGATTTTGGCGAGCTCAAGCCGAGCTTAAGGTGCTAACCATTCAAGCCGAGCCCAAACGTGAGCTCGAGCTTAAATTGGTTACACTCGACTGATATATACCCTAATAGTGCCATCGAGACCTTGTGCAACGAGTCACTGACTCCGAGTGGTAGAATTATTCTTAAGCACAATGCAAAAGTTGCATGCCTCAATCAAAGTTCAAAGCATTATCCTTTATTTTTCCAACAATATATATATATATATTTCAAAACCTTGTATATAAGAGGCTTAAATTGATAAGTCTCACCGTATTAACATATTGAATTACCATTTTTCCCTCTTCTATTTCATTTACCTCCTTACCCTTTACTCTTGGGTCTAAGTTTTGTTCTCTAAGAATTTTACCAGAAAAGCATTCCAAAAATTTGCATACAGATAACTTGATTACAACCAAAACTTGTCCAACATAGATGCGACACCAATCTGGACATGCCGGAACAGTCCAACACAACAACTTACGCTTAAACCAACTGATCACATAGAACTTTACATAAGGTTCTCTATGTTTAACTCCCATTCCACCAAATTACAAGTTGAAGGAATAAAGTCTCATGGTTACAACAAGAGTGCTAACTTCACCATTATAGAAACTACAATTCAAATTCCAAACTATTAGCATATTAACATAAGAAAATTCCCATTCCAAGCCCAAGCCTCACTCATTTCCTCTCCGTGCCTTACTTTGAACATGCAGTGGTTGTTATATACCAAAACAAAAAAGGAAAACGGTTTTCTTAAGCATTATGCTTAGTGAGCAATCTAAACATGATTGAATGCTTAACATGTGTATTGTTACAAATAAACACATAACCAATATCCGTGATCACTAAACTACCAGTTCAATGATTCATTCAAAATCTGAAGATCTTCCCTTGGCCCCGTGGTCACTTATGTTCCTTAGACATCCATTCTCAAATGGATTTCTTCACCTTTCCCTCCCTTATTACTCTCAACAATGAATCATTTCCCCAGGTATTCATTGATCACCATACAATCACATAAGAACATAAACACATAAGCATGGAAACCGTTACATAACTGACTTGTAATCCCTAATATAGCATGTTCATGGTTTCCAAGCATGAATTTACTAATTCTATATATCATTAAAGCATTCAACACGTTAAACCACAATCAATTTGTAATACCCTATATTTTTATAATGTATTAAATGATTAATACCTTGTATTCTCCTTTTAAATACTTGTATGAGTTTAACTTTGCCTTTGGTGTATTCTATATACCAATCGATTGGACTCTGTCCCAATCGATTACCATACCTTGGATACTAATTGATTGGCATCTTACATTAATCGATTGCTACTTTTGTACCTACCACCTAGACCTAATCCATTGGACTCCATTGCAATCGATTAGAGTCATTAATACCAAACTCCAATCGACTGGACCCTTATCCCAATCGATTGGATCATTAACTACCTACCCTAATTGATTGCCACCCTTGCCAATCGATTGGTAGCAGCTGGATAGATTCTTTTGCTTTGGCTGGAGTTTGTCCACATGAACACTTCTCCTCTATATATATGTGATCATTTTCTGCGTCATTTTGGTTTCCAAAACTAGTTTTAGAGAGAGGGAATGTTTTGTGTGTGTTTTGATATATATATACACTCATATATATATATACACATATATACATCCACACTCATACACATACACTTCGACTGAAGAGGAGAAGATGAAGAGGACCAGAACAGAAAAAAGAAAAGAAGAGAGAGAGAGAGAGAGAGAGAAAGAGAGAGAGAGAGAGAGAGAGAGAGAGAGAGAGAGAATGAGTGGACCACCATTGGAGAGCCCAAGCTTTCCAAATAAATACCTAAACACACCCCACACATCTAAGGTGAGTTTTAAACTTACTTGGTAGCATAATATTAATGTTAGGGCTTGTTTAGATGAAGATAAGAGGCATGCATTTTAGTTTCCCTATTTTATGTTGCTAGACTGTCTTCTCTTTGAAGAAGGCGAAGTCCCAATCGATTGAATCGAATTATTTATCTTTCATAACTTGTAATAACTTCAACAGTTGATACCCTGTTAGTATCTAATTCACTCAGCTTTCGTTTAACTGACGACATTTATGTCGCTAGACATTTCTCGTTCCAGCGTACCCTGGTTGTGACTATACAGGTAAAGGATCTGCGGGCAAGGACTACTATGATGGTGATGACGTTCTTGTGAAGGACTACCCAGACGAAGGCCAGGCAGAAGAGGACTACTATGCCGAGGACTACCTCTATTCCAATTGAAGATTAGGCTAGATCATAGTTTATTTATCCTTACTATTTTCAGACCTTTTTGTGTTCAAGAAAATGTTTCCTTAACGTTTGTAATTCATTATGCTTTACTTTGATTTGAGACTCTGATGCGTAATAGCTAGTAACTTTCTTTTGACATTAAGATATGCTTTAACCAGAACCTAGATTACATTCTTGTGATCTTTATTCCTTTCTATTACTTAGTACTATGTGGTATAAAAAATCAAGTGACTTCAACAGTCATTCCCTATGGGCCCAAAAAGGACATTTATTTTTCTACATTTTTCGCCGTTTCGGGGTGTGACATTATTTTTGGTATCAAAGCCCCAGGTTATACCTTTTCGCTCACAGATTGTCCCACACCACCTGGTCCTAGAACCTTAAGCTAGTCTCTTTTTAGGTAGCATGGCACCACCGTTGTTCGTTCCAGTTGAGTTTAGAGGGCACTACATGTATGAAGGCAGTATTGAGCCAGCAGATCCATAGTACTATGCCTGGAAGGTTACCACAAAGCCATTGCAGAGACAGAGGGAGCTATGCGGATTGAGCAGTAGAGATTTGGGACCCAAGATCCACAGGTGATACATCACGGGATGATCTACCGCAAGGACACCTTCAAACGCATTGAGGAGGATTCCCTATAGATGCTACCAGATTGTGGGCTATATCAAGCTTTACTTGTAGAGATTAGAGCAGTTCCACCACCTCCCCCGATAGAGCCGCGATGACGGTGATGAGCCAGAGGATGACAATGAGGAGATGGAAGATGAGGAGGACGAGAATACTGACGATGAGGAGCCAGAGTATGATCCAGAGAAGGACCCAGATGATCCAGAGGAGGACCCAGCTGGTATAGATGTGTTAGTTGGTGTACACATTATAGTAGCAGAGGGTTACCCGATAGAGGAGGAGATAGCAACAGATGATGCGGGTGATGACGTTATGGTACAGTCTTACCAAGCGGCATGATAGCACAACTCTCAACAGAGTAGGCTACGGAGATGGATGCATATCCCCATGGATTTGAGATAGGAGTAGCAGAGTTGGCACATGCTATGGCAGAGGCCGAGGCACTTACAGCTACATTTGATGCAGCCCAAGTCGATATGGCCGATGTGGAAGATTTAGGAGTCGTTATGGAGCATGATGGACGTGAGCTAGCTGATGAGGATTTGATGGAAGATGAGGAAATGATGGATGATGATGACATGGATGAGGATGAGTTTTGTCTGAGATTTCCCGGAGGATGAGGCTTCTCTCTATGGATCTGACGTGGACAACTTTTGAGTCCAGGACATTTAGGACTTAGACTTTTTTTTTTACTTTAGGATATGTTGTCCACTTACTTTTAACGCTTACATAGATAACTATTGACCATAGTCTTTTTGTATAGGTAGCCACCAATGGTGGTTTGTTTATATCTTTTGCTAGATCTTGTATAGGACCATGTACTACGCTGTACACAGATGATCTGTTATGTACTCCGCGGTACATCTTTTGGATATATATTTAGCAGATCGTTTCTTTTGATTATCTCTATTGTTATATCATTATTTATGTCATGCTTGTGATTTAGATTCGTGTGATGCCTTCTATTGTTTTACTTATGGTTGTTTTCCCCAAGAAGATTGCCAACTAATCATTAGATCTTTTATAGGTACACCTCATATGGAACACTATGGTTGGGAACATGAGATATCAAGCATGACTAGGAGCACCCATTCCTGAGGGTACCAACAGGAGTCTTTGAAGCATTCATGTAACAAATGGAACACGTTGGCGACACCTACAACAATGCTATCCATCGAGCCAACAACGGCAACAACCTCGCTGTTCCTCCGAGGCAGACATGAGATAAGCTATTGGAATGATTTCATGGCCTGCGACCCAAGAAGTTCGACAGCATGGCAGAATGGTGGAAAGCCAAACAATGGATACAAGAGATGGAGCTAATCTTCGAAGCCTTAGAATGCAGAGAACTTTACAAGAGACGTTTTTCCGTATTTCAATTGACTTACGCCGCCGTGGACTTATGGGAGGCCGAGAGAGCCACAATTGGGATCGATGCTGCATGGAGAATGGCTTGGGAAGCATTCAAGACTCGATTTCTCGAGAAGTTTTTCCCCGAGGACGAAAGAGATCAGCAAGAAAGGAATTTCCTGAGCCTAGATCAAGGGAACTGGGCGATCAGGGAATATACCACACAATTCGACCGACTTTCCTGTTTCGTTTCGTACATGATAGATACCCCCGCCAAGAAGGTCAAGTGATTCCATTAAGGACTCAACCCATACCTCTGATACATGATGATAGGTCATCTGGGCTAGACATTTGAAGGGATAGTCCACCTTACTTCAAGTTTGAAAAAGGATGCTTATCCTGTACAAGGATCACAAGAGAATCGACCTCCACCCAGAACCTTACCGAGGAACTTTCCCGCTCAACCACCCCGGAATAATCAAGGATGGAAGCTCCAGATTAACAACTACCAAGCGAACTTGGGATGGTACAAAAAAGCCCCAAGCTAACTTTACTCGACAGTAAAATCAATAGCGAGGTCCACCTCAAGCACAGCCCGTCGCCTAATGACAGAATACTAATGGATGCTTCAATTGTGAAGTGCCCAGACACACTGCAAGGTATTGCACATCTCCCAAGACCAACCGTCTTAATGATCTCGTCTGCCGTAACTGTAACAAGCCTGGTCACATTAGCAAGGATTGCCGAGCACCTCATGGAGGCTACTATAGAGCGCCCACTCAGGGACAACAAGGACAGCAAGGACAGATTAGGGTGAATGCCATCATCCCTGACAATACAGGATATAATGCCGAGGAACGACAAAACGTGGAAGGAACAATCATTTTATTTCATAGTCAAGTTAGAGCTTTGTTTGAAACCAATGCTGCTCGTTCTTTCATAGATATTAAGATCATGCGTGATTTGGGTTTGGTACCCCTAGCACTTGAGTTGGTTTAATGCTATTTCGCCTTTGGGAGTAACTGTTAAGTTAGGTAAGGTGTGCAAGGATTGTCCCTTGACCCTAGAAGATAAGATTCTCCCAGCAGACTTGATAGTCTTATCAATGTCTGAATTCAACGTGATCGTAGGAATGGATTGGCTTACTGACAAACACTGAATATTGCACATTTATGTGCCAATATAATAGACATAGTGCTCATTTAATCCCCCAAATTCCTAGTTTTACATGCATATTTGAATTAATATAATTTAACAGTGATGTCACTCAAATGCATGTAATTATTTGTTTTTACACATTTTATATGTTTAGGTGAAATGATGAAATAAAGGGAAAAAAAGAAGTCGTAACCATACCGAACCATTCCTCATAAAATGTTAGTCAAAAATTTGCACAGTAGAGTCACTGTAAATGTTTTAAACGAAATCAAAAGAAACAAAAAAATAATAATAATAAAATAATAAAACAAACTATTGAATATGCAGGAGAATGATGATGGTGATATTTTTTTGGCTCTCTCTCTCTCTCTCTCTCTCTCTCTCTCTCTCTCTCTCTCTCTCTCTCTCTCTCTCTCTCACACACACACACACACACACACACACTCATTCATCATGCAGGATCAATCTTCAAATACTGTCAGAAGCCAGAGACAATTGGGACAAGCAGTGAAGAAGAAATTGCAAAGATGATGAACGCAGTGACGAAGTGTATCATAAACTTCGCCTATAAATACAAGCTGCAACAAACAGCTACAAGACCAAGACACAATTCAAAAACCAACAGCTTCACAATCACTGTTCGGGAGAGAATAGTTTAGGGAGGTTATCATGTGAGCACTTCATATTGTCCCTAGAAATAGGAAATTTTAGTTTTTCTTTGCCTTTTCTAGTTCTAGTAGTTGTAAAAATTTACTTTTATGTAATTGATGATTTCATGTTCAAAAATATGTAGCAAAACTTTGTGTACTGTATTTCTTAAAATAAAATATTTGCTTTCGTGTACAACCTTTGTCACTTTGTAGTAGTAAAAATAATCCTATTTAAAATTAGATTTAATATTTTTAGTGTAGTATTACTTGTAGTTGTCCCCTAAAATAGTTTAAAACCCTAACTTTCCAGTTTTTATAGCAATATTTCCATTCACTAGAAGACAGATTTTGCAAGTAAATGCCAGATTTTTTAGCCACGTAGTTGTTATAATCACCTACTAAAGTCCCAAGCACACCATACTCATATCTCACTCCCAAGTTAGATTTGGATTTGGTTTGGCTTTTTTGTGTTCTTGGAGTTCAACCACTGTGACCCCACAAGAATCCAAAGTCGAAGGTTTAGTATTTTATGATTAATTCAGTATTTCTATTTGTTTATGTTTTATTAGCCTAGTTGTACTAAACTTTGCTATTTTGCAGATTCCATAAATTCAACCCCAACTCATGTTAAGTGGAGAAAATAATATATTAATATTATATTTCACCCTTACCTTAGTTTTATAACTTTAATTTTAATTGGACGGTGATTGTGTGCATCTATTTAATATATCTTTAAATTTTATTTGGAAGACAATTTCAATTCCAAAATGGTAGGCTAAAACTTTAATTGGGGATATGCAATAAAAACTTAGAAACCACAGCTTCTGTGCACTAATCTTAAATGGGCAAATTTATCTAGATGGGTTATTTTTCCATTTATGGCAAAAAAACATCTATGTATATAGAATACTGTTGACTATACCAGTTACAGTCGCTTTTGCAGAAAGAAGCTTCTCAAAGTTGAAATTGATCAAATCATATCTTCGGTCAACCATGTCACAAGAAAGATTGAATGGACTAGCCATGCTATCTGTTGAAAAAGATATGGTAGAAAAGCTTGATTATACAAGCTTAATTAGTGATTTTGCAGCTAAACCTGTGAGGAGGGTGATGTTTCAATGATAGAGTACAATCAGGGCCGGCCCTGAGTTGTTGGGGGCCTTAGGCGAGCTTCCCCAAATGGGCCCTCTCTATATTAGTTCAAAGTTTCAAACCAGGAAAAATTTGACTAACATGCGAAACAAAAAAATAAACCTTGCATTTATAATTAGCTTAGAACAATTGACTTTACAACAAGGCTAAAATTCTGTACTCTTCTAAGTTCTACCCACAAAAAAATATATATTGTACTCTATCATTGAAACATCACCCTCCTCGAGCTTTTAGCTGCAAAATCACTAATTAAGCTTGTATAGTCAAGATTTTCTATCATATCTTTTTCAATAGCTAACATGGCTAGTCCATTCAATCTTTCTTGTGACATGGTTGACAGAAGATATGACTTTATCAATTTCAACTTTGAGAAGCTTCTTTCTGCAGAAGCGACTGTAACTGGTATAGTCAACAGTGTTCTATAAGAAATCCATGTATTTGGGAAACAACCTTCCATTGCTTTCAAATAATTAAGAACTTCGATTGACTTTTTTCTTTCTTTTGGTAGAACTTCTTTCAAGACCTTCAATTCTAGAAACAAGTCTCTCCCATCACTATCAGAATGCATGTCGTGTTTTAGAAAATTTTCAAGGTTGCCTCAACAAGTCTTCAAAGATTCATCATCCATGGATTTCAACTTCTCCAAATCAAACAAAAAGCCAAAAGTTTCTCCGTATGCTTGAAATTGTTTAAACCTACTCTTAAGTGAAGAAAGAGCTTGATCAACTATATATAAGAAGTAATTAACTCGGAAGGATTCTTCAGGTGATTGTATAGCCTTTTCACTAACATTCTCATCAAATTGTTTTTTCCTGCGAATTATTCATTTTTCACGAAATATTGGTTCAATCTCCATTGTACTGGCAACTTCTTTCGCTTCAGCCATGGCCTTTTGAAACCCAGTTTCTCTATAACTTTCTAAAAAGGAAATGAGTCCTTTTAATTGATCTAGAGCAACATCCATATGTGTATCTTCACTTTGCAAGGTCTTGCTAACAACATTAACAACAAACAACATCTTATGCCAAATTACCATGCCAAGTAGGAAATTCAAAATTCGCAATTTATGTGTTGCAAGAGGCTCGGCTTCACTTTTTGTTTTGGGATCCTCACTGGTACTTGCTAAGTGAACTAACGCATCTCTTATTTGTGGAGCTTGATACCTTAATGCTTTGACACTTTCAACCTAACTTTCCCAACGTGTTTGTGATAATGGCTTAAGAGTGAGACCATCAACGTGATCTTTGAAAACTTTCCACCGCTTTGTAGAAGACGAAAACATTGAATATATTTGTTGAACCACTCCGAAAAAGGATATAGCTTTTGAACAAGAGTTGACCATATCACAAACTGCAAGGTTAAGACTATGACAACCACATGGCGTATAAAATGCTCTAGGATTGATTTCTAGTAGCTTACTTTGTACACCCTTATGTTTTCCCTTCATATTAGATCCATTATCATATCCTTGTCCTCTCACATCATCGATGTCAAGTTGAAGAGTGCTTAATACATCTTTAAGCTTGCTAAAAAGTCCAAGCCCCGATGTGTCATTCACTTTTAAGAACTCTAAAAAGAACTCTTCCACCTTTATTGGATTCGTTGAAACATCTACACACCGAACTACAAGAGACATTTGTTCTTCATGACTCACATCCGGAGTACAATCAAGGATAATTGAAAAGTACTTTGCTCCTTTGATCCTTTTAACAATTGTACCTTTAATCTCATTAGCCAACATTACTATCAATTCATTTTGGATTTTGTGACCAAGATAGTGATAATGAATCTCACGCATTTCAATACATCGAAGATGCTCTTGCATTACGGTGTCAAATTCGGCAATCATTTCAATGAGGCTTAAAAAATTGCCATTGTTTTCTTGATAAACCTTCTCATTGTCTCCACGAAATGCTAAATTATTCTTAGCAAGTGTTTTCACCACAACAAGTATCCGTAGTAATACTTGTCTCCAATATTCTCTCTCTTTGTTCATATGTCCTTGAGGACTTTTATCAATGGTTTTTTTCTTTTGCATTCTCATCTCTAATTCCACCCACAAGCTCATGCAAGTAATGTGTTCATCACTTCTTTCATGATATTTAAGCCTTCTACCAAGATTTTTCCAATCCTTAATTCCTTCGTTAGCCAAATGTGTTTTGTTTCCTTCTTTCTTGAACAATTTGCAACAAAAGCAAAATACCAAATCCCCAATAATGGAGTACACTAGCCATTTTCTGTCATTATTCTCTCCATTTGGTAAATGTTGAATGTAATGCACGGAAGAAAAATGTCTTGTCACCTTCATCTCTCGGAAATTTAAAATTGACATCATGATCTCTTATAGGTACTTTTTCTACTAACAAGTCCCTCATCTTTTGATCAATCTTAGACCAATTTATTGGATCATATATGTTTGAAGAAGCATATTTTTCATTCAATGCTTCACCGGATTGAGTCCCCAACAAATCTCCATGTTCTTCATTGCAATTCTCATCCCGAGGTGTGCTTTCGTCATTCACCACATCATCATGTTCTTCAATATAATTCTCATTTCGATGTTCACTTTCACCATTTTCAAAATCTTCATGTTCTTCGTTATCATTCCCATCTCGATGTTCATTTTCCTCATTCACTAAATTTTCAGTTGAAACTTTATTATCTACTTGTTTTTTGTTACTGAAAAATTTATCTAGTGCTCCTGCTTAAGATTGAATAAGGGCTTCTACTTTTTGTTTTTTCTTTCTTTTTTCGGACCCGGAAGCATATTTCCTAGGAGGCATGGCAACAGAGAATAACAACCCTATACAAATAATAAATAAACAACTTTTCAACATTTGTTCTAACTTCTAAATTCCATAATCATTATTCATTAATCCATATAATAGGTAGGTAATTCACTCATTCCTAAACACAAATCACAATTCAATTCTTATTGTTTCTTCACAAATCACAATGAAGGAGTCAAAATATTTAAAAGAATTTGCATCTATAGAAGCTGTTGGCACCGTGCCACGGGCTGGCCCCTTCGACCTTCGCAACTAGCATCACGAGCGATAGCGCAATTGAGGTAATATTTCAGTTTCTTTACCTCAATTGCGCTATCGCTCGTGATGCTAGTTGCGAAGGTCGAAGGGGCCAGCCCGTGGCACGGTGCCAACAGCTTCTATATGAACACTGCATATATAATACCAATATACTATTAGAATCAAGCATTTGTAATGAAGTTTAGAAAAAAAAAATCAAAACTTAACTTACCACATAGCAATCAATGAACCATAATCTCAAAAGTAAAAGATATAATATAATACATCAGTATATCTCAAAAGCCATAATCTCAAAAGTGAAAAGCCCAGTACTCGGTACTCCAAGCTGCAGCTGCCAAAGATATACTAGAATGTTTTTATAAGAATAATAAGATGAATTTGTTCTATGTGAGATGTTTTTAAGTTCAAGAAACAAATTTTTTTGGTGAGAAAGAGATACAAACATGTGGTAAAAATTAGTGGGCCACTGGGCTGCCATGGATCATGGATGACTCATCCAGGATAAGATCATAAGAGTTTGGGGCTCTATACTCTGTTTGAACTTAGATTTGAACAATTGAACCAACAAAAAAAAACCCTAAAGAAAGCTGTCAAAGGAGGCTTCTCTTAGAATGTAGAAAGAGAGAGAGAATGTAGAGAGAGAGAATGTAGAGTTGTGTCTCACACGCTACTATGTTTTGAAATTAAAAAAAAATTAAGAAAAGAGATGGAAGAGGCTGAATTATTGGGCCTTTTGGGCTGAAATATACTATATATTACTACTAAGCATTGGGGCCCTCAATTTTCTTTATAATTGGGGGGCTTTAGGCCTAGGCCTACTTTCCAAAGGGGAAGGGCCGGCCCTGAGTACAATATATATTTTGTGGATAGAACTTAGAAGAGTACAGTATTTTAGCCTTGTTGTAAAGTCAATTGTTCTAAGCTAATTATAAATGCAAGGTTTATTTTTTTTTGTATCGCATGTTAGTCAAATTCTTCCTGCTTTGAAACTTTGAACTAATATAGAGAGGGCCCATTTTGGGATGCTCGCCTAAGGCCCCCAACAACTCAGGGCCGACCCCTGTTGTATTACATATATCTAATTAGTGCTATATGTTAAACACAATATTTTGGTTAAGCTTAGGGTTAGACTAATTGTCTCACCCCCTTTTATATATAAAACAATATTCAAGATATTACAATATGACCCACACTGAATAACTAAATAACAAGAAAACATAAAAACTCTAACACTCCCCCTCAAGCTGGTACAAAAATATCTCTCATTCCCAGCTTGTCTAAGATAGTGTGGAAAGGACGACTCCCAATAGCTTTGGTAAGAACATCAGCAACTTGATCACCAGTCTTCACGAAGGGAACACGGATAGTACCATTACTAATCTTCTCTTTAATGAAATGTCGATCGATCTCTACATGCTTTGTTCTATCATGTTGGACCGGGTTATGAGCTATACTAATGGCCGCTTGGTTGTCACAAAAAAGCTTCATAGACTCTGTCTGATCAACATTCAAATCCTTTAGTAATGACTTAATCCACAATAATTCACAAATACCTTGGGCCATAGCCCTGAATTCTGCTTCTGCACTTGACCTGGCCACTACATTCTGCTTCTTACTTCTCCAGGTAACGAGATTACCTCCCACAAATGTGCAGTACCCTGAGGTAGACCTCCTATCAGTAATAGAGCCAGCCCAATCTGCATCAGTGTACCCTTCCACCCTTAGGTGATCATGTTTTGCAAAGAACAAACCTTTCCCTGGAGCAGATTTCAAATATCGAAGGATCCGGAAGACGGCTTCTTGATGTGACTGTCGTGGAGAGTGCATAAACTGACTGACGACACTAACAGAAAAAGCAATATCAGGACGAGTGTGGGAGAGATATATGAGCTTACCAACAAGTCTCTGATAACTCCCCCTGTCAACTAGCTCCCCACTACTGTCCTCACCAAGTTTCTGATTCTGCCCCATAGGCGTATCACACGCTTTACTGCCCAGCATTCCTGTCTCTTTTAACAAATCTAGAACATACTTCCTCTGGGAAATAAAGATCCCATGTTTGGATCGAGCAACTTCGATCCCAAGAAAAAACTTAAGAGCCCCCAAGTCATTTATCTCGAATTCAGTGGCTAATTGCTTCTTCAATCGATCCATTTCCTCCAGATCATCTCCTGTCAGAACAATATCATCAACATACACAATAAGAGCTGTAGTTTTACCCTGTGAGGAATGTTTGATGAACAATGTATGATCTGCATGACTTTGTTTAAACCCAAACCGAAGCATAGCCTGCGTAAATCTCTCGAACCAGGCCCTTGGTGACTGTTTGAGACCATACAGAGATTTTCTAAGTTTACACACCTTCCCATCTGTCTTGGAGTCCCCAAACCCTGGAGGGATGTCCATGTAAACTTCTTCTTCTAAATCACCGTGCAAGAAAGCATTCTTCACATCAAACTGGTGAAGAGGCCAATTCTGATTAGCTGCCAGAGAAAGGAGAACTCTAATGGAATTCATCTTTGCGACTGGGGCAAAGGTCTTCTCATAGTCCACCCCGTAGGTCTGAGTGAACCCTTTTGCTACTAACCGAGCTTTATATCTCTCAATAGAACCATCAGCCCTGTGCTTCACAGTATACACCCACTTGTACCCCACAGTCCTTTTTCCTGTAGGCAATATAGTCAACTCCCAAGTACCCGTCTTTCGAAGAGCATTCATCTCTTCAATCATGGCATGTTTCCACTTGGGATCAGCAAAAGCTTCCTGAACATGGTTAGGAACACTAACAGAGGAAATTTTGGAAAGAAAGGCTTGATAAGAAGGAGATAGATGAGAATAAGATACAAAGTTAGATATAGGATGTTGAGTGCAGGATCTAACACCCTTTCGAACAGCAATAGGGACATCTAAATCATCTATGTTAAGAGAGGTGTATCAGAGGAATTACCTGAATCTTCATCACTAAGAGAGAGTGGCAATGGCAGTGGAGAAACAGGAGCAGTAACTTCTGGAGTCTCTCTAGTCTTTCTTTTACTCCATGTCCCCCTGGAATATACCCTCAGCTCATTCACCCTTGGTCCCTCAATTACCCCTTCTATGTCTGTCACCCTCCTCTCACTCCCCTCTATTTCTGGTTCATTTTCTATCTCTACCTCAATCATAGGCTCCTTTTCTGTCTCCATCTCAATCACCACAGGTAAAACTGGTATCTCTTCACACCTCTGCTCCCCATGAAGAGATACCTGAGTGGCAAGGAAGTAGGACTGGGACTCATTAAATGTGACATCCATAGTTACAAACCATTTCCTAGACGGAGGATGATAGCACTTGTAACCTTTTTGAGTGGGGGAATAACCGACAAACACACACTTAATAGCACTAGGGTCGAATTTCCCACCGGTTGGACTGTGACTATGAACAAAGCAAACACAACCAAATACACGAGGAGGTATGGAAGAAGAAAAAGAAGAGTGAGAAAGAACCTGAAGAGGTGTTTTCTGGTCCAACACACGGGTAGGTAGGCGATTGATAAGGTAAGCTACGGTTAACACTGCCTCTCCCCAATAAGAACGAGGGGCTTGAGCCTGGAAAAGCAAGGACCGGGCTACATCTAAAAGGTGACGATTCTTACGCTCGGCCACGCCATTTTGTTGTGGGGTGTCAGTACAAGAAGTTTGGTGAAGAATGCCATGAGAGTTGAAATACTGACCTAAACCTGAATCTATGTATTCACCCCCATTGTCAGACCTTAAGATTTTTACAACTGCCCCAAACTGGGTACACACCATTTTATGGAAACTTTGAAATATAGAAAAAACTTCCCGCTTTTCTTTCATCATATACAACCATGTAGTACGGGAACAATCATCTATAAAAGACACAAACCATCTATGACCTTTCAAGGACCCAGTACGGGAAGGGCCCCAAACATCAGAATGTATTAAAGCAAAAGGAACAGAAGTTTTATTATTGCTGGGAGCATAAGAAGCTCGAAAGTGTTTACCAAGTTCACATGCATCACAAGAAAACTTGAAACTAGAAATACTATTATTCGTAACAAGAGAGGGAAACATAAATTTAAGTAGAGACAAAGATGGGTGTCCTAATCTCCTATGCCAAAGCACCAAATCTTCAGCTTTATTCACCAAAATGACAGAATTATTAGCAGTCTTCTCCCCTTCTGTCAGATTCTTCTCTTCCTCATCCAGAATATAAAGCCCCTGTGTCACTCTACCACTGCCAATCACCCTCTTCGTGATGAGATCCTGAAAGACACAATGAGAGGGGAAAAAGGTCACAGAACAATTCAAATCTTGAGTAATACGACTCAAGGATAAAAGGTTATGAGAAAAACTAGGAACATGTAAAACTGAGTTTAGGGATAAGGAAGGAGTGACTTGAATAAGACCTTTCACCGAGATAGAGGAAAAGGTACCATCGGCAATTCTAACTTTGTCCTGACCTGAACAGGGCTTATAATCACAAAAAAGGTCAGAAGAACGAGACATATGGTCAGAAGCACCTGAATCTATAATCCAATGGGATGATGAAAGAGAGAGAAAAGCTCTTGCTGGCGCGACTGTGTTACCTGATTGTGCGAAAGAGGATGAGGCACTAGTAGCTGGCGATGAAGTACACCTGGACATCAAGTTTCTGAGAGTGTCAAGCTCAGCAGGAGATAAAGGAGTCGTATCAGTAGTTGGAGCAGTCTCAACACTAGCTGGGGTCTCAGTATCAGTAGTAGTATGATGGGCACGAGGACCACCTCCTCTGCCTCCACGACCTCCACGGCCTCCTCCACGACCGCCTCCACGACCCCCACGTCTACCATGGGGACGTCCATGAAGGCTCCAACAATTGGCTCGAGTATGATGAGGCCGATTACAATAATCACAAATCACAACAGGCCGGTCGGAGGGAAAACTCGGCTGGATCCCCTCTCTAGGTGGAACAGATAGTAGAGCTGAACGCTCAGTGGATGCAGACGGAAGCATAACAGAACGTCGACTCTCCTCATTCTGAACATAAGCAAAGGCCTCCTGAAGGGGAGGGAGAACATCCATCCCAAGAACCCGACTACGCACAGCATCATAATCGGGATGAAGCCCTTGAAGAAATTTGAAGAGCCGTTGTTTCTCAAGTAGCTTCCGGTATTCCTCTGCATCGGTGGCACAAACGGGCTGAAAGGACTGTAGATGGTCTACTCTGTCCCAACTAGTAGTAAGGAAGGTATAATATTGGGTGACTGTCAACTCACCCTGCTCTGAACGGTCAATGGAGCGGATAAGCTCAAACTCCTGAGCATAATTCCCCCTCCAAGAGAAAGTGGAAGCAACAGTGTCCCAAATAGCCCTAGCTGTCTTCATCCGATAAAAGCTCTCACCAATCTCAGTGACCATGGAATTGATGAGCCAAGACATAATAATAGAGTTCTCAATCTCCCACTTGTCATAACCCGGATCGGTAGTGGAAGGGGCCACAATACGCCCATCAAGATGACCCATCTTCCCGCGTGCCTTCAAATAAAGTTCTACCGCCTGGGACCACTTCAAGTAATTTTGGCCATTGAAAGGGATGGTAGTAATTTTCAGATTGGGATCCAAGGGGGTAACCACAGTCTGAACTGTGGTGGAACCTGTAGCCGCTGGTTTCTCCGAGTCAGTCATGGTTCCAAGGTAACAAATGGAAAACCCACAATAAGGTGAAGGAAAACGAGGGAAGTTGGGTGTATAGAGACCAACTAGGTCAATTTAAAGGCCCATATAGAGACCTAAAAACACTGCTGAAATTGAAACTTCAATCAAAATAGTGGATTATTTGGTTGTGAGTGTGATTCAGAAGGCTAACAAATTGGTTGGATGGATCTCGGTTATAGCTACTATTGCATGAACACTGTAGGATGGATTGTGGGTAGGGTTATGGTGGTTGGCGCAGGGTTTAGTGGTGCATAGATGTTCGGCGCAGGCAGGGAGGGCTTGGTGAGGCTGCGGCGAAAGCTGGGAGCCTGGGCAGGCTGCGGCGCAGGCTGGGAACCTGGGTAGGGCTGCGGCGCAGGCAGAGAAGCCTGGGTAGGGCTGCGGCACAGGCAGGGAAGGCCCTGGTAGGATGCGGCCAAGGCTTGGTAGGGCTAGGGTTGTAGGCGCAGGGTTGGGTGGTCCGGCGGTGGAGATTGGTGGTGGTCTGTTTACAGTGGCTCTGATACCATGTTAAACACAATATTTTGGTTAAGCTTAGGGTTAGACTAATTGTCTCACCCCCTTTTATATATAAAACAATATTCAAGATATTACAATATGACCCACACTGAATAACTAAATAACAAGAAAACATAAAAACTCTAACACTATAGTGGTAGAGTCTCAGGTTTGGTCTTTCATTTTCCGAGAGCTCAATATTATAGTGGTAGAATCTCCTTGGGAGATGAATCCAGGCAAGTGGTATGTGGAGCTTGCAGTTGGATTAAACCAAACACACGTGTCTCAGTGAAACAGGATGTACCATAGAATTCTTCTTATTCTTAGTCAAAAGAAGGCTTGAGCTTTTTTTTTTTTTAGTATTGTCATTTATTCTTGAAATTTGATGCTTGAAAACTAGGGAGGTGGTTAGAGAACAAATTCTGCAGCATTTTCTCTTTATCCCTTATTTTCTCTCTCTGATCATCTTAAGAAAGAAATCTATCTATTTTAATTTCCTTTCCGGACTTTCCTTTCATATTTTGGGCTTGTTTTATGCTCAAACTTATGAATTTATATATGAAGTAGTTCGTCGGTTAAGAGTAGTATAACACATAAGAAAAGTTTTCAAGTCAATGTGCAGCCGATTTGAAGTATGACCCAATTACTTGATTATGTCATCGCGTCGGGGTATGAGACGATTAGGGAAGAAAGAAAACTGAAAATTTGAAAAGAAGTAAGAACAAAAGGACAACACTTCCATATAGGATTTAACCAAAGGACAAAGGATTTAACTAAAATTCCATGGGTGGTTAATTCATTTTTTGTGTTTGGTGTTTGGTATATAGTTTAGATAATCCATTATCTATGTTAGTATGGCTATTTTCTTGCTTTGATACATGTATTTTTAGTAGAGTAAGTATCTTGAAAACTTGGTTTCAATTTCAATTGTTCTAATATATTTCTTGTTTATTTCTCTTTTGTGTACTTTGGATGTGTATGAATCGTTTAAAATAATGAAGCTTTAATGCTTTCTTTAATTCAATATGATTGCTTGCACATTCTATTTGTGCTCATGAAATCCATCATCAAGTCTATGAGTTTACTTCACTTCCTTTCTTAAGTAAGTGGTTTAATTGATTTGATTACTTACAAATGCTTAATTTATTCAAATTTTTGTAGGAGTTTCGAAGTACTCAACATATAAGGAGCAGCACCAAAATTCTTACAAGGGGGATTTGTGATTTGGCTTGAGTGTTTGGTTAAGGATTGGTTGACTCCTTCTGTTTTATTTTCTATAATTTTAATTTTCAGACATGGTTTGTTTGTCAATTAGTTTAGTTTTGGATGGATTTACTCGTTCAATTTCAGACATGGTTTGTTAGTTTTGATTTGGATGTAGAAACATTTGTTTTTAAGGATAACTATGCTTATTTGGGATTATATTTCTTGTATTTAATATAGATTGAGTTTGTATTTATTATGTTTTAGATTTACGCTTGTTATATGTTTGTAGTAAATGCGATGTGGTTGTGATGTAAATTATAATAAAATTGGGGAGTATATTTTAGTATTTATGTTTTTCATATTTAAAATAATTACTAATGGAAAATTTCCGTTAGTAATTGTCTCAAAAGTGTTAGAAGCTGTCATATTTCAAATCGTTAGTAATAAAGTTGCTAACGGTAAATATCCGTTACAAAATTTCGTTAATATTTTGTATACACTTAGAAAATAAACCGGTAGAATAAATATTACTAACGAAATATTTCCGTTAGGAATAATAAATTACCAACGGAAAATATCCATTAGTAAACATATTAGTAACGGTAATTTACGGTTAGTAAAAATAGTTGTCCTAAAGGAAAATCACCGTTAGAAATTCCGTTAGAATTATTAGTCACACTTTATTCCTAACAGTAATAGTCCATTAGTAATAATTTTACTAACGGTAAATTACCGTTAGTAATGTGCCCTTTTGGTGTAGTGATCGCCCCCGCTGAACTGTCGGAATTGAAGGAACAAGTTCAAGAGCTCAAGAATTTGGGTTTTGTACGTCCAAGTACATCGCCTTGGGGAGCACCAGTGTTATTTGTGAAGAAGAAGGACGGAACACTCCGATTGTGTATCGATTACAGAGAATTGAACCGAGTGATAATCAAGAATAAGTATCCCTTACCTCAGATCGATAATTTGTTTGATCAACTATAGGGAGCTACAACATTCTCCAAGATAGAATTACGGCTGGGATATCATCAGTTGAGGGTACGGAAGGAAGACATACCTAAGACTGCATTCAGAACCCGATATGGACACTATGAATTTTTAGTGATGCCGTTTGGAATGACAAATGCCTTGGCAGTGTTTATGGATATGATGAACAGAGTGTTCAAGCCTTATTTGGATCAGTTTGTCATCTTCTTCATAGATGATATTTTGATATATTCTAAGTCAGAATAAGAACACGAGCAACATCTCCGGATTACAATGCAGACACTCAAGGATCAATAGTTGTATGTCAAATTCAGTAAGTGTGAGTTCTGGTTGCAAGAAGTGAAATTTTTGGGACACAAGGTATCATCCCAAGGAATTTCTGTGGATTCATCTAAGATAAATGCTGTATCAAATTGAGTTAGGCCGAGCAACCCTACAGAAGTTAGGAGTTTCCTTGGACTCGCAGGCTATTATCGGAGATTTGTTGAGGGATTCTCTAAGATAGAAGCACCATTGACCGGATTGACGAAGAAGAATTTGAAAATCGACTGGACAGAGAAGCACGAGCGTGCTTTTCTATAGTTAAAGAAGAGACTCACCACCGCACCGGTACTGGCTATACCCAAGTCTGATGAGAAGTTCACTATCTTCAATGACGCGTCATATCAAGGATTAGGGTGTGTACTTATACAAGATGGTAGAGTGATCGCCTATGAATCCCGACAGCTGAAGTCAAATGAATTGAACTACCCCATTCACGATTTGGAATTGGTAGCAGTAGTATTTGCACTCAAGATTTGGAGGCATTATCTCTACGGCGAGAAGTTCAATTTATTCTCTGATCACAAGAGTTTGAAATATTTGTTCACACAAAAAGAGTTGAACATGAGACAACACAGATGGATGGAGCTGATCAAAGATTATGACTTCACGTTAGAATACCAACATGGTAAAAGCTAATGTGGTCGCTGATGCTCTGAGTCGGCAAACTCGTGGAACAATCGCCTCCTTAATGGTTAGAGAATGGTGAGCATTGGAGACATTTGCTGAATTCGATGCACAGAATACTGAGGAAGGTGAAGGGAAACTTTTTGGGTGACTTATCCTACAGCCTATTCTTATTGATCGCATCATCAAAGTACAGAAAGAAGATGAGAAGTTTTGGACATGGTTTATGAAGATGTCAGAAAAGGATACGACCGAATGGAAGGTGGGAAGTGATGGAGGTTACAGATGCAGAAACAGATTGTGTACCAGACCGTGGAGATTTGAGAATGATATTCTGGAAGAAGCACATAAGTCTAGATTTACAGTTTACCCGGGAGGAACAAAAATGCACAAAGATTTGAAGAAAAATTTCTGGTGGGAAGGTATGAAGAAGGATGTGGCCGAATTTGTGTCTAAGTGTTTGACGTGTCAACAAGTCAAAGCTAAAAATCCGAGGCCCTTGGGATTGTTGCAACCCTTACCTATTCCAGGTTCGAAGTGGGAGTACATAACCATGGATTTTGTAGTGGGATTGCCTCGATCTCAGCAGAATCATGACGCCATTTGGGTAATCGTGGATCGATTGACTAAGCCGGCACATTTCATTGCTTATAGTATGACATACCCAGTAGAAAAGATGAGTCGGATGTACATACAAAGTTGTACGACTTCATGGTGCACTTATGTCGATTGTGTCAGACTGCGACGCACGTTTTACCTCTGGTTTCTTGGAAAGTTTACAAGAAGCTACGGGAACCTCGCTCAAGATGAGTACTGTTTTTCACCAGCAGAAGATTGGGCAGACTGAGCGTGTTAATCAGATTATGGAGGATATGCTTAGGGCTTGTGTTATCAATTTTGAAGAATCTTGGGAAACACACTTGCCTTTGGTCGAATTTGCCTACAACAATAGTTATCACACGAGTATCGAGATGGCTCTGTTCAAAGCATTGTACGGATGACCATGTCGTTCTCCATTATGTTGGGCAGAAATTGGAGACATAGAGTTGTTAGGGCCAGATTTGGATAGAGAAACCAACGAGAAAATGTCATTGGTCAAGGAAAGGATGAGACCCGCACATAGCAGGTATAAAAGTTATGCCGATCGACGCCGAAAAAATTTAGAATTCAGTGTTGGGGACCACGTACTTCTTAAAGTTTCACCGACCCGATGAGTAGTGCGCTTTGGTCTCAAGAGAGGAAAGTTAGCCCCGCGTTTCATCGGACTATTCAAAATTTTGGATTGCGTTGGAAAAGTGACTTATCGACTTGCACTACCACCAAAGATGTCTAGGGTTCACAATGTATTCCATGTGAGTATGTTGAGAAAGTACATACGAGATCCCTCGTATGTAGTTAGTTTTGACGATATTAAGACGAGTCATAACGTGTCACGCCCCAGATCCATACATATGAATCTAGGTCATGTGGCACGCCATCAAGGCTTACCAACAATGATTAAAGTTCCCAAAAATGACCTTAATAAAAGTTTTGCTCCAAAACAACCAACTTCCAAATAGTTTTTCAAAGGTTATATTAAACACGTGCCCAAACACGCCTTAATGATTTCATTTTCAAAAGTAACAGTTTCATAGGTCAAAGGGTCCCCAAAGGTACCTCCATGCCTAATTAGAAGTTATTCCGAACATTGGAAGTAGGAGTTTGAAATTTCTGGCAGGGGGCATTTCGACCGGTCGAATTGCCCTGCTCGACCGGTCGAATGGGGTCTGGGCAGAACCCAAACCTCCAAAAGACTGTTTTCACAATTGCCGGCGCTTTTTCGCAAACGCTTATGCTTGGTTTATGAAAACGATGAACGACGACTTGTTTATCCTCGTACGCACGTTGTTCTTATCTTTCAATGATTTATATTTTGGTATTAAGTCACATGTCATTCATGTGGAGTCAATCGTACATGCATGGTGAGTAGTGGTCAGTGTGAAAAAAAGTGTGGTTGAGATTGTGTGTGTACACTCCCTGGTAATTGTGTACCAAAGTGTGATGTTTTTTAGATTGTGGCTAGAGTATCTTTGAAATGTAAGGGTGACAAAACTGGATACTCCCTGACACCCATGGTAGCGCTAAAGTGTGTGACGCCGTCTTGGACATTCCCTGGCACCCATGGTAGTGCTAAAGTGTGGCCTACTGGACATTCCCTGACATGCGTGGTATGGTCAAAGTGTGAGGCATTGGACACTCCCTGGTACCCCGTACTAAAGTGTGAGGCAAACTGGACACTCCCTGGTACTCCTGTACTAAAGTGTGGTTATCTTAGTGTTTCAAAGATACTAGAGTGAGAGAATTGGGTGTTATATTGTCGAGAGAAAAGAGTTGGTGAGATGAGAATGGTTGCTTTGTTCTCACGCATGGTCACATGTTTGTATGGATTGAATATGTTAATATTATCCTTACTGTTTTATAAATTGAATTCATTCCTTTGGTTAACCTGTTGATTTATGAAACTGTGAAATGGCAAATAGCAAATACATTTTACATTCGAGCTGAGAAAGTCTACCGATGAAGAATTTATTACTTGATATGTTTTTAAGTTATGAACTGGTTTTGTAATAAGGAATGACTGTAATAGATAATAGTTATTACTTTTATTTACAAGGCGGGTTGTGCCTTTAGTAGATCACGTGATGTATTAATTATTAGGGTAAATGACACAAACCTCCCCTGAGGTTTCAAAAATTACACGAACCTCCCTTGAGGTATGTAATTAGGTAACAAAAACACCCCCTCCCCTAACGGTCCGTTAGTTTTTTTTATATTAGCCCCCCTAATATTATAACATTGTCATGCTAGCCCCCTTTCTCTTATATTTTTGTGCTAATTATAAAATCCCTCTTCCCTCCTATGTTTTTGGGTTAATTTTTTTAGCATTAATTTATATCTACACAAAATACATATAAATACGTCCAAAATTTTTTTTTCCCCGAACAAACCTTTGTCAAGCCCCCCTGTATTAATTTTCTAGATCCGCCCATGGCCCTATGCTTCAAAAGTGGACACTTAACCCCCTGTGATTGTGGACTAAAATGGAACTGTTATGATTTCACTCAAAGCTGATGAAAATTCTAAAATTGGTTAAAAATATAAACACTTAACCCCTTTTGTGATGTTAATTTTGGGGTTAACTCTCTTTAAGGGAGCAATGATATCCTTTAAGCCCAAAATTAGCCTCACATATGTGGGTTAAAGGATATCATTTTGAAGCATAGGGGTAGGGGCGGATCTAGAAAATTAATACAGGCGGGGCTTGACAGAGGTTTGTTCGGGGAAATTTTTTTTTGTGGACCTATTTATATGTATTTTGTGTAGATATAAATTAATGCTAAAAAAATTAACCCAAAAACATAGGAACGAGGAGGGATTTTATAATTAGCACAAAAATGTAAGAGAAATGGGGCTTAGTATGATAATTTTATAATATTAGGGGGGGCTAATTGTAATTTTCAGGGGGACTAATGTAAAAAAAACTAACGGACCATTATAGGAGGGGCGTTTTGTTACCAAATTACAAACCTCGAGGGAGGTCCGTGTAATTTTCGAAACCTCAGGGGACGTTCGTGTAATTAAGGCAAACCTCAGGGGAGGTTTGTGTAATTTACCCTTATTATTAAATTGGTAAAATTTTGTAAGTCTTGATTTCTCTACTCTGATTTGTAATATTATATTGTTTGACGTTTGGGACGGAAATGATCCTTCAAACTGTCGCGACCTACGGGTCCATAAGGAAATTAGATGCTTTCCATATTTATGCTATGTCGGGGTGTGACATCTTGTTCGTTCTCATTTTGAACATGAGCATCCTCCTTCAAGAACCTCGCAAGGTTCAGGGTAGTAAGATAAAAACAGCATCTTTTGCTACCATCTTTTGAAATCCACTCCATTGAATTTCTTGGGTTTCTCCCCATGATTCACAGGAACCGTTTGGACTAAATGAACCTTCACAGAAACCGAACCAATCATCACGGTGTTAGTCTTTTCACCATTAGCACTGTCGGTGTTCACACCATCATTTCCGGTTGCCATTTGTACAATTACCATCAAAGGAGATTAAGAAAAACTAAATCCAAAACAAAAAAAAAAAGAAGGATCGAATTATTCCCTTTTATGATTCTATAACAATTTTGTAAAAGAAAACAGTTTTGTTTTTGAAACCAACCAAATTGTTTTTGTTTCAAAAATAATTCTACTTAGAACATTAATTTCCTTTTAGAGAGAAAAAATACTGTTTTCAATCCGAATCTGTTTTTTTTTCTTTGAATATATACGAATTGGTTAAAGATTGTTGGAAAATTTTACATATTAATATTCGAAACTAGCAAACAGATCCGTAAGATACACTTGGTGAAAATAGAAGGAAAAGGAAATTAAAAAAAATAGAAATAGAAATAGAATTACAGCAATTACAATTGAAAAACCAAAAACTAAAATAGAAATGCAAACCGAGGCCAGTGATTTACACAGTTTCATTAAAATAGATTCGCCACCTCACCAAAAATGCTTGAGGATTTCTTCGGTGTTCGTCTCCCAGAATACAACGGCAACAACGGTTGACAAGCATGGTGTGCTACCGTTCCAGTGAACCAATTATGCTTATAACTCTCTTATGGATGAAAACTGGAAGGAAGAAAAGAAATCTTGTTTTTTCTGACTATATTTCTGAGGAGAAAGCTCAAAATATACAGGACTAAGGGAGAGAGGATTCATTGGATGTACATTATGTATCTGTGGATTCATCCATGAATGTACATTATGCATCTATGGATTCATCCATGTATGTACATTATCCATGTATATACATTATGCATCTATAGATTCATTCATGTATGCATATGATTCATCTATGAATTCAGTCATATATGTACATAATTCATCTTTGTATGTGCATTATCCATCAATGTACATTATCTATATGTATTAAATGGATTAATTTATCATTCACTCAACAATGATTTTGGACATGTAAATATCCAAAGTTCATCTCCTCATGGACGAGAACATAAACTCACAAAAACCCCATTCAAACTCTAAATGGATCCCACATTTATTTGACCTCAAACATGGCCAAAACCAATTTTTGTCCAACAAGGTGAAGCTAAACCCAAGCTCAGGGATTGGTGTCCCCAGGCAGGGGTGGAGTCTAAAAGCTTCACCTTGGGGCGGAGCTTATGATCATTAGGTCCAGTAGTAAAAAGGCTACCAATTTTATTTTTTTTTTGGTGAATTTGTTCATATTATTCCCCCCCACAACCCCACCCCCCCCCCCCCCCCCCCCCTCTTTTTTTTTTTTTTTGGTTTGCATTACCTTCACTTTCTTTTTCGATATTAACGTTTGATTGCATATTTTTACTTTTAAAGCTTGTACTGACGTTAAATTAAAAAAATGTGTTGGACCAAACATTTGGAGTGAGTTGGATTTATTGGATCAACAACTACTCTTTTTTATTGGAGGTTTAAAGTTAATTAAATTACAGTTATTAGTTTTGCTATATGTAAATTGACATAAATCATTCTATGGATGTCATTAAGCAAACCGTATATCCCAAACAATATGTATTAGTTGAAGGAGTTATGGCTGGGTAGGTTTTGATTTGAAAAAAAACCAAAGAATACGTGTAACACAATTATTTCGTGTTGGTCTCTCTTTTGAATTGGCCCGTTTGATTCATGGATTATTTTAGGTAGATTCTAATTACCAGGAATCATAATACTAGTAATCAATTTACTAAGAATCTGAATCTTTGCAAAGAGTTTGGTTCACGAGCGGAATCCTAGGTGAATTTAGAATCCAGTGTTTGGTTGGGTCAAGGAAAATGAAATAGGAATTATGTTAAATACATAAACTACTCTTGAAAGCTATCCATAATAGGAATGATGTTAACTTATACCTTCCACAAATATAAGGGCTAATTAGGTAGTATGAAATTAGAAAACCAAAACCCCAGTAATATTTGAGGATACCACCTCCAAAATAGGATTTAGAATCCACCCTATTTTCCAACTTTGGGTGAATTCTAAATCTAATGGGACCCACAATTCAATGAATAATCTGTTAACCAAACAAGAATATATATTTTTTTTTATCAACAAAAGAGCAATATATTACGAAGGATTGGAATCAAACATTACAAAGTGTTCGACTTGGAGAGGATATTCCTCAAGCCAGACTCTAAAACATTTGAAAACCTTTGCAAGCTTTGCTAATTCATGTGCCACCACGTTACCATCATGTTTGACATGCACAAACTTGGTATCCACAAAACCATCAACTAAACGGGCTATGTCCTCGATGAAATGTCAATACGAAGCAAGCGAGTAATCGTGGTTAGAGAGATGATTGACAAGCATTAACGAATTCGACTCCACCATGAAATTTTGAAACCCCGCCTCAATCACAACAATCGTAGCCCGCCACAACGCCATGCATTCAACCGTCATAGCATCCAACTTCCCCGGCACAAACTCTGAGAAAGCAAGGTAAACGCTACCATCATGGTCCCAAAGCACGCCTCCCAGCCCCACACCCCAAAGATCACAAAACACAGCTCCATCCACATTAAGCTTTAACAAACCTAGTATTGGGGGTTTCCAACAAACCCGTTGCAGTACTACAGCCCTTCCTCCATTGAGAGGAGTTACGAGAAGCCTCCCGTCAAAAGCATAATCAATCTCTGATATATCAGCCGCACTCCCAACGTCTCTACAAATCCCCTTCATAACCCACTTGTTTCGATTATTCCAGATGACCTACGCACAGATTAAAAATTTCTGAATGACCACAACATCGTCACTCTTCAGAATCGCCCCCAACCAATCCCCAAAACGCAAACGCATACCTTGAGAGTAGAATTCGGCATTAAAGATTTTACACCACAAGTCTTTCGCTTTAAAACACCCAACCAAGGCATGGGAGACCGACTCATCCTCAACCCTACAAGATAAGCATTGCCCCGTGTCAGTCACACGACGACGTTTTAGCACCTCCCCACAAGGTAAAAATTCATGCACAGCATGCCAGATGAAGTGTTTCACCTTACAAGGGACCCTGCTTGCCCAAAGTTTACACCACGGAAAGCTATTCGAATTAGAAGAAGAGGAGACTCTGTTCCCAGTTTTGTGTGCAAGAGCAAGAAAGTAGGCCGACCGAACAATGAAAGTACCCCAGGCATGCCAGTGCCAAATTATTCGATCTTTGCATCTCCCACTAGCAAGGGAAATGTGCAGAATAGCCTCAGCATCATCCATCCAAAACAAGGCCCTGACACTATCCATATCCCACTGGCCTGACTCCGCATCAATGAGGTCACACACCGGACTGTTACTAATAAAATGTTCCCTCGGGGTGAACGGTTTAAATGTAGAAGGTCGGGGTAACCAAGGATCTTGGCCAATTCGAATGTCACGCCCATTGCCCACTCTCCACCGAATACCCAATCGCCAAAGTTTAATTGCGCCCCAAATACTACGCCAAGTAAAGGATGGATAATTCCCCAACATAGCATCTAAAAATTCCTGTTTGGAAAATACTTCGATTTGTAAACGCGGTGCACTAAGGATTCAGGGTTCTTCAAAATTCTCCATGCTTGCTTACTAGCATGGCATCATTAAAGGCGTCGAAATCACGAAAACCGATTCGGCCATCAACTTTAGATCTACATAACCTTTCCCATTTGATCCAGTGTATTTTCCGATTATTACCTTTCTTGACCCACCAAAAGCTACCAACCGAACGGGTGATATCTCTGATAATTGAACCAGGTAGCTTGAAGCACGACATACCATACCCCGGGATAGCCTGTGCGACTGCTTTTATAAGAACCTTTTTACCGTCGCGAGATAGAGCTTTTTCCTTCCACCTGTACACCTTTTTCCCAATCTGGGTCTTTAAAGATTGAAAGATGCTCTTCTTGTTTCGGCCAACAAAAGAAGGTAGCCCTAAATACTTATCATGTAGGGCAAGATCTTGGACTCTAAGTAGAGTTCGGATATCAGTAACCACATCAGGCCTCGTGTTAGGGCTAAAAAAATTACAAGACTTATTTATATTAATCTGTTGGCCCGAAGCATTAGCATAGTTTTGCAGAATCATGAGAACGGCTTCACATTCTTGTACCGTAGCCCTGTACAAAAGTAGACTATCATCTGCAAAAAACAAGTGGGTAATATCTGGCCCATTTCGGCCCAACCTAACACCTTCAATTATATTCTGAGTACGGGCTTGGGCAATAGTCAATGAAAGGGCCTCAGCAACAATAATAAATAAATAAGGAGACAGTGGATCACCTTGGCGTATCCCTCGAGAAGGCCAAAATTTCTGTGTAGGTTGACTGTTGAAAAGCACTGAGAACGAGACCGACTCCACGCACTCCATAATTAGAGTAACCCATCTCTCGTAGAACCTCTGTCAAAGCAAAATAGTTCTAAGGAAAGGCCATTCCACCCTATCATACGCTTTACTCATATCCAGCTTCAAAGCCATAAACGCCGATTTACCCCTAGTACGGGACTTTAGATGATGCATAGTCTCGAAAGCAACCAAAACATTATCTGTGATTTGTCTCCCTAGAACAAAGGCACTTTGCGAGTCAGAGATAATGTGCGGTAGACACACCTTTAATCGGTTCGCCAACACTTTGGAAATAATTTTGTACACCACGTTACAAAGACTGATTGGCCTGAACTCGGACACCCATTTCGGTTCATTTACCTTCGGAACCAAAATAATATGAGTGAAGTTGAGGCCATTCAGGAGGGACCCATTTTTAAAAAAAATCTTGAACACACGAAACAATATCATGGCCGACAACACTCCAGTATGTTTGGAAGAACAGAGGGGACATTCCATTCGGATCCAGGGCTTTATTCGGGTGCATTTGGAAGACAGCTTTCTTAACCTCCTCTGCCGAAACCTCACACAGCAACAACTCGTTCATCGCATTCGTAACTCTTTGACTGACTGGCCTAATAAATTCCTCCACACCCGATACATTATTTGCAAGAAATAAATTCTGAAACTAATGTACAAATATGTTTTGGCAATCCTCCACACTCGTGATACAGTTGCGTTTCCGCCGTTGAGAGGCCTTTTGATGAAAGAAAGCTGTATTAGAATCCCCAGCACGCAACCAGCAGACCCTTGAGTGTTGACGCCACATTATCTCTTCAGTCTCAATTAGTCCATTAATCTCGTTTTGTAGTTCCCTTTCTCTGATACCCCCAACGTCTGCCAATCTAGAATTTCTAACCCTACTAAGTTCTGCCATTTTTGAACGTATATTGCGCTGGATATTTCCAAAAGTGGTTCGGTTCCATAAGGTTAAAGCCTCACCACATCTAGAGATTTTTTTCATTGCCCCACCTCCACCCCTACCAACCTCATCCCAAGCCTCAGAAATAACCCTGCTACAATCATCATGCCGAGTCCACATGGCCTCAAAATGGAACAACATCACCTTTTGCCTCAAGGCCCTTTCCGTGACACTCTCGAGTCACAGCTGAATAGGATAATGATCTGAACTAGATGACGTAAGATGAAGGACCGAGAAATTAGGGTGACATTGTCTCCATTCAGCCGAAGCCACAAATCTATCCAACCGTTCTTGAATTAAATTTCCAGAGAAACAATCATCCTACCACGTAAACTTTCCCCCCCCCCTAAAGTAGAGATCCTTAAGCCCACAAAAGTCCAAGGTGTCCCGGAACCTATCAATCAGAGCCCGATCTCTTGCCCTTCCCCCAACCTTTTCCCAACCACCCATGATTTCATTGAAGTCCCCACCCACCACCCAAGGTAGTCAAGAGTTCCCAGCCAATCTGTGTAGAAGGTTCCATGTAAATTTCCTCTTAGAATGATCTGGGTGCCCATAAAACCCCGTTTGTCGCCATTTTCCTAACCTGGCTCCCCCATCCACTTCGATATCAATATGGTATTGAGAGTAGCTTTGCAGAGTAACTCCCAAATTTCCCTTCCAGAACAAAGCTATCCCCACACTACATCCCACACTACTAATAGACACGCAACCAGTGAAGCCAAGTGACTTACTCAAACTGTTCATACTTGCTGAAACTAATTTTGTTTACGCTAGGAACAAAAAGGTGGGATCTTTCGAGTGCACCAGAAAGCGCAACGCACGAACTACGCGTGGGTTCCCAAGCCCACGGCAGTTCTAACATATCCAACTCATTGGGATAGGCGGTCCTGCTCCGCAGCGACTGCCTCTGGATGCATAAACAAATTCTCGAGACGACTCTTCTTCGCTATCTGAGATAGAGTCAACTCCAAACCATCCTCTTCCAAAACACTTACTACCACTAATATCCATTTCCCGATCAGCATCGTTGGAGTTGCGGATCACCATTCTATCCCGTCTCCTCCATTTTGTGGGGTGTGGGCCCTCCGTGTCCTTACCATGCAAAGCCACCATATGAGCTTCCACGGGCACTTCCATCAACTGTTTAGAACCACACTTCTTGGCTGGGGGACTTACATTCACGGCCTCTATTATATTGGTTTCTATACTCGCCATTTTGCTAGCAGGTTCAGATGTCTCTCATTGCCGTCCATTACAAAATTCTCAAATCGTTCATTCGGGCTCACTTGAGCCTCCAGCTTATCTCCACCAGAGAAGGAGGCTCATCTCCACCCGACTTCTCCCCAAGCTCAACTTCATCAGATGCATTAATCTCCATTACCCTTACCTTTCGTTGGTTGTGACCCCCCTCGAACCCGACAGAAGCCCTTAACCAAGGGCCATACTGGGTGGAATGTGGTGCATTACGAAATTGCTCAAAAGCTCCATCCTCATAGTCACGATCTGCATGCCCCATGATGCTACAACGGAAGCAAAATGATGGTAGCCGCTCATATCGAAAACGAACCCACAATGTCTTCCCCTCAAGAGAGATAGTTGCTCCTCGTACCAATGGTTTAGTTAGATCAACTCTCACACGTACCCGTAAATAATCGCCCAACCCAATGCCTCCCTCATCAGAGTCCACACATACCACAACCCCCGCCATAGCGCCCACCTTTCTCCCAACCTCCTCTGTCATGCTGCCAAATAGAAGATCGTGGATCTACAACCATAGTGTAACCGTGTCGGGTGAGTGTTTTGATAACGGAACCCTCGGATCAATCTCCCGTAGTGCGAGAAGATGGCTATCAAAAAGACCAAGGCTCCATGGACAAAACCCTGCGCTTGTCCTTCACATCATTGAAAGCGAGCAAGAACTTGTTTTCTTCTACCACCCGAATATCATAGCCTTTACCTTTCCATAATCGTAGTAGCGTTTTACGAATAGCTTCTTCACTAATAGTTCGCGGCACAAGGAGGAAGCCCACTAAGCAGCGATCATATTTCTCATCCAGTCATAGTACATCTTGGCGATCAATCTAAATCTCACACTTCTCCATATCTGTCAGAACTAAATTACTCAACAGTCTGTGTAAGTCGGCCTCCATGGCTAGACCGAAACAAACCATACACCCACACGTATACACGCAACACTGTATAAAATAGGATCAATCAGCCATGAGTTTTAACCACTAGCACACTCCACCACATATACACGAAATCACAAAAAGAAAAACATGATCAGAATGGCACAATCTTAGTCACCAATGCACTCCACCACGTTTGCTCTAACAGCACAATAGGACCACATGATCAATCTGACACATTCTTTAGACACTAACACATTCCACCGGAGGGCCACAACGGATCCGGGGAGACACTCCGGCCACAAAGTGCCGACAGTCACCCTATAGAAACATCTGATTATATGCCTTGACTTCAATGAATCCTATTGATTATTCAATGTGACTAAATTGTTGAAGCATGTGATTAGAGAAAAGTTGTTATGTGAAGTTACTTATGAAAAGAAAAAAAAGAAGAGAAAAAGCTTGAAGGTAAAAGAGCAAGAAGGGAAGAGAGGGAAAGAAAGAAAATCATTGAATGTAAGGCAGGAATAGAGAAAAGGAAAGAAAGTATGTACAAAACAATAGAAGAACGGTTGGAAATTCGAAAAAAAAAAAAAGTAACAAAAGATAGACTCCATCACTTTTAAGATTACTAGTAATCTTAGGGTGGAATCAAAATTCAGCCTAAGAATCCATGAACCAAACGGGCCGTTGAGGAATATACTAAGGTAAGGTAAAATACATGGTAAATAGTTAAGAGGGGCCAATCTAATTAATTTGACTGCTCTATTTTATTTTTTACCATACCTACACTAAACAATTTCTAAGTGTTTGGGGAAACTATGGTCCTGTCTGTCCATCTAAAGCTCCACCCCTGGTCCGAGGTCGGGTCATTGCAGAAGTTGCAGCCTCGAGCTGTTCACTCACAACTATTAGGCTTTGTCAACTTCCATTAAGCCCAAGATTCTGCCTAGAAATATGGCAAAAGGATTTATTATTAAAACGCCCAGAAATATTCTGCTACAGTCCAGCCTCCACGTCAGCAGCAAAGGACCCGGATTATCCGGACAGGGAGCTTGTGGCCCACCGATCCTGAAGTTTTTCGAGGGCAACCGCTCGGTATGCTCGCACAGCCTAGGCATGCGGCGGAGCAGCTCTCCACGAGGTGCAGTTTGACAGCCAAGCTGCTCAGTAGTTTCCTAAATCAGTCAGAAGACTAATGGAATGTGTAAATAGTTTCCTAAGCCATTTAGGAAACCTCTCATGATTTATGCTCATCAACTTGTAATTAGATGGGGCTTTTATATATTGAGTTGCCTTTTGCGAGTGGTCTCTGGCACCTATAAAAGGGGCCACCCACCCCCATTAAAGGGGATCGCATTCTTAACTTAAAGAATAGCACATACACTCATCCCATACGCATACACCTGGCCGGTATTACTGGCAGTGCCACCCAATTGTTGGCTCACCAGGCCCGTCGGTGATCTGCTAGTAAAGTGCACTGATGCACCTGTGGATGTAGGTCACCTCATTAACGGGGCCAAACCACACACAATTGATTATGTCACCATATCTCTATTCTTAATCCCTCTTACCAATTTTCGGCATCATCAGTTTGGAGCCGTTTGTGGGAAGAAGCGACAAGTTCCTCATCAACATAATCCTTGACTGATCACATGTCGCCGAAGACGGGTAAGAAGAACACTGCTCTGGTCAGTCAGGAAAACTTGCAGCTTGAGCAGCAGGCCGCCTCCATGACTTCCGAGCAGTTGACAGCGGCGCTCGCACAACTCTTGGAAGGCCAACGACAAACCCAGCAGCAAATCGAAGCGTTGTTGTCCTTGCAGGAGGAGCGCCGTCAATCAGAGAACCAGACCGGGAAGAGTGCCCCCGACCGGGAGCCCGAAAGAGTCTGGAACCATACCCACTCCGCCCCGGTATCCCCGTCAGATTGGGAACACTCCCGGGATGGTGACCGTAGCAGAGCGCCCAAGTGCCCCAGGCGGTGAGCTCGTACCAATCCTCGTCGGGTGGAAGATGCCAGAGACATCATCAACAGGTGCCGCACCACCAGGGAGGAGGGATCAGGGCCAAAGCCCCGGGAATCAACCAAAGACCCTCCGGCCCGGAGTCGAGGAGATCTTAGGCATACGATTACCCGGAGCCGGAGCCGGAGCCGGGTTCTATCCCCGAGGTCAACACACTTCGAAGAGGAAGCCTCGTCGTCTAATTCGACTTACTGCTCGGACATTGACAGGAAGACCGAACGGGAAGACGTGAATGCTCAAATCCAGAGCTTGCAAAAATAGATCGAGCAATTGAGCCGTAAACAGCGTCCTGACCATACCAACACGGAGACCGAGTCGCTCTATACTGCTCGGATCACCGGATTCTCCATCCCGCAGAAGTTTAAGCCACCGCATCTCAGTTCTTATGACTGGACAGGGAGCCCAGTGGATCACATTCACACCTACAGGGCCCAGATGGCGTTGGTCACCACTGTCGATAAATTGTTGTGCCTGGCCTTTCCCAGCACTCTCAAGGGGCTAGCCGTGCAGTGATTCCACGCCCTCAAGCCCCGAACGGTTGATGACTTCAAGACGCTGAGCAAGATGTTCATTAGCCAGTTCGTAGGGATGCTCGACCGGTCGCAATCGGACACTCAGCTATTGACTATCAAGCAGCACTAGGGCGAATCCCTAAGGGAGTATGTGGATTGCTTCAATCATTAGAGGCTCCAGATCCGCAATTTGAACGAAACAGCAACCATCGTGGCTCTCTGCTCCGGGGTTCAACACACCAAGGTTGCTACGTCGTTCCATCGAGACCGACCGGCAACCCTGGTGGAGCTCTCGGAGAGGGTCGGAAAATATATAGACATAGAAGAATTCCTGAAGTCCAAACACTCTGGCTTCGTGGGAGATGAGTCCCCGAAGGCCAAACGGAGGCGTGAGGGCTCTGAGAAGGGCCCAGTAAAAAAGCAAAGGCAAGACCAACAGAGAGGAGCTCGGGATCAGCCACAGATCGCCTTCACACCTCTGTCTCGACCAATCCACGAGGTTATAGCCGCCGCCGAGGTGTAGAGGTTACTTCAACAACCGGCAAAACTAAAAGCCCCGCCCGGTAAGAGGAATCGGGATAAGTTTTGCCGCTTTCATAGAGACCACGGCCATAACACAGAGGATTGCTTCAAGTTGAAGATAGCCATAGAAAAACTGATCGAGCAGGGTCATCTTGTAGAATAAGTCGCGACAGATGGACGGCCTACGCAAGGAGCCCGAGCTCCCGGTCAAATACAGCCTCTTGGTCAAATCAACGTGATCTCCGAAGGAATGTCGAGCGGGGAGAACTCACAGTCGGCAAGGAAGAGGCATGCTTGGGCATCCCGGGCGAATGTCTGGTAGGTCCAATCCACCAGCTCCCCGCCAACTGACATACTGAAGTTCACCTCCGACGATTTGCAAGGCATCCACGGCCCCCGATGACCCGTTGGTTATGACGCTCTCCATAGCCAATTACGTGGTCAAGAGGGTGTTGGTGGACACAGGCAGCTTGACCGAAATCATGTTCGTGTCAGCATTCGATCAGCTCGGGATGTCCAGGAATCTGCTCCGCCCAGTTGCTACTCCCTTAGTGGGTTTTAATGGATCCAGCACCCAACCGCTCGGTACCATGGAGCTCCCCGTGCTTATGGAAACTTACCCTCAGCAGATCTCCCTGTTGTCAAACTTTGTAATAGTGCAGGCTCCATCTGCCTACAACCTCATTTTTGGGAGGCCCAAACTCAACATAGCCAGGGCCGTCGTCTCCACTCATAGCCTGATAGTTAAATTCCCGACCCCTCATGGACCCGGGAGCCTGCGTGGAGATCAGGCAACCGCCCGAAGTTGCTATGTCAGTTCCCTTCACCGGAAAGTCATCACAGAGACATTGAACGTCCAGGAGATGGACCCAAGGGACCAGGATGATAGAGTGGGCCCCAATCAAAGAATTGGAACAAGTGGCGTTGAACCCACAACTCCCAGACCGAACGGTCAGCATCAGTACCCTACTGGAACCCCGCCTTAGGGAGAAGCTAATTCGATTCCTGCAATAGAGTCAGGATGTGTTCGCCTAGTGCCATGAAGATATGCCCGGGATTGATCCTAGGGTAATATCTCATCGGCTCAACGTCGACCCATACTCCCGGCCTGTGAAGCAGAAGAGACGGAGCATGGCCCCCGAGAGACAAAAAATAGTGTGTTAGGAGGTCGAGAAGCTCCTCAAAGCTCAATCCATATGAGAGGTCCACTATCCCAACTGGTTAGCCAATGTAGTACTTGTCAAGAAAAGCAATAGGAAGTGGAGGATGTGCGTGGACTTCACCGACCTGAACAAAGCCTGCCCCAAGGACTGCTATCCGCTGCCCAGGATAGACCTCGTTGTGGATTCCATGGCCGGCCATTCGTTCCTCTCGTTTATGGACGCTTACTCCGGGTACAATCATATCAGCATGTACCCCGGAGATGAAGAAAAGACTGTTGGAAATATTTCATTGATATAATAGAATAAACAGAAACAGATTCTGGATTACAATTTGGAAAACTAGAAATTGAACAGAAACAGAATTACAATATGTAGACAAAGCAATAACAGGAAAACTACCACAAAAATAAGAACAACCAAACCGAGGCCTGTGATTTTATTCACAGTTTCCTTAAAACAGATTCGCCGCCTCACCGGATTGTGCTTGAGGGAATCGTTGGCGTCTGTCTCCCAGGATACAGCGACTTCTAACAGCAGTACTAGCACAACGTACAACTGCTCCGGCGAACCAAACTATATTCTGTGACTCTCTCTCTGAAACTGGAAGGATGAAGATGAACTCTTTGAAGAACAGTATACAAAAACTGTATTGGATGTGTGTATATTTCTGAAGGAGATTCATTCATGCATATAAGAGAGAGTGGAATAAATCTGTGGATTAATTCACAGCAGTTCAAGAACTTCAAAGGTTGTAACTACACCCTCTTGGAGTTCTGTAACTCTTAAACTTTTCATTTTCTGTCACATGTTAAGTATGACAGAAATTCTAAAGGTCTTTTGCAACTTTGAAAAGTTCTGGGGTCCAAAAAGAAATATTATGTGCGGGCCGCACCCGCACCCGCGACCACGGCCCGGCTCGGCCGGTCGGACGGACGGCGACGGCGGCGCGCGCGCGCGCGTGTGTGGAGTAAACCCAAAGGGCCTTAGGTCCTCCCCCTTCCACAAAACTGGGTACCCCTTGGGGCCCAAACCCAAAACATGAAGTAGCCTTATAAATACACTAGAGGCTACTTCTAGTTTTCCTATGTGGGACAAGGCAAGTTGTGAACCTCTTTCATTTCATCAACTCCTTGTATGGGGCAACCTTTAACCTTTAATTTCTCATTCACCCATTAATATTTTTGGACATGTGAATATCCAAACTTCATCTCCTCATGAAGGAGAACACAAATCCACAAGGACCCCACTTAAACTCTAAGTGGGTCCCACTTTTCTTAGCCCTTAAACATGGCCAAAACACATATTATCCAACAAAGACCTCGTACATCACAGATCAGGGGACCTACTGCTACAAAGTCATGCCTTTCGGCCTCAAAAACGCTGGAGCAACTTATCAACGCTTGGTCAATCACATGTTAAAAGACTTGATCGGGAAATCAATGGAGGTATACATCAACGATCTAGTGGTCAAAAGTCGGGACGAGTCTGACCATCTGGAACATTTTGCCGGGATCTTCAGCATTTTGGGGAAGTTCGGAATGAGGTTGAACCCGGCCAAGTACACATTTGGCGTCTCATCCGGAAAGTTCTTAGGGCACCTGGTCAGCAGGTGGGGAATCGAATCAAACCCGGAGAAAATCCAGGCCGTCATCAACATGCGGTCGCCTAGGTCGACCAAAGAAGTACAAAGTCTGGCCGGACAGGTTGCCGCACTGAACAGATTTGTCACCAGAGCCATCGACCGGTGCCTACCATTCTTCAAAATCCTCTGTAAGGCATTTCAGTGGTCTGAGGAGTGTGAGGAGGCGTTCCAGGAACTCAAGAAGTACTTTGCATCTCCCCATCTACTCTCAACGCCCGTACCGGGGGAAGAATTGTTCCTATACCTGGCAGTATTTGTCACGTTCCGGAACCAACAAGGTGGTCCCAGGTCACGTGGCACGCCATCAAGGCTTACCAACACTGATTAAAATTCCAAAAGTAACATTAATAAAAGTTTTGCTCCCAAATAACCAACTTCCAAAAAAAATTTCAAAGGTTATATTAAACACGTGCCCAAACACGCCTCAACGAATTTCGTTTTCAAAAGTAGCAGTTTCATAGGTCAAAGGGTCCCCAAAGATACCATCATGCCTAATTAGAAGTTATTCCAAACATTGGAAGTAGGTGATTGAAATTTCTGGCAGGGGGCATTTCGACCGGTCGAATTGCCCCGCTCGACCGGTCGAATGGGGTCTGGGCAGAATCCAAACCTCCAAAAGACCGTTTCACAATTGCCAGCGCTTTTCCGCAACCGCCGTTAATTACCGGTGCTTCTATAATAAACGTCGTTAATTCCCGGCGCTTCCGCACAAACGCCGCTAATAAAATAATACACATATTACCAAAAGAAATCAAACCAAACCAAACCAAACCATTTCAAACCAATTCCTTTCAAAACCAAACCATTTCAACTAATGCATTTCAAACCAAAACCATTTCAAAGCTTTGTTAAACATTCTAAGGGCTTGCAAAAACATATACACTGTTTATACAACAACCATAACCCTTTCCCGGATTACACGCACTAAAGGTACAAGCTTCCCACGTCTCGGCAAGCTAGGTCCTAAAGTGAACCAAGCGCCGTACTCGCATATATAACAAGTCTTAATACAAGTTGCACGGTTAAACAACCGGCCTGAGTTAAACACATATTACAAAAGTGCTACAAATTCTATAAACATTAGGAGCTTCCGGTCCTTCCTCGCCTCATTACCCGCGATTCTCCCCTCCAGTCCTTGCACCTGAATGGTTATTTATATAACCACATATATATGGATTTGTTTAAGCTAACACTTAGTGAATAATATGAATCAAGCATACGGATGACAAATATGTTCCAATCCATCATAACACATAACTATTGGTCTCTAGGGAATAAGTGCACCTTTACCGATCCAAAGTCTTAAGACTCAACCACGACCCATGCCCCTTCGACATGTCGCGTTAATGCCTTTCTCGGCAACTGACCGTCGTCACTACTAATCCTCCCCCTTCGAGAGGACGTCTCACGGTGAATTAGCACAAATCCCCCTTTAACCCACATAGGCACATAAGCATGCTCATTTAACACATATCACCATGCTTTTCATTTCAACATACATTGGGCCTACTTTATACATGAGTTTTGCCCAATATGAACTACACATGGTATCTATATACATTCCTAGCATATCAAATGCATTAAACCATAGAATCATCCAAAACTCAAGATTTATATCACTCACCATTGATTTACGCTCTTAAATACCGATCCAAGGAAAACTCAAGCACAAAGAACGTACAGTAATTCTTCTAATACAATTCCTATTAAACAAAAGTTCAATTATCAAGTTTATATGAAAATTCTAGAAAATGAGTTTTCAAAAAACTTAACCAAACAAGGCCTAATATGTATCAAAACGACGGCCTTACCTCGTAGAGTTCAAATACGGAATTTGGTGAAAAACAAACGGGTAGAACTCCGTCGATTCGAGTCTTGAAGCTCTAAGCCAAGAAATCCTCCATTTGGCCTCTTCTTGAATTTAGGTTAAACTTTATAAAATTTATGAAAGTCATCACTATCTATATATAGGCAATACTTTCAGAAATTGTGTTTACCTCCCCACAAGTTTTCAAAACTTATAATCAGTCTCTTAAACTTTCTACACAGCTAATGCATAGCTCTACAGGTGAAACCTCAAAATTAAAAAGGTTTCCGACTAAGTTCCGTTTGGTTGCTAAAACGCAAGTTTCTACAAATTTTACAAAATTGCTAATTAGCTTAGCAAATTACGTAACGTGTTCAATTCCGTCCTCACCAGGCATCTAATGACTCTGATGAGTCGCTATTAACAATATAATAATCAATTATATTTACATATGCCTAAATAAACATTTAAGCACATAACCATGAGTTATTACTCATTTTCTCAACTGTAGGGAATTCTCACATGCCCACCTTCTGGACTGCCTTCAAGGCCAAATACTGGGTTCTCAAAAGACACCCTCCAGCAACTAATGAGTCATCACTCACATCACACGTGTTAATTAACACAACAGTAAGCATGCCATGCATGCTAAAATGATATAAATAAATACTGCAGGAGCGGGTATGACAATATCACCCTCAGCGGTCAGCTCAGCACACGTTAGGGAAGAGCACGTGATACAGTTCTCAGTGTACTATACTAGCCGGGCGCTCCAAGGTGCGGAGAGCAGATATTCCCGCATCGAAAAACTTGCATTTGCTCTCATCACTTCCGCCCGGAGAGTCCGTCCGTACTTTCAGGCCCATGTCATTGTGGTTCTTACTAACCAACCTCTCCAGCAGGCTTGACACGTCCGGGAGACTCGTTAAGTGGGACGTGGAGTTAGAGGAATTTGAAGTGGCTTACCGCCCCAGGACAGCAATCAAAGGGCAAGTAGTAGCAGACTTTCTGGTTGAGTTCACATATCCGGAAGACCCGGTTGAAGAGCTCGACCCACCGGTCCTACCGCCCGGGTTACAGGCTGACATCCCCACATGGGTGCTGTATGTGGACGGTTCCTCAAACCAGCAAGGCAGTGGGGCAGGAATCATCTTGACTACTCCCGACGTCATCCAGCTCGAGTATGCCCTGAGCTTTGGGTTCCGTGCCTCCAACAACGAAGTTGAGTATGAAGCCCTATTGGTCGGATTGTAGTTGGCCACTTCCATGGGTGGGCAACAGGTCCAAAGTTACAGCGACTCTCAGCTCGTGGTCAATCAAGTCAACCAAAAGTACGAAGCCCGGGGAGACAACATGGTAGTCTATCTAGCCCTTGTTCGAGCGGTTTCGAAGAAGCTTCAGGGTTTTTGCATCACACAGATACCCAGAGAGGAAAATACCAGGGCCGACCGGTTAGTCCGCCTCGCTTCGTCTTCTGAGTCAGACTTGCCCGGGATAAGGGTAGAATACCTACCCGAGCCAAGTGTGCACAACTCAGAATGCATGGAGGTGGAACCAGACACCTTAGGACCTAGCTGGATGGACCCGATCGTGGCCTTCCTAACAAGGGGCGTGTTACCAGACGAGGCGGGCCAAATACCAGGCGGCCAGATATCATCTTATAGACGACATCCTCTACAAAAGGGGATTCTTTGTACTGTATCTCCGCTGCATCCATCCTACACAGGTCCAATCAATATTGCATGAAATCTATGAAGGAGTGTGCGGGAATTACCTCGGAGGCTGGGCACTCTCTAGAAAGGCCTTACTGCAAGGATATTACTGGCCGACAATGGCCCGAAATTCTCAGGAGTGTGTCAAAAGATATGACAAATGTCAGAGATACTCTCCCATGATCAACCGACCGGGACAGCTTCAGACACCAATCCAAAGCCCCTGGCCCTTTGCCCAGTGGGGTATCGACATTGTTGGACCCCTACCGACGGGAAAAGGATATGTCAAGTTCGCAGTCATCGTCATTGACTACTTTACCAAGTGGGCGGAGGCCAAGCCCTTGGCAACAATAACCGAGTGAAAAATGGAAAGCTTCATGGAAAAGAACATCCTCAGTAGGTTCGGCATTCCCCGGGTTCTGGTCAGCGACAACGACAGGCAATTCGACACCCCATTGTTCAGGCAGTTCTGCTCGGGCTATGGGATACTTAATCACTACTCCTCCCCCGAGCACCCTCAAGCCAATGGTCAAGCCGAGATGACAAACCGGACGATCTTGCAGTCGATCAAAACAAGACTTGACAGCGCCAAAGGACTGTGGACTGAAGAACTGCCAACCCTTCTGTGGGCCTACCGAACTACGCCCCGAGCGGCAACAGGTGAGACGCCGTTCTCCTTAACCTACGGGTTCGAGGCGGTGGTCCCTACAGAGCTCAGGTGCCCTACTTACCGGGTGGCGAATTACAGTGTGCCAGACAACGAAGATGCACTCAGAACAGAGCTGGACTTGGTAGAGGAAAAAAGAGACCGAGCCTATTTAAATGTGGCAGCCTATAAGCAGCGGATCTCATGATATTACAACAGCAAGGTGAAGCATCGTAGTTTTCAAGTAGGAGACCTCGTCCTTAAGGCAGTGAACCAGTCTACCCGAATCCCGAGCCATGGGAGTTGGGGCCAAACTGGGAAGGTCCATATACCGTTACCCAAGTCAACCGACCGAGAACTTACTGGCTTCAGAGCCTGGATGGACGTGATATGTCTCACCCTTAGAATGTGCAACACCTCCGCAAGAACTATCAGTAACACTGAGACATGGGCAGTTTAGCACTGGTCAGGAAATTTTTGTAGCTCCATTTGAGCATTCATTATAAATTTTTTAATAAAATAAAAGACTTTACTTTGCAAAATTACTCCTATCAGAATTCCGTCCAATATTGACAAACCTCGAGCCTAACCCCGAGGCAAAAGACCTTGGCTCAAAACCAAGGCACAAAGACCTCGGGCCTAACCCCGAGGCAAAAGACCTTGGCTCAAAACCAAGGCACACAGACCTCGGGCCTAACCCTGAGGCAAAAGATCTTGGCTCAAAACCAAGGTAAAAAGACCTCGGGCCTAACCCCGAGGCAACGGCTTCTCTTAGGCCTAACCAGCGACGGGGGCAATCCCCCTAGGTGGCTGATGATGGCAAGCCTCAAATGACCCTGCAACCACCCATGTTCCAGGTCGGTTTTCTATGGCCACTCACTCCCACACATCCGTCTTACCAAAATGCTTGGGGGGCAGGGACCGGGCTAAAACAGGAAATCACACCGGTCATTAAAAGGACTTGGAATCCTAACATTCCTAAGTACTTACAGTGATCAGAGATAAAACATTCCGGACGGTAAAACAGGATTTTCCTATAATACACCGGGCCATCCCGGACGGTAAACAGGACAAGTTCCTATGATACACCGGGCAGTCACCTTTAAACAGGTCGGTAAGACCAGCTGTTTTACCGCTTACAGTCCTAAACCATTTGCTAAGGCAGGGATTTAAGTCGGTTAAAATTGGGCAGATACTGGCAATCAGAAACAGGCAGAATATGTAAACAGTTAATGGAAAGAAGAGTGGCCCCACGGACCTTTTCATTAATCAGCAAAAAAATCATTTACATCGCCTGGGGGGCAATTATAGTAGCCTCACAAAAAAAAACTACAATACAAAAGAAAACAGGTCGGGGACCTTAATCGTCCACCTCGACCACGTCCTCGGTCTCTCCAGCCTCTCCCGCCAGGTCAGCTCCTCCTCCCGGTACAGAGCCCCTGCTCGGGACAACCTCCTCAGCGAGTCCGGCATCATCAGCTGGGCCCTCGCCCGCAGCAGGACCTACATCCCAGAAGTCTGAATCAATCCCCTCGTAGGACGGGATATCCCACTCCGGTTGGTCCCGGGATAGCCTGCGCTTCAGATCTTCATAGCCCTGGAAGAAGCCGTCGTCGAAAGCTTCTTCACGGGCCCCAACTGCCGTCACCTCTGCTAGCTCCCTCTCCCGCGCCTCCGCCATCGCTGCGCTGGCCTGAGCAACCTCTAAGTCGGCCTGGGTGGTAGATAGCTCGGCCTGAGCAGCGCCAAGGCTCAAGGCCAAACCCTTCACCTTGTCCTTCTCCACGGCCAGAGCGGTGCCCCTGGCCTCTGAGATCGCCCGCTCCTCAGACAAAGCGGCTTCAGCAGCAGCGGTCCTCCTGGCCAAGGACAGTAGAAAGGACTTAGCCCCGGCGGCCATGCATCCGACCTGCAATAAGTTAAAATCGACCGGTCAGAGAACAAGCACAGTTGACAAAATAATTGAAGAAAAGGAAACTGAGGCAAGAGAACTCACCATGTGAGAGAGGCTGTACAGCCAGCTCTAGAAGACCTCGGGAGACATGTTTTCACATGCCTCCACTTGGCTGGAGAGCAGACCAGGCTTCACCCTCTCCCTGATCTCGGCCGAGGTAGCTATAGGTGCCACGGCCAGTACCCCCGCCCAGGGGGCAGTCTCTTCAACTACCACCACGTGGGGCGTTGAGGTCCCCACTGGCTCTGGATGGTTTGCTACACCGTGCTGGATCCGCCTCAGCGGGCACTCTCCACCCGGGGCCTCGGCAGCGGGGCTTTTCCCTTGTGCCACCGCCAGCCGGGCGGCAGCAGCAACAGCGGCAACGGCCTGCCTCTCCCTCAATTGCTCCATATTTCTCTTCGGAGCCATCTCTGCAAAAAAAAAAATAAATAAAAAATTTTGAACAGTTAACAACCAATGTAGAAGACGGGGAAGGAGTACCACGGGAGACGGCAGAGTCCGAGCACTTACTAGGAAGAATTGAGGGGAATACCGGAGCTTCGGTAGGCTGAGCTGGATCGTTAGTAGCTCGGAAGTCGCCGGTCCGAGTCAACACGTTCCAGATGTTTATCGGCCGGTCTGCCAAACTCCTGATCCTGGCCTGGCACTCGTCGGGAATGCTCGGCGGGCTGGTTGATCCCGCTGCAAAGCCAAGTACAAAATGGTTAGTCTCAGAAACTGGAGCAAAACAAAGAAGAAAGCAAAAAGAGAAACCGGACGGGCTTACCCCTCAACTCTCCCGCCCAGGAAGTTCTCATCTGGATCCCGGGGGCCGGTTCGCAGAGCCCAAGGATGGACACTTGGAAGAACACGTTCTTCTACCCTTTGTTGTTGCACGGGCAATTGACTAAGATCTTCCTCCCCTGGCGAGCTCCGAGAGAAAAGAACCCGGTCTCTCCATGTACGGGGAACGGTCGGTGTGTCCAGAGGAACTCCTGGACGGAGAGTTCGTACCCAAAAACTTGGGGCAATAGGAAGATGGACCCCATGAGGAATCTCCAACCGTTCGGGGCCAACTGGCCCGGGGCAATCCCCATGTAGATCAGGACGTCCCGAGCGACCGGATGGAGGGGGATGCGGAACCTAGCCATGAGGATGTCCTCATATAGGGTGGAGAAACTCCGCTGGTAGATTTGGGCCCTACCGACACTCACCGCCAAGGAGCAGTAGTCAGGAAGGCCGTACCTATCTCTAATGCGCCCGAGATCTTCAGTACGCAAGGTGGACGGGATGAATTCGTTGGAGAAGGCCACCTCGAGGTCGGGTTCCCCTGGTGTTTCCTCGCCTGAACCCCGGGAAACGGAAGCAACGGGGGCTTCCTGGTCCGACTCATCGTCGGAAAGACGGATCGGGATTCTGCCTTCGCTTTGGTGATCAGAGGGGGACGCGGACGGCAGACTCAGACTTGTGTCCGGCTCACAAGTCTGACTCCTCTGACCCGGACCGCTCATCCTCCGACCAGGAGGATGATTTAAAACCAGAGTGACACATTCTTGGGGTTTCGGTAGCTGGGCCGGGAAGAAGATGACGACTAAGGTATGGGTCAGGGACCCCGAGCCTGGTATACAAAGGGGGCAAGGTCACCAACCTAAAAGGCAAAGATGATCCTTAACACAAGGTGACACTCTCTCAAGACTACCCCAGAAACTACCGCTCGGTTCAACTGCCCTAAGGTGCCTCCTGACTTGAAGAAAGAACAGAACTTAAGGGAAGAAAAAACCCCACTCCCGTTCTAACCTAAGTGGGTTCGCTCTCTCCAACCTCGCTCAGAAAAGAAGAGAAGGAAAAGAGTGAAGAACTGAAGCTGGAAAGGAAAGACTTACAAAGTTTAGCGCAGAAAAGGGCTCGGGAATCTTGCTCGGGAACTTGCTCGCTCTCAAACCACTCGGGAATATATGTCTTTGCAGCAAAGAGTTGAAGAAATGAACAAGTGTTCCTTTATATAGGAACCACGGACGGTTCAGATCAAAACAGATCCAACGGCTCGTACGCTTTCCCGCCCAAAGTGGTTGACAGTTGTCACTTCAGGCACGCGAAACGTCACCTCAAAATGTGCGCGCATTAAATACACGACGAGACGGTTCAGTTACCACGTAAACGGTCCGGTTACATCCACGCTGGCATCGTTTGATCCTGACTAGGCCAGTCACAAGCTAACACGTGGCACAGGTATGACTGGGCCACCGCTTGGTCCATACCCCGGCTGACCATCACGATAGGTCCCACCCCGGGTAGAGTCCCGACCACTTACCGAACGGTTCCTCGGAAGCAGTCTAAATTTTCAAACTTCATCTGATGGGACATCACATCAACTTCGAAAATGGGGGGCAGATGACACGCCCAGAAATATTCTGCTACAGTCCAGCCTCCACGTCAGCAGCAAAGGACGCGGATTATCCGGACAGGGAGCTTGTGGCCCACCGATCCCGAGGTCTTTCGAGGGCAACCGCTCGGTATGCTCTCACAGCCCGGGCATGCGGCGGAGCAGCTCTCCACGAGGTGCAGTTTGACAGCCAAGCTGTTCAGCAGTTTCCTAAATCAGTCAGAAGACTAATGGAATGTGTAAATAGTTTCCTAAGCCATTTAGGAAACCTCCCATGATTTATGCTCATCAACTTGTAATTAGATGGGGCTTCCTTATCTATTGAGTTGCCTTTTGCGGGTGGTCTCTAGCACCTATAAAAGGGGCCACCCACCCCAATTAAAGGGGATCGCATTCTTAACTTAAATAATAGCGCATACACTCATCTCATACACATACACCCGGCCAGTATTACTGGTAGTATCGCCCAATTGTGGCTCACCAGGCCCGCCGGTGATCTGCTAGTTAAGCGCACTGACGCGCCTGTGGATGTAGGTTATCTCATTAACGGGGCCGAACCACACACAATTGATTGTGTCACCATATCTCTCTTTTTAATCCCTCTTACCAATTTTCGGCATCATCAATTATTATTTAATTTTTTTTTTTTTTAGCATCTCCACATGATAAACATAATTTTTTTATTCATGAAAATTTAGGTAAAAACTAAAAGACACTTTCCGAGCAATATTTCATACATTTATCAAATTCAAATCCACAATGTCAACACAGTACTGCTCAATAAGGCAAATTTAGTGGTAATTAACTCTCTGCAATCTCCTGAAGACAAGAGCACAACTCTTTTGGCTTAGAGAACATCACCATGTGATCTGAACCACAGATCTCTTTCACTTCATCCGTTGGATTATTTTCGATCATCCATCTTTGTAAATCCTCCTTGATCACACCATCTTGATTGCTCACGACATAAATTCGACGCACCGATCCATATTTTTCCGGTGTGAGTGCAGTTTCATTTAACATTCCCAATTCATCAAATAAAGGAGTTGGTCTCACCAACAAAGTTGCAAGAGTCAAGTCCTATTTCATGTCCACCGTGCATAAAACCAACCAATATTTAGCTCAAAAATTAGTAGACAAATGTATAGATATAGTTGAATGCATATATATCTACAAAAGTAGTATGTACAAGGGATGTATACAAGTACCTCGAGTGGGGATAGGTGATACAATTTGGATGACAAGAAGTTGGGACCAAAGAGAATTGAGGTAGGAGGATTGTCCAAACCATTATTGAAGCTAAATTGATTGTCCATATTACTATCTAATCCTCGCCTATACTGTATAAATTGCAAATTGACAAAGCCAAAGCCATCACTTTAGTACCATGAAATATGCATTTTTTTTAGGAGAAATTAAGAAGCTTTCTAACCTCTCTAGCAGGAAAAGAAGGACGGCACTTCAGTGATGCTTGTGCAAATTATGTCTCTCATAATTTGCACAGTTTTGAGAAAATAATTTTTGAAAAATAAAGTGTGCAAACTATGAGCATCACTGAAGTGCCTATGCCTTATGTTTTCTCTTGTATTTTCTTTCAAGCTTAAAAAACATTAAACACTAAAATTTTCTAAAATATAGTTGTACGGAGTAATAAATAAAGTGAAACAGAATTCAAAGTGTTTAATTTATTTTCTGTTCTTTTTTATTTTCCTCATCGTTTTCCTTATTAACCAAACAAATGGGCCGTGAGAGAATCTAGTCGATAACCGTTATGCTCGGGTTGTTATCAACACCAAAAAAGAATACGAAAATGAACTTTAAGGCTTTGTTTGAATATAAAACAAATAGGTTTAGGTTCAACCCTATTCTCATTTTCTATCTGATTCATGTGTTTCCTAGATTTGCACTTTAGCATGCTTCCCAAATTTTGAATTACAAATTGGTTCCCAAATGCTTTGTTAGCAGTACCACATATTATATTAGTGATCGGTAGAACTATATAATACAATTGAGAAAGCATTTACGAACCGATATGGGATTCAAAAGTTGGGAATTATAGAGTTTTACTCAAACAAAATTGATCCATTGAAGCTTCATAAAACTTCATGGAGTAGTACTTTACCCGCAAGAACAAAGGTTAATCCACCTGACAAAATATATATATATATATATTAGGGATTGAGAAACAATGTAGTTGAAAAAACATAAACAAATTCTCAGAATCTTTTGCATAGAAAAAAGGCTTCATAGAGCAATCAATGCAAGTAGTCCGGATGACCAGCTGGCTTGCACAGCTTAAAATAATAAACTGTGTGAGAGAGAGAGACTTGACTTTGAAGACTTCTTTTTTTCACACTGAACAATTTCATACAATCAAATCCTATTTGTTTCATTCCCAATCCTCACTAAACGAATTTAACTTTTGTAAATAGACTTCTTTGTGAAACTCATTCCTAAAGGTGTCTAAACATAAACACCCTCTAAGAGTCCACACACATCCAAATCCATTATTTATTTATTTTTTCCTCCTCAAAGTCGTGGTTACTGCAGTTTTGACAATAAGTTAAAAGATGCTTTTACTTAATAAATAAGCTTTAAACTTACAATTATTACCAAAACTTATTTCTACGTGTTTTAGGAACCCTTTTTGGTTTCCAATAGTCCATGCCAAAACTGTGTTTCTATAATAGACTTCATTGCCACATTTGTTTGGCCGAATTAGCAAGGAATTGGGGATTTAACTATTACTTCATTTTAGTTGAAATATACCCATATTTGACTCCTCAAATGCCTGCAAAACTATTAGGCCACGATTGGATGACGGAGCCGGGACTGGACAATTAGTCCTTTTTAAAAAATAGTCCTGGGACTACTAATACCACCTCCCACATGGTATAACTTAGTCCCCCATATGGAGGACTATTCTTTTAAAATGGACAATTAGTCCCGCGCTCCATAGCAATGCCAAACACTGGACTATTCGATTAAAATGGACTATTAGTCCAATCCCCCTCTGTCCCCTTTTTAGTCCTGCGAAACAAACGAGGCCTTAGTCCATGACTCCATTTTCACTAAATAATTCAGAATTTGAGTCATTAACTATCCCGAGGATGTTTTAGTCATGGGCAAGTCCAATTAACATGAACTAATTGTCAAATTCTCCCAAAGCATCCAAAACATGGCTTGTGTGTGCATCTTAACATCCAGAAAATGAAGTTTTTAGGTACTTCGGAGTACAATGTGGCATTCTTACATGGTAACCCACAATCAGTAAAAGCAGACTTCTATGTGAGACTCGCACTCCTCATATACAAGGGGGGGGGGGGGGCCTTTTGAGTATGGGTCCCACAAGAAGGACTCACTCGTGTTAACTGCAAAGTACCATATATTCTCATGCCGGGCTGATTCTTGGATGAAAAACGAGGTTTTAGAATAAAAAAATTCCAAAATTTTCAAAACACAATAACTCATTCCAATTCCGAAATTTCCAAATTACGCTCCGAATTCTAAATTTCAGAAATTTTGAAATGTTTCGTAATAAATTTTTTTTTTGCATTTTGTTAGTCTATAATTGATAAAGTAATCATACTATTATGCGGAAAAACTTATGGATCTTGAATCAAATACATTTCAAGATCTATCAAATACTATAATTTAATGCGTACTATTGTTTGCCATTGTCGATTGATAAAGATGATGATTGAAAACCCCTTAATTGATCAAACCTTGATGTAAGGCTTCCCTCTTCTCTCCTCTATAAAATATAAAACTACCCCTTTCAAATCTATCCATCTTCATGTCATATTATGTTAATATATATTCGTAATTTCGTATTTTTAATTCCCGTAAAATATACATCACTGTACGTTTTCTTTATAACAATAATAATATAATTTAGATTTATTTCTAGATATTTGAAATATTTCGGCAGACATTGGATTTTTCAGATCCAAAAGGTGTTTGGAATTTTTGGATTGGAATTCGGAATTTTTAGAAATTCCAGAACCATTTCCATTCAAACTCGATTTTTTTTCAAAATTTTGGAATTTAGAATTCATTTCATGTTGCCAAAAAAAAAAATTCAGATTAGAATCGGTTAAAATCAGAATTTCCTCTCTAACACACATGACACACCCCTAACTAACAATTTTACAGAAAAATGGAAGAAGGGGAAAAAGAAAAACTAGTTTAGAGAGAGAGAGAGAGAGACCTCTTCACTGATCGTGCGTTGGCTGAACCCAGGACCAGGTAAAAGAGCAGTGACAAAAACAGCAACAGAAATTTTTTCAGGGAACCTCTCCATGGCTAAGGAAATGCTAATTCCACCCATGCTGTGACCCACCAGAATCACCCCATCATCATCTGCTGTCAAGGACTCCATGAATTCAATCAACGGATCAGCATAGTCAGAGCATGAACGGACCAGATCCACTCTCTGAGAGTGAACCCCAGAAGCGGCCATATCAAGGGCCGTTACTCTATGACCCTCCGATTTAAGCAGAGGGACCAACTTGTACCAACACCAAGCTCCATGACAAGCCCCATGAACCAACACAAAGTGCCTCCCATTCTCACCCATTTTTTTTAAATTTTTTTTTTTTATTTTGGACGTCTTTTTGCTTATCCTATGTATATTAGTATATATCAGGTGGCCTACATTCCGTCGATTCCGAAAGTTTGCTTTCCAACTTGGGAATGACGATAGAATAATATTTGTTAGAGAGCATTTTTGCTCATTTAAAAAATTGTTTATTAATACTCATTCAAGTATTTCATTGGTCAATATAGTGAGATCCAGAATTAAATAACATTTTGTTTACTTCTGAGTCTCACTGCATTGGCCAATGAGATGCTTGGGTGAGCATTGGTGAACTATTTTTTGGTGAGCAAAAGTATTTTCATAATTGTTTGCTTACCAAATTAAAATTCTAATGTATTACATGCAAGTGGCATGTGATATCACCAATCAATATCACAACATGTACTACAACTATTAAGCCAATTTGGAATTTACTTTTGATAGCATTAAAAAACAAAAAAAAAAAATTTTTACTATAAAGTAAAAACGATTTAGGGATACTAGCCGCCGAGGCACACGCGTTGCCTGTGCAACACGTTGGGCTTGTTATGTACTTCAAACTTCATAAAGTAAAAATAGATTGTGAATTTCTAATATTGACATGAATAAAAGGATAAACACACTAATGTATAGCACACATTACATTTATCCTATACATTAAGGAACGTTGTTTCAGATACTTAGTTTTTACATAAAACTATTCACAATCATTAAACCAAATCACCATTGACAGGATAACTGAACCGTATCAAGCACCGTGCTCATCTGAAACAGCTGCATCCATTTGTTTTCTAGCAGTATCAGCAATGTACCTGAATAAGTATTTTACATGGATGTTTAAGTTTGTGTAGAGAAATGTAACAAAATTCCCCATTCAAAATTGAAGAATAATGGGAGCAAAGGAAACCTTGTTATAGTTGTGCACATAGTCCTATGATTTAATTCATGTTGTACACGCCATCGTGCATAGAACTACAAAATAACACAATGTATTTGACAATGTTAATAGCAATGTGGTCATAAGAGAACGTCATTCTTTTAACAAAGACATGTTAAACTTACCTCAGGGAGAAAACTAACGCGTCCTCTTTTTCCCTTATTCCTTTTGAAATGTTACAAAATTAGTAAGCAACATATGCACACAAATATAAAGTAAGTAAATGACACTATTATGTACCTAACGATGGAGAACTTACTTTTTTCCTATCATTTCCTGCAACACTTTGTTGATCATTTTGCATAGTTGCCTTTTATCCGCTTTAACTATGCACATCCAACCGGGACTGTAAATAGAAAGACTAATGACCTGCACATTATAATTGTAGATCTGTGAACATGCTCCAATTGATATCATTAAAAATGGAGTCTACCTTCTCTTCAAATGATATATACGCAGGCAATGGTTTGTAATCTTCAAATAATTCCCAAAGCTCATAACGTTCCATCCCTGAAAAATAGGATGTTATCCCCCCAATTTTGAAATAAGATAGAAAGAAAGTATAAGTTAATGGGCAGTTAAACATGTATGGTACCTTGTGCAGTTTTCCGTAATTTTGTTAAAGAAGCAAAACTTCTTTATACACGACGTTTCTCGTGAAAGATTCGTTCCCATCGTTATCAACTCCTTTTGTAATCAATACTTTGGTTGCATCATTACAAATTCCACGTGATAAGGCAACATATAGTTGTCCATGACTGAACACATGGTCCGGAAGGTATATACCCACGTGCGGGATTGTTTGACCTTGAGACTTATTTATAGTCAAAGCAAAACTCAATTTTATCGAAACTTGACGTCTTGTCATATCAAAGGGGAGCTTTATACTATCCGGTGTCTTTAAAGGGATCCTTGGCAAAAAAACTCGTGTTCCAGCACATTGACCAGTTAAAATTTCAGCATCTATCATGTGATCAAATTTTCCACGACATAACAACCGGGTGCTTGCCATTACACAAACCTATTTTTGGATCAATATTCCTGAGAAGCATAATGGGTGCACCCCGTTTCAGTGTCAGTTTATGTGGAGGCAATCCACCTGGTGATATTGAATTCAGGAACTCTTGTTGGTACAAATTTCTTGGATCATCATGAATAGAGTCATAAGAGTATAACGTCTCTTCTTGTCCAGGGAACATGTTAATTATCCTTTCATTTAACTTGTCAACTTCTTCATTTCGAGGAGTAAGTATAGCACGTTCTACCATGTATTTGGGATCGAGAGTATTGGTGCAATCTAAATTAGGGAAAACTTTGCGTACCAATTGATCTATAGATTGATCCCCTTCCCATGGTATCACCATGGATGATGGTAAATTTATCATGTCATCATCAATTATAGGTTCAACACCATTCCCGACGCGGAGCAAGAATTGTGCAAATTGTTGGTCGCCCCGTGATCTCATATTTTGCTTCAATCGTAGAACTCGAACGATACTCCAAAATGATGCTCTAGTGATTGAGGCGTCAATCAATTCAGACCTTGTACCTTTAGGAACAACAGGAAGTACTTGACGAAAATCTCCCCCAAAGACCATAATTTTCCCACCAAATGGTGATTCAACTTCCATGATATCTCGAAAAGTGCGGTCTACAGCTTCAAAGGCATAACGATGTGCCATCGTTGCTTCATCCCAAATAACAATAGCTGTAGTTCTTATCAAAGATGTCAAGTTAGATTGTTTACTAATTGAACATGTAGACGAAGCATCGGGATTGATAGGATTCTTAAATCGAGAATGGGTCGTTCTTCCCCCCGGCAATATAGTAGCAGCTATTCCTGATGTTGCTGTTGCAATTGCTATATGACCATCTTTCCTTAACCTTGCAAGCAACGTACGATACAAATATGTTTTTCCAGTACCTCCGGGACCATCCACAAAGAATATAGCATGCTCATGTCGTTCAAAAACTCCAATGATTGAATCAAATGCAAGCCTTTGGTCTTCATTCAATTTGTCAATTGCCTCTAGATCCTCTAGAAGAATATTTATTGATAGCTCATCTTCGATAACCGTAGGAACTTGTGATAATCTTTCATATCCTTCCGTAATTGCAGGCAAGTCATAGTCTGAAATCAATTTATTATGTTGTACTAATAATCCATTTAAGTCTCTCAGTAATCTATTCATGACGACAACATTATTGAATGTACTTGACGAAGGATAGTCTTCAACCATGACATAAAAAAACTCATCCCATAGACTTCGTACTCTTGTTGGCTCGCAATATACCAAAATCGTAACAAACAATCTTCTGAAGGCACTTGGCATTCTTATTGAAGATGCCTCAAGTAAGCACTGACGAATGCTATCATCATTTTCCAATAAACCGCGACTTTTGGCTACTTGCTTAAACGTTGTGCACTCTACCCCATTAACTGTTAGCAGATCTTCATAAGATTGTAGACCCCTTACATGATTGAGAATGACACGAAGGTAGAATAAATCACCTTGCGATGGCGAAACTGTGTATATTCTACCGATAACCCTTAGCCGGTTTCTCCTCCTTCTCCACATTTTTTGGTTTCCACCAATCCATCTATAATTCTCTAGAATCTCACGATATAAAAGTCGACGGGCATCTGGGTCCACACGATTCAAAGTGAAAAACTCAGTTAACATTGTTTTTGAAAACATATCATCACACAAAATATCCGATAGGTTTTGATCACTGTAAAATCGAACATGTTGGCTGTTAGGTAGATGAATCTGCAATCGTTCTACAGATGGATAGATTTGGCTATGTGGGAATTTATACATCTTCCAGAGTGCCTCTGTTGCACAAACCCATCTTGCATCGACAAATTGTTGAACTTCATCATAGTCAGGTCCTGGACGCACTTCAAGAGACACTCGGTCTGGACCCTTATGAACATATTTGTATAAGCATTTCACGCTTTTGATGCTGCTACAAATCTCGACGTTGATATGACAATCGTATTTTTGTAGCAACCATGCATTATATGGAACAACCCAACTATTGTCGACCAATATGTTTCGATTATGGTCAAGTGGAAGAGGTTTCCTATCCTGTCTTCTATAAATGGGATATGAATCATTCCCTTGTATGGTTCTCGAAGAAAATGGTCTGGGATATTTTTTTACTGCATTTTCCATTTTTCATACAGGGGGAGTTTGAGTTATGGGCACCACAGGGACCATGAATCATGTGTTTGGTAACTGCAAAATATAGTGCAGGTTGTTCCTGTTTGTTTGGTATTTCAGCTCTAACCACACGATCATAATCATCGGGATTATTTATCTTGTCATTTTCATCCAATATGAGAAGCATGTGTACATGCGGTAGTCCTCGTTTATGATATTCAAAGACATGGACATGTGCTACAACTCTCCCCAACACGCCTCTCACAAAAAGATCAGTCTTTAACTCTTCAAACCTTGCGCGAAATACTCGTACTACCAAATCTGGACGATCTTGTGGTGATTGTCCTGGTAACAACTCATTGGTAATTTCTTCCCACTTTGGATTACACGTCATTGTGATAAAAAGATCTGGTTTTCCAAAATTTTGAACCAGAGCCATAGCGTCGTGATATCGTTGGTACATGTCACAGGGACTTCCAATAAATGACGATGGTAATATAGTCCTCCGACCAACGTTTCCTATTTTTAAGGGATCCATTGAAGTGAAAAAATTAGTGAATGACAAAGTTTTTAAATTATTACATTTAATAGAGATCAATTAGATATTTATTACCTGCATTGTTTTCTCCTGCATTAAAACAATCTTGTAGTCCTTGATACATTTCAGCTCGAATCGTCCGTTGATTAAAACGTATCCACTTAAGACGCTGGCTTTCAATTTTGACGTAATTATCAACAAAGTATTGTTGAGAAAGGCGTCCCAATCTAAGAAGAGGTGATGGTTGATTATGCCTGATCTGGAAGTAAATGCTTGAAATTTACTACCAGGAAAAAGGAAATTGAACTCTTGATAAAAATAGACATTTGTAAACGTGGATACCTGTGACATAAAAGCGTAAAAGTCACGACATGTCACCCGTCTTCCATTTTCATCACGCGTATTGACGTCCCAACCATATGTTCCATAAGGCAATAATAGTGGATATTGTAAAGGGTCATAGTAACCAGCAATATCTTGGACATTGGTGAGTCGTCCACTAAAGGTTTGAACAATGATATCCCTCCCATTTAGATTTCCAACTTCATCACCGCCAACTACAATAGCTGCAACTTGAGATGCAGTAGGGAGGCAATACTGACACGCCGTTGAAGGTTGTTCTTTAATGATGAGCCTACAACTTTGTATGTCGTGCCGTTGTCCTATTTGGCGAAATGTGTGTACAAACGGGTTGTGGTCATTTAAGATACGTTGTATCTTTTCAAAATATCCCTATTCAAGGATTCACTTTCCATCATCCTATTTTGAATTTCATTTGCTGTGTCATATATATACATCTATAGGAAACGTGGCCTCGCATTTTCAGCAGGAAAAAGACCCCCAATCGTATGATAAATTGATCCCTGTGCACGGAATGTATATATCCCACGACTTCTACTTCCCAAGCTTTCATCAACATGCACTCCCATGGAAGTAAATGAAAAGACATGGTTATAAGCTCTAATATTTTGCCTAAAATGACGCCCCTTGGCCGTTTGGGATGACAGCAAATTAAGCATTTCTAGTGGGTAAGGTACTTGTTGCAATGCAACTTTGCCATTTAAGCAGCACATATCATAAGTTTCATGATGGAATTTGTGTGCGTGACAATATGGACATGTGGTCGGTGGAGGCAATAGAAGTTTTTGGGGGGCAACATTTCCATGGGATTCTCTAGCACTGTTATAAGTTGTACGTGGCTCATTCCTACGCTCAACTTCTAAGTTAATACTGCTATCCTGAGCGTCGTCGGCAATCATGTGAAAATTTTCTTGTTCTGTTTACAATAGATAAATTTGAGTAAATAATTACACTTCACAGTAAACATGATTGAGTTAAGTATGTTGCAATGAATTCAGTAAAAATGTAATAGCTTGCAAGCAACCTAATATTCCAAAAATTTGAATTGTATTTACAATTTAATAGTGTTCAATGCCCTATTATATAGCCTTCAGTAAAGTAGAGAACTAACAAAGCAAAAAACATTTATATAATCTGTTGTTTTGGTACCTGCTTCCATGATGATCGCTGAGGATTGGTTAACAATTGTCGAAGAAGTTGGTATACCCGTGTTCTGCGCAACTGTATAGAAGAGCATTAGTGAGATTTTTCATTTGTGGTAGAAAAGAAAAATTCAAAGGGAAGTACATACGTTGGTGACTAAATTCGGAGTCTAAATTTTGTAATCCAGGTGGTAGCATATTTGAACGTGCCATTCTTTTCAGTTGGATCAAGCTGACTCTGTTGTGTCCGCCACTGTGATTCTGTTATGTAAAAATCAGTTATATGTAGATTTTTTTATATTAAAGAAAAAGGGGAAAATAAGAGAGAAGAATAATGAAAGAAAATAGAAGATTATAGGAAGCACATGCACTAATTATGTTTTTAACTACTTGAAATTTCATTAGTACCCCTACTTCCCAATATGTGATGGTTAATTCAGATGAACTAATTTTTTTTTTTTTTTGGGAAATACGTTGTGAAGAAGAAAGTATAGATACTATAGAATTTTGAGAATTTTAATGATTGTGAATAGTTTTATGTAAAAACTAAGTATCTGAAACAACGTTCCTTAATGTATAGGATAAATGTAATGTGTGCTATACATTAGTGTGTTTATCCTTTTATTCATGTCAATATTAGAAATTCACAATTTAATATTAAGCTTTCACTCAATTCTCACATTCTAATTTGCTAAACAGTTGTAAGCTTCACATTCCGGTCTACCAAAACTGCAAAAAAAAAAAAAAGACTGCCTCACATTCAAATTCAATTTCCAAACTTCTGCCTCACAGTGACTTACAATAAAATCGAACCACCCCTTCCATCCCTCATCTCTCTCTATCTCTCTTTCTCTCTGAAAGCAATTGATGCCCATGGGTCTTCACAGTTTAGCAATATAGGAAGATTGCAAAGTTAAGGATGAAAGTTTCCCTAATGGTTGGTTCGAAAGGTAGTTCTCATTCCGGTTCTCTCTATGAATTCGAGTTTGGAACCCATTCAATTTTCTTTTTACGTTTTGTAATTTCTCTGCTTTATTGTTTAATATTCCTTTTCCCAATGATGGTTTTTTTAATGAATAATATTGGGGTTTGAATGTTACTATAATGCATTGCACACTCAATGACAATGAGTGCAAATTTCTTTTTTTGCATCTTTTTGTAAGAATCTTTATGCGATGATGTATATGTAATATTTTTTTTGGATGAGCAAGTAAAGTGTTTTTTTTTTTAACTTTGATATCAATATCATTCTCCACCCAACTATCAAATTTTATTTATTTGATAAGTTAGGTATACAAAATGGCTATTATCACGCACATTTGTTGTCAAATCTTGAATTGAATGGTGAATCAGTTCGCATAATTTATGAATCGTGAATTATATCGAATCATGAATCATAATGTTCAATTTTTCTCAAAAACTAAGTAAAACATACACAAATGCGCAATGCTTAAAATTAACAAAATAACAATTTAACATAAGTATCATGTAATATCAAGGCTCAAAAATATTGAAAGTTTTCCGCTTAAACCGTAGACCTTCAATGTTGAGAATTTTGAATAGTGAATCATATTAAATTGTGAAGAAGAAAGTATAGATACTATAGAATTTTTTTTTTTTTTTTATACCTTTTCTATATATCTAAATAAAATCATTATGCTTTTTATTGATTAATTTTGTGAATTGCACACACAACATGTAAATTTAAAATTCTCAAAATTCACTATTCAACGTGTAAAAATATTGTAAATAGTATAGATAGTATAGATTTGAGAATTGTTGTAAATAGTATAGATACTATAGATTTGAGAACTACATTTGGGACGCAAATTTAAAAAGCATTAGTAAGGGAATTAATTTTTCATGTTAAAAGTATAAAAATACATGAGTGAAGCTTACAACTGTTTAGCAAATTAGAATGTGAGAATTGAGTGAAAGCTTAATATTAAATTGTGAATTTCTAATATTGACATGAATAAAAGGATAAACACACTAATATATAGCACACAATACATTTATCCTATACATTAAGGAACGTTGTTTCAGATACTTAGTTTTTACATAAAACTTTTCACAATCATTAAACCAAATCACCATTGACAGGATAACTTAACAGTATCCAAAATCCCCATAGTATTACACTGATAAATCCCCAAAAGTTAGTGTACTTGAACCAAAAAAAAAAGGAAAAAAAAAAAAAGAAAAAAGAAAAATGGGTATACTTGATGGAGTTTTCCCTAATAAATAATCGCGGTCAAACAAATTGAGTGCTTCTCACGCTTGTACATGAACATGATAATTTTGGCAGCATGTGAGTGCGTATGTATGTGCTGCATGTAAGAGCAATTATCATACCTCGTTGGAATTCATCATACTGTCAGTGGTGTTGATGGTATCCTTAAATCAATTTCTTCTGGTTTGGACTTTACGAAGCTTTTGCAGTAATATTTTGCCGAGCATTTTTTTCTATAAATGTTTGATTGGGTGTCAGTTGTAATAATAGTGGGGAAGAATAGTATCGTGGGGTAGTTTTTCTTGGTTTGACAGTTATGGGTTTGATGCAATTTTTGTGCGGACAGTTTTGTACAGGCAGAGATATATTTGTGATGAAGAAAGTATATTGGTATTGTTGTAAATATGGGGTGTTGGTGATTCTTATTGGTACCCTTGGCTTTCTCTTTATATAATAGGATAGATACATTAAGGAACGTTGTTTCAGATACTTAGTTTTTACATAAAACTTTTCACAATCATTATACCAAATCACCATTGACAAGATAACTTAACAGTATCCAAAATCCCCATAGTATTACACTGACAAATCCCCAAAAGTTAGTGTACTTGAACCAAAAAAAAAGGGAAAAAAAGAAAAAGAAAAAAGAAAAATGGGTATACTTGATGGAGTTTTCCCTAATAAATAATGGCGGTCAAACAAATTGAGTGCTTCTCACGCTTGTACATGAACATGATAATTTTGGCAGCATGTGAGTGCGTATGTATGTGCTGCATGTAAGAGCAATTATCATACCTCGTTGGAATTCATCATACTGTCAGTGGTGTTGATGGTATCCTTAAATCAATTTCTTCTGGTTTGGACTTTACGAAGCTTTTGCAGTAATATTTTGCCGATGTTATAAAACTAATGATTAAACATGCACACGATGAATAATTAACATAAAGGAACACAAATATTTCAGGTGGTTCGGCAATTTGCCTACGTCCACTGCAGAGGGGATCATATTTATTGTTGTGATAACAGTATAATACAAGCACTCTTATCTTACCAGTATATTACACTGATATATTTCTTCACTTGAATCTTCAATCTAATCTTTCACTAAATCTCTTCTCTATATCACTTCGTCACCCCCATTGAGAATGTTCATTCCTCTTATAAGAAACTCATTTATGTCTTCTTCTATAATCACATGATATGTAGATCCAAATTTCTTAATTAAACTAAAGGCAACAAACATTCACATGCTACTAACTAACAAAATTGCATCCCTCCAAAAATTGACATGTGATAGACATCCAATATATATATATATATTCATAATACTCCCCCTTGGATGTCTATCTAAAAGAGAATATTCTTGCCAATCGATTGCTCCCCTTCATGTCGACATGAGCATGAATTTTTCAAGAGAACTCTTTCAGTCGGCGCATCCCAATTCTATGCACTAGCTTCTTGAACGTTGAAGCTGGTAGTGCTTTGGTGAATAGATCTGCCAGATTATCAATAGAGCGTATCTGTTGAACATTGATTTTACCCTTTTCTTGGAGCTCATGTGTATAGAAGAATTTTGGTGAGATGTGCTTGGTTCTGTCACTTTTAATGAATCCCCCTCTGATTTGTGCTACACATGCAGCATTATCTTCATAGAGTGTTGTTGGTGTATCTTTGATTGAAGATAAGTCACACGACTCTCGTATATACTGTATCATGGATCTCAACCAAACACATTCACGACTGGTTTCATGTAATGCAAGAATCTCGGAATGATTTGAAGAAGTGGCAGTCAGCGTCTGCTTCACAGATCGCCATGATATAGCAGTATCGCCACAAGTAAATACATAGCCGGTTTGAGATCTAGCTTTGTGTGGATCAGAAAGATAACCAGCATCAGTGTATCCAACTAATGGTGATTTGGATTCCCTTGGATAAAATAATCCTAAATCAATTGTACCACGAAGATAGCGGAAAATGTGCTTGATTCCGTTCCAATGTCTTCGAGTTGGAGCTGAGCTAAATCTTGCTAGCAAATTGACAGCAAATGCAATATCTGGTCGTGTACAATTTGCAAGATACATGAGAGCACCAATTGCGCTCAGATATGGTACTTCGAGGCCAAGTAACTCCTCTTCATCATCTTGAGGACGATAGGGATCCTTCTTTACATCAAGTGATCGAACTACTTGACACGAGAATTTTCTTGTGCGCTCTTGTGCAATACCCAAGTGTAGGTAGACGTGCAAGTAATATCTGGTAAGACCAGGTCGATCCCACAGGGAAGGTGTTGACCTAATGAATTAGACTAACCTCTAAAGAAAACAAAATAAAATAACTAAGTTTGAATGAAGGTGCAGAACACGAAGTTCCACAAACTAAGATTACTAATGACAATAATTGAAATTAATTAAACAATTTAACTAGCTATTGAAAACAATATTCTAAATTCCGTTGTTTAACTTTTAAAAGAAAGTGTTGGGATTACACGAATCCACAGTAACCTAGCCATCTACCATGCATTTGCCATGAAGCACAACGGAGTATATTACCTACAGTTTTCCGTATTCCTCAAAAGAAATAAAGATTCTATGGCCCTTTCATGACCGGGACCATATCATCACAGTTAATTTAAATACGTGAAAGCGGTTTAATTCAATAATTAAGACTCGCATCCTCAATGGTGTTAGCATTGAAAATGGTTTGCAAAATGTATTGAAAGAAAATGCCTTCGGGCCTTAGTTTTAAAACTGTTTTGACAGACTGAGCATTTATTTGGGACAGAATGATAACAAGTCCTAAAACAAAAAGTCCTGGAATACTGCAGGTAACATCCTCAAGAATCCGAGAGTTCGATCGATCGACGCGCCTTCGATCGATCGAAGACCTTCATCCCTCAATCGATCGAACTAACTTCGATCGCTTGACTGTCTCTGGTTCGATCGATCGAACTGACTTCGATCGATCGAACACAGCGATTATTCTGCTGCATGGCAGAGGCTGGAGATCACTGTTTCATCGTGATCTCCCAACCTGGGACTACTCAGACATCGTCTGGAGTGTCGAGGATTGATTTTTAACGTAAGAAAACTTTAATACCATGTTTGGTTGTGAGTTATTCATTAAAACTATGAAATCTATGATTTTACCAATGTTTAGCATGCAATATCACGAGATGATGGATTAAACTACTCCTAATACGTGCAGAGAATGAATAAACAGTATATAGATAACCTGGAATAGAAGATACTTGTATAAACTTAGAAGAATCCAACCCACAATCAATGGAAAACCTACAAAAATCAAACAAAAACTCTCTATCTCTCCTTCTAAACTGTTAAAATGTAAAAGTGGCCGTCCAAAAGGACGTGAACAAAACACATATATATAGAAAAACCTAAAGCACTAGGGTTAAAACCCGCATTCTGCTGCGCACGCAAATGTTTCTGGAAATACCCCGTTCGATCGATCGAACTGCTTTCGATCGATCGAAACCTTGATCTTCAAGCGCTTCTACTCTGTTCGAGCGATCGAACTCTCGATCGATCGAACCTTCTACGATCGATCGAACTTCACTTTTCAGCTTTGACTTCTTTTGTTTGCATTCCAGCATTCCATTTATTCTGATACTCATCTGTTTAGTCCGCACAGCAGTGATCTGCATAAACAACAGCTAAAACAATACAACTTATCATAGATTAATCATACTGTATAAAAATTAGCCATGTAATGCAAATTGCAGATAATACGGGAAGTTGTGATCAAAACTACTACAATTCTTCCTTTTAGCGCGGTTGTATTTTACAAATACCCCCGCTTTGCACAACCCCCAACTAGCTTATTGCTAGTCCCTAGCGATAAAGCGAAAATAAAAATAAACTTAAACCAAACACTCCTAAACTAATACTACCTCAACTAAGAAACAAAGAAAAACTAAAAAAAACTAAACTAAGATAGAGAGAAAAATTCCTAACTCACTTTCGCAGGAATCGCGATTGCATTTAGCGAATGCAACAAGCCGTTAAACCCCTAGGTTCCCCCTAGTGGACGAGTGTTGTCTCGTGAGGGTTTGCAGTGAATATACCCACAAAATTCCAGTTTTTAGCTCAAAAAAGAATTAGAATAACTTTGTAGAATTCCACCTTCCATTAAACTGTTAATTCAACTCTACAAGAATATAATATCCTCTATCAACTCATGGAAGAGATCCACATGCTCTCCTATATCACCAAGTAAAATATACAAATGTATTACCATCATGCACCCGTGTGTGTGTGGAATTAACAACCATGCATTTAACCCTTATTAGGAGTTATCTAGATTATTGTACTTTGGAAACTTGCAGTTTTAGCTCAATTCTCACATTGGTCACACTCAAAACGAACGTCTCTCAGAAACTTGCTTTACAATGATCGCACATAGTATGAAAGCTTTGAGAAGAATGATATTCTAAGTGCTAATGCTTTCATATTTTACTCTATGAAAAACGGACATTTAAGAGTGTAAAGTCTCATGAATGGAATACTACTTACTAGAGGAGCGAAATACCGTGGATAACTCAACTCACACTTTCATGTTCAAATCAATTGTTGAGAATCTTCAAGACTTTGAATTATGGCTTTTATTTAGTAGGTGGGGGTGTTGTAGAGAAGAGTGTGCTTTTTAGTATGTGATGGAATTTCCACTTCTCTGTTTATTCTTTATTCTTTTCTCCACCCAATCTCCCATTCATTTCTTCATTTTTTTTTTTTTTTTTTATATATAACTCCTTCATTCATCATCACATTTTTTTTTTTTTTTTTTTTTTTTTTTTTTTTAACCTGGAATATCCCACAACAACTTCCTTCCATTTCACATACTTTGATGACTCATTCTCAATAAATTTATCAAACAGTTCGATGAGGTCAAGGTATAAATCAAGGATTTGGATTATTGTGATTTTTATTGGAAATATTTATTTGAGGTGGGATCAGGAATGAATTCAATGAATGTCAGTAAGCTATGTTAGGTAAAGGAATGGGTAAACGATGGCTTGAATCATTTTCTCAACTTTCAATTTTTAGCACTTAAGTGTTTATCGAGTGTAATTGGTAAATCCTGAACATTCTCCTCTAATAAGCAGTCAAAACTTTTAACGAAAACTGAGACTTAACAACGAATTCACAAATATACGCAAGAAAAAACCATTCGACAATGTATGCGAATCCCCTCAGAAATGAAGATTGGCTCAAAAACTCACAAAGGGTTATTAGCTTCCACTACTTGTTCTTTTCGCACAATATTCATGTTAACTCCATTTTCAAGTTTTCTACATGGCTGCTAATTAGTGTGCACAAGTATTGGGTACATACTAGCTTTACAGATGCAATTCATTTCAGTGATACAGAAAAACGCGTGGATTTAATCCATAAAAAGATAAGAATACTACAAATGTATCATTGTCTAATTAACAAGCAGGAGAAGTTATTCAGAGTTATTCTATCAATACTATTCAATAAAAAATTTTTCAAATTTTGAACAGACTGTGTTCTCATTAAATTTAAAACATATCTAAGTGCAAAAACTGATTATTACGGGTGTATACCTATCTATTATCTCCTACCCCCAACTGAAAACAACAAAGTCCCCAGAAGTTGATTTTCAAGAAATAAAATAGATGGGTATCACCTGTATGGAGCAAATGTATGATCGCAAACGAGCAACCTAGCATAGAAAGGTAGAACACAATCTCCAAAATAAACAGGATCAATAGATAACAATAATGCAATCAAACCAGGATCCAAACAACCACACCACAATAATATGAACAGAGTAAAATAAAATACAAGCAGTAATAAATACTGTCCATACAATACCAACTAACCAGATAATACAACCAAAACCACCACATATACAGCCAACCAAAAATATAACAAAAATCAGAACACTACTAACCCAAAAATACATAACTACCACCTCCCCAACTAAACTAATCGACTCCAGACGGCGTATCAGCTGCTACATCAGAAGGGATGTCGATGGGAGCAGGCGGCAATACGATAGTAGTAGGAGCAGTAGTAGATGGCTCGGAAACAGTGGTGGAAACAGGATCAGTAGCCTCAGAATCTGGGGCAGCAGATGGTGGATCAGTAAGTGGTGGATCCGTAGGAGTAGCAACATGGGACGGATCAGCAGCAGGCGGAGCAGATGGGGTGGCCGTGGGATGGTGAGCAGAGTGAACAGCCTGATCAACCCCTATCTGAATCAAAATGGACTCCAGTAGAGTCTGTATATGATCCATCCGGCCCTCGAGTCTAATCCTGGCCTCTCTCTCCTCCAATAATAACTCGCGAACTGTCGGGAGAGGCACAGAAGAAGAAGACTCTCCCTGGGCACGAGACTGCGACCGCTGTCGCAGCTCAAACTGCTGAACCGCAGCAACTGGATCATCCTCATCATCTGAATCAAGCTCCTCCACCTCTGTGGGTGTCCCTGAAGCTCCAGCCTCCGTGTCTGTACCGCCACGCCTCTTCTTCCTCCCCCGCACCCTCGCTGTCCCTTTCCCCTTGCGCTTCCTCTTCTGAGCGTCGGAGCGGCGAGCAGCCGCCTCGCTAAATCGGCGGGGAGAAGGGCGGATATCATCTCCAGGGAGCTCGAGGAACCCGGCATCGGCCATGACCCTCTGAATAGCCCAAGCACCCTTCAGGTGCTTCCTGGACGAGATATAACGGGTGGGGTGGACCATAAAATCGATGTATAGGCGTGGTATACAAACTGGCTGACCTGTCCCCACAGCATATAAGACTCGCGCATACCAAGCCGCGATCTTCTCCCGATAGGACGTCACTAGGAGGCAGTTACTGAGGACCAAATGAAGCATGTGGTAGTCATCGGTGAGAGAGTGGTCCTCGATCAAAGCATCGCCATCCCAAGACGGAACGGCGCCTCCAGTGAGCTCCCTGATAATAGCGGATGGTGGGGTCACGGGTGCATCAGGCCGGTGGGGGCAAACATAATCAGGTACCTCTGGTACCCCCAACGAGGCGGAAACGGTCGCGGGACTGATGATGAATGAACGACTCCGGAAGAAGGCACGATAAGTGAATGGTACAAACGGGTCGCTGATCATAGTCGCACACGCACCTCTGATCCAGGATAGGTTGACCCTCTTGGCCAACGACAGGAGATCGAACCAGTGCGGCATCGCGCGGATCCGTGTGAGGAACCACGGGCTCTCAGTCCAGATATGCTCAATGGGGCGCTCAATCATAACCATCCGAGTCTGGAAGTACCGCTCGAACCAAACCCTATCCTCGTTATTTCGGAACCCGTGAGCGGGTACCGGATCTGGTATAGTACGATCGAGGGGCTTGGACTTATGATAGCCCGTCACTGGGTTCATCTTTGGCAGTCCTGAAAATAAGACCACACACTATACAGATAAGAATAAGAAGAAAAAGAAACAAAACAAACACTGCTGGAGTTCGATCGATTGAACTGAGTTCGATCGATCGAACTGGAGTAGACTTCGATCGCTTGAAAATTGTTCGATCGATCGAACATCACCCCTTCGATCGCTCGAAACCAGTTCGAGCGATCGAACACAGCGGTGTTCAGAAATCGCAGAAACAAAAAGAAAACCTAAGTTACGCTACCAACAGACAATCCTAAGACCAAGGGGACACCCCCTTGGGATTTTCTAACACGAACAAGAAGGAAAAAGAAAACACAAACGAACGGGGCCTACCTCGGGTCAGAACCTGCAGTGGGGACGGAGAGATGATGAGATGAAGATGAAGGGGATCAGAGGATTGTTCAGGGCGTCCTTTTGGATGCCAGAAATTGAAATTTTTCCGAGTCGCCTTCTCCCTGTCTTCGAGCGATTGAGGGTGAGAGTGAGGGAAATGAAGAAATGTCCTGAAGACGCCTCGTTTAAATGCTTCGTTCGATCGATCGAAGAATGTTCGATCGATCGAACACAAATCCTTCAATCGATTAAACGTAAACTACAAGCGCTTGAACATGCAGGTTTCGATCGATCGAACTGAGCTCGATCGATCGAACACAAAAATTCCAAAATTCATTGGGATATGAACCACATCACTCCCAACTATCACAAACAACTCTGGACATGCAGAAAGACTGAAAGAACAGTTGAAGAACAAGCATGTAGTGCAGAAATGTATCCCCAGAATAGAAGATTGCAATTTATATCAAAATAAAACTTTATTATTGCATCCAAATTGCACCATTATCATCCCCAACTGTGGTAAAAACCTTATTGGACTAGAAAACCAAAAATAAAACTAAAACTAAACTGAAAACAAATTGTCAAGGATTACATTCCAGTTGCTAAACAAGAATTGAAATTGAACAGAAACAATTGAAATGTAGCACTAGTCTTCGAGTATAAAAATTTCCTCTTCCACGATCTCCTCATAATCCTCCGAATCTTCAGATGTGAAGTCCAAACTTGATGATTCCCTTTCCCAGAACAATCGGAAAGCAGCAAGGACATCATCGAACAAATCTGGAGTCTCTAAGGAAGTGATAGCATTGGCAAGAGGTGATCCGCATGGAGATAGAGATAACGGAGTGATATTGCGCAATGGACATTCCTCTTGTGGCGGAGTCTGCGGCCGTTGAATGTAAAAGCCATGAAAGAGCTGATGTGGAAGGAAAATAGGTGGGTATGGAAGATTCATAGTGACAATCCTGACAAAGAAAAGAAAAAACAAAGAAGAAAATAAACAAAACGACATCAAGATATTGGAATACAAAAAAAAAAAAAAAAAAAAAAAAAAAAAAAAAAAAAAACGAAAGGAAAAACAAGGAACAGAAACAAACAAAACACAGAAAAATGACCAAGTTCCAACCTCACTATCGGCAGGGATTCCCAAAATGCACTAGCAGGTAAAGGGCATTGAAGCCTGAAAAGCAAATAGCTCAAGTGCACATAGCGGTATGGGACCAACTCAAACATGAGGAAATCATCCACGAAAACAAAGACAGCATTGTGGCGTTCTGGGACGACATCTTGGAGGATATGATCTTCCCATGGCTCCCACATATCATCGTTTTCCCATTGGGCCATGAGGGCATCATCCACCATTCTCCCCATGTACAGGTCGTCGTCCTCATCCAACTCTTCCTCATTAGGAAAGTCCATATTTTCAAACGGATTGATGTCCAAGAGAGCAGGGTCGAATGGGATATATCCGATGGAACCATTGATTCGAGTGTGAACCTCAGGATCATAAGGATGCAAGGGGCAGGGCGTGGGTTCACCCTCAGTCCAGGTGCCACAACAACACTCGGAATCAGCCCATGAACCAATTGAATGGACATCATCACCTCGCATATTCACCTGCAGCAGAGTGGTTTAAGGAATAATGGATTAGAACTAAATCACAATTACGAAAGAAAGAACAACCAAACACAAAAGAAAGAAAGAACTAAAATGCAAGGAAAGAAAAGAAATACAACAACAAGTTGGAATTCCACTTGAGATTTTTAAGTGATGGAATAGGTGGGCTCATCCAGCTGGATGTGCTCCACTTCAGTGCGAAAATTCTCCAAAAACGGCTTCAATCTTTGGCCATTGACCTTGAAACACTCATCGTTCTTGGGATTGACAATCTCAACCGCCCCATGTGGAAAAATAGTCTTTACGATGAACGGGCCTGTCCACCGGGAACGGAGTTTTCCTGGGAAAAGATGGAGGCGAGAGTCATACAGCAACACTTTCTGCCCCGGCTCAAATGATTTACGAAAAATCGTACGATCGTGTCGAGCCTTCAACTTTTCCTTATGCAACTTTGCAGAGTCATACGCATCTCGTCGTATTTCCTCTAGCTCTGCAAGTTGGAGCTTGCGCAGCTGACCTCCCTCTTGAATGTCAAAGTTCAATGAGCGTGTCGCCCAATAAGCTTTATGTTCAATTTCAACCGGAAGGTGGCAAGCTTTCCCGTAAACTAGTCTATACGGGGACATACCAAGATTCGTCTTATAGGCAGTACGGTATGCCCATAACGCGTCAGTCAATTTGTATGCCCAGTCTTTTCGATTGGAACTAACCGTTTTCTCGAGAATATGCTTAATTTCTCGGTTAGCCAATTCTGCTTGCCCATTTGACTGTGGATGATAAGCAAGAGCGATTTTATGATGGACTCCGTATTTCTTGAGAAGTGACTCCAAGGGCTTATTGCAGAAATGCTTGCCTTGATCACTTAATAAAGCTTTCGGAGTACCAAAACGAGACAGAATATGCTCTCTGAGAAATGACATGACTGTTCTGTGATCATTTCGTCTCGTTGGTATCGCTTCTACCCATTTCGATACATACTCCACAGCAAGGAGTATGTACTCACAGTTATTCGACTTGGGAAATGGGCCCATAAAATCTATGCCCCAACAATCAAATATTTCAATTGTGATGATAGGGGTTAGAGGCATAGAATTCCTTTTAGAAATGGTTCCAAGCTTTTGACAGCGTTGGCATGTCTTACAAAAGGAATAAGCGTCTTTGAAGACTGTGGGCCAATAAAAACCGCTTTGCAACACTTTTTGTGCGGTCTTCTGCGACGCAAAATGGCCACCGCATGCCTCAGAATGACATGACGCTAAGATAACGGTTATATCCTCGTTGGGTACGCAACGCCTGATGACCTGATCAGCACAGTATTTGAAAAGGTATGGGTCATCAAAGAAAAAATGGCGTGCAAACGAGAGGAACCGTTTCCTATCTTGATTCGACCAATGGGTCGGTGTTTCACCCGTGACCAGGTAGTTTACCACATCAGCATACCAAGGCAGACTACTTACTGCCAGTAGCTGTTCATCTGGGAACTCATCTTTAATGGATTGGGATTCAGTGTTATCGGTAAAAGTCAACCGGGATAAATGATCCGCAACCACATTCTCTACTCCTTTCTTGTCCTTGATTGTTAAATCAAACTCTTGGAGTAAGAGTATCCAGCGGATAAGCCGTTGTTTAGCGTCTTTCTTTGACAAAAGATACTTGAGGGCCGAATGATCTGTAAAACAGACGATTTGGCGACCCTATCAGGTAAGACCTAAACTTGTCCAGAGCGAATACTACGGCCAGCAGCTCCTTTTCAGTAGTAGTGTAATTCATCTGAGCTTCATTTAACGTTCGGCTGGCGTAGTATATCACATGCGGCTTATTGTCCTTCCTCTGGCCTAGGACTGCGCCAATGGCGTAATCACTAGCATCGCACATTAATTCAAAAGGCAAACTCCAGTCGGGTGCCTGTATTATAGGTGCGGAGGTGAGGAGATCTTTTAAATCCTCGAAGGACTTCTGGCAACTCTCTGACCATTCGAAAGGTGCATCTTTGACAAGAAGTTGGCAAAGGGGTCGAGAGATTGCACTGAAATTCTGGATAAATCGACGATAAAAACCCGCATGCCCCAAAAATGAACGAATGTCTCGCACTGTACGGGGGACAGGTAGGTTTGAGATTATGTCGATCTTAGCCTTATCCACTTGGATTCCTTCATCGGATATTATGTGGCCTAGAACTATACCCTTGGTCACCATAAAGTGACACTTCTCCCAATTCAAGACTAGGTGTTTGTCCTCACACCTCATTAAAACCTGTTCGAGATTGCTGAGGCAATCCTCGAAGCTATGGCCGAAAACTGAAAAGTCATCCATGAAAACTTCAAGGATGTTTTCGACCATATCACTAAAGATGCTTAGCATGCACCGCTGAAAGGTAGCCGGTGCATTACATAAGCCAAATGGCATTCGTCGATAGGCGAAAGTACCGAATGGACACGTGAACGTGGTTTTCTCCTGATCTTCAGGAGCAATCTCAATTTGATTATACCCACTGTATCCATCTAAGAAGCAGTAGTACTTATGACCCGCCACTCGTTCTAGCATTTGATCCATGAATGGCAAAGGAAAATGATCCTTTCGGGTCACAGTATTTAGCTTCCTGTAGTCAATGCACATCCTCCATCCAGTGGGGACACGTGTCGGTACTAATTCACCTTCTTTATTCGGAATGACCGTTATGCCCGCTTTCTTTGGAACTACTTGGGTAGGACTAACCCAAGGACTGTCAGATATTGGATATATCATCCCAACATCAAGCAGTTTAAGCACTTCCTTCTTAACCACTTCTTGCATGTTGGGATTCAGACGCCTTTGCATTTGCCTTGAGGGTTTAGCGTCTTCCTCCAGATATATCTTATGCGTGCATATGGATGGGCTTATGCCTTTGAGGTCAGCAATTGTCCATCCCATAGCATCTTTATGCTTTTTCAGTATATCCACTAGCTTACTTTCCTGTTCATGAGTTAAAGCCGATGAAATAATTACAGGATAAGTTTTTCCAGTTCCTAGGAATGCATATTTCAGCTCTTTTGGGAGCTCCTTCAATTCTAACTCCGGGAACTGGAAACTAGAGGGCATTACCAATTTGGTTTTAGGAGGCAGTTGTTCATATGGCATGACCCACATGCAATCGGCTCTATCCTCCTCTATCGTATCCATCATAAGACACGTCTGATTTAGGTCAGCATCCAATGGAGTTGATTCTTCAGGCTGATAGTTATCGCCAAATTGAGTCATCACAACTTCCAAAGGATCTTTATAGTCGACCAAATCAACTTCATCTTCAATAACCGTGTCTATATAATGGACTTCCTCCTCATCATCGTATTCTTCAGGTCGGGGATTAGAAAAGATCTTGACATTCAATGTCATGTTCCCGAATACGATTGTCATGATACCACTTCTAATCTTGATTGTGGCATCGATGGTGTTGAGGAACGGCCGTCCAAAGATAACCGGGATATGTGCACCAGGATTAGACACAGGTTCTGTGTCCAATATCACAAAATCCACCGGAAATATAAACGAGTCTATTTGGACCAGGACGTCCTCTAATACCCCTCTAGGGTATTTCACGGATCTGTCTGCCAACTGCAAAGCAACTCGAGTGGGTTTGAGTTCACCCAACCCTAGCTGTTTATAGACTGAATATGGCAGCAGATTCACGCTTGCTCCTAAATCAAGGAGTGCGTTGTCTATCTTTTGATTCCCAATTCGGCATGAGACAGTAGGTGTACCGGGATCTTTGAGTTTTGGAGGCAACTCGTTTTGAATGATCGCGCTAGCTTGGCACGCGACATAAGCATGTTTCTTCACACTTTGCCTCCTCTTGACCGTGCATAGATCTTTGAGATACTTTGCATAGGCCGGCACCTGCTTGATAGCATCTAGGAGTGGAAGGTTAATCTTAACTTGCTTAAACAATTCCAAAAACTCCTGATTCTTCGTCTCATTCTTGGGTTTCTTCAACCGTTGAGGATAAGGTGCAGGAAAGGGGCATTTTGGTGGTTCCTCCTTAACAAATTCCTTTCCCGGCCTTCGCTCAACTTCTTCTTCTACTCTAGGAGCTTCAAGGTTTTCCTTTATTGGTTCGTCATTAGTAGACGGCTCCTCCTCTCGAGTAGATGGTAGCTCAACTTCATCATCCAACACTTCCCCCTCTTTGTACACTTCGGAAGTGGACAGAGGTATGCCTTTTTCTATGACTTTTCCACTTCTCAGTGTGGTCACAGCTTTCGCATGTTCTTGATTATTAGGACCATTGTTATGTCCCTTGGGGTTCTGAAGTGGTTGGGCAGGGAATGTTCCTCCTGAGCTCTCTTGCCGTGCATCTATCCTCTCTAACGTGGCAGACATTTTACTCATCATTTGGATGAGTTGTTGCGTTAGATTGGCATTAGCAAGTGGCTCCTCCTCTTGTACCTTCTTGTGCGGGGGCACATAGGCATTGGTTTGTGGTGCATTGGAGGGTTGAGCTTGATTGTAAGTATTAGTTCTGTTTTGATTGTAATGCTGGGGCGGCCTATTGTTTTGCCCTTGATATTGATTGTTGTTGTAGGGCTGCTGTTGATATTGATTTTGGGCTCCAGCATTGTTTCTCCAATCAAAACCGGGGTGATTCCATCTATTATTACTTTGAAAAGTATTGTTGGAATTCCCCGCCCCTCGAAAACCTTGCATGGCATTCATCTCTACAGGGGCTTGCTCTTGAAAATATGGCACATTAGGACAATACTGAGTTGTATGTCCCAACATGTTGCATGTGCCACATGGTTCTTCAGGCATGACTTGCCTAGAACTTTCTCCTTTCATGCTTAACTCTTCCACCTTCTTTGCTAGCTCTGCGTACTTAGTCATGAGGCGATCTTCATTGGTTAGCTGATATAGGCTTTTCTCTTCTACACAGGATATCTGTGATCGTGAGATATTGTCAGAATTTGACCATTCATGAGCGTATTCAGCTAACCATTCGAAATGGGCTTCGGCCTCTTCAGTATTTTTTCGCAGAAATGGTCCAGAGCTCATTGTTTCCACCAACTTCTTTGTTTCACCATTTAATCCCTGATAAAAGAAGCTGATCGTTCGCCATTTCTCAAACCCATGGTGTGGGCATGAGAGAAGCAAATCTTTGAAACGCTCCCACGCTTGTGTGAAGGTTTCATTGCTCTTTTGTTTATAGGAATTAATTTGACGCTGAAGATCTGTGGTCATGCGAGTAGGATAGAATTTCTTCAGAAATGCGGTGCTCATCGCATGCCAGGTGAAAATTGAATTAGGCTTTTGGGAGTGAAGCCACGCCTTCGCTTTATCTTTCAAAGTGAAGGGGAATAGCATTAAATGCGTCACCTCCCTAGGACAATTTTGCGAGAATGTTTTGCAAACATCCTCGAAATCGGTGACATGTAAATACGCCTTCTCGCTTTCCATCCCATGAAAAGTGGGAAGCAATTGAATCATCCCATTGCGAAACTGAAATTCGCCATTGTGTGGTGGGATTTGAATGCAAGAGGGCGTAGGTGCATGTTCTGGTTGCATAAGATCGCAAAGAGGACGGAGTGCCTCATCGATTGGCACCACAACATTGTCACCGTTTTCACTCTGATGATCATCCATTGATGCAGTTGGAGTGATAATCGGGTTGATGGAACTATCAGAGTCAGAGCAGTAGAATGGATTTCCAAAGAATCCTTCGATAGAATTCTCGGACATGAACTAGGAGAGTCCCTAGGGTGAGAACTTACCCAAAAGAACCGAAAAGAAAAGAAAGGAAAAATAGAAAGAGATGAAGAGAGACTGAGGTAATCTAAAGAATTGATCGTCGCCTTCCCCGGCAACGGCGCCAAAAAACTTGACACGAGAATTTTCTTGTGCGCTCTTGTGCAATACCCAAGTGTAGGTAGACGTGCAAGTAATATCTGGTAAGACCAGGTCGATCCCACAGGGAAGGTGTTGACCTAATGAATTAGACTAACCTCTAAAGAAAACAAAATAAAATAACTAAGTTTGAATGAAGGTGCAGAACACGAAGTTCCACAAACTAAGATTACTAATGACAATAATTGAAATTAATTAAACAATTTAACTAGCTATTGAAAACAATATTCTAAATTCCGTTGTTTAACTTTTAAAAGAAAGTGTTGGGATTACACGAATCCACAGTAACCTAGCCATCTACCATGCATTTGCCATGAAGCACAACGGAGTATATTACCTACAGTTTTCCGTATTCCTCAAAAGAAATAAAGATTCTATGGCCCTTTCATGACCGGGACCATATCATCACAGTTAATTTAAATACGTGAAAGCGGTTTAATTCAATAGTTAAGACTCGCATCCTCAATGGTGTTAGCATTGAAAATGGTTTGCAAAATGTATTGAAAGAAAATGCCTTCGGGCCTTAGTTTTAAAACTGTTTTGACAGACTGAGCATTTATTTGGGACAGAATGATAACAAGTCCTAAAACAAAAAGTCCTGGAATACTGCAGGTAACATCCTCAAGAATCCGAGAGTTCGATCGATCGACGCGCCTTCGATCGATCGAAGACCTTCATCCCTCAATCGATCGAACTAACTTCGATCGCTTGACTGTCTCTGGTTCGATCGATCGAACTGACTTCGATCGATCGAACACAGCGATTATTCTGCTGCATGGCAGAGGCTGGAGATCACTGTTTCATCGTGATCTCCCAACCTGGGACTACTCAGACATCGTCTGGAGTGTCGAGGATTGATTTTTAACGTAAGAAAACTTTAATACCATGTTTGGTTGTGAGTTATTCATTAAAACTATGAAATCTATGATTTTACCAATGTTTAGCATGCAATATCACGAGATGATGGATTAAACTACTCCTAATACGTGCAGAGAATGAATAAACAGTATATAGATAACCTGGAATAGAAGATACTTGTATAAACTTAGAAGAATCCAACCCACAATCAATGGAAAACCTACAAAAATCAAACAAAAACTCTCTATCTCTCCTTCTAAACTGTTAAAATGTAAAAGTGGCCGTCCAAAAGGACGTGAACAAAACACATATATATAGAAAAACCTAAAGCACTAGGGTTAAAACCCGCATTCTGCTGCGCACGCAAATGTTTCTGGAAATACCCCGTTCGATCGATCGAACTGCTTTCGATCGATCGAAACCTTGATCTTCAAGCGCTTCTACTCTGTTCGAGCGATCGAACTCTCGATCGATCGAACCTTCTACGATCGATCGAACTTCACTTTTCAGCTTTGACTTCTTTTGTTTGCATTCCAGCATTCCATTTATTCTGATACTCATCTGTTTAGTCCGCACAGCAGTGATCTGCATAAACAACAGCTAAAACAATACAACTTATCATAGATTAATCATACTGTATAAAAATTAGCCATGTAATGCAAATTGCAGATAATACGGGAAGTTGTGATCAAAACTACTACAATTCTTCCTTTTAGCGCGGTTGTATTTTACAAATACCCCCGCTTTGCACTACCATCGGAGTACTCAATGGATGAGCATTATCCATATAGAAACGTTTTAAAATTTTCTCCGTGTATGTAGATTGATGTAAGAGGATCCCTTCAGAGAAATGCTCAAGTTGCAATCCAAGGCAAAATTTTGTTTTTCCGAGATCTTTCATTTCAAATTCCCTTTTTAAATAATCAGTGGTTCTTGTGAGCTCTTCGGGAGTTCCAACAAGATTTAGATCATCTACGTATACCGCAATAATTGTAAAGCCAGATTCTGATCTCTTAATGAAAATGCATGGACACATAGGATTATTTATATATCCTTCTTTCAGTAGGTATTCACTCAGTCGATTGTACCACATGCGTCCGGATTGCTTTAATCCGTATAAAGATCTTTGCAATTTTATCGAGTATATATTTCGTGGTTCTGAGGTATATGATTCAGGCATTTTAAATCCTTCAGGGATCCTCATATGTATGTCACTGTCTAGTGATCCATATAAATATGCTGTAACCACGTCCATCAAGCGCATATCTAGTCCTTCGGAGACTGATAGGCTAATCAAGAATCGAAACGTAATAGCATCCATAACAGGAGAATATGTTTCATCATAATCTATACCAGGTCTCTGCGAGAAACCTTGTGCTACAAGTCTGGCCTTGTATCGCACAATCTCATCCTGTTCATTACGTTTCCGCACAAATACCCATTTGTATCCAACGGGATTTACGTCTTCAGGTGTACGGACTATAGGCCCAAATACTTCCCGTTTTTCCAATGAGTTCAACTCCGCTTGGATAGCCTCTTCCCACTTTGGCCAATCCTTCCTACATCGACATTCTTCAATACTATGTGGTTCAGGATCACTTCGTGTGATTTCAAGTGCTACTGTAAAAGCAAATGCATGATCCATGACAATATTATTACGGTCCAATAAATTTCCAGTGGATATATAATTTATCGATATTTCCGTGTTGTCTAATACTTGTGCCTCTTCGGGGGCTATTTGTTCCTCTTCGGGGGAAATATAATTTCCAACGTTGGATTTATCAAGTATTTCAATCATGCCTTTTGAGGTTTCTCCAGGAATTTCTACCTCATTCATTTGCTCCTTTAGTTTTCTCTTTCTAGGAACTTTGTCCTTTGAACCACTAGGTCTACCACGCTTCAAGCGTGCCGTAGACTTACTTACCACTGCACTACCAGATTGTCCTGCAGGGACTTCAATTCTCGCAGGAGTGTTTACAGCTGGTACATGTGATTTTATCACTTTCTTTGTATCAGTGAATGCATCAGGCAATTGATTTGCAATTTCTTGTAAATGAATGATCCTTTGCACTTCAAGTTCACATTGAGTAGTACGGGGGTCAAGATGAGACAGAGTCGATGTTTGCCAAGAAATTTCTCGTTGAGCTTCAGGCTCCAGCTTTGCTCCCCCTAATGGTGGGAATATTGTTTCATCAAAATGACAATCTGCAAGCCTTGCCTTAAAAAGATCACCCGTTAGAGGTTCAAGATATCTTATTATAGATGGAGAATCAAAACCAACATAAATCCCAAGGCGTCGCTGAGGACCCATTTTTGTACGTTGTGGTGGTGCAATAGGAACTTGCACAGCACAACCAAATACTCTTAAATGAGAAACATTGGGTGGTTGCCCAAAAACGAGTTGTAACGGAGAGTATTTATGATAAGCAGTTGGTCTAATGCGAACTAATGATGCAGCGTGTAATATGGCATGACCCCAAGCAGAAACAGGTAGTTTCATTCTTAAAAGTAAAGGTCTAGCAATCAAGTTGAGACGTTTGATAAACGATTCAGCTAACCCATTTTGTGTGTGTACATGAGCAACATGATGTTCAACATGAATACCAATAGACATGCAATAGTCATCAAAAACCTTAGATGTGAATTCACCAGCATTGTCAAGGCGTATAGCCTTTATAGGGTAGTCAGAAAATTGTGCTCGTAATCGAATGATTTGGGCAAGGAGCCTAGCAAATGCAGCGTTTCGAGATGACAACAAACAAACATGTGACCATCTAGTAGAGGCATCAAGTAAGACCATGAAATAAGAAAATGGTCCAGATGCTGGATGGATAGGTCCACATATATCTCCTTGAATGCGTTCCAAAAATGCTGGGGATTCAAAGTTTACTTTTGTAGGAGATGGTCTTACAATCAATTTTCCTTGTGAACAAGCAGTACAAGGATTATCACTAGACAAAAGAATTTTCTGATTTTTCAAAGGATGTCCATGTGAGGTTTCAATGATCCTACGCATCATAATAGTCCCAGGGTGGCCTAGACGGTCATGCCAAAGACCAAAAACTTTTGGGTCAGAAAACTTTTGGTTTATCACAACATGTGATTCAATAGTATTAATTGTTGTCTGGTACAACCCGGAGGGATGAGCATGAAGTTTTTCCAAAATATGTTTTTTGTTTGAAACAACTTTAGTGATGCAAAGGTAATCAATATTACCCTCATTAACAGTTTCAACGTGGTATCCATTTCGGCGGATATCTTTAAAACTGAGTAAATTCCTTTGGGATTTGCTGGAGTATAAAGCATTTTCTAAATGAATTGTTGTTCCTTTTGATAAAATTATGCTCGCCTTTCCAGATCCTTCAATGATACTAGATGTACCAGATATTGTGTTCACACTGGCTTCTGCTAATTTTAAGTTCAAGAAAAATCTTTGGTCTCGGAGAATGGTATGTGTAGTTGCACTATCAACCAGACATATATCTCCACCTTTCATCATGCAATCTATCAAGTAATAAAATTTATATATTAGTACAAACAAAATGTTTATTCATTACTCAAGGAAAATACATGCATAGTGCTACAAGCCAAACTTTAATACATTAAGAAAAGTACATGCATATATAGTACTACAAGCCAAACATTAACACATAGCATAGATGGTCTAAACACATTCATTGTTTAAGGGACCGAAGTAAGGATCGGAGTCAACCAGGAAATCAGCCACATCAAGATGAGTGATATCCAATGGATCATCGTGGTCAACAAAATTTGTCTCTATCTTATCTTCTTTCCCTTTCCCTTTTATTGAGGCCTAATAGAGATCTACTAAATGTTTTGGCGTACGACAAGTACGCGACCAATGCCCTTTCATGCCACATCTATAGCAGCCATTTTCATCTTTCTTGACAGCTCTTTGTACGCCTTTGCCATTTTTATTCCACTTCGGGTGGTAAGGTGCATTGTTCTTGTATGGATGATAACCCTCACGGTACCAATGTTTATTTTTTCCTTGACCACGACCATGACTATGACCATGACTACGACCACGACCACGACCACGACTATGATCATTTCCACGACCATATCCATGTTTGCCTCCTCGTCCAGCTCTTTGATTATTGTGTGGAACTTCATCCTTTTCAGCGAATGTGGTTCCATGTGCTTCAGGCAATGGAGCAGAGCCAGTTGGACGGCGATGATGATTTTTCATCAATAGTTCACTATTTTGTTTTGCCACGAGAAGACATGAAATTAATGAGGAGTACTTCATGAATCTCCGCTCTCGATATTGCTCCTGCAAGAGTACACTCGAGGGATGAAAAGTAGATAATGTCTTCTCTATCATCTCTGAATCAGTGACCGTTTCTCCACATAATTCCAATTGAGAAGTAATTTGAAATAAAGCTGAATTATATTCTCCAACTGTCTTATGATCCTGGAATCGCAGTTGGATCCAGTTATATCGAGCTTTTGGTAAAGTAATTAATTTTATATGTTGGAAACGTTCTTTCAAATTGGTCCAGAGGACAAGAGGGCTTTTTACTACAAGATATTCATCTTGTAATCCTTCATGGATATGGTGTTGGATAAACTCTAGTGCACTGGCTTGGTCTCGTTCCGATTCATAATTTCCTTCTACAATAGTATTCCAAAGATCCTTTGCTTTTAGTCGTATTTCAGCTTTATGAGCCCATGATAGATAGTTGTTTCCCGAGATGTCCAGAGGTACAATTTTAAACTTGTCAAGATTCGACATATTCAAACACTATACAGATAAAAGAAAGTAAGATTTAGAATCAAGTAAAATGAAGGCATGCAAATAAACAGATTAATGTCAAATAAGGGATGTAATAATGTAAAATAAAATTCCTTTTTCAAGAGAGTAATCAGTTAGATTTTCCATAATCTCTTCAAGAGATTTCCTCTTCAGGAGGGTCATGAATTATCTCTACGTGAGACTTTTCAGCACATGTATATATATGCTTAATATATACATCGATAATCACTCAATTGTGTGATAGCAGAGTGGTGGGGACTGAGGACCTTTAACTCTGAGATCTCGGGTTCGAACCTGGCTATCCGCGATTGTTTTGTTTCATTATTATTATTTTTTTTTTTTAACTCTTCAATTTTTCCATTCAATAATGGTTAGACAATCGTGTGGTAGCAGAGTGGCAACAAACTGAGTGCCGAATAACCCACGTCCGCGGACTCGAGTTCGAACCTGGCTTCTGCATGGTTGTCTTTTGTTTTTTTTTTTTTTTTTTTTTTTCATTTATTCTTCAAGAGTTATGTCTAAGATATCAATTATTTATTTACTACTTCTTCAAGAAGTTTATTTATTATCTGTTTGGGAGATAACTCTTCAGGAGTATACACATACATATAGAAAAGTAAATATATATATATATATATATATGTATATCTCTTCAGGAGACTAGTTCATTAAGAGTATGATGAGTTTTTCTGCAGAAGATTTATCTACTATCCCTTCAAGAGGTTTAGTAATTAGCTCTTCAGGAGTATTTTCAAATATGCCTCTTCAAGAGTACTACCTATAATCACTTCTCCATAAAGTCTGCAATAAATTCCTCTTCGGGAGGAGCAAAATTTATAACCACTTCAGGGGTGTATACATGTATACATATGTGTATATATATATATATAAGTTAAACAATATAGATATATGGTACCTTTTGTCATGAGTCAACCCAGTTGGTATAGGCTCGTGCTGATAACGTGTTATAAAACTAATGATTAAACATGCACACGATGAATAATTAACATAAAGGAACACAAATATTTCAGGTGGTTCGGCAATTTGCCTACGTCCACTGTAGAGGGGATCATATTTATTGTTGTGATAACAGTATAATACAAGCACTCTTATCTTACCAGTATATTACACTGATATATTTCTTCACTTGAATCTTCAATCTGATCTTTCACTAAATCTATTCTCTATATCACTTCGTCACCCCCATTGAGAATGTTCATTCCTCTTATAAGAAACTCATTTATGTCTTCTTCTATAATCACATGATATGTAGATCCAAATTTCTTAATTAAACTAAAGGCAACAAACATTCACATGCTACTAACTAACAAAATTGCATCCCTCCAAAAATTGACATGTGATAGACATCCAATATATATATATATATATATATATTCATAATAGCCGAGCATTTTTTTCTATAAATGTTTGATTGGGTGTCAGTTGTAATAATAGTGGGGAAGAATAGTATCGTGGGGTAGTTTTTCTTGGTTTGACAGTTATGGGTTTGATGCAATTTTTGTGCGGACAGTTTTGTACAGGCAGAGATATATTTGTGATGAAGAAAGTATATTGGTATTGTTGTAAATATGGGGTGTTGGTAATTCTTATTGGTACCCTTGGCTTTCTCTTTATATAATAGGATAGATACATTAAGGAACGTTGTTTCAGATACTTAGTTTTTACATAAAACTTTTCACAATCATTAAACCAAATCACCATTGACAGGATAACTTAACAGTATCCAAAATCCCCATAGTATTACACTGACAAATCCCCAAAAGTTAGTGTACTTGAACCAAAAAAAAAAAGAAAAAAGAAAAATGGGTATACTTGATGGAGTTTTCCCTAATAAATAATGGCGGTCAAACAAATTGAGTGCTTCTCACGCTTGTACATGAACATGATAATTTTGGCAGCATGTGAGTGCGTATGTATGTGCTGCATGTAAGAGCAATTATCATACCTCGTTGGAATTCATCATACTGTCAGTGGTGTTGATGGTATCCTTAAATCAATTTCTTCTGGTTTGGACTTTACGAAGCTTTTGCAGTAATATTTTGCCGAGCATTTTTTTCTATAAATGTTTGATTGGGTGTCAGTTGTAAAAATATTGGGGAAGAATAGTATCGTGGGGTAGTTTTTCTTGGTTTGACAGTTATGGGTTTGATGCAATTTTTGTGCGGACAGTTTTGTACAGGTAGAGATATATTTGTGATGAAGAAAGTATATTGGTATTGTTGTAAATATGGGGTGTTGGTAATTCTTATTGGTACCCTTGGCTTTCTCTTTATATAATAGGATAGATAAAGATAAAGTTAAACTAAATTTTGGTACCCTCCGGTTATTTTTTTCTTTATTTTCATTGTGGACCCCTTGTTAATAAGCAATTTCAGTTTAGAACAATCATTGACAAACATGTTAATTGAAGGCTTTAAATAGATGTTATGAATTGAAATCATTGTCCTCAATAGTTCTAATTCCAGCCCAATGCGAAAATCAAGAGCATTTATTGATGCAATTTATAATGGGAGGTCTTAAAAAAAATTTAAATAAATAAAAAATAAATCGATGGTGGTTTGAAATCATATTTTGAGGAAAGAAATAGAGTGTTTGAAAATATATTTCACCGTAATTGATTGTTTCCTTGTCTTATTTATTTGTCTTTCTTTGATATCATTAATTTTTCCTTTCTTATTTATGTAACCTTTCTGTTGTTTGATTTCTTTTTCTAGTCAAAAGACGTGAATATGGTCCCCATGTTTGCATTGTGATTTCAATCAGGGGCGGAGCTTCTTGGGGATAGGCAGGAGCCAAGGTCTCCCAAGTATTTGGAATTTTTCTTGCTATGTCAATGTGTATATGTAAAAGAGAAAATTTAGAAAGTTAAGTAATTGGCCCCTCCCAAGATTTGTTCTTATTTTCTACCATCGACCTCTTCCTATCTTAAGGAATGATGGTATGTTTCCAAATTTGAACCTTAAAATTGATTTTTAAATGGCTTAACAGTTGTATCATATGCTTTAGACAGTGATTATTGGTATATTATATGTCAATGCATGTAGTACAATTGATAAAATATTTAGAAACTAAATTTAAAAAGTATAGCATTACTCTCTACCTTAACCATACATACACTGATACAAGTTAAAGCATAAGAGACCAAATTAACTACATTTTTTTTTTGTCTTTTTTAGGAGTAATCCTATGTTTCCCAAAATTTGTATCCCAATGTTGAAATGGTCTCACTATTATTAAAGGTACTACCACATGTGTTGAAAACCACATTTGAGATACAAAATTTAGAGAGTATAGTATTACTCTCTTTCTAATATTCCCAAAAATCCCACCATAGAGGCAAAATTATATTACATGTATTAAGATGTATATCGATACCTTCAAATTCGTAACGTCAATAGAATGGTCCATGCCAAAATACATGGTACAATACTAATTGTAAATTCACCTTAAACCATCAGTCAAGTCATGAAAATTACATATAAAGAGCAGGTAAATTAACAATGACTTAATTATAATCCAACTCGTCTTAAATATTTGATTTACTATATTTTGTTACTAATTTTTAATTTATGCTAACCCAAATTAATTTAACAACATTCGAAATTTTACAAATTACAGTATGTTATCAGACTTTAATGTCGAAGAAAAATGACTATACACACAAATAAACCGTAAATAATATGCATAAATGTGATTAACATACTAAAAAAATTGGCTTAAAGGTTCTCTTGTGTAGGACCTTTTACTAGAGACCATAAACTCAAGCCCCCAAGTGAAACTTTCAGTCTCTGCCCCTATGCCAATTACAAAAAATTGTGATTAGTCTGAAACTAGTTGCAACAAGATATTGCAAAATTGGTCCTTTTTTTTTTTTTTTATAAAGTAAAAGGGTGGATAGGGGCGACTAACATACCAGTTCCATCTGGGAGTGACCAGGAGGGTTCCCATCCGATATAAAATATCCGCTTTGCGTCATAGCTACTGTCAGAAAGAGTGAGTGTGTCACCATAGCCCCATCGGGCGCTAGTGAACTCCAAGTCGGGGATCTAGAAATAAACATGAATGAATCCATATTTGGATAGAACCCAAGACCTACTAGCCCCCAAATCACATGGGAGCGAGTGAGTCTGAAGCCACTATTGGAACATTTAGATAGAATGAGAATAATATTACCAGATTAGTAGTCTCTTAACAAATCTTGGGTCGAGTCGCAGATCTCGCTCTCTTTAATACGTCTCTGCCCAAAGTGTGCGAGCAGTTCGTACTTGCCGTCCCTAGGTTAAAATAGCCCAGAATCACCTTTGTCTCGGTTTCTCTTGCATATCGAAAACCTGGTATTCTTACACCTTTCAAATTTGGTTGCTCGGTAATCACAAATTGAAGACTCTTTCTAACTATATGTATCTTCATGTTTTTTTTTTTTTTTACGAAGATCAAAAAATAGGAGGAAATATTGATCTAACTTTGTATTTTGAATAATGGTTGAGATAATATATAGAGAAAAAAATAAAGCTTGTCAAATAAAACCGTTGCATATTGCTACGTTGCTTAACGAGGCGTGGCCATTTGCAACGTTTGTTCCAACATTATAACAATAAATGCAATGAGAGTATTTTTGCTCACCTATTTTTGGTCCACTATTGCTCACTCAGGTTTCATTGGATGATGCATGTCTCATTTCATTCATATTTTGCCCATGTACTATAAACATAATTACCAGAATCGAACATGTGTCACTCAGTCAAGACATGGATGAACAATGATGAACTAAAAATGGATGAGCAAAAATACTCTCTAAATACAATATAAATTACAATATTATTGTATTCATAAATGGGAGATTTTGTCTTTTGTATCCTACAATCTCTTTCTTTTTTCTTTCTATTAGTTAAATTAAAAAATTAATAATAAAAATGGTACATCCGGTCAAATAGGGAAGAAAGTTTGCATATTAAATCATTTTTCCTAAGCTTTTTCACGCGTTCTTTTTAGACTATTGAGTTTAATAAAAAAATATATATATTTATTAAGTCTATTTATAAAATATGTCATATTTTCTCTAAAATTATATAGTTTTATAATATATACATATAGATATATATATATATATGAGAGTCACTATACAAGCTATTTATCAAAACTATTAACGAGTTATTCACGAGCCTGCTCAAATGCATTATTAATCGATCGTCTTCACAAGCTCAAGTGAGCAAGCCGAGCCTACCCTTTATCGAGCCGAGCTTCGAGACCTTGTTGAGCTGCTCAACTCGTTTACACCCCTACGTGTATGATTTGTGCGCATAGTTAGCGATATATCCCTTGCCAACAAAAAATATAATAAAAATGACATTTAATATATTTATTTAATCAAAACTCTCTTATCAAAATGCACATCTTTGACAAAATGACATAATAAATAAATAAATAAACTGCCATTAAGCGTGACATGCACTTCGTGAAGCTAGGTTCTCCCTCACACACACCGTGTAAGTGTTGTACCATATGAGACCACAATTCGAAAATATTTTTTGTCACGCCCCGGAGTAAGCCAAAAATAGGGAAAATAAAATTTCCTTTATGGGTCTGTGGACACGTGACTAGTTTGTTAACCGTTATGTCCTTCTAACTCCGCACAATACAATCATAAGGGAAATAATGCTAAAGCATAAACATAACTTAAACTTATTAGAGTATGAATACAGCAGCGGAAAATAAAACAAGAATCATAATAACATCTATCTTAATACAAGAGGCCATACTAAACTTAATACATAAACTTAAAAACATAAGTAACTACTGACATAACTATCTTCAATCTTCAGCTCAACTCTATCCTTCTTAGCTCCACGGCATTGCATCATGAGCTCCTCTATCTAAAATAAACCTACAACACTCTGGATATAGGAATGCCCAGGGCGTAACATGCCGTCAACTTTGAAACAAAGTTGGGTGAGAGTCTAACCGCACAATAATCAGTATATACAAACATCGCTCAACTCACGTTATTGTTCTGTCTCTCAAGATATAGTTAATCTCTTATCAAAAGACGCATTCTCACCACGGTTATAGCAGATGTCTCAACAAAACATGTAACAGATAAACATGATGTCATAGAATACATTCTCCTTATTTTATCCTCGTGTGTGTAGATGCATGACCAATGCAACGCTTTTCAAAGCATTTACTTTTCAAAACGGAACTTTTCAAAACCATTTCTTCCAAAACCAAACCATTTTATTTATCAACTCATTCTCATCACTTTCTCTTCTCTCTTCACTTCTTCTTTCTCACCCACTTGACCACACGTAGTGCATCAAGGATGGTAACATGCTTTAACAGCCGACTATACTTATTCCCTTGATAGGCCGCCGGACGTCTTCACGGTGCACAATATTTGTAAACAATGGAACTGGCACATGGGACGTCTTCAACCATGTGTATACTCTCACCAATCGTCTACATAGAGCACTAGCCGGACGTCTTCAATGATACATGGTACGTCTTCAACCATGTATGCGCATCACCGGATGTCTTCAACGGAGAGAGGCGCGCTAGGAACCCTAACCGTCCATGTCCACCCGGCTCGTCAACCGTTGATCCATGGATCCAATATACATATCTCTTTCACATTCACATATCTCATCTCAATCACCTTCTCATCACACACTTCTTTCTCTCATACAATGCATGCTAACACATGTCATAAAATGTACTTGTGTCCATTATTGATATTCATATGCAAATCCACTTTCATTTCACTGTTCACTATTAACATGGCATGCATTATCTGCTCAAATTAACATCATCGTAAAACGTGCATTTAACATCTAGCAGTGGAAACATAACATGTAAACATGGAACATAAAAACATGGATTTGATACCAGTAAACATATAGATAAAACCCTTAACATGCTCACGTATACGATAGCACTACTATAACGTACTTCACATAGCCTACAGTTATTGGAATACATGTAGCATCATAAATCAACATATAACTTATACGAAATATCCTACAGATAACTTTTAGACATCTTATATTAATATTATTAGGATTAGAGTGAGGTTAGGAAACTCACCTCGAGTCACTTATCCTCGGGAACAGCTAATCGTCTTGTTCTACAACAATAAACGGAAGAAATAATAACAGAGTGGTCTACATGATAATTTTATCAAATAAGGTTATAAACCTCAAGATAGTGATCTACATGTCATTCTAAGTCTAACGCCATTGACTAGACTCAAATCGGAGTCCGTTGCGTTTTACGCGGTGAAAGGCCCCTTACTACACTAATGCAGGCCCTAAAACATAGGCTGTATTTTTTACCGAGTCAAAAAGTCACAAAACTTAAGGAGAACGATCCAGACATTATTCTAAGACTCTGGGAACTGACCGCGCATTTATCGGAGTCCTAGATTAATTAATATGAATTATTGAAGATAATATATATTAGAAAATACCCGAAAAGGAATTTAAATACATAAATATAACTATACTAAGAAATTAGTACTTGGAAGTATTTTTAATAAATACTATATATCAAAATACACTCCCATTATTTTTCTTATAATTTTCAGAGTTCGTTTAGTATTTATAATAATTAATATATTCATAAAATTGCTCCTTATTAATTATCAAAAATACTAAACCATGGTATTATACCTTTAATATTTATAATACAGTATAAAATACTTTTAGAGTCATTACCCAAATTTTCTAGAATTTATAAACATATATAGGTATTTAATATCTATTTAAATACCCTTTAAAACCATTTATTTAATACATATAAAATACTAAACAATTAATACCTATATTATTATAATAATATAATATACTCTGCATATAGAGAATACCATACAACAATATTCTATAGCTTTAAAGTATTTAATGAGACAATTAAACCATTTATACATAATTAAAACCATTTACAACTAATTAAAACTAATAATAATAATATAAATAATATTCCAGACCCGACAGGTCAGACTCGAACCGACCCGACCTAATTGGATCATCCATATACACTCTCAAAGGAAACCAATTGGGTGACCCATTGGGTCAAACCCTAACCTGACCCTGAACATAGCCAGACTACCCATTTACACTCACGCAAACCCAACCCAAGAACCCGTCTGGGTTGAACCAAACCCGAACCTCTACCCAGACTAATTCACAAACCAACCCCACCCATAACCCGAACTTAGACCGAACCCGTTCTCGAACCTAACCCATCTATGGACACACAGAACTCGCCCCGCTTAACCTACACCCGACCAAAACCCAACCCTACGTTAAAACGACATCATGCTACTAAAAATACCCGTGGGTTATTTAAACCCAAACCCACCCTATCCATTACCTGACCCGATCCAAATACAAAAACGATATAACCCGAACCCAAAATGGGTCAGGTCTTCTCAGGCGATTTGACCCGCTGCCGGTGAGCACGATCTTCGCTGGAAAATTTCAGGGGCTCATAATCCTTCAGTCCTCCATAGAAATTGATGGGACCAACACCATTAATTGTCCAGGCCTCCTCTTCAACATAGTATAAGCTGGATGAATAGTTATCTCATTTGCTATACTAACCATACCATTATCCTCTCGGCCAAAATAAAGAATAATACTCTGCATGTCCTATCAAACCTATACCAAAATGAAAACTGTTCTAGTGGGAGTGATCTGGGTCTAATCCGGTCAGAATGATACAACTTAGAGGCGTTTTGGTGATGGTTGGAAAATCGAGCTCCTTGGTGGTGCTCTAATGGCTGTCGAAAGTTGGAGAGAGCCTTAGACTCTGGTTTGGTGCTTGCATGTGATCCTATAAGGTGTCCAAGTGACATGCAAGGGCCTAAAAATGACAATGGGGTTTGGGTTTTACCTCAAGTTGTCTCAATCTCTCTTTATCTTCTCCGATCCTCTTCTTCTCTCTCCTCTGCGTCTTCTTCCTCCTCTGGCCTCCAACGTGTATGTGTGTCTGTGCAGTGTATGCGTGGCAAAAAAGAAGTGGAGAGGGCAAAAGGGTTGTGTAAACAATGTATGTGGGTGTGCATAGTGTGGATCTTCTCAAGCTCTCTCTCTCTTTCTCTCTCACTATCACTCTCGGGTTCTCTCTCTATGCAGAATCTGTTTGGACAGATTGTGGGGGTACAAAGGTGTGATTGAGAGTGTTATGAGGGTGGTTGAGGTCTATTTATAGAGTGAGATGGGTGGGGGGTTTTATCATGTGCATTGGGTGCGCACAAGTTGCACAAATATGTGTGTGTCCAAGGGTAGATACAACTGAACAAGGTTGTGTGTATGTGCATGACTGCCACGTGGTAGTGGTGGAGTCCACTCATAGGTTGTGTGCCAGTGCTTTGGTAAAAGTGCAATGCTATGAAAGCGAACACAAATATGAGACATGAATCTGCGTAACTGTGTACGAGCCTATGTTCAAATCCGTCTATAGTCTCTAACTTAAAAAAAACTATACACATCAAGGTTATGTCTATTCTAATAGACTCTAGATTATAAATACCGTCGTTGTCGTTAAGACGTTGACTATAGGGTCTTTATAAAGATTTCTAGCTAAGGTCATCCTAATGGATCTTCTGTAAGAGCAACTCCAGCAGTAGCATTGGTTTTAGCTAGCTATTGTGGTTAAAAACTATTTTAGCTATTCATTATTTAACTTTCAATTCCAACAATGCTCTTCATTTTATCTAAACATCGTATTAACTATATTTTGCATGGTGAGATTTGTGACAGTTTACATTGAAAGAAAATCCAAGGGTTAAGATTTGGAGAGAGAATATAGAGAGCCTTATGTGGCTAGATAAATCTAGCTAGTGATAAAGAGTAATGTTAAAATGGCTAGTCATGTAGCTAGCCTGCTGGAGCTCATAAATTTCCCCTGACTAGCTATTTTGACTGAAAAGTTAAAATAGCTAGTCTGCTGGAGATGCTCTAACCGTACCATGGTGACATCATTACTCCTAAATCCTACATGGAATTTTTGAGAAAGTTCAGTGCTACATTTTTAGACTTAAAACATCCATAACTATTGATCTACAACTCTGTTTTTCTCATATTTTATACCTTTGGAATCGTGTCGACGAGAGATACAAAACTAGTACCATTGTTGATATGTTTTAAGCAAAAGAAAAAAAATGAAATTTTACACGCTTTGATCCTGAAAAACTTGAATTTTTACTTAATATTCATGTAAACGTTCCGTGAAATTTCAAGTAGTGTTTATGTATGCCAAGTGAAATTTCACTAACTCTCCCGAAATAAATTTAGACAAAAGTCACAAGAAGTAACTGTCTAGAGTTTAAAGTCCAATTTAATTCTTAGTTTGTTAAAAGGTCTCTCAAATGCCGAGTTTGTGAAATTTCACTAAATATTCATGTACGAGTTCAGTGAATTTTCACTTAATATTCATGCATGCAAGGTGAAATTTCACTTCTTCTTTTTTTTTTTTTTGCATACTAAACAATGTATATTTAAAAAAAAAATTCAAATTTCACAATCAATTATAAAGCACAATTTTTTTAACCCCAAGCAAATGCAGGAATTCTTGTGAAAATTCACTAAAACTATCCCTAAGAACAAACGTGTGAAAATTCATTTTTTTTCTTCTCAAAACATGTCAACTTGGCATACGTGAATGGTAAGTGAAAATTCACTGATCCCGTACATAAATATTAAGTGAAAAATCTGTTTGGTTTGAATTTTACATGCATTGTTCCTGAAAAACTTGAGTTTACACTTAACTTTCATGTACGCGTTCAGCGAAATTTTGCTTAGTTTTCATTCGTGCCAAGTGAAAATTCACTAACTGTCCCATAAGAAATTTATACAAAGTCACTAGAAGTAATTGGCTAGAGTTTAACGTCCAATTTGATTCTTAGATTGTTAAAAAGTCCCTCAAATGTTGAGTTAAGTGAAATTTCAGTTAATGTTCATGTATGAGTGTAAACACCCAAATTTTGACCGACCGTCGAATTAAGGAGAGTGTCACCTCTACGTCCAATGATGATAAGGACCGAAAAGATTTGAAGTACTCCAAGCTCTTCAGAAAGTTTTCCAAACGCGATAAAATTTCACAAAAAAGAGAAAATACCAGGTATTTAGGAGAATTCAGGTATAAAACACCATTTTCAGAAAAGATCTTCGAAAATAAGTTTTTTTTAAGAAAAAAAGGAAGAGAGAAAAGACCTAAAAAGAGAAGCTCAACAAAAAACGGCATACGGCAGAACTCCGCGGCACTCAGTGAGTGCCAAACGGCATTCCGTGAGTGCCGCACGGCATTCAGTGAGTGCCGAACGGCATTCACAGAGTGCCGCCGACATTTTCTGACTGCCGTTTGCTTTTAAAGTTCGTATTTTGTGGTACAATACGTATATATAGGCGGATAAAAACAAAAAAACTGATAAAGTAAGACTGACTAAAACGCGGCAGTTAAAAATCTTCCGCGGCTCTCAATGAGTGCCGCACAGCAGTCGTGGAATGCCGCCGCGGCATTCACGGAGTGCCATTGCAGCATCCACTGACTGCCGCAAGAGGTTTTGACTGCCGCCCTGTACAGCAGTCTGTCTATTTTCAAGAAGTACGTATTGTACCACCAAATGAGACATTTACACCTGTCTTTTACTCCTAATTCACTTAAAATACTTGTGAATTTTGTCTATAAAAGGGGAAGGATCTTCCTTGGAACAACACACAAGAGCTACCACCAAGAACAACATACAAAAAAAACACTACCATTACACCAAGATTTTTTGAAGAGAGAAAAGAGAGAGTTTTAAAAAGCTAGAGAGAAGAGCTTGGAAGATCTTCAAAAGGAGAGAAACTTTGAGGATAGTTTGGAGGTGATCCTCTAACCATAAGTTGTTTATTTGCATTCCTTCATTTTTATCTCTAATCCTCAAACTACTTTGTTTTCTTTGTTTTATTTCTTTTGTTAGTCATACTTCTTTCTTGAGACTCTTAGAGATTCTCAATATCTCTCTTGAAATCTCTTGAACATGATCTTTTGAGTCCCATATAAGCTTATGCTTTCCATGGGAGTCAAAGTTTGATCATCACTTCATTTTATAAACAAATAGATGGATCCAAGTCCATACTCATGACTTGGGTCCTCTAAGCTTGATGATTCATGGAATCCTCTCTATATTCCTTTGAGACTCATGAGTAGTAGTCATGTCTTCATCTCCAATGGCCATCAAATGGTAGGAGAAAGTGGTTTTGAGTCCAAGCCCGTCTCAATGGTCTAGATTCCTTATCTTGAGATTTCATGAAGTCAATTCATACTTCACTTGAAATCTACAAATATGAAGGTCTTTAGCCTCCAATGACCATCAAATGATAGGAGAAGTTGTTTGGTTTAAACCCGACTTCATGGTTTAATAGTTGAAGTTACCAAATAAAAGTTGAACTTGACAAATGAAAACAGTGAGTTCACAAACTGTTTTTGATCAAATATTTTTAGTTCGAAATCTAACCGTGGAAATCAAGTGAAACCAACGGGAAAGTGTCAATAACACAATATTCTACCACTGTAATTTTTGTTTTAAGATGATTTCATGTTTCAATGGTTTGGTGATGAGTTTTGTGAAGTAACAATAATCTGTCCAGAATTCCAGAACAGTAACATTCTTTTGAAATAAGTAAATCGGAGTTCTAATAAAGTGTTTGTGACCCAAAATAATTTTTTCTATGAGGTTCAATGTGTTAGGAAGATACCCTAAAAGAAGAAAGCATTTCTGATCTGTTTGCTATTTTTAAAAAATCAAACAATATCTCTGGACAGAGGGTTGTACATCTCTGAGTGATGTCTGGTTTTTGTCCATTTCCCAGAGATCTAACCGTTGAAACTTTGATTTTCGTTTTGATTTGGAAACTAGACTCACAGAGGCATCTTGTGTCCAAAATTCATCGACATCAAACCATGGGAGATATGCTTTTTCTTTTTTTTAAGATCTGGTCTGCTCTCTGCAATTTTCAGAGTTTGATGACATATTTGACCAACTTTGTAAATAATGGTCCAAATGATTCTCCTATGACTTAGGGCTCAAACCATGTTTTAGTAATGATTAGTTAAGCTTGAATTCAAAGTTTAGATGATCTAAATCATTGAGCATTTCATAATTTATTCATGAATTCATATATATTCATCCATACATGTTGATACTTGTAATTAGGACTTATTTTAGCTAGAACATGTTACTTAGGATTCTATAATATATCTCATTTAAAACATGTGGACTAACCCTTTGTTTTGTAGCGCTATTAAGGTACGATTTCTTGAATTCCTCTTTAGTTTATTTTAATTTCTTGATTTTATCAATTTTTCGACTTCAAGCGCGACACCTTAGAATTAGGACTTGCTTTACTTGTATATATGAATTAGAGACTCTATTCCTAGGTTTTATCTATTTGCATGCATTTGCACGTTTAATATTCGCGGCGGGATCCCAGGTAAGTTCTCTTGTTCCCTATTTGCATATCATATTGATTGTTACTTGAATTATGTGATTTTTGAATGATATTTTATCACTTGCAATCTTACACCCTTTAGACATGCTTTTGTAAATGTATATTTATACATATGTATTAGTTGAGGGCACATTTAAATTAATGAATCGATTAAAAGGATGTTAAGTAGAGGCCTATCGTGTCACAGCCCGGTCCCACAATAGCGGAACCGAAGCCCGTGGCACGCCACCGAGGCTAAACCAATTCATTAACGTTCCCAAAATTAGGTTTGAAGAACACACGCAGCGGAATAAAACAAGTCATTTTGAAAACCATCCGTCCAGTCGACTGATCCTCAGATCCAGTCGACTGATCCTGGTCCAGCAGAAAGTTGGGTTTTAAAACACCATCCAGTCGACTGCTTTCTACATTCAGTCGACTGGGGCTTCAAAATTCAGTCGACTGGTAAAGTCCGGTCGACTGAAGTCCAGCCTGGCCAAAATATTACCCTTGAAAACCATGATCCAGTCGACTGTGTCGGAGACCCAGTCGACTGATCCCCTGGCAGCAGCACATTCTGCAGCATTTTCAAGTTTAAAAGCTTTTGAATTCAAAGAGCGATCGAACACACACTTCTAAAAGTACTCCAAAAACAATCCTAACTGTATTAACATATTACCGAAGCACAGTTACAACATGTTACTAACTATTACAACATTTTAGATTCGTTCCAACATACCAAGTTAAACATAACTAAAAACCATAAGAATTCCTATTACAACACTCCTATTGTTCCAAAACTACAAGATTCAACATTCAAGTTATCTTCTAAAAGAACTTTAAACCCACGAGTTCACTTCTCCGATTCCTCGCCAGCATTTATACCTGCAATGGTTATTTGAATAACCACACATATTTCGATTTGTTTAAGCTAAAGCTTAGTGAATAAATCAACATATGTACATGAATGATAAACATGTCCGCATTCACATCTCTACATTTCATACTAGTCGCCGGAGACTCACGTGCCCGTCCATATTCCCAATCCGCGACTCCTCGCCAATAAGTCCACGCGAAAGGGTAAGACACACGATTCTTTTCTTCAATCGTGCGACCTTAATGCCTATATCGGCTCCACAAAATGGCACGGTGACCACGTGCTCCTTCTGACCCACATAAGCAACTTAACATGCTCAAATACATATCATCATACTCGCGGTAATCAAAACATATCACCGTGCTATTGAGCCTACTTATCAATATAAATGCCCAATATGAACTACACAATATATCTCTAAGAATTAATACATGCTATTCACACAAAACATGAATACATGTCAAGAAATCATTCCAAAAACATAGTTGAATCACTCACCTCCGATTTACGCGCTTAAAATACGATCCAAAGAAAACCCGTGCACAAAGAACGTGCAGAAGTCCGTCTAGTATAATTCCTATGGATCAAAATTCCATTTATCAACTTTTATGAAAAATTCTAGAAAATAACTTTTCGGAAAACTTAGCCAAACAAGCCCTAACATATATCAAAACGAAGCTCTTACCTCGAGGAGCTCGAATATGAAATCTGGGAGAAAACAGACTGACAGAAGGTCGTCGTTTGGCGTCGCAAAGCTTGAAGCAACTAATTCTCCCTCTAGCCTCCCTTTTGGCCTCCTTATGGAATTAGGTCAAGAACTTATGAAAAACCTAAAGTCATCACTTCATATATATAGGCAAGACTATTTGGAATTACGTTTACCTCCCCACGAGTTTTCAAAACTCCTAATCAGTCTCTGAAACTTTCTATACAGCTTATTCATAGCTTTACGAGTGAAAACTCAAAATTATAAAAGTTTTCGACTAAGTTTCGTTTGGTCGTTTAAAACACGAATTTCTACGTGACGTTTCCGAAGTTGCTAATTAGCCTACCAAATTAATAGCGTGTTCATTCGTTCTCACTAGGATACTAAATCTAACAACAGAAATAAATTCTAAAACAGAAAATAATACAGATATTGAAATACACAGGTAAACATTTATTTTCAGATAAACATTTAAAATGTTCCACAATGACCGTCTCATACTCGGAGAGACTTCACAAACAATAAATCCTCAATCACAACAGTTTCAAAGGGTTCTCTAATACAGACACCCAAATCAACTCGTGAGTCAAAACTCACTCAACCAAGTGTCATAAGACACGTCACATCACATTATCATGCATGACAATGTAATGCAAATGAAATAACATAAATGTGGGTGTTATATATCGCGAGATAGGATGAGAAAGGGGTGTTTTAGTCCAATGGGCTCCTTCCCTTCTCATTCCATAATCCCCGGACCTAGTTTAATCTTTGGTTTCGCAAAAAGATCAGTTTCCTTTTGAAATGGTTTCTTAATTCTTCCTTTTAAAAATTAAGTGGCGACTCATTTGTTTTGAATATGAAATTTTAAAAAGAATTTTAAAAGAAAAGCTGTGGGTAAGAAAACCTGCGATATCCACAATGAGTTCAGTGAAATTTCACTTAATATTCATGTATGCAGAGTGAAATTTCACCCTTTTTTTTCTCATATTAAACAATAAATATTTTGTTTAAAAAAATCAAATTTCACAATCAATTATAAAATACAGTCTTAGAGAGAAAGTTGTAGAGATAAGGTTAGAATAGAGAGAAAAGAAGCTTACTTCTTTGATTTTCAACTAGAAAGTGAGTTCTAAACTTTATTTTTACTTCATTACTCCCATTTACTTCACATTCAATACACCCAACCACCATTTTTGTGAGCATTTATGAGATAGGAAGCTACTTTCATATCCAAAGTCATTACATATGAGTAAAACACCAAGCTACAAGTCCAATATCTCAATGATTATCAACTATTGATTGCTACTTACTTGCTTGTTTACATATTATGTTCATCTCTTCTTAATCTCATTTCTTTTTTATTTTATTTATTTACTTACTAGTTCATCATCATCTAGATGATGACATGGTATTTGAGGTGAGTGAATCCTTATGGATCATAGCTCTTGACCTCAAAAACATGTTTGATAGATGGTGACATGACTTCAATACATTCCTATGTATTCTTGAAGTCGCATTCAAAATGAAAACAAATCTCTCCAACAATCTTGGAGGTTCTTAATATAAGTTTAATGTTTATATCCCAAGAGGTCATAATCTCCATTTTATGTTAAAAATAAGCTTTCAAAACCCTCTATTTCAAAACCCCTCTAAAACTTCAATAGTTGGATTCCAAGAAATAAACCCTAGTTCTTCTCAAAGATCTCAAAACAGTGAAAAATATGAGTTCAAAGATTTCTCTAGAACTCAATACTTAAAGGGTGGTTACAAGACCACTTGGAAAGTCTTCCTAACTTGGTAGAGAACACCCATGATTTTTGGTTTGACTTAGAAATACTTGAAAGGGGTCCATTTGGACCCAAACATTCTGCTTTTGTTGTCACAGAAGCTGGGTTGACTTTCAACTTATTTTTCAGAAAACTTTTCCAAAAGGAGTGGTCCCAACTCATTTTTCCTTGAACGTCAATGTCTTACGGAATGTTCTGTATAATATGGGCCTTGAAATGTTTTGTTTTTATTTTCTAATGTTTTTCAATATTTCAGTCGACAGTACGAACTCTGTTTCTGAGTAACCTCTATTGTTCATATGATTTCTCTCAATCTATAACAGTTATTGTAGTTTGACTTTTTGATTTGTGTTCTAGACACAATAAGGATGATCTCCATAAAAAATCATGCATTAAAAACATGTCTAACCTCACTTTTCCATTTTTACAAAATCAACTCACTATTCTGTCCACTATTCACAGCAAGCATGCTTTGACTTTCATTCTTTGATTTGATGCTTACATGTACTTTAAATCAGTTCACATCTTAGGAAGCAGTCCATACTACATTTGTACATATCCTATGGTGATTTCCTCCATGCATTCATTCATATTTTAGACTTCTAAGTCACTATAGAAAATCCATGAACACTTGCACACTACTTCCTTTGCACATTCTAGGATCATGCATTGCTTCCATGCAAGGTTTGGGGTTTTTGTGACTCCTAATCTAAGAAAATTATAAGGAATGAACTTGATCACACGTTCACGCTTTTCCCCGATCTAATTTTCATTTCTCATTCGTCCCGGGGATTGAAAGATCTTTTTTTCTCAAAGATTAACATGCATCATTCTAGCTTGCTAAACATCTTTGTTTTCTTTGATTTATTTGTTTCAAGAACAATTCATGTCCCTCTTTTTAGACTAAGAAAACTTGATTACTTGATATGTGATTAGACGATTTTTCCTAGGTTTGTTTGTGTGATCTTTCATTTTACATTGTGTTTATGAATGATATCTTATCTTTTGATCTTCCATTTCAAAATTCTTGTGTGATGTAATATACTACCATAGTATTAATTGTCAAACCAAACATAGTATAAGATGATTATTTGGATGCTAATTGAGGCCCGTTGAAAGACGGGGCAAGTTGAGGGTATTTTAATCGTGACAAAGACTCCTTACTTTCTTATACCAAAACCCCGAGCTAAGTTCTTTGGTCATGAAAGGCCGGTGTCCTTTATCCGTTTGGGTGAGTTAAATTAGGTTTTTTGGTTCCTTAAAGACCAAGTGGTGACTCTGTATCTGTTTTCAAAAGACATTTTCTTTTCTTTCAAATCAATTTCAAAACAAAGGAAAATCAATTCTGAAACCCCGCCGGAAATAACCACCAGGGGTGGTCTCACGGAGGCTGCGTGTCCACAATCTGGCGACTCCACTGGGAAATTTTATTTTCAAAACAAAATAATACAGACGTTTGACTCATAAGAATCATCCTTAAAAAAATCTTTTCACTGTATCTGGTTCACCGCACTACACTTCTGCATTTCCCCTTCAACTGTGTCTGAAACGCGGCACTGACATTGTTCAAGTCTTGCTATGCCAGGGCACAAGTCATCGTTGATACTGTACCTTCCAAGGTTTTCGTACTGTCTCCCTGACGGTATACTGGAACTCTCGTCAACGGACCCTCTTTGACTAAACCCAGCCTTTGCATATAGATTCCTATAGAACCTTTCATAGGACTGTTGATTTATCTTTTCAGATAGGACAATGTGACATAATTGTTGTATGCCCAGGCGGGATTACTTGCGCGGTGTAGACGCTTATGCGGCATAGAACAAGAGCTCTTTTTTATGATCCCCAAGGCAATCACTCACATGTAATCACATTGAGTTGACCTGCCTACGAACCATGATAGGGACGTCTGCTCCATGTTCACAAAGATATACACCGCAAACCTTGTTTGTTGGTCTTAAGACATAGGAGTATGAAAACTTGCTAGACAGTATGATTACTGTCATCACCTGCTTCCGCCATACAAACATGTTTCTCTCACAAACTCTATCTAAATCTCCAAGATTTCCCAAATATACCCGTTTCTCCCAGAAACTCTGTCCAAATCCCCCAGATTACCCAGAAATCTCAGTTTCTCCCAGAAACTCCGAAATACTTGTTCGCCCCCCCCCCCCCCCCCAAAAAAAAAAAAAAAAAAAAAAAAAAACTCTGTTCAACTTACCCAAATATACATGTTTTTTCATAAAGCTCTATCTAAATCTCCCAGATTTCCCAAAAACCCGAGCTATTCCGTCCAAACTTCCTAGAAATGCCTAGATATATCAATATTTCCCAGAAAATTGGATTTTGTAGTTTCTCCCAGAAACTCGGTCCAACTCACCCGAAAATACCTGTATTTCCTTAAAACTATGTCCGAACCACCAGATATCCTTGCCTCTCTTAGCAACTCTGTCCAAGTCACCCAGAAACCCCTATTTCCCATAGAAACTCTGAAATTCCTGTTTTTCCCAGAAACTCTCATATACGCCATTTTCTCCTAGAGACTCTGTCCAATCCGCCTAGATTTCCCATAAACCCTTTTTTCTCCTAGAAACCTTGAAATCCCCGCTTTTCCCAAAAACTTTTTCCAATTTACCTTATTTTTCCCGGAAACTCTTATTTCTCAGTTTATCCCAAAAACTCTATCCAACCCACATGGAAATACCCGTTTCTTCCAAAAACTCTATCTAAATCACCTAGATTTCCCAAAAATTCCTATTTCTCCTTTAAACTCCTCCCGAATATCCCAGAAATTCCATATTTCTTCTAGAAAATTCCAATTCTCTCCTATTTGCGATCATACTAGAAAGAAAGATTAGCACACTCCGTATGACTAGGACCTTACTTGCTTAACTATTATATGTTAGAAGTAGGGTCATCATATAGATTAGGACTTGCATCCGCATGCTTGTCTCATATGCATACACAATTCGTGTCAGTCTACACATGCACGCACATCTCGTCAGTCTCACATGTGTCAATCTCTACACATCAAATGCATACATGTCATCATCCTCACCCATCTTAATCATTGTATAGAAGTCATATACATATTGCAACCGTCATCGGTTCACATCGATAAATCCTTTAAAATTCCCGATCATCTTTCCCCACTAGGAGCCCATAAGAAGTATTTCGTACCTCTGTCGATTTCGGATTTTACTTCTATCGTAGTCCTAGGTAAGGACACTTTTGTACCTCCCCGGATTCATTGCCTTTGGACTAGCCCGGACCATCATAAACCCACCAAGGCCCAGGCCATGACACCGACAGCCGCATACGCCTTTGCAATGATGTCCAAGACCTCATTAGTTAGAAAATTATCTAGCCATCACCTATTCAACCCTATGTCAACCAAAAAGCCCCTGGCTTTATCGAACCTAAAGCCCCTGGCTTCATTGAACCTAAAGCCCTTGGGTCACCTGTTCAAATGATCCCCTTCATTGAGGGCCATGAATGTTGAACTTGTACAAGTGAAGTGCGGTGTTTGGAACTTTTGCTAGCAAAGCAAATGAGGATGCTATATAAAAAAAAAAAGCAAAAAAGGAAAAGAATAAGGGAGTCACCGTGACACTCCATTTGAGACCAAGTCGAGTCTAGTCGACTCCGTCCTATGTTTTGGTCTATTTCAAGTTTAGTCTTGTGGTCGAGTCTGTTTGCCATCGAGTTGTTATGAGTCTGTACCAAGAAATGTAATCCCTCTCTAGCTAATTGAATGAAATCTCGTTTTGCTTAATCTGATGTGTATAGTCATAAGTGCATGAATCATTGAACTAAAGTGCCACTTTTCAAACTACCATGGATATTACTCTGCTAAAAAAAAAAATTTGCATCAACCAAAAAAAAGGAATCCTGAAAGGTCAAAGTCGATTTCGCGCTGACACCGATGAAGAGTCAAGAATTGAATAGTCTCACTTTAAGAATTAAAAGATGCTTTTGCTCAAATCTCGAAAAGACATACTTGAAACTGACTTGGGCTTGCCCAACACCCTTTTTCCACCATTTCAAAGCCTTGAGCCCAATCCAATGGGGAGCCGTACAATCTGTCTGATTGAAAGCAATGTAGACTTAGTCCTTGATGGTAACCAAACACTTTCACTGAGTTTCTTCTCCCCTTTAAAACAAAAAGAAAAAAATAAAGAAGAACAAAAAAGAAAAGAAAAAGAAAAGCTAGCTAGGTTGAAAACCCGAAAAGGGCACCTAGGCAAAAGTTAGAACAGAAAGGGTGTTGATTTCTAAAATATGACCCTAGCCAGTCAAAAGGTTGGAGAAAATTTTGATGAGACAAATGAGATAAGTATACGCTTCAAGGTACATCATGAGAACATGTATAGATCATATTTCAAAGAGCTCGGAACAATCACAAACAAATTCTGAGAGCTGACATGCACTTTGTAAAATTTTAAGATTGTAATCGAAAGATCTCACATCAATCAACTACATGAAAAGAAACATTGACTGGCTAGGCGAAAGTGAAAAGGATCAATCCTTAAAACAAAAAAAAACAAAAACAAAAAATAAGGGAGACTGATGCTAAATCCTCTTATTCAAAGCTTCCACAAGTGGCTCAAGTTTGAACTTATTTGACGATTGGTTTAAAAAACCCTCATATCTCAACCTTTCCAAAAGCCTTGCCCTGAACTACGCTTGACCTAATTCCTAGTTGGGGATACGTAGTCAATCGCATCGGTTTGGTCGACACCATCATAATCAAACCAATTTCTTTCAAGACCTTGCCTTGAACTACACTTGACCTGATTCCTACTTGGGGATACATAGGCAACCACATTGGTTCGGTCGCATCAAAATCAACCCACTTCTTTCCTACCATGGCCCGGACTACGTTGGACCTGATCCCCACTCGGGAGTACGTAGGCAGACTTACAAAAGAAAAGAAGGGTGGCTCGCTAGGTCAAAAATTCGAAAGGACGCCTAGGCAAAAATTAGAGCTAAATCCAAGGTGAGCAATAACAAAAGAGAGAAAAGAGCTCACTAGGTCACATCACTGGTGCCCAGGCAAAAGTTATGAGCATTTGAGAGATTAAAGTCACGGTCCTTGCCTCAAGCCAGAAAATCACCTTCCACACTAGGGGCAAACTTCGGCCATCCGCCTCGTTTGCCTGAATTTTACTATCTACCCTTCATACAAGGGGCAAACTTTGGTCACCTACCTCGTTTGCCCAAAATCTCCAATGAACCATCGTCCAAACTAGGGGCAAACTTCGGTCACCCACCTCGTTTGCCTATGAGTTCTACTTTCTACACCTCAAACTAAGGGCAAACTCCATTTACCTAACATGGCCCCTTCACACCAAGGCAAGTTTTTAAGTCACCAAGTTGTTTTGAAAATTTGAAATAGAGTATCTTTTATTCTATAAGCTAGGCAATAATTCAAAGCACATCCTGGGAAAAGCAGAGAACGACTAGATTAATAGGGAGGAATTTTCAAAAATTAGATTTATCAACAAAGTTCTACCATGTTAAGATGAGGAGTGAAATGGTATCATCTATGATAAATGCACATCAAATCTTGGCAAGTCGAGCTTATTTCAATTTGGTGTCAAAAGTGTCGCCCTCGTACGTGCGTCGATGTTTGTCAGTTTTTGAGTCTGTCGTAGTCTCAAAAGTGTAAGTCAACAGTGACTAATAATGAATTTTTTCAAATCAAGTTATTAAATTTTTAAGAGCATTCCAAGGATAATACAAGCAGGAGAACCAAATACTATTACTATACCAATCAAGGCGTCAGCATGAGAAGTGTCCAAACTAGGGGTAAATTTTATCCCTTTCCAAACCGTCGAAAGTTAACCATTATCTCCTAGCAACATAAGTCCATGAGTGGATGTTGATCTTTCTTTCTCCTAGCAACATAAGTCCATGAGTGGCTGTTGATCTTCTTTCTTTGTTCATAGAACATAAGTCCATGAGTGGCTGTTGATCGTCTTTCTTTGTTCATGCAACATAAGTCCATGCGTGGTTGTTGATGATCTTCATTCGTCCTAGCAACATAAGTCCATGATTGGCTATTGATCTTCCTTCATCCATGCAACATAAGTCCATGAGTGGCTGTTGATTATCTTTCCTCATCTATGCAACATAAGTCCATGAGTGGCTGTTGATCATCTTTCTTTGTTCATCCAACATAAGTCCATGTGTGGCTGTTGATCATCTTCCTTTCTCCTAGAAACATAAGTCCATGAGTGGCTGTTGATCACCATCCTACATCAATGTCAAATCCAAAGCCACCGCAGATCATCTACGTATTCTTCATCCCGAATAGAATCATACCTTTACTCCCATCAGTGGGCGTATTTCCTTCTTCCCTAGCAGGGTACATATTATCGATTCCTCCCTAGTAGGGTCGCTTCATCCCCAGTAGATTCAGTTTTATCCCCAGCAGACTTCTCGATTAGTACATTGTCAGTTCAATCCATGACAGTCACAGTAGTTCATTGTCGACTCGTCATCTCGATTCGTACATCGTTAGTTCAATCCATGACAGTCACAGTAGTTCACTGTCGACTCGTCATCTCGTACATCATCAATTCAATCCATGACAGTCACAGTAGTTCATTGTCGACTCGTCATCTCGATTCGTATGTCTTCAGTTCAATCCATGACGGTCATAGTAGTTCACTATCGACTCAATTTGTACATCGTCATCTCGATTAGTACATCGTCACTCAAATCCATGACAGTCATAGTAGTTCACTATCGACTCATCACCTCGATTCGTACATCGTCAGTCCAATCCATGGCAGTCACAATAGTTCACTATTGACTCGTCATCTCGATTCATACATCGTCAGTTCTTCTGATCACGGTTAGTCAAAGTGTTGGTCCAACCCATGACAGTCACAGTAGTTCACTATTGACTCGTCATCTCGATTCGTACATCGTCAGTTTGCCGTCACTCTCATTAAAAATATGTCGTATTCATCATTCTCGTTCAAAAGAAATCAGCTCCTAGAGGCCCTAACTAGCTCTCTTGGATTTGGCATTGGAAGAATTGATCAACCGTGAGAGATTCAGAGATGGGTCCTGGTTCTGGGTCAGCAGAATTTGATCAACAATGAGAGATTCAAAGATGGGTCTTGGTTCTGGGTCAGCGAAATTTGATCAACCGTGGGAGATTCAGAGATGAATCCTGGTTCCAGGTCAAGAATCGAAGAGAGATTCTCAGAGAGTCCATCAGTTCCCGAAGGCCCTAACCGGCTCTTTTGGATTGAGCCTTGGAAGATTTGATCAACCGTGAGAGATTCAGAGATGGGTCTTGGTTCTCGGTTAAGAAACAGTTAAAGAGAGATTCTCAGAGAATCTAACACCATCCCCCGAGGACAAATACAGAAAGATATCAGCTCCCGAAGGCCCTAACCAGTTTTCTTGGATTGAACATTGCCAGATTTGATCAATCGTGAGAGATTCAGAGATGGGTCCTGGTTCTGGGTAAGAAGAATTTGATCAATCGTGAGAAATTCAGAGATGAGTCCTGGTTCTAGGTCAGTAGATTTGAGGGATTCTAGAAGAGTCCCCTACCATCCCCAGCAGAAGATAACAGAAGTTTGAACCAATTGGTCATCATAAGGATCAGCCAACAATTGAAAGCACCGCCCACAGTCAAATCACCCCGATTCCCAGGGCAAGCACTATATATTCACAATTCAAGGCTCCGTGTTCACTGATTATCATGAGCTTCCTCACTTATCGTGAGGTTCCTCACTCATTTGTCCAAAATCATGAGCTTCTTCACTTATCGTGAGCTTCCTCACTCCTTTGTCCAAAATTGTGAGCTTCCTTACTTATCGTGAGCTTCCTCATTCCTTTGTCCAAAATCATGAGCTTCCTCACTTATCGTGAGATTCCTCACTCCTTTGTCTAAAATCGCGAGCCTTCTCACTTATTGTGAGCTTCCTCACTCCTTTGTCAAAAATCACGTACTTCCTCACTTATCGTGAGCTTCCTCACTCCTTTGTCCAAAATCGAGAGCTTCCTCACTTATCATGAGCTTCCTCACTCCTTTGTCCGAGATCGTGAGCTTCCTCACTTATCGTGAGATTCCTCACTCCTTTGTCCAAAATTGTGAGCTTCCTCATTTAACGTGAGCTTCCTCACTCCTTTTTCCAAAATCATGAGCTTCCTCACTTGTCATGAGCTTCCTCACTCCTTTGTCCAAGATCGTGAGCTTCCTCACTTATCGTGAGCTTCCTCACTCCTTTGTCCAAAATCATGAGCTTCCTCACTCCTTTATCCAAAATTGTGAACTTCCTCACTCCTTTATCCAAAATTGTGAGCTTCGTCACTCCTTTATCCAAAATTGTGAGCTTTCTCACTGATCATGAGCTTCCTCACTCCTTTATCCAAAATCATGAGCTTCCTCACTTATCATGAGCTTCTTTACTCCTTTGTCCAAGATCGTGAGCTTCCTCACTTATCGTGAGCTTCCTCACTCCTTTGTCCAAAATCATGAGCTTTCTCACTTATCATGAGCTTCCTCACTCCTTTGTCTAAAATCATGAGCTTCCTCACTTATCGTGAGCTTCCTCACTCCTTTGTCCAGAATTGTGAGCTTCCTCACCTGTTGCTTATCGTGAGCTTTCTCACTTATCGTGAGCTTCCTCACTTATCGTGAGCTTCCTTACTCCTTTGTCCAAAATCCTAAGCTTCTTCACTTATCGTGAGCTTCCTTACTCCTTTGTCCAAAATCGTGAGCTTCTCAATTACCGTGAGCTTCATCACTTATTGTGAGCTTCCTCACCACTTAGTTATTATGAGTTTCCTCACTTTTTGTGAGCTCCCTCACTCCCTTGTCCAAAATCCTGAGCTTTCTCACCGCCAAAAATTATGAGCTTCCTCACCTATCGGTTATCATAATCTTCCTCACCTGTCGGTCTCTTGAGCTCCCTCGTCTTTCGCTTATCGTGAGCTTCCTCACCTATCAGTTATCTTCAATTGTCATCCTCAAGGACCCTACATCCAATCCCATTCACTTGTTAAGCACACTTCCTAAAATTCAAGAAGTTTGCCCCGAGCCCCAGAGTCTTCAACACCTTGGTATCTTTATCAGGATTAACCACTACATTAGAGTCAAATAAGCACTAGCACAACACAAGCCTACTCGGAGTGGCACACCCCACACTACCAGCTCATCCTAAGATCAGAATGCTAGGCATGATAGGACTCATGACACAATTCATAACACATCCATGCATTGCATATCATCCTCATAGCATAGCATCCGCATGTCCTGTTATGCATGTGTGATTTGTTCCTTTGTGCCCCGAACTACGTCCTGGTTTGATTCCCCTTGGGATACGTAGGTAGCTCATGCGGAGCGCGACCAACACTGACCCCAGCATCATGTTTTCATCATTGAATCTTTTGCAACGCTTTTATCCTAAATCTATAGCCTCCAAAAAACCTATCTCTTCAAAGCTTTGGCACTCACTTGCGACATGCGTTGCCTCGCAAGTTCATGCCAAAGAGGGGCAAACTGTAGACACCCAATTTTATCGGCTATCAGATTTAGGAGACCCATAACTTGGTGGTTCACAAAGATCGAAGAGACTCAAAAAGGACTCCTAGAAGTTAGTTCTATCTCTCAAAATGCTCAGAATGACCAAAATACCATGAAAGCCCAAAAAACTCCCAGATTTGGACCGAAAGATCTGGAAACATACTACGTCATATGAAAAGTGGTAAAATGAGTTTTGAAGCAAAATCAAATGAAATTGTCAGCTCCCAGAGACCCCCAGAAGTCTCGGAAGTTCCCAAAAAGTTCCTGTTGACCGGTTTGACCGAGGTTTGACCAGGTTTGACCAAAATCACCCAAATTCACCAAAAAGTTCTAAAATCATTCTAGATCATGTCAAAAGTACTAAAACGAGCTTTAAAAGAAAATCGGATGAAAATGTCAGCTCCTGGGAGCTCCCAGAGGTTCCCAGAGCTTCTTGGAAATCCCAAGTTTGACCGATTTGACCTAAAAGTTGAGTTTGAAACCGGAGTGCTGTATCACTTTTCAAACATTTTTCATGGATACTAGAGGTCAATAGCTTTCCAACAGTATATTGCACATGATTTTTGGATTTTAAAAGGATTTATTATGAATTTTCGAAGGTAAAAAAGGCGATCAAATCGGTTTTTATCGCAAATATCGCAAAACTTGTCAAAGTGACCTATCTCCAAACTATTTTTATGTAAAGAAGACTCCATTACCTTTCCAACGGTATATCGCAAGCCCATTTTAGAGTTCGTATGCATTTTCTGTGAATTTTGGACGAAATAGGGCCTTTTCGCGAATACCGGAATCTCTGGGGGCCTAAATAGCATTATCTGGATATTGGAGGAGCAGTGCCGCCGCGGCATTGGCCCACTGTCGCCACAGTATAGGACCAGTGCCGCTGCGGCACTCTCCCCCAGAACAGTCCATTTTGTAATTTATTTTGGGGGTCCAATTTGATTAATTAAAAACCAAAACGACGTAGTTCCTTGTTCACAAACATTTGGAGCCAATGAGAGTACTCTATAAATCCCAAAATCACCCCCAAATTAGCCTATATAAACCCCCCTTGACTTCTCATTTAGGGGGGGCAAACGAGAACTTAGAAAAGTCTTAGAGATAAAGTTGTAGAGATAAGGTTAGAATAGAGAGAAAAGAAGCTTCCTTCTTTGATTTTCAACTAGAAAGTAAGTTCTAAACTTTGTTTTTACTTCAGTACTCCCATATACTTCACATTCAATACACCCAACCACCATTTTTGTGAGCATTTATGAGATAGGAAGCTACTTTCATATCCAAAGTCATTACATATGAGTGAAATACCAAGCTACAAGTCCAATATCTCAATGATTTTCAACTATTGATTGCTACTTACTTGCTTGTTTACATATCATGTTCATCTCTTCTTAATCTCATTTCTTTTTTATTTTTTTTATTTACTTACTAGTTCACCATCATCTAGAAGATGACATGGTGTTTGAGGTGAGTGAATCCTTATGGATAGTAGCTCTTGACCACAAAAACATGTTTGATAGATGATGACTATGACTTCAATACATTCCTATGTATTCTTGAAGTCACATTCAAAATTAAAACAAATCTCTCCAACAATCTTGGAGGTTCTTGATATAAGTTTAATGTTGATATCTCAAGAGGTCATAATCTACATTTGATGTTAAAAATAAGCTTTCAAAACCCTCTATTTCAAAACCCCTCTAAAACTTCAATAGTTGGATTCCAAGAAATAAACTCTAGTTCTTCTCAAAGATCTTCAAAACAGTGAATGATATGAGTTCAAAGATTTCTCTAGAACTCAATACTTAAAGAGTAATTACAAGACCACTTGGAAAGTATTCCTAACTTGTTAGAGAACACCCATGATTTTTGGTTTGACTTAGAAATACTTGAACGGGGTCCATTTGGACCCAAACATTCCTTCCAAACATTCTGCTTTCGCTGTCACAGCAGCTGAGTTGACTTTCAACTTGTTTTTCAGAAAACTTTTCCAAATGGAATGGTCACAACTCATTTTTCCTTTGAACTTCAGTGTCTTAGGGAGCTTTTTGTATAATTGGGCCTTCAAATGTTTTGTTTTCATTTTCTAATGTTTTTCAACATTTTAGTTGACAGTACGAACTCTATTTTTGAGTAGCCTCTATTGTTCATATAATTTCTCTCAATATGTAATAGTTATTGTAGTTTGGCTTTTTGATTTGTGTTCTAGACACAATAAGGATGATCTCCATAAAACATCATGCATTAAAAACATATCTAACCTCACTTTTCTATTTTTACAAAATTAACTCAATGTTCTGTCTACTATTCACAGCAAGCATACTTTGACTTTCATTCTTTGATTTGATACTTACATGTACTTCAAATTAGTTCATATCTTAGGAAGTCATCCATACTACATTTGTACATATCCTATGGTGATTTCCTTCATGCATTCATTCATATTTTAGACTTCTAAGTCACTATAGAAAATCCATGAACACTTGCACACTACTTCCTTTGCACATTCTAGGATCATGTATTGCATCCATGCAAGGTTTAGGGTTTTTGTGACTCCTAAGCTAAGAAGATTATAAGGAATGAACTTGATCACACGTTCATGATTTCCCCCGATCTAATCTTTCTTCTCATCCGTCTCGGGGATTGAGAGATCTTCTTTTCTCAAAGATTAACATGCATCATTCTAGCTTGCTAAGCATCTTTGTTTTCTTTGATTTATTTGTTTCAAGAACAATTCATGTCCCCCTTTTTAAACTAGGAAAACTTGATTACTTGATATGTGATTAGATGATTTTTCCTAGGTTTGTTTGTGTGAGCTTTCATTTTACATTGTGTGATATTTGGCTTAGATCTTATGAATGATATCTTATCTTTTGATCTTCCATTTCAAAATTCTTGTGTGATGTAATATACTTCTATAGTATTAATTGTCGAACCAAACATAGTATAAGATGATTATTTGGATGCTAATTTAGGCCCGTCAAAAGACGGGGCGCGTTGAGGGTGTTTTAGTCGTGACAAAGGCTATTTCCTCTCTCGTACCAAAACCTCGAGCCAAGTTCTTTGGTTATGAAAGGCCGGTGCCCTTTATCCGTTTGGGTGAGTCAAATTAGATTTCTTGGTTCCTTAAAGACCATGTGGCGACTTTGTATCTGTTTTCAAAAGACTTTTCCTTTTCTTTCAAATCAATTTCAAAACAAAGGAAATCAATTCCGAAACCCCGCCAGAAATAACCACTGGGGGTGGACTCACGGAGGCCGCTTGTCCACAGTAGTTAGTAGTGGTTGAGAATGGATAAACCTTGAAAACAAAATTTTTGCAGAAGGTGCTGTAAATCATAAAATAGTCGATTAGAACAGGAAAATAGTCTACTGTTTTGAAAATAGTCGAATGGTTCCGGAAACAGTCGATTGGTAGCACTGTTTGAACAAAATTTCTTTTCTAGATTTTCATAAAATAGTCGACTAGATTTCTTTACAGTCGACTGGAAGTTGTTTCAAAATGGGAGCTACTGGAGGTCTGAGTCCAGTCGACCGAACGAGTCCAGTCGACTAGGAATTTGACCCTACAGTCGACCGGACATGGGCCAGTCGATTGGATTTGATTGCTGAGATTTTATGCTCTTTGGAATTTCCAAATCAGTCAACTAGATTGCTATTTTCAAAAGGGTTTGTTTCTATAAGTGTTTTAAAGGAGAAAACTTTTCATAACTCTGAAATTTATGATTTCTACTTATGTTATTCCACTGCTATGACCTTTAATTAAATTAGATGAGCCTTGATAGCATGCCACGTATCCTATTTCCACGCGTAGCTGGATGGGTTGTGACATATGGTGCGCCTATAGGAGTGTGATGCACGCGTGATATGTGCTTTTGGTGGTCGAGATTCCTTTTAGGGAAAATTTAGAAATTCACCTCTTTGTCCATTTTTTTGCAGGCGAAAAAACATGATTCTGATTTTCGTGGATACCATCTGATGTAGAAATAGAGGGAGACTAATCTTAATCTTCCTATAGGCCCTAACGAGAAGAAAAGGCCAAAATTGGCTGATAATTAAGTAAACATGTTACACTTTTTATCGTTCAGCGTACTGGTCTCGTGCGAGGATATAAGTGCTGGACCTGGGAAGAAGAAGGGGGCTGGGATCAAACCCCAGTAATAAGCATGACATTACTGCCCTTTTATTTCAACTGGGCTAACCTGTTACTCATAAGTATACATGTTTAAAAAATGAATTATTTGGTGAATTTTGCTTTGTTGCACGGAGTGGTTCTTTATCAAATTAACATTACCTTAGTTCTCATAACAACGAATGATACTTAAAATCTAGGAAGCATCAATATTGGTGCAAGGGATTCGACTTTTTTTTTCCAAAAATCAAGGGGTACGGGTACGAGTGCGGGTGCGGGTGCGGCGAAGATACTTCTTGAAATATTAGAATTTAGAAGTATATTTATATGTAATACTATATATAAATTGTACTACCACACTACATTTCCTTTTTAAAAATTTTTTATAATTAAGATATGAATAATAATATATAAGCATAAAAGCTACAGAAGCTAGTAAGCGCGCAACACATAAATTACTAGTCTAATAAGCAATGTAATGCAAGAAAATAATAAGAAAACAAAGTAAGTGCATATTGTTTACACATCTATCAATGCATTAGTGTATACCCTAGATATTTGTTATTATATTTTTCTCTTATTTGTCTTTTAAATCCTCAAAGTTTTCACTATATATCGCTTTTTAAGCAAAGTTCTGTCGGAAACTTTGACCCATGGTGCACGCTTGAAGTGTCCTATCCACACTCGTGGCGCACTGTGGAGAATCCTGGCTTCACCCAAAATTCAAATCGAACTCCAAAAGAACTCATAAGAACCCTCGGCACACACAGCCGCACTTGTACTAAGTGCGGGTTCGGCCACCTTTTTCAAAGAGTTCCTGCTTCATTGATCTTTTTTTATTTTTTGATTATGCACTATATACAAGGGAGATAGTGCTCTCCCAACCCATAAACCCATCTTCCCATAAGTCTTGAACCCGCAACCACGTACAAGTAGGAAGGAGTCCCTTACCACCGGGTGTCTCTCATGCTTCATAGCATAGAATGAGCTATTGATCTTATATTTTAAAATTTTCCAAACATACTCTCTATCTCGATGTTTGTCCACTCATTTTCATTGGTGTCACAAATTCACACATCCCCTTCCAAATTTGATCAAGTCAGCCTGTGGTGGAGGGAGGGGTAGGCGACGGCACAACCCCCCATGTTCTATTTTTTTAAATTTCAGTTTTGTATAAATAATTTTTGAAATTTTACAAATTTTATTCAATTTTTATAATTATTACACAGCCCCCAAAAACTATTAGTTTGGCTCAACATGAATTTTGTTTGGATTAAAATATTGTTTTTTTTTTGTGTGTAAATTTTCATGCATCTGTACATGGATTACAACTAATGGTAATGACTATATAGAAGCTTTTGGCTTTCTTGTAATACTAAGCACACTCAAATCTCACACTTATCTTACAAGCAAATTGAAACTTCAAACTTATATTGAAAACACTCAAAAATATTACAAAAGAAAAAGATAGAGAGATAGAGGTGATCATTCAAGGATGTTTAAGATGCACTCTTGTCCGATGATCTGCAACTGAAGAAGGCTTCTGAATTTATAGGAGCTTCAGAAGGCTCTAGAGGGACAACTGTAAATCACTTTAGAGATTCTCTCTTATCTCTTAAGACATTTGGACGGATAAGATTTAATCTGAAAAAGTAACTTTATTTAAAGTTGTCGGCCAAAATCTATAAAGTTGATTCTCCTTTATCTTTGTCGAGAATCTTTCTTTTATCACGTGAATGGGGCCCTTTGCTTTATAAAAGCTAAAGACTTCTTTATTAAAAGAAGAAGTGACAAAAAGCGAATATTCCTTTAGTGATTGAATTGGATCTCAAATCCATAATCTTCATCATCACGAGGAAATTCATCTGTAGGATAATAGGGGTCTCCTTGTCCATCTTGCATTGAGGAGTCAGATGGAGTAGCAGTCTCATTGTCACTATCGGAATCAAGATTTAATCATTGTCACTATCGGAATTTATAAGGTAATGACTACAATGTGTCCAGAGTTTAAAACTCTAAACATTAAAAATAATCCTGATCAGGCCACAGTTTTAATACAAGCTAATATGGATAAATCAGCTATAACTGTCCCAAGAATGATTAAATGGTCTGAGATTACACCTCCAAAAGAATGGATCTTAGAAAATCCTCATCCTCAAAATTCAATTAAAAATTTTGAACCTCAAGAAATATTACAGGATGAGAATGGAAATGTCATTCTAAAATGCCCTCCAAAACGATCCATAGATTATGTGTCTTCTATGCCTAGTAGTTCATCTCGTATAATAAGAAGAACTAATAGTCTTAGAAGGAGGCCGGGGAAGGAACCCTTGATACCTTAAATTCCTTTAAAACCTGAAATCCCTTTAAAACTCAATTCAGAAGAGGAATACAAGATACCAAGTGTCCAAGGTATTAAACTTACAACTTCTCAAATACCTCAAGTTATTTATAATCTATTACAATCCTATTTCTTAATGGTTGTAGATCATTAACATTAATAGCATTAATAGATTCTAATCTATTTATAACTGTAAAGTGCTTTGTTAGAGATAAATATATAGATGTTATAAATAGATTAGAATCTATTAATGCTATTAATGTTAATGATCTACAACCATTAAGAAATAGGATTGTAGAATTAAATAGAGAAATTGACTATTATAACGAAAGACTCAGAATGATTGCTTTTTAATGAATGATCGTTTAAGCTTAAAGTTTTTATTAAAAAATTTATATGATTTAAAAGAATCCTATGAGACTGCTTTAAATAGCCCTTTTGCTCTTAATAATCATCATCCAAATACTTTATTCCGCATGCGCCAGGCTCTTAAAAGAGTTAATTTAGAGATTAGTAAAACTAATCATAAACTGTTCATTCTAGCTTGTTGAGATTGTCCCCCGTTCCCCTTTTTGGTATCAGAGCCAAAGGATTTGGTTCCTGTTGAGACATTGTTATACTGTTAGGATATATGATTCTCCAGAGTTACATAGGTTGCATAGGTCGAATAGGTCCGCTGTTGCCAGGTAGGCGTTAGGACTGGAACTTGACTGGAACGTAACTGGACTGTAGCTAAGGTGAATTATTATTCACAGCTATTTCAATGAAGACATTAGCTAAGTTGTTTGGAACTTATACTATTAATGAACAAGACTTTCTTGAAAAGAAGTTTGATTTCAGTAATATTAAGAATATGGATGAAGTATCTATCGATAATCTAGAAGAAGCTTTAAAAAATTGGAAAATGCCTTCTATGCCTATAAACAAGTTATATCATAGAGCAGCTTTTAATTTAAACAAGTCTTATAAGATAAAGACTGTTGAAAGCTCCCATCAAATTCTTAAAGAAAGAGAAAGTTTCAAAATGCTTACTTCCCAAGCTATTTTCGAATACTTGTCACAAGGATTTAAATTTTTGCATATTGGAATGGTGCAAGTAAGTATGAAACCCATGACCCTTACAGGGTTAGATACCTCTTTATTAGCATGCTTAAGAGATGCTAGACATTTAAACTTTATGGATTCACTTATAGGAATGATTGAATCAAGTTTATGTCATGGTCCTGCTTATTTTAACAGTTTCCCAAATTTCACTGTTAGCTTAACTGATGCTAATATTTTGGATGTCGATCCTTACCTTTAATATCCAAACCCAAAGATATAATATGAAAGAAGGAAGTGAAAATATCTTGATTGGATATAGAGTTTATTATAAGGTAATGACTACAATGTGTCCAGAGTTTAAAACTCTAAACATTAAAAATAATCCTGATCAGGCCACAGTTTTAATACAAGCTAATATGGATAAATCAGCTATAACTGTCCCAAGAATGATTAAATGGTCTGAGATTACACCTCCAAAAGAATGGATCTTAGAAAATCCTCATCCTCAAAATTCAATTAAAAATTTTGAACCTCAAGAAATATTACAGGATGAGAATGGAAATGTCATTCTAAAATGCCCTCCAAAACGATCCATAGATTATGTGTCTTCTATGCCTAGTAGTTCATCTCGTATAATAAGAAGAACTAATAGTCTTAGAAGGAGGCCGGGGAAGGAACCCTTGATACCTTAAATTCCTTTAAAACCTGAAATCCCTTTAAAACTCAATTCAGAAGAGGAATACAAGATACCAAGTGTCCAAGGTATTAAACTTACAACTTCTCAAATACCTCAAGTTATTTATAATCTATTACAATCCTATTTCTTAATGGTTGTAGATCATTAACATTAATAGCATTAATAGATTCTAATCTATTTATAACTGTAAAGTGCTTTGTTAGAGATAAATATATAGATGTTATAAATAGATTAGAATCTATTAATGCTATTAATGTTAATGATCTACAACCATTAAGAAATAGGATTGTAGAATTAAATAGAGAAATTGACTATTATAACGAAAGACTCAGAATGATTGCTTTTTAATGAATGATCGTTTAAGCTTAAAGTTTTTATTAAAAAATTTATATGATTTAAAAGAATCCTATGAGACTGCTTTAAATAGCCCTTTTGCTCTTAATAATCATCATCCAAATACTTTATTCCGCATGCGCCAGGCTCTTAAAAGAGTTAATTTAGAGATTAGTAAAACTAATCATAAACTGTTCATTCTAGCTTGTTGAGATTGTCCCCCGTTCCCCTTTTTGGTATCAGAGCCAAAGGATTTGGTTCCTGTTGAGACATTGTTATACTGTTAGGATATATGATTCTCCAGAGTTACATAGGTTGCATAGGTCGAATAGGTCCGCTGTTGCCAGGTAGGCGTTAGGACTGGAACTTGACTGGAACGTAACTGGACTGTAGCTAAGGTGAATTATTATTCACAGCTATTTCAATGAAGACATTAGCTAAGTTGTTTGGAACTTATACTATTAATGAACAAGACTTTCTTGAAAAGAAGTTTGATTTCAGTAATATTAAGAATATGGATGAAGTATCTATCGATAATCTAGAAGAAGCTTTAAAAAATTGGAAAATGCCTTCTATGCCTATAAACAAGTTATATCATAGAGCAGCTTTTAATTTAAACAAGTCTTATAAGATAAAGACTGTTGAAAGCTCCCATCAAATTCTTAAAGAAAGAGAAAGTTTCAAAATGCTTACTTCCCAAGCTATTTCCGAATACTTGTCACAAGGATTTAAATTTTTGCATATTGGAATGGTGCAAGTAAGTATGAAACCCATGACCCTTACAGGGTTAGATACCTCTTTATTAGCATGCTTAAGAGATGCTAGACATTTAAACTTTATGGATTCACTTATAGGAATGATTGAATCAAGTTTATGTCATGGTCCTGCTTATTTTAACAGTTTCCCAAATTTCACTGTTAGCTTAACTGATGCTAATATTTTGGATGTCGATCCTTACCTTTAATATCCAAACCCAAAGATATAATATGAAAGAAGGAAGTGAAAATATCTTGATTGGATATAGAGTTTATTATAAGGTAATGACTACAATGTGTCCAGAGTTTAAAACTCTAAACATTAAAAATAATCCTGATCAGGCCACAGTTTTAATACAAGCTAATATGGATAAATCAGCTATAACTGTCCCAAGAATGATTAAATGGTCTGAGATTACACCTCCAAAAGAATGGATCTTAGAAAATCCTCATCCTCAAAATTCAATTAAAAATTTTGAACCTCAAGAAATATTACAGGATGAGAATGGAAATGTCATTCTAAAATGCCCTCCAAAACGATCCATAGATTATGTGTCTTCTATGCCTAGTAGTTCATCTCGTATAATAAGAAGAACTAATAGTCTTAGAAGGAGGCCGGGGAAGGAACCCTTGATACCTTAAATTCCTTTAAAACCTGAAATCCCTTTAAAACTCAATTCAGAAGAGGAATACAAGATACCAAGTGTCCAAGGTATTAAACTTACAACTTCTCAAATACCTCAAGTTATTTATAATCAAGAATCTGACTCAGGATTCTCGATAAATACTATTTCAGGATTTGAGATTGATAGAGATCTTTTAAATAAAGATTATCTTAAACCAGTAAATAAAAAGTATAGATTACTTTTAAAACAATTTTCTGAAGAAGAACAAAATAGCTTTAAAGAGCAATTTTTAGCCTAATTAAAAATAGTTGAATATCATATTCCTTATTTTGATTGGTTAAAATGGAACCTTTCACAAGGAATCTATGCTGGTAACAATACTATCATGAATCAGTGGGGATTATATCCCTCAGGAGAAATACATGAAAGTATTCACCCTCCGAATACAGCTTTCTGGGTTAGGGTAAGAGATACTAATGATAAGGTAAAGGCAGCCCTTATTAAAAAAGATATACCAGAAGGTAGTGAGGAATCAAAATTACCAGTAAAGAAAGGTGATATAGGTCAAGTAGCGGAACAATTAAATTTTGCTAACGTTTCTCTTCACATGTTAGGAAGACAGACTAACAGGATTGAAGAATATGTTAGTATCATTAAAAGTCAACTAAACATTGATAAAATAGAAACCAATGTGTTTCCTTCAGTCTTCCCTAAACCAATAAACACAAAAGAGAAGACAAAAGTTTGGCAAAAACCTTTGGTAAGGAATACTGTTAACACAGAATTTCTAGAGGCTTTAAAAGACAAATGGAAAGACGTAGGTCAAACCCCTATAAGAATTCCTAATACAGCTAAGCCTCCATCACCTAAAAAGTCTTTATTTAAAGACCCTCCAACTCCTAAAACTGAAGCTGAATTCTCAGGAACTAGAGATGATTCAGTAAATACTATTTCTTATACGGAGGAAGAACCATCAAATAATGTTGATGAAATAGATGTTGTTGCTTAATTTGGAAAGTCAATTTATTAATTCTACGGTCAGACCTTCTACCCAGAATTACTATCCTAGACCTACTCCTATTGATCTTCAGTTTGAAGAAAGAAATATTATAAATCCAATGCAATATAATGGAAATTCCATTTATGAATGGAATATTGATGGATTATCTGAACATCAGACTTTAAAAGTCCTTCAACATATGGCTATGGCAGCTAATGCCATTAGAGCTAGAATTGAAGAACCCAATTCTGAAGTAACTGTTTTAAATTTATTAGTTGCTGGGTTCACGGGACAACTAAATGGTTGGTGGAATCAATTCCTCACAGAATTTCAACGAGAGGAAATTATCAGTGCAGTTAAAACTGATGAGGAGGGTAATCCAATTCTTGATAGGAATAGAAGCCCCATCCCTGATGCAGTAATTGCACTTATAACTGCCATAACATTTCATTTTTTGGGAGAAGTTTCTCAAATTATGGAAAGAGGGAAAGATTTATTAATTAATCTTAAATGCCCTACACTCTCCCACTTTAAATGGTATAAAGATGTTTTCTTATCCAGATTATATTTCAGAAATGATGCAAACCAAGATTTTTGGAAAGAAAGATTTATTACAGGTTTGCCTGGTCTTTTTGCAGAAAAAAATAGGATAAGATTAAGACAGAAGAATAATAACCTTCTTCCTTATAATTTATATACCTATGGAGAACTAATCAGTGAAATAAATGCTGAAGGATTAGCTCTTTGTAACGATATAAAATTGAAAAAACAAATGAAAAGGGAAAGGAAATCTGGTAATAAAGAGTTAGGAGATTTCTGTAAACAGTTGGGTTATGATATGGGTTCATCAGAAAGAAAAACCAGAAAGTCTTTTAAAAGAAAGACTACAACAAAACCCTATTCTAAACCAGCAGGTAAACCTAAAGGAAGACCTTCAGGAAAACCTAAAGGAAAGCCTAAAGGAAAACCTAAAGGTAAACCCAAGATTCCTATTTGTTTTAAATGTGGAAAACCTGGCCATTATAAAAGCCAGTGTAAAGTAAAACAAAAAATCAATGCCTTAGACATTGATGAAGATCTTAAAGATCAATTAATCTCTATAATGCTCCTAAGCCAAGAAGAAGAAGAGGCGTTAGAAGAAGAATATGGTCTCTCAGAATATGAGGAAGAGGAAGAAGAGATTAATGAAATTCAAGAAGAATCAGAACAAGAACAAGATGAAAAATGTTCTGATAATTGCAAAGATAAAATAGATTTTTATGAATCCATTTTAAAATTAAATGGTATGAGTATAAATACCATATCAAGCCAAGAAAGTTTGGTTTTAAAAATTATTGATAAAATCCCTGATCTTGAAGAAAAGAAAAAAGTTATTATCTGGCAAGCTTGAGATTAAATACAAGCTTCCTAATGCTTATGTTTGTAATCAAGAAATATGCTTACCTACCACTTTTATTTTGGTTAAAAACCTAAATCAGCCTATTATATTAGGTACTCCATTTCTGTCTCTGATTAAACCTTTCACAGTTACTAAAGAAGGTTTAATAACGAAATTATTGGATGAGGAAGTCATGTTCAGATTCCTACATCAGCCAATGGAAACAGAAATACATTCTCTTAAAAATAACATTGTTTTTAAAGAAAAACAGATTTTTCTGATTAAAGAAGAATTGGTTCACCAAAGGATCAGAGAAGATCTGTCTAAAACAATTTTAAAATCAAAAATTAAAAAATTCCAAAAATTAATAGAAGACAGTGTGTGTTCTGAACATCCAAATGCATTTGGCATAGGAAAAAACATATTGTCTCTTTACCGTATGAAAAGGACTTCGATGAAAAGAATATTTCAACCAAGGCACGTCCAATTCAGATGAGTAAAGAATTAATGGAATTTTGTAAAAAAGAAATTGAGGATTTATTAAATAAAAACCTCATTCGAAAAAGTAAATCCCCTTGGAGCTGTTCTGCATTTTATGTAAATAAAAATTCAGAAATTGAGAGAGGCGTTCCTAGATTGGTTATAAACTACAAACCTCTCAACAAAGCTCTTAAATGGATTAGGTATCCCATACCTAATAAAAAAGATTTACTTAACCGACTTTGCCAAGCATCAATATTTTCAAAATTTGACATGAAGTCAGGATATTGGCAAATTCAGGTGGCAGAGGAAGATAGGTATAAAACTGCTTTTAATGTTCCCTTTGGACATTTTGAGTGGAATGTAATGCCTTTCGGTCTCAAAAATGCCCCTTCACAATATCAAAATATTATGAATGATATTTTTAATGTTTATTCTGAATTCTGTATTGTCTATATAGATGATGTTTTAATATACTCTTCATCTATAGAAAAACACTGGAAACATTTGGACTTATTTTACAAAATAATCCAAAAAAATGGATTAGTGGTTTCAGCCAAGAAAATAAAATTATTTCAAACCAGTATCAGATTTCTTGGACATCAAATAGATAAAGGAACCATTATTCCTATTGACAGAGCAATTATTTTTGGAGAAAAATTTCCAGATATAATAAGAGATAAAACCCAACTCCAGAGATTCCTTGGAAGTTTAAATTATATCTTTTTTTTTAATTTCAGTTTTGTATAAATAATTTTTGAAATTTTACAAATTTTATTCAATTTTATAATTATTACACAGCCCCCAAAAACTATTAGTTTGGCTCAACATGAATTTTGTTTGGATTAAAATATTGTTTTTTTTTTTTGTGTAAATTTTCATGCATATGTACATGGATTACAACTAATGGTACATTGTACTGTTGAAGATCCAAGTAAAAAAAAAAAACATTATATAACATTTCAACATTTATTAATTCAAATCTACCTATCGCTATTAAAAAAAATACATCTTAGGCAACAGCATAAATTGCCTCGTGCGACGTGATTTCCATTATGATTTTAGTATTCTGTGAGTCACATGTGAGTCCTACAGTAATGAAAAGATTTCAATGGTCATCACACGGTGTTGTGGTCACATGAAATATTTTCTCACACAACATGATTCAGTAAGTTATACCACTTAATACTAGAGCAAGTTGTACAATTACAGGTAATTCTCTGCAATCTCTAGCAAGCAAGAACACAATTCTAGGGGCTTAGAGGACATCACCATGTGATCTGAACCATTGATCATCTTAACCTCGTCCGGCGGATTATTTTCTATCATCCACCTCTGTGAATCCTCCTTGGTCACAACATCTTTTTCACTCATGATGTAAACTCGACGCACCGATCCATATTTCTCCCTAGTGAGTGCAGTTTCAGCTAATAATAACTTCTCATCATTGAATAAAGGAAATGGTCTCACCAACATGGTTGCAAGAGTAGAGTCCTATTTCATTTCCATCATAAAACAAACCAAATTTTGGGTTCAAAAAGTTGTAGGTAACTATGGATATAGTATTCTTACCAAAAAAAAAAAAAAAAAAACAATATTGTGGATGTATTATATACGTACTAGTATGTGATGTTTTCTATTACTCGGTATGCTTTACGCTTTACGAATTTAGTTCACAAATACTTTAATAGGTGTACAACATATTGTAGCAGTAGTCGGTGTTGCACATACCACAGAATGTGGTACAACTGGCAAAGTATTTTAAAACTAAATTTGGGAATCAAATTCAAGAATCATAGATTCATTCTTACTGTCATGTTAGTTGTATCTAGCATTGTGTTCAATTTTAAATTTATAATAGTTGTCCTTTCGATTCATTAAAATGAAAATAGTTATATAAATTATAAGGGCAATGATAGATGCACAACAAAAATCCATAATCAATTGCACAACCTGCTTAAAATTGTTGGACTTCGTGCTGAAAAAGCTGTACACACAAAAAGACAAAAAAAGGGATGTACAGCTTTTTCAGCACGAAGTCCAATAATTTTAAGCAGGTTGTGCAATTGGTTGTGGGTTTTTGTTGTGCATCTATCATTACTCAAATTATAATAAATGCACTAAAGTAAATACTTTGAGTGTCGGTAAATACACCAGTTAATTTTTTTTCCTTTTTACACCTATATCATGCAATGAAAAGGGAGAGATGCATGTAACATCATGTTGTACGTGTGAGTTTAGAGAGAAACTCAATGGATGGATTTAGCAATCTCCCAAGTACTTTATGTACTTTGATTATTTACTTTAGTGTCCTCTTTTAATGAGACAATGGAGACTTTTGTATTCATTTGAAAAGGCACACTTTTAAATATCCTAGGACTACTAGGGCTGAAGCTAGAAAAACGTGATAGAGCTCCAGCGATAAAGGAGATTTAGTCATTATGAGCACTTCCAACATTATGGGAGAATTCTGAACGACCAGACCCTTCACCGAAAGAACTTGACCATCTTCAACGATACAAAGAAGAGTAAATCAAATGGCAAATGATATACACACAACAAAATGCACAATTAATTGTCCAACTCTGCTTAAAATTATTGGACTTTGTGCTGAAAAGCCTGTACATACAAAATGGTGTGCATTGTGTGTGCAGATTTTTTAGCACAAAGTCCAACATTTTTAAATAGGGTTGTACAATTGGTTGTGCATTTGATTGTGTGTGTAGCATTACTCCAATCAAATTATCAACCAATTGTCTGCAATGAAACGATGGGGAATTAGAATCTAGATTTTTCCCAAAATGAAAACTCTAGTTCTGAAGCGATGCTATCTGAGCAGAGAATTGGTCATCTGAATCAAACATCAAAACTCTACTCTGAGGTGTTAAATGGGTATGTTAGGGAATATTTTTTTTTAATAATCTCTAGGAGAAGGTTTCTTTGATGAAGAAGATCAATCGAGTGCCATGGAAACAATGGAGCTTAGCCCAAAAGCTCAATGGCCCGAAAACCAAGAAAAGGAGCATATTGTCAGTCCCTTATATCAAGAAATTAATTTCCTAAACACCTTTCTTAAGAGGATCAGAAAACCATGGAAGAACAGTTTGATCATCAAACTACTGGGAAGAAATATAGGTTTCAAATCTCTCTTTGATCGTATTAATTAAAAAAATATGGGGGTTACAAGGAGATTTTGAAATGGGTGATTTGAAACATGGGTTCTACCTTGTCAAGTTTGATCTCATGGAAGATCGTTGGAAGGTTTGTTCTAGTGGCCCCTGGGTGATCCTCAACCACTATCTTATGTGAGAAAATGGACTAATGACTTCAAACCAAATGATGCAAAAGAAATCCCAATAGCGGTGTGGGTCAAGATTCCCCAACTACCAATAGAGTATAGTAACGATAGCAAAGTGATTAGTCATAACATTTTGTAGTCTTGTACCCTTATTTGAATACAAAATTCCACTCTCAAAGATTTTAAGTACATAGTTTATGCATATTTCTTATATAACCCTTTTCTGTTCCATTTACATCGATTATGCGAGCTGTATGATTCTTTGTAGGTTGTGGATGGCAATTCCATTTCAAAAAGGCTTATTGCTTGAAGATGAAATAAGTCATGGCTAGTTCCAGCTTGTTTTAGGCAATCAAGATCTTAGATTTAGAGGTTGTTCAAATTAAACATGGAATATGTAGTTCGACGAGTTATCTATGTGTAGTCGCAAATTTCAGGTCAATCAGAGTTCGGAGTGAAGAGATATCGCGATTCTACAATTAGTGTGCAACATTGAAGAAGAACCAGATCAGGGGTACCTAGGACCGGCCTTAGGTGCCTCTACGACCGGGAAGAAAAACACATATTTACAAAATTGCCATTAGAACCCTTAGCATAGTTTTAGGGTTATCTTTTCTTTCTGTTTAGCAGCTTATCTTTCACTCTTCTTCTTTCTTAGGTTAGTTTCACTATCCATTTCATATTGTTGTAATTTAGTTAGAAATTAAGGAAGGATAAGAGCTTGTAATATTTGAGTTTTTTGAGATTTTGAAGTTTTATTGAAGCATTTACCATAGTTTGTAATATGGTTTGGTATAATTTCTTCTCCTTTTAACTTGGTGTTTATGTTTTTATTGCTATGAGTAGAAAAATCACTAGGATTGGAGAGCATAACTCCAACTACGGACCTAGTTGTGTAACTTGCTAGTTGAATGCTTGAAGGAATCTTGAGGTTCCTTTGTATAAGATTTGTATCTTAGATAATTCTTCCTTGATAGCTGGCATCTAGGATTGTTTCAATCTTGGATTACATAACTTATCTCATGGAAGTTTTGTAGGTTTTCATAAAAGCATAGTAGATTGCACTCTACATGCTTGATGGTTTGTCTCTATGAAGTTTTCTACCTCAAGGATACTTCAAGCATGAAACCTTTATCTTTGTGAAGGTCCATGGTGGTGAAATGCTTCCCAATTAGTCTTCCCTTTTTCCAACTCAACTCAACTTCTAAATCACTTTAATTTTAATCTAATTTAGTTCATTTTCATTGTTAACTAGCTTAGTCAAGTAGTGATCATATTTTAGAAAACCAAATAAAAACTCATCATCTTTTCTTTTTTCGATCTTTTTCACACATTATAATGTAATACTCGTGTTTTCCACTGTACATCTGCATGTCTGTAAAATTAAGATCGCATTATTTTTCCTTGTCTTTGGTGAGATTGAGTGCCCAGTCGATTAGACCATTTTCCCAATCAATTTCCACTTGCCACCTAACCCCAATCGATTGAATTATTCCCCAATCGATTGCCACTTTGCCACCTACCACCAATCGATTGGACCTGAGCAGAACGGGCCTCCAAGTTTGGATTGTGTAGCCACAGGTTATCCCCCTCCCCTATATATACCCCTCCCTTATATATACATATATATATGGTTGGTTGTGTGTTTGAGAGAGATATGTACCCTTATATATACAGTTATACACACATACTCATATACACATACATATATATAGCCGTATATATATATATCCACACACACTCTCGGGAGGAAGAAGAGAAGACAGAACAGAAGAAGAGAAAAAGAAGATAAGGAGAGATAGAGAGAAGGAAGAGAAGAGAAAGAAAGCTCACCAACCATCCCGAGCTCCGCCGAGGACTATCATCGCAACCCAAACCCTCCGGTGAGTTCTAAACTCATTTGGTAGCATAGGTGTTTTTACATGTTTTAAAAAAAAGGAAAGATACACATAATGCGTCCCTCGAACTTTCAGTTCTAAACTATGTGTTCTCTGGGAAGAAGACGTAGTCCCAATTGATTGGTACTTTTCCCAATCGATTGACATTATTGTGACATTTTATACAATCGATTGGTATTGTTTGAGACCCAATCGATTATACCTATGTCACAATCATGTGGTAGTTACAGTTATGGATATTTCATATTGTTTATATTATGAACTATTTAGTTGTTTATATGATGCTACATGATTCCCATATGTGATACTGTAATAGTAGCAATGCAAGAGATAATGATACAACGTAGTATGGTAACATTAAGAATAATGTATTGTTGGTAATAATGTTAGCGAACGTATCCGTCATGAATCAAATCGGTCACAATTTATTGTATCATGTTAGGTTGCCACATGGCAGTGTCGAGAGTCAGTCTGGTTACAAGTCGGTATAAGTTTGTACGGGTGACGCATTGTGCATGGACGGACATTGATCGATGTTGTGTCCTTAATTGCTGGAAAATTGTGGACTGCAATCAAATGTCGTGAGAAAGATGATTGTTCGTGGATGGATATTGGTTGATGTTGTGTCTTGGATGTGGACCACAATCAATATCCCTAAGATAGACTGCATGAATTGTGGCATATAGTGATATACATTGATTGATGTGGTGTCCTAAAGTGATGTGGATTGCGATCAATGGTATATCCACAGCGTGGCTCATGAGAGTGGTGTATATTGATTGACATGGTATCCTAAAGGGATGCGGACTGCGATCAATGCTATATCCATAGTGTGGCTAAGAGTGGTGTACATTGATTGATGTGGTGTCCATAAGTGATGTGGACTACAATAGTATTGCATGGATTGACTTACATTGATCAACGTTGTGTACTCGCTGTGTACTGTGGTCAAGGGTGTATTTGGATAGTCGTAATGTCAAGTTGTTCATCAATTCTTAGAGCGTGTTGGTTTTACGTAATAAGACGATTAATGGTTGGTTGTTGATGAGTTGAATAGGAAAAGATACTAGCAGTAGAACTATAACTTATATCGTTTCAATAACTTGTAATAAGTTTCTAATTGTGATACCCTGTTAGTGTTTTACTCACTCGGCATTCATAAAGCTGACGGCGTTTTATGCCGCTGGATATTCCCACGTCCAGCCTATCCTGTCTATGTCAATGCAGGGGAACGACCCAATGATGAAGGCTTCTACCCTGAGGGAGACTATGCAGAGGATGACCCCGCTGCAGATGGTTACGCCGAGCAAGACTACTACACCGAGCACTATGTCTATGCTAGTTGAAGACTTGGACTGGACTATAGTTCTTTGTGTTTTATGTTTGGATATTTAGTATTTTGTATCAGGCATATGTTGCCTTAAGATTTTAGTTCAATTCATTATTTCAGACTCTGATTGTAATAGATTAGTAACCTTACATTATATTCAATGTTGAACTTAGAACTTTTATTACTGTCATTATTCTGCTGTTAGAATTGTGTAGTGGACAATTGTGTGACTTTCACCAGTCATGGCCAAGGGACCCAAAAAGGAATTTTATTTTCTCTATTTTGGCTACTCCGGGGCTTGACATATAACTAGTTGCTGAACTTCCTAGACATTGTTTGTCATTTTAATCCCTATGGAAATCGATCATGTACTTATCGGGCTTTTATTACTAATCGTGACTAGTTTGCACATGAAAGATACAAAGTTTTAGTCCGACCACAAAGGCATTTGGAAAGCCGACCAAAACAGACTTAATACAGTCTCTTCATCTCGAGGAAAATTTGCTAGAATTTGTGTAAAAATTGATTTAGAGAAACCTTTAATTCCTTTTTTTCTCAATTAGAAAGTTTATGCAGTTGAATATGAGTATATTTTATTTTATTTTTTTTTATTTTTATCTTGTGGTTGTGTAGGTCACCGAATAGGTTATGGCCCTCACAAAGACTCGCCGAAGAAGGAAGAGACAGGTGGAACAAGGTACTCTCCGGGTAGAAGTCTAAGTTAAGACTACCATGCACATCTGCTATTCCTATTCACATGATGCAATCTATGCTTGTTCCTATCTCTATATGTCAAGAACTCGATAGACTTAACAGGAATTTTTTGTAGGGGGTATTGATAATCCTAAGAAGATCCATCTTGTCAATTGGAACAAGGTTTACCAGAGTAAAAGAGAGGGGGGCCTGGGTATTAGGAAAGCTCAAGAGTTCAATCTTGCTCTTCGTAGTAAACTTGGGTGGAACATTTTGAATAAGGATGCCGCTATTCTTATTAAGCTCAAGAGTTCAATCTGGTCGAGTCGAACTTGGAGGTGGCTTGTAAGTTGCTGGCTGAAACCCCTGGCAATCACCCTTTAAAGATGCCACTGACCGATAGTGCTATTCTTTGAAGGCTTCGCAACGGAACTAATAGACACACTAAGGAGAGGGCAATAAATGTGCAAGGCTTTTGGCTAATGCGAGTGTTGCCCAAGAAGAACAACATTTTGTTTTGTTAGTGGATCCCTAGATTTTTGCAGCTCGGCACCCTTACTTGGGGGATGATTATATGTACTAGTTTCATTAGACAAAGCTAGTTTTGTTCTTTTTTTCTTTTGTTTTTGTTCTTTCTTGTATTCTTGACTACCAAAAAACATATTAGCATTTTCACACACGCATATACTTTTTTTTACATAAACATGCATAAACACTTATTTGTATTTATATATATATGACAAATATGTACCTCAGGTGGGGATAGTTGATACAATGAGGATGACAAGAACTTAGGTCCAAAGAGAATTGAGGTTGGAGGTTTGTCCAGCCCTTCCTTGAATGTAAATTCAGTGTCCAAATAAGATTCCACTCGTCCAAAAAGCTGCACAAATATAAATTAAAAGAGCACACATTATTACCACGTAACATGTTTTTTTTTTATTTTTTATTTTTATATAATCCTTTAAGCATACCAAATCGTCCAAAAAAATTATGTGGATAGAACTTTATATACAAAATAAAGTATGATATGTGCAGGGGTGGATTCACTTGACGACAAAGGGGCTCAAGCCCCCTCCCTCCAAAGTTTTAGAAAATTTTGAACATACTCTACAAAATAAAATTACTTTTAAGCCCCTCCTCTAAAATTGTAAAAAGCCCCTTATTTAATGAGTTTATGTGTTAATTTTTATAAAACTACCTTAAATATTGTAAAAAAAATGTAATTCCAAGCCCGGTGTACTTCGAAAAAAAATGAATACTGGTTTAGATTGCAGTATACATATTGCAACAATAATTGCAATTCGATCATCCTAAACCATGAGCAAGTTATAGATTTTATAAAGAGAGCAATTGAATGAATATTGACGCAATTGGAATCCAATCCATCCTCAAGTAGTAAATCCAACAAATTTTCTTTTTCCTTATTAATTTAACCTAACCCAAGTTGATTTCATATCATTTCAAGCTTTACAGAAAATTCTAAGGGTAAAATGCATTTTGCACTCTCAAACTATACCCTGTTTTGCACTTTGGTCTCTAATTTTTTTTTTCGCATTTTGGTACCTCAACTAACATTTTGTAGCAGTTTGCCCCCTCTGTCACTTTTAGCCATCTAAACGTGACGGAAAAAGTTGTTTTAATTACATATACACCCCCCCTGTAGTTAGACATTTTAACTTTGTCCCCTATTTTATTTTGGTCAAATCAAAAGCAAGTTTTATTAGACATAAAAAAAATCATGAGGAGGTGTAACACATTTCAACAAGTAGTAGAGCTCAATAAAAGACAGAAATCTATGAAAGAGCTCAAAAGTATCTCTTGTGGATAGTTTGGCAGCTTCTTCTTTTTTCTTTTTTTTTTTGTAACTAAATCACAAAAATTGCGATTGGTAAAAGTTGCCCACTGTAGCTTTTGGTTAATTGCAATTACAGAAGCTATTTTGCAAAATATTTAATTTTAGCTCTTGGAGTTTCATAAGTAGTATTGAAAAAATGACAGATGTTGCCAAACATGGTCCAAACAGGGGGTTTATATGTAATTAAAACACCTTTTCCACACAAAATGTTAGTTGAGAGACCAAAATGCCACAAAATATTAATTGAGGAACCAAAATGCAAAAAAAAATTATTTAGAGACCAAAGTGCAAAACAAGGTATAGTTTAAGGGTGCAAAATGCATTTTACCCAAATTCTAATGAAGAAAGAAATATGTATATACAGACCCAAAAAAAATTTACCTGAAGGACACCGCTGCCCCCAACCTCTGTGAACTCAGACCATCAAATGCAACTTTCTACTTTTGATCCTATCAAACCCTCTCCCCCTTCATTTGTATTCGTCCCTGGATGTATATGTGTGTATACAAATGTAGTAATGCTTAATTGGTACACCTAAACGAGACACCTAAACTATTCACCTGATTATGTGGATTTCCAAAATTATTCATTAGTTACCAAACAAAGTTTGAATTAAATTTCAAAACTGCCACGACACATTACAAGGTGGATAGTTTAGGTGTCTTGTTCAAGTGTACTAAGTCCATCTTTAAACTAATTGTCAAAGTTACTAAGCGTGATTAGAAGCATTGACTTTTAAAAAGATAAGACATTATAGGGAATATTGATACAAGAGTGTGTTTGATAACCCAATTAAGTGGTGAAAACGAAAATTTTCAGAACTTATTTCTCTTCATTGCGTTTAATAATGTATCACTTAATTGAAAATGCAACCAAAAATCCACTGAAAACTTTAACTGAAAAAATTCCACTGAAAATAATCACTGAATGCAATCTATTTCAGTACTTGAAACACTATTTTTAGTATTATAAATTCAACCGCTTAAAATTTTTAGTACTTAAACTTCAGTCATTAATTTTTAGTTTTATTAAATAGAAGAGTCCACACACATCCAAATCCATTATTTTTTTAGGGCCTAATTGCACTTTACCCCCTCGTACTATACTCGTGTTTTCAATTGGGTACATGAACTTTTTTTTGCAATTGGGTACATGAACTTTCATCCCCTTTTCAATCAGGTCCAATTAAAGATGCTGTTAGTTTAAAACTAACGGAATTGCCTAGAATTGTCCTTTTAATTTTTGCACTTGGATACATGAACTTTCATCCCCTTTCCAATAAGATCCATTTGCTAACAGCGTGAGATTTTGTTGGATGGAATTGCCCACATGTCCTTCCCCGAAATTTTGACCATTTCTTATAAACCCTTTTACTACTTTTCGATATCAAAAGGAGAGAAAACCCCCTCGCTGGAACAGAAAATGGCTAATTTGGAACCTCATTTTTTGATTTTATATATCAAAACAGATAATTATCTATTAACAAACAAATTATATTGAGCTAAACAAAATAAGGCTACAACGTATATTTTTTTGTGAAATTTTGAAGCCCATTGAAGCCAAAATAAGGCTGCAATGTATATCATCTGTTTTTATAGATAAAATGAAAAAAAAGAGGTTCTGATTTAGCCATTTTTGGAGGAAGGACACTTAAACAATTCTGTCCAACACAATCTCACGCCTTTAGCGAATGGATCTGATTGGAAAGGGGATAAAAGTTCATGTACCCAATTGCAAAAAAAAAGGACAATTCTAGACAATTCCGTTAGTTTTAAACTAACGGCGTCATCAATTGGACCTGAAATGTACCCAATTGCAAAAAAAAAAAAAAAAAAGTTCATGTACCCAATTGAAAACACGTGTATAATACGAGGGGGTAAAGTGCAATTAGGCCTTTTTTTTTTAGAAATGCTAGGCACACAATATATTCCACAACACATACCACAATAAAGATTTAAATGCATGTATCCTGTGCTGTGTAAGTGGTGTATAGAAAAGTGTGAAAAATTCAAACAGCACAGGGTACAACGCATTTAAAGCCCTGTTATAGAATATGTTATGTGCCTAGCATTTTTGTTATTTTTTTTTTTCTCCAAGTCGTGGTTACCTAATAAACAAGCTTTAAACTTACCATTATTACGAAAGCATAATTTCTACATTTTTTAGGGAACCCTTTTTGGTTTGGGATAATTATATTTCAATCGCTTTTTGTGTAAAATTTACAAGTTAAATCTACTATTTTTTCAAAATTAAAAAAATATCAACTTTTTTTGTAAAATTAAAAGTCATCAAGTTTTACACAACGTTAGAAGCAACTCTTTATAATGTTAGGGAAAAACTCTTCACAACATCAAGAGCAACTCTTTAAAACTTTGGGAGCGACTATGTACGAAATCAAGAGCAACTTATCACAATGTTGGGTTTATCTTTACAACATTTTGGTGCAACTTTGAACGTGCAGACATAAAGTAGAGTGAAATAAAAATTAACTCTTCAAAATTTAATATTTTTTTTAATTTTGTCGATGACTTTTTATTTTTTTTTTTAATTTTTTAAAAAAGTAGACTGACTTCTAAATTTCATACAAAAAAATTAACTGAAATGTAATTTTCCCTTTTGGTTTCCCTAACAATAGTCCATGCAAAAACTGTGCTTCTATTAGGGCTGCTCAAAAAAACCGCGAACCCGAACCGGCCGACTGGACCAGACCGAACCGGACCGAAAATTTCAATATAACAGGGTAACGGTTGGTCGTCAGTTCTGTGATCAGAAAAACCGACCGGTCGATTCGGTGGTCGGTTGACCCTCCTAGTAAATCGTAACCGACCGAAACCGACCGAAATGTGCAATGGTAATAACTCATACGTTTTCTTTTATTTTTTTATCTTGCATACAATGGGGTCTTGGTTTTTGTGCATCAGTGTGCAGTGAGTGGAGTAAATTATGGAGTTTGCTTTTTTTTTTGTCAAAAAGTACACACTATTAAAGAGGATTGGACATATATGGAGTAATATGCAATTCAAAAGTCAAATTGGGATTGGTGCCGCATGGGTCCGTCTGACTCTATCACTCTGTCCCAAAAGAAAAACTGAGCACATGAAAACTTGTTCATTTCATTTGAAAAGAGTGTTTCTCTCTCTATTTTTATTTTTTGCTGAGATGGTATTTCTCTCTCATCTCCCTTGTAATCTCTAAGTTCAGTCCGTCCTCATCTCCCTTTCTCTCTCTATAATTTGAGAATTAAACCATATCCTAGCACCGCCGCCTCAACCCTCCGCCTCCACATTCTCCACCACGATCTGCCACCATGATCAACCATCAGTACCCCCTCTCATTTCGCCATCTCCACTGCGACGAATCAACAAATCCCACCACTGCCAGGATGAAACGATGATGCCTCGCTCTCAGATCTGTGGAATTTGGAGTTTCGCATACATAATACAAACCTCATCTAATTTTTTTTTATCATTAATCTTTGCATTTTCCTATTTTGTTCTTTCCCTCTCTCTCTCTAAAAGCTAAAACCTTTTTTTGTAGCCTACCCCGACCAAACCGATCACCCCGACCGAATTCGATGAAACCGAATCAGACCGAAACCGAACTGAGTTTGGTCAGTTTCGGTCCTCACTCTGACCACCCCGAAAGCTTCGGTTCGTTCCCAAATTCTCCCTGCACCCCGACCGAACCCGACCGAGTACACCCCTAGCTTCTATCATAGACTTCATTGCCACATTTGTTTGGTAGAATTAGCGAGACATGCTTACAACATGGTACCTGCAGTCTATAAAAATGGATCTTCTAGGTGAGACTCACACCCCTAACATGCAGGGGCCTACTTTTAGTATGAGTCTCACCCAAGGGACTCAGTCCCTTTAGCTATAGAGCACCATATATTATCAAGTTGGGATTGATTTTCGAATGGAACTGATGGGAAAAGAGGTTTTCGAATAAAAATTCCAAAATTTTCAAAACATAAAAACTCATTCTTATTCCAAAATTTCTAAATTATGTCGAATTATAAATTGGGATAATATCAACAATTAAAAATTTAGAAGCCAATCTACTACTTTTTCTAATTGAAAAAATATCAACAATATATAATAAAAAAAATATTTTAAAAGTCATCAACAACAACAACAAAAAAATTTATATTTGAAGATTTGATTTATGTTGCAGTCTACTTTATTGTTACACGTTGTAACTTGCACCAAAACGTTGTAAATATTAGGGCCGACCTTGGGTTTTGGGGGCCCGAGGGCAGTAGGCAGAATAAAAAAATGGGGCCCTCACATAAAATTACAAACTCATGCGAAAATATTTCGCAAAATAACACAAAGTTAGGTAACAAAATATCCAATACTTCAATAGATTAGGATTCAGATTGAAGGAAAAGAGTTGAACTAGCTACTGGTCAAATTAGAGTCTCCACTGCACAATTAATCCAATGTAAACAAATAGAAAAGCAAACACAAGTTCTAAACTAGCTACAGGTTAGGCAATAAAAATTGATCCAAAGAAGCAAAAAAAAAAAAAAATAGAGAATTAGGGAGAGATTTGTTTTTTTGGGACAGGTCAAAGAAAAAGAGATGTGCTACAAAAAAAGAAAAGAAAAGAAGAGAGAGAGGAGAGAGAGAGAGAGAGAGGGAGGGAGAGAGAAGCTAATTTAGGGTCTGGGTCTTGTTACTTTACATTTTTATCATATACTTAATTTGTCCCATTTTTTGAATCCATTATTCTATTTTAGAATATTTCAAAATTATTGTCCATTTTTCTAAATTGGTATACATTTTTTACTTACTTTCCAAAACTAACCCTCCTTGAAATTTACACTAATACAAAGTAAAAAAAATTGTTGTAATGATTAGGGGCAATTTTGGAAAGTAGGTATAGATTCTTTTTGTCCCCTTAAAAAGTTGAGTTCCCAAAATAAGACTCAAAATATGAGACGGATGGAGTACATATTTTTTCCGTTGTAGCAGTATAATATTAGGCTAGCGTTATTGCCAGAGCAACAATGGCTAATGCTAGAGCAAAAAGTGTCGCTAAAAATTTTAGCAAGATTTTTTTTTTGTCACTAAAACTTTTTACTGACACTTTTTGCTCTGACATTAACCATTGTTGTTCTGACAATAGCATTATCCTACTATTATTATATCAACAAATGTCAGATAATTGTGCACTACTATGCCTTGTCTTCTTTTATGTGGTGATCAGTACGTGTACTACTATGATTGTAAGATAATATCAGTATATTGGTCAAAATGTTTTTTAAATTAACGAGGGACTCGAGGGCTTTGTTTTTTAAATTGACTCTGAGACAAAGGAAAGTAGACTGCCTCTTTTACTAACAAGTGTTTTATTAATGCACTGCAGATTTGGGACCCTAAGTTTTCTTTATTTTTGGGGGACCTACGCAATGGTCTACATCGCATATGTCCAAGGTTTGGTTGTGATTGTGAATATCCTCTTAACATTGCGATGAGTTACTCCAATATTGTGATAAGTTGTACTAACTTTATGCAGAGTTGCTCCCAACGTTATAAAGAGTTGTGAAAAACTTGATAGCTTTTATTTTTACACCAAAAAAAAAAAGTGAGAATAAAATATAATCATCCCTTCTAAATTTTCTAACGTAATCGGAATTTTTTAACATTCCGGAATTTTAGTTGAGAAAACCATAGTCTTTGAATTCACAATATGTTAATGTATAATCATATTTATTTTATTCCCATAAAATATACATTTATTTCCAAAAAAAAAATTGAAATATTTCGGAATACATTGGAATTTTTGGATCCGAAACCGTTTCGGATTTTTGGGTTGGAATCGTAATTTTTAGAAATTTTATAACCATTCCGATTCAATTAAACCTGAGTTTTTACGAAATTTTGGAATTCGATATTCATTTCATATTGGAATCAGATTTATTTATTTTTTCCCGCATGGAATGGATTGAAATCAGAGTTTCCGTTCTAACACATAAACACACCCCCCAAAAATGATAAAAGGGAAGAAGAAAAATTAGTTTGGAGAGAGACCTCTTCCATGATAGTGCTTTGGTTGAACCCAGGACCAGGCGAAGAAGCAGTGACAAAAACAGCAACAGAAATTTTTTCAGGGAACCTCTCCATGGCTAGGGATATGCTAACTCCACCCATGCTGTGACCCACCAGAATCACCCCATCATCTTCTGCTGTCAAGGACTCCATGAATTCAATCAAAGGCTCAGAATAGTCCGAGAATGAACGGACCTGATCCACTCTTTCAGGGTGGACCCCAGAAGCAGCCATGTCCAGAGCCGTTACTCTGTGACCCTCAGATTTAAGCAGAGGGACTAACTTGTACCAACACCAAGCTCCATGACAAGACCCATGGACCAACACAAAGTGCCTCCCATTCTTAGCCATCCTTCGTTTCCTCTTTGCTTATCCTATGTAGCTTCTTACAAGATTGTTTTTCCACATTGGGATTAACGATAGAATAATGATGGCTTACCAAATTTATAGGCTAATCAGCATTTTAGTGGCCAATGACTCTTATGGTCTAGTGGCATTAATCCTTCTCGCCTAAGTAAGATGGGGAGTGTTCGAATCCATTAGGAATTTATTTACTTGTCCCGTGTTGTATGCTTAAGTCAGAATGAGTAGTATTGTTGGGCTTTGTTGTGGCCGTTGAAGGGCTTGGGGTTGGGATGTTAAGACAAGGCTTAATTACAAAAAATGCTCTTGAAGTTTTGTTATTGTCTCACTTTAGTCCTTGTAATTTTAATTACATCAGTTTGATCCTTGACATTTTAAATAGAAGCAACGTGGTCTAGGTGTCTTATTTTGGGATATAAATTGACGGAAATCACCCACGTATTACACAGTTGTGCTGACAAGCGAGCAAGGAGATTGGTGTTGTTCCATTTTTTCCCAAAAAGCATGACTAGGCGTAACACGAGCGTGACTTCAGTCAATTTTTATCTCACAGAATATAGCATATGGACCACATTGCTTCTTTTTAAAAACTGCATGAACCAAATTGATGCAATTGGAATTACAAGACCAAATAGGCCCACGTATTTTACATAGTTGCGCTGACAAGCGAGCAAGGAGATTGGTGGTGTTCCATTTTTCCCCTAAAAAGCATGACTAGGAGTAACACGAGGGTGACTTCAGTCAATTTTTATCTCACAGAATAGAACATCTAGACCACATTGCTTCTGTTTAAAACCTTCATGAACCAAATTGATGCAATTGGAATTACAGGACTAAATAGAGACACGGACTAACTTCAAGGAATATATTTTGTAAACTTGTTTTTCTAGCAAGAGAAACATTTCATATCAAAAAAAGCAGATTCCAAAAGGAACCAGTACAAGCATCAGAAGAAAGAACAAAATATGAAAAATAAGCTCAACAAACTTATGAGTCGCATTGCAAATCCCCCAAATCCTCGATCTAATGACTGTGACGTAGCTCGAGACTAAGCCGGCTAAAGGAGAAAGCTGCGAGCAAGACACGCATCATGTCTACATACAATTTGGTGGGGCTCATGTCTACGTACATGGGACCCACAGAAATTAATAGTCCAGAGCTTATGTGCACACTTTATGTGGATATTTTATGTGCACCAATCATAACTCTATTATATACTTATAAAACATATAGATAAGATCTTAAGAGAGAGAAGAAAGAGAAAAGAAAAGGGGAAATTCTTTTATGAGTAATGTTATGTACTTTTCAAACCTTAATTCCAAAGATAGGTACATTTTTCAAAATTCACGGCAGCGCCACGAGGCTGCTCGATTATTCTCATCTTGTCCTTACATTTTATTAAGGACTGGCACACTTTTTCAAATACTCTAACAGCGCCGAGTGGTCGCCTGATTCTTTTAATCCTCACATTTTATCAAGAACACTTTTCTAAGTACATAACGACGCCGAAAGGATACGCGCCCACTTTTTTCTATCTCATCATTACAGTTCAACAAAGATGGATATATTTTTCAAAATTCATAGCAGCGCCGAAACGCTGCCCAATTTTTTTATCCCCAGTTTTTGTCAAGAATGAATACATTTTTCAAAATCATAAGCAACGCCGAAAGGCTACCCAATTCTTTTATCCCCAATTTTGTCAAGAATGGATACACTTTTCAAAATTCATAAATGGCGCTGAAAGGTTGACTGTTTTTCCTATCTTATCCTCAAATTTTATCGAGAATGGACACATTCTTTCAACATAACTGTGCCAACAGATGGCCTTATTTTCATCATCTTATCCGTACATTTTGTTAAGGATAGATGCGGTTTCTCAAAATTCATAAAGGTGCCAAATGGCTACCTGATTCTTTTAAATTCATTCATATTTTTACATAGAAGTTTCTAAGAGAAAAATCACATTTTGTAAATGCTTGGTGACGCTAAAAGGCTATCCATTTTTGTCTTATACTTTGAGGCACAACAATATTCGTACTATGAACAGTGGGGCAGTTCGATGCATTTGTCGAACTGTGGCAGTTGTCTGACATCTCTACAAAGTCATTTTGAGTGAGAATCTTCATTTTTCTCACTTTATTTCTAAAACAACATGACTCTATTACAAGTACTCCATGTCATAATTGTTGCCATTGATAGTGTAGTGCAACGGTGGAGAACAGCCATGCAACAGGTCTTCAAATACATTAGAACTGTGTAACAGATTGAGGTTGCTATTGCTATCTAGTATACCAAAGAGTGATGTTATGCTTCTTAAATGATGTGGCAGTGGGACCAGACCACTTTTAATAATAATGGGACCACTTCAACATCATCCAATCAAAATTTAACAGGCTCACTACCACATCATTTAGGATGTATAAAGAAAATAGAAAAAGCCAGTCTTGTAATTTCATATATTAAGAAAGTGGCGACATTAACTGAAGAAAGTGCAAATTCAAGGGCGGTTCTTCCTCCCAAAGAAATAGATTCTGGTACTACCTCTGCATTCGAGGTGGCTGTTTCCAACATAACTGTATCTTGCCAAACCAATGCCAAAGGCCTAAACTACAATTGAATGCCCCTCTTTTGAAAATGAAAGCAGAGTCAGATTCTGATGAGTGGAGCTTAGAGGTCTACTTTGAATATTGCCATATATAAAGAGAAAGAAGTAAAATACGATATAAAGAAATGAAATACGTCTGACCTGACCTACACATAATAGAATAGATAGGCAAAGCAGCCAATACCAGTTTGTTCTCGCCTATCGATATATAGCAGGCTTTTTCGGGTCTCAAGGGGAGGTGTGGTTGAATGAACATGAACAACTATGATCCGATCCTTTCTTCCTTCCGCCCCTCCATCTGTTATTTGTGCCCTGTAAAGTAAAAGCTTTATCCGCGAATAGAAGATGCTCAGCTCCGCACAACATAGGGATTGGCACGCTTTCGGGAAGAACATAGAATAGTAGAGGATCCAGCATGCGGAATACGGTGATCATTAGAAATCGAAGCGAACTCTCCGGATGGGATTCAGTCTTGCATTGCTTCACTGGATAAAACCTACACGCTCCACTATTCAACAAAAGACGACACTGAATCGAGAGAACAAAATCGCCTCCTATCATTTCATCTGGCTTATATGGATAAGGGACTATAGAGGGGGCCCGATTAGATGGACCGGCTTTCTCCCCCCGGGAAGCGACTGGATTAGCGAGAAGCGGAGACCGTAATGATAAAAAAAACCAGAACAAGAAGACCCCGTAAATTTTGGGATTACAATTTGGGAAGAATAACATTACTCAAAAAAAAAATCTAAAAATGTTAAAAAGTATTATCAAAGATAAAATTGTTGTTCCATATAGGGGCACTAATTACCATTTGGTTAAGAGCCCAGCTCAAATTCAATAATGCTACTCTGCAACCTATTTCACAATTTATTCCACAACCAAGCCCCTCTAAGCAAATTTAAAAAAAAAATTGTGGACCCACTCTCACAACTCTTACTCCCTCTCTACAATTACACTGACCAAATAAAAAAAGCCCCAATTTGAGTAACCTAGGTTACGAACCAATTCCCCTCCCCACCTGAACTTGACTGAAACTCCACCCCTAACCAATCCGGCCGGTGACTGGATGTTGACCGGCAACTGGTGACTGGACGTTGACCGGTGGACTGCAGGTATGCTCTCTCTCTCTCTCTCTCTCTCTCTCTCTCTCTCTCTCTCTCTCTCTCTCGGTGGTATATATATACTAGTATATTATATATATTGATATATATATATGTATACATATCTATGATGATTGATGATTTATATATATAATGAAATATCACTATAGTTCTTAGTTATTTCATATGTATGTACATTATATATATCCTGAAATTGTAAGAACTATAAGAGGAGGCAATATGAAGAAATTATAGTATAGAAATTTTTGTGTTTCAAGTCTAATTTTGCTAAGAACCTATTGCAAATTTCCCACTTTTTACCTCCCCAATTTTAATGATGGTGTGGCCAAGGAGACTTAAATTCCTATGTAAATGGTATATTATATATATATATATATGTATATATTGCTTGAAGAACTGAAATGGGTTTTGGTTTGCCAATGATTAAGAAAGGATATGTGTATATATATATATCCGTGGAGCAATTTGTTTTCTTTTCCTTTTTTTTTTTAATGTATTTCTTCTTCTCTTTTCTTTTTGGTTTAGGTGACAAATTTTCAATGTGGTGGATACAACTTTGGTCTTAGCTGCAGTCTTCTTCTGACAAACCATGATCTTCAAAATACCCAACCCAAATATATTTAATTTTAATGATGGTGTGGCCAAGGAAGTTGCATTCCTATGCATTGAAGAGTTAGAGCACAAGCTTGGTGTCAAAATGGCTTCAAAGTTCTCTTTAATTGTGAAAGAACCATCTGAGATTGTGAAGGTTGAAAATTGTTTCACACAAGAACACATTGAGAAGCAATCCAAGTTCACAAGTGGAATCAAATCTTCAAATTGGGTTGATTTAGAGGCTATTCAAGTTGATATTTGGATAGATTATGTTGTGCTACGCACAATAAGGGTGATAACATGTAATTTTTTTTTCCTTTTGATTATTTCTGTTGTTGTAACTTCTGGGTTTTTTAGCTGCTGCTTGCAAGCAAACCCATGATAGGTGCTCCTACAGGGAAAAAAAATGTACCATATTCATCACCCTTAAATTTGACATTTTGGTGAATAATTTTGAACGAACTTATTCACCCATGTATTCATCTTTCTTATAGTGAACTCTACAACAAGATGTGGGTAATCTTAATCAAATTGGCATAATAGCTGCAAAATTCTATTTGATGCACCATGGAAACATAAAATTTCTTGAAATTCTGCACATAAATTACATGAGTAATGCTATGTGCACCGAAAAGTGCACCGAAAATGTGCACCGAAATGATCAAGGCCATTGATTTCGATGGGCTCCACGCCTGCGCGTATGGGGCCTGCCGAAATCAATGGCCTTGATTATTTCGGTGCACATTTTCGGTGCACTTTTCGGTGCACATAGCATTATTGAAATTACATATGATTTATTGCTTTCTAAAGCATGCAATAATTGCATGTAAACTGCAGGAATGGTTTTGCAATGGATTCCTCCGGTATACAACAACAAGATCAATAATTTGGGGTGATTTTCTCTTAAAATTCTCTCCTAAAAGGTGGGAAACCTTTGCAACATTCAACAAACACACACACACACACACACACACACACACACACAAAAACACACACCCTAAAGTCCTCTCCAACAATGTTGGATCCATGTCAAAAGAGTGCAACAAATTCAAATTCCCATAAATCTCTCGGATTGTTACATTAACCACCAATCATTAAATTCAACGATCACGAAATGTGCTGAAAATATACATAGTTCAACCAATGTTACAAATTTCCTCAAATCTAAATAACAATGCATCTTCTGGACATTTAAACTCTTTCTTTATCACTAATGTCTCTGATATCATTATCTTCATGGCCTAATCCTCTGACTGAAGTTGATGGATGTATATTTGTGAAATCATAACCCACCCTCCAAAATGGATTATGATAACCCTACACAAAGTCAAAATTAAACCAATTAACAAGGATTAGGTTGTAAAGTGTACAACGTAGAAAGATGCAAACTTTATACCTACAATGACGGTAATGCAATGTTCCCCAAATTTGGTTGAATGCATTGTTTCCTCCGACTCTCATGTTTGGTTGAATTGCAAAGTTTCCTCCAAATTTCATATTTGGTTGAAATGCATTGTTTCCTCCGACTCCCATATTTGGTTGAATTGCAAAGTTTCCTCCAAATCCCATATTTGGTTGAATTGCAAAGTTTCGTCCAAATCCTGTATTTGTTTGAATTGCATAGTTTTCTCCAACTCCCATATTTGGCTGCATGAGTGATGAATATAAGCCTGTACTTCCTTGTGTACCATTCTCGCCATAGCCTTGCCCTTCATATCCCTACAAAAAAAAGTAAAAATTAAATGAATGTATACATTACCAAAAAAAAAAGTAAAATTTAAATGAATGCATACATTTACAAAAAAAAAAGTAAAAATTAAATTAGTGTATATATTTTGTTGTCCAACCTGTGTGGTATGATCCATAGTACTTGTCTTCTTTTTTCCTTGGGATTTTTTCTTAACCGCTTTCTCAACATTGCCAACTTTTCTTTTACTTTGCGGTCTCCCCTTACTATGAGTAATCAACGGATCAAGAATATTCATACTCTCTTTAGATATCCCAACACCATCCCCATGTGAGGTTGAACCCTTATGCGTATTAGTAGGACTACGCATTTCGCTTCCACCAATTTCAAACCGCACTTTGTACCTCTCTTTCATTTGAAGTAGTTGTGTCATAACCTCATCAAACCAAGTTTCAGAATCTACTACTACATCACAAATTTCAAAGAATGCATTGGACAACTGTAACACCCGCTCCCGCGATTAACTGTTAATTATGATTTAGTATGCATTAGCATAATTAATTGGTGTTTATTAACACATGTTTAAGTGAGTTTTAACTCACAAGTTGATTATGGGTGTCCAAATTGGGAACCCAATGTTGGCCAATGTGGCAGTCCCAAATTGGGATATGAGTTGAGAAAGTTCCATTGTGATGGGACAAAGTTGTGGAATCACCCTTATGTGCTTAAATGTTTATTAAGGCATATGTGAAATATTTATATGTTGTTTAGAATTTATTGTTTATTGTTAGGGACCAATTATGTGATCAATTGATATACCTTGGTGAGGACGAAATGAACACGTTATAAAATTAGTAGGCTAATTAGAAACTTCATAAAATTATGTGGGACCACTTACAGGACCCATGCGAGACATAGACAAACACCTATTTAAGTTTGGGATAATTTTAAAGAGTTCTATAACTAGCAGGGGTATAATTGTAAAACTTATAAAATATGGGGGATGCCATAGTAGAAACCCAAAGCTTGGGTCACATGCCATGGGACATGTGTACCATGACTCACCCAAGGTAGTCATCATCTCCAACAAGACAATGAATTGAGTTGCAGAGAATTGACGGAAAATTCTCGACGACGGAAATTCGACGACGCTCTCGACGACGATTGACGGCGCGTTCGACATCCAATTTTAATTCCGAGACCGGATTCGAACTCGTAGAGGTGAGTTCTACGTTTTGGTACTGATTTATTGAGCTAAATCGTCGTATTTCTCGTGACCGTTTCGGAGCGGTAATCCGTAGTTTGCCGAATTCATGTAGGATTTTAACCCGGAGTAGATTTGGACTTCAATTTCACAATTAGGAACGAATTGCAAAGAGGTGAGTGATTTCAATCTTGTTTTGGTATGAGATTCAGGTTTATGTTCTTTGGATGTTAATAACATGTCTATTTAGCTTAATCTCTCATGTTTAGCTATGATTTTGTGAAAGCATGGTGATATGTTTATGTGAGCATGTTTAGTTGTCTATGTGGGTCAAAGGAAAGCTTGTATGAATCCGCCATGAGATTGTTCCGTGGTGACGACCACTTGTTGCCGACAACGGCATTAGACCGCACGTGTGTGGCGTGGGTCATTGGCTTGTGCCGTGGACTATCGGGGGAGTCGCGGACTTGCGGGTAGTGGTGGATGAAATACTTGCTTATCCGGAGATCATTATATTTGTTGAGTTGAATATAAACATTGATATGTCATCCGCGTGCTTGATTGATATTTCTCACTAAGCATATAGCTTATATATTGTAGTGGTTATTGAATAACCATTGTAGGTGAGCACGACGGTGAGAATCCGGGGAGATGAGCTTGGGGTTCATGGAGTTGAGGAAGCTTGTAAATGTTGTAGTTTCATGTATAAGTTGTTTTTGAGCCTAACTTATAGTTTTGGTACAAAACTTGTGGTTTATAATAGTTAACTTGAGTTTATGTTAAAACTTGGAGAGATATGTTAGTTTTGGTTTAATCGCTCCAAGACTTATGTAAATATGGTAATTGAAGCTTAGAGTGTTGTTGGTATCTTCCATGCCTTGATAATATAGTTTTGGGCATGTTTGAATGAAAATCTTGTTTAAAAACATGTTTTGGTTGATCATAGTAGCATTGGGAGTATTTAGGAGAGATTTGGGAGAGTATTTGGGGGAGATTTGGGAGAGATTGCATTGTACATCTTGATCATGGTTTTAAATCATGTTGGTAACTTTCAAACTCTTGTTTTTGTGATTTGGATATGTTAGTTGTGAGTTGGGATCAAAACTCAAATGTTTTGGTTGTTTTTGTGAGAATTGGAAGTGTTTGAGCATTGTAGCATTGGTGGATCTTGATTAATGTTTTAAAACTATGTTAACATATCTTGGAAATGGTTTGAAATGATTTGAGATTGGTTTTGAAATGGTTTTGCAAAGTTTCATGAAGTTTGGATGGGATTTGGAGGTGTTTTGGATCTGCAGAACAGGGAAAAATGCTGTCAAAACGTGTGCTGCAGAATCCGGATCGATCCGGGTCTTGAGCGGATCGATCCGGCACTTCTGGAGGGCCAAAAATGGGGTTCTGTCAAAACCGGATTGATCCGGTTTTGGGGCAGATCGATCCGCAGGTCCAGATTCAGCAATGTCGGCTTTTACGGAAACGAACATAACTCTCTCTAGAAAACTCGGAATCGCGCACCGTTCGTTGCGTTGGAACCGGGACTCGAAAACCTATCTTTTGGTATAAAATTTGCTATACCTTATTAATTATCATTTTGCCCTTGGGCTTAATTTATCTAACATAATGGTGTAAACGTGCTTGTTTTCCCTCCTTTTCATTTGTAAATTGTTGTTTGAAGGCCTTGGTGGCATGCCACGTGTCTTGGGTTCACATGTGTGGATTCGGGGCGTGACAACAACTTATCAAACCGATGTGCTTCTGATTTGTCTGACCAATTGTCATAACAAATCCGAATTTTAGTGTGTGCCCTTCTAACATTCTTACTCCACCTTTTTAGAATGTACTTAGCAGGTACATCATCATAAATGTTTCTCTCGGCAAATACCATAAGCTGGTGCCTACACATGATTCCTCTAAACTCAAACAAATGGCAATTACAATTAACTTCCTTCGTCTCATCATTAAAAATTACCTTGAAAGTTGCAGACCGATACGCTTCTCCAAGCCGAACCCGCTCATGTACTTCATATTCACTAAATCCAACATCTGCCGTAATTAAAGACAAATGACAAGAAATCTTCCCAAACATCTCAAACTAAAACTCTTTAAATTTTGCCCGAGTGTAAACCCCTTGAAATAGCTTCTCCATCCCTAATTGAGTTGCACATGGGTAGTATGAGTTGTATGAATTAAACTCTTCTTGTTTTTCACTTTCTATCTTTTTAGCCAAGGCGTTCTCATATTACTCCACAAATTGTTTCAAAGTGGTCTTCGAGTTAATGAAACCATCAAAGAGAGCATGCATGCTTTCACTTCGCTGGGTAGTTGACATTCCTGCCCAGAAAGTGTCCCTCACAAAAGCAGGTACCCACCGATTCCTCTCTTCATACAACCCAAGTAACCAATCATTGTTTTGTAATTGATACTTATCAATGAACTGCCCCAGGCATCTTCAAATTCTTCTATTTTCAATGAATCATAAACAACATTTTGCATACTATATTTGAGTGATTCATATTAGTTGTATCCTTTCAGTTTTTCTGGCAGCTTCTTCATAATATGCCATAAGCACCAGCGATGTCGTGCATTAGGAAAAACATACTCTATTGCATTTTGCATGGCTTTGTCTTGATCTGTAATTATTGCATTGGACAGACATTCAGACATACATTTAAGCCACGACTAAAATAACCAAGTAAATGTAGTAGTGTCTTCACTTGAGATCAATCCATACCCTAGCAAGATCGACTGCCCATGATGGTTCACTCCTACGAAAGGCGCAAATGGCATGTCGTACTTGTTCACCAAGTATGTTGTGTCAAATGTAACAACATCACCAAATTCCTTGAATGTTGCCCTACTCCTTGCATCTGCCCAAAAAACATTCTTCAAGCGCCCTTCTTCATCTAAATCCATTAGGTAGAAGAAATTAGAATTGCCAGACTGCATTTTTGAAAAATAGTTGTACATTGCATTGGCATCACCTTCCCCAAGTTATAAACGCCTAACTTTATTGATATAGTTTTTGACGTCTTTTTCTATAAATGACAGATTCTCATGCCCCCCTGCCTCAACCATTAATGAATTGAAATTCTTATTTATTCTGATTCCAGCTTTGTCTTTCACAATAAGTCTCCTTTTCACATGTGGTTCCAAGAACCTATTGCATTTGAAATATCGGGATTTTCCTAGACTCATTTCATGGTTATGGGCAAGTTCAATTGCTTTTACACACCACTTTTCATTACGGGCAAAAAATGCAATAAGTTTAGCTTGGCATTTGATTTTAGAGTTTGGGCGCATGTTCGGATTGCTTGATGTAATCTTTGTCGTGCCAGTACGAGTACACTCCACATATATGCGTGTCAAGATCCCTCCCACTTTTTTCGAGGTTCTTTTAGCCACGGCGAAACCTTTGTCTTTGGCATATCTAGCATAAAACGCCATTAGCTCATCCACGGAATCAAACTCCATCCCCACCTTTGGCTCTTCTATTTTCTTTCTAGATATGCTACTTTATCCTTCTCATGTTCAATCTCAATATCAATAGAATCATCATCTACACCTACATAACCGCTTGATACTTCTTCTTCCATTTATCTAAATATAAGATATAACATATAATTAATCCATGTGTTAAATATATATATATGTATATATGTTAACAACACAATTGCATAAAATAAAGCAAATATTAAAATACCCTTTTCTTCTTTAAGAATATAGTGGGAATAATGAAAAAAGGAAAAAAAACAATCTTGGAAAATTTTATGATGTCCATTCCCAGTGGCTTGATTGTATCATTGGCCAAAGCTAGCAACTTTTTCTTTTTTATTTCTTTTTTTTTTTTTATTTTTTATTTCCTATGTGTATATAAACATATATAACCGATAGAATCTAAGTTAAATATTTACCTAACTTCTCAATACATAGGAATGCAACTTCCTTGGGCCACACCATCATAAAATTGGGGAGCTAAAAAGTGGGTGGTTTGGAGATTTCATTTTTAGGGACTAAGTTCTTGTGAATATTGTGAGCTGGGATGGGACCATAAAGTAGGCATAAATTTGAAATTGAACCATAGAAACACATTCACTGTCATTGAAATACAAAAATTTGCAATAGGTTCTTAGCAAAATTAGACCTGAAACACAATAATTTCTATATCTATAATTTCTTCATATTGCCTCCTCTTGTAGTTCTTACAATTTCAGGATATATATATAATATATGTTGGATTAATTTCTAATTGGGACATTTATAAGAAGCCTAAACTTAAGTGATCTAATTTAGTTATAAGTAGACTTAAGGATATGTTTGTCATGGAATTAATGTGTAGAAACCATTATGTAATTTATATTTCTATGAGGGGCAAAAATAGAGATTGTGATAGTTTTCAACTGCCCAACCAACCCGTGGAAAACTGTCTATATTAAGGGGTAATGGTCCCCAATCCTTTCTGATAGTTACATTTTTTCCAAATCCTCTCATGGAGAAAACTCAAGCAATCAAGTGAAGGAAAAGGATTGGAAGACTCTCCCATAATTACGCTTCCGTTCAATCATCGTAATGGATTCGGGTATACATCTCTCTTCAATCTCTTAACAATATAATATGATACGCGATTCGATGTTTGAGATTCTTAGGAATATATCCTAACAATATATACATATGAAAGAACTAAGAACTATAGTGATATTTCATTATATATATGTATATATATAAATCATCAATCATCATAGATATGTATACATATATATATATATATATCAATATATAAAATATACTAGTATATATATACCACCGAGAGAGAGAAAGAGAGAGAGAGAGAGCATACCTGCCGTCCACCGGTCAACGTCCAGTCGCTGGTTGCTGGTCAACGTCCAGTCACCGGCCGGATTGGTTGGGGGAGGAATTTTAGTCAAGTTCAAGTAGGGAGGGGAATTAGTTCGTAACCTAGGTTACTCAAATTGAGGCTTTTTTTATTTGGTCAGTGTAATTGTAGAGATGGAGTAAGAGCTGTGAGAGTGGGTCCACAATTTTTTTAAAATTTGCTTAGAGGGGCTTGGTTGTGGAATAGGTTGTGAAATAGGTTGGGATAGTATGTATTCCCACTCTAGTGATTGAGATCCATCACTCCATCCCATGATAGTTAACCATGCTATAGTGTATACCTGATGAGATATCTAGTCTCATCATCCACTATGACAATTCTAAACATCAAAGAATAGTAATTCGTATCTCCTGCGTATGTATCTCATACATACACGAATTACCTATTATGATATTTAAGGATTACATACAACATTTATCTCTTGAAACATACATAATCAAATGTAAAATGTGATAACCATATAAAAAATGTTAAGCATCACATACATCTAGCAAGGGTTTGAGGGCACAATCCAAACACACGGTCCTAAAGAAAAAAGTAGACCCTCAAGAACAATAAGTCCCACTCCCGACTCAATCCTAAAGGATTTCTACCCTCTAGAATTTTGCTCAAAAGACTGATAGAAATGGAAAAGCCCCAGGAGAAGAAATAGAATAATAATAAATAAAAATAAAAAAGAAAGAGAAAAAGAGCAGGGCAGAAGGTCTTACACGGTTGGGAAAAGAGCTCGGACGACTTTCTCTCTCTAGAACAGCCGAGCTTCTCTCCTTAAAAATTGACAAAAAATGGCATAGGGGTGGAAAAGAACCCAAGCCTCTATATATAAAACTCTTGGACGGTCTAGATCCTTTCAAATCCAATGATCGGGCTCGAAAACTGACCTGAAAATAGCTGTCACGCACCTCGGGCAGCCTAAAAGTCACCTCAGGATGCGCTAGCATTAAATGCACGACAAGATGCTCTGGTTCGTTCATGACCGTCTAGTTCCAATGGCACTAGTCTGTTTACTTCCTGAACATCACCAATCCCATGTGGACATATGGCCAACCGATTCCCGAGTTCCAAAGTGATCAAATAACTGCTTACTCCCAAGTAATGAAAATTTTTAGGAAATATAGGAGATTTTTAGGCTTTACCTGATACAGCACTAATTCAACCTTGGAAATGGGGGTCAGCTGACACACCCAAAAGTGGATCTACCATACTTGACTGAGTGGTTCAATTCAGTATCCGACCTCTATCTAGGCCATGATAGGCAAAGCCGCCTCAATGGGCCTCATACCAGAGGGCATCCAGGACTTCCTGGTTTGACCGCTCAAGGCCTCAACAGAGGAAGACCTAGACCAACGGGGCAGGATGCACTGTCCAGTCACAATATAGTTCGGAATGCGCTCGTCTTGCTCAAAGGGGTGTCCTGTAGTTCTAGGACTCCAAAAGTCCCTAAACTGGTTAGGAAACCTCCTAAATTCACATCCACAGTTTCCTAATCAGATTAGGAAACCATTCGGATATACATCAATCATCACAACCTGTCAATGGTGACCTAATTTAACTAAATCACCTTGAAAGGGAGGACTCTTCCTACTATAAAAGGGTCCTCCCGTCCCCCTTAGGGCTGACGAGAATTCAACCGAACTAAATATACTATATTCTCAAGTCTCTCCCAAGAACCCCTAGGACGTACCTTGCACGACCGACCCTTGGTAGTTCCAGTCACTATTGTTGGATCACCAAGGTCTCTATAGTAGTTTCTTTCATATAGTGGAGTGCTCTAACACACACGTGGATGTATGTTCCTTCATTAATTGGACCGAGCCACATCCTAAACACACATACACACACACACACACACACACACACACACACACACACACACTCTCTCTCTCTCTCTCTCCCCCCCCCCCCCCCCCCCCCCCCCCCTCTCCCATTCTCATCTGTTCAAATTATTACTCTAAAAATAGCATCATCATATATTGTCTGGAAAGTACTCCATGTCATAATTGTTGCCATTGATAGTGTAGTGCAACGGTGGAGAACGGCTATGCAACAGGTCTTCAAATACATTAGAACTGTGTAACAGATTGAGGTTGTTATTGCTACCTAGTATACCAAAGAGTAATGTTATGCTTCTTAAATGATGTGGCAGTGGGACCAGACCACTTTTAATAATAATGGGACCACTTCAACATCATCCAATCAAAATTCAACAGGCTCACTATCACATCATTTAGGATGTATAAAGAAAATAGAAAAAGCCAGTCTTGTAAATTCATATATTAAGAAAGTGGCGGCATTAACTGAAGAAAGTGTCAATTCAAGGGCGATTCTTCCTCCCAAAGAAATAGATTCTGGTACTACCTCTGCATTCGAGGTGGCTGTTTCCAACATAACTGTATCTTGCCAAACCAATGCCAAAGGCCTAAACTACAATTGAATGCCCCTCTTTTGAAAATGAAAGCAGAGTCAGATTCTGATGAGTGGAGCTTAGAGGTCTACTTTGAATATTGCCATATATAAAGAGAAAGAAGTGAAATACGATATAAAGAAATGAAATATGTCTGACCTGACCTACGCATAATAGAATGGATAGGCAAAGCAGCCAATACCAGTCTGTTCTCGCCTATCGATAGATAGCAGGCTTTTTCGGGTCTCAAGGGGAGGTGTGGTTTAATGAACATGAACAACTATGATCCGATCCTTTCTTCCTTCTGCCCCTCCATCTGTTATTTGTGCCCTGCAAAGGAAAAGTTTTATCCGCGAATAGAAGATGCTCAGCTCCACACAACATATGGATTGGCACGCTTTCGGGAAGAACATAGAATAGTAGAGGATCCAGCATGCGGAACACGGCGATCATTCGAAATCGAAGCGAACTCTCTGGATGGGATTCAGTCTTCCATTGCTTCACTGGATAAAACCTACACGCTCCACTATTCAACAAAAGGCGACGCTAAATCGAGAGAACAGAATCGCCTCCTATCATTTCATCTGACTGATATGGATAAGGGACTATAGAGGGGGGCCCGATTAGATGGACCAGCTTCCTCCCCCGGGAAGAGATCGAATTAGCGGGAAGCGGAGGCCGTAATGATAAAAAAACCAGAACAAGAAAGACCCCGTAAATTTTGGGATTATAATTTGGAAAGAATAACATTACTCAAAAAAAAAATCTAAAAACGTTAAAAAGTATTGTCAAAGATAAAATTGTTGTTCCATACAGGGGCACTAATTGCCATTTGGTGATCAGCAAAAAAAAAAATTGCCATTTAGCCTGTTTGTCTGTGCTTATGCTTATGCGATCTTGATCGTGATTGGCAGAACTTCTTAAAAGTAGAACTGTTTATTATGGTTTGGGTGTTTGATTACTATGCTGTGAATTGATCAATTATAGAGATAATCTTGAAAAGCACCCCCTACCTGCTTATTGTCAAACTGTTTTTTGGACTCAATCTGCTTATGTTTTTGTTGAAACAAACAGATCAATAAGCAATTTAGGCCACCAGAACTGCTTAAAATGATCAAATAAGCAATAACAAATAGGTCTAAGAGCCCAGCTCAAATTTCCCCCCTTTTTAGTGCACTCACAAAGTCCTAGTTGTCCTCCACTCTCCAGAATCGACCGTTACAGAGCTCGAAGTGAGAGAGAGAGAGAGAGAGAGAAAAATGGTGGCTCCGAGAAAGAGAGCTCGAACCCTAGAAGTTTCAGCAAACCCTAACCATAACCACCACGAAATCAACGAAAATGGGCAGAACCAGGAGACCCAACAGAAGAAGGGGGGTTCAGAGTACGAACAGTGCAGAGAAGAAAGGATCAAAGAGAACCTCGAGAGGATGCAAAAGCTCGGCATTTTCGATCTCTCTCTACAAATCAATATCAAGTCCACCCCAAAGACCAACAGATCATACAATCGCAAAACCCCTCAGCAGTTTCTCTCTCCGTTGCCGGCTTCTCAATACCCCGTTCGCCGCTCTTCCAGGTAGTCTCGATTTGATGTTATTTTTATTTTTATTTTTGGGTCCTTATTGTGTAATGGGTTTTATTACTTCTTTTGATTTATTTATTTTTATTATATATGGGTAAGTATAAAATGCTGTTGGGTCCTAAAGTGTTTTTTGGGTTTGTAACATTTGTTGTTTTTTCTGAACTGAGAATAGGGTTTTTATTACTTCACTCTTCATTTGATTTAAAACAAAGCTGATGGTCTACTGATGATGCTTATTAGTGTATTTATTGTGCTTAAGAGTAGATAATATTCTGATTTTCAGAAGGGTGTTTGTATTAATCATCTCTCTCTCTCTCTCTCTCTCTCTCTCTCTCTCTCTCTCTCTCTCTCTCTCTCTCTCTCTCCTCTCTCTCTCTCTATCTCTCTCTCTGTGTGTGTGTGTGTGCGCGCGCGCTTGCTGGGGGGCACAATTCTCTTAGCTTATTTTTCATTAAAGTAGACATTAATATACTACCATTTTTGCGACTTTAATATGTATTGAGGCCTTTGAGTTCATAATTTTTCATTATTATGCAACAAAGGGGGGAAAATGTGTATTTTACTTCTTGGGCTAGTTGTTATTTTGGACTAATGATACATTTTGAAACATGGAGTTGGGTAATTGAAACTCAAGTTGTATGGGATGCCGCAAAAATCACTTCGAAGTTGCACTAATTCTACCCAGTTTAGCACAATTTTGATTCGAGACCCCAATTCCATGTCACCAATTTTAGTATCTATTGAAGTTTAAGTTTTGATATGGTCTAAATGACTGTTGATTGAACTGTCTCTTATTGTTCGTATTCTCTTATGGGGGCAATTCAGGTTGCAGAATTCGACACCAGTTAGCTACTCCGAAGTAGAAGTGGGAAAGAAGGATTCATCTTTGAGATATAACGATTATGTGCTTGGAGAGGGTTCGAGGCCAGAGATTTATACAGAAGAGCATGAAAAACAGTTGGGTAACACTGAGTTGAGTTGGACTCTTTTCGTTGATGGATATGGAAAAGATGGGAAGCGAATTTACGATCAAGTCAAGGGCAAAACTTGTCATCAATGCAGGTCTTAATTTTTTCCACAAATCCATTGGCATTGTACTATTACTTTGCTTGAAGTGCTCTTCATTTTTGCAACTTCTCTTAACCTAGATATCTTGTTATATTTATTAATGAGTTCGAGTTTTGTAATAGTTATTGGTATTCATTATTATGGTTTTCTTACTTTGTTGCTCCTAGTAAGTCCAAGATATTTTGATAAGCCCTACGAATATGCTTTCTTCGTCTTGAAGCTTGACAAAGAGGTCTTTCTAACTTCTGTCAAGCCTGAGTTTATTAATTTTGGTATGAGATATTGTTGATCATTTCTGACAATGGTGGTGGCAAACGTTAATGCTTTGTTTGGTTCATGGATTTCGTGGGGGAAAAGAGAGGGGAAAGGAAAACAAGATGGAAAACTAGTCACATCTGGAAGGTAAAAGGACCTGGTTTCCATCGTGTTTTCCCTCCCCTTCTCTTTTCCCTCATGAAATCCATGAACCAAACAAAACCTAAAAGTTGTATCAATGTTATACTGTTGAATATAAATTCATTTAGCTTCCCAGCTTCTTTTAATATAAGGATATGTTTGGTATGCAGGAATGAAATGAGTTGGGAATGGAATGAGTTCAGGAATGGAATGAAACATGAATGGAATAGGAATGACCATTTCATTCATGTGTTTGTCTACATACCTAGGAATGGAATGACATTAAACTTTAATTGAATATTCAAAATATTTAATAAATTTATTCTAGTCAAAAAATATTACCATATTAGGATTAAATAACAAAAAAGGAAAGTTGAAAAAGTTGACATTACCATATTGAGTCATTCCATTAGGAATGGAATGGGCATTCCTTAGGTTTTGAAAAGGAATGCCTATTCCTACTTTAGTAGGAATCCCATTCCAAAAAGGAATGATCATTCCATTTTATTTGATCATACCAAACATGGTAATGGAATGAACTTAAGAATGGTCATTCCATTCCGGAGTTCGTTATGGTGTACCAAACATGCCCTAAGAGTATATAATGTCAGACATTGATGTGTTTGAACCTTATTCTGTTTAGTTTAGGAAAAGTGGAACATTAGTTCAAAAAAATTTATTGGGTCTTGTTGATAGTGCTGCTTTCTTCTCATTAGACACATGTATATCACGTTAAAAGAAAAAGAAAGGAAATTGATGATTCAAATCTTAGAAGCAGGATCCTTTCTAAATTGGTCACTCTCCCTCCTCAGACTCTCGATTCCGCGCTTCTTACTAAGAAGTTTGTCGCCACTTCGCTCCCCTCATGTTAGAACCTCGCTCCCACCCCGCTCCCATCACAACCAAGTCTCAAAATAGCCTATTAATAGATTCAAGTTCTTATTTTGCTCAAATATTTTACCGAAGAAATATTTTTATGTCGGAACATATGGCTTAAGACTTTCAAAAACAAAATTTACAATCAAAATATATAATGTCAATCTAAATTCCTCTACAATAATTAGATATAGAATATATCCATGTCAAATATTTGGACGCTTCTTAAACGCTCCCAACCTTCGAACCTCTTAAAGTTTAATGCTTCCTCATTCCCGCTCCCGCTCCCGCTCCTGCGCCTACCTCCGCTCCCGCCGGCGCTCCCGCCGGCGCTTCGTTCTTCTAAGATTCAAATCAGTTTCAGTAACATGCACTATGAAGTTCTGCTTTCATTGTAGGTTCTTGATTGCATTTTTTGTTAGCTTTTGCTTTGGGCTAAAGAAGAGTGATTTTGCATGTTTCATGGAATAGCCATTCTATTTTGCAGGCAAAAAACTCTAGGGCATCGTACACACTGCAGCCAATGCAACCTGGTGCAAGGACAGTTTTGTGGAGATTGTTTGTATATGAGGTACATATATACTGGTATACAGTATAACAATAACATCAATATAGTCGTCGTTTGTACATTTGTTGTTATTTTATATGTAGGTTCCTTCATAATGTGTTGATAATCTTATAATTTGTGCATATTTGTGGCACTTTACATTGGACAAGAGAAATAGGAGATAAATTAAGAAAAGAGTGAAAAAGTTAGCAGAAATCATGTTTTAAAAATCACGAGTAGTTTTTAAAAACCCACCTCTCATGTACAGTAAAAAAAAAAAAAAAAAAACCTTTCTTTGGTGAAAAAAAGAACAATTAAATTGCACTCTTACTCATCTTATAGTTTTATGTGTGACACTTGATCTCTATTGAAGAGAAATCTTGAAAGCAAGTCATGGGAGACATCTCTCTCTCTCTCTCTCTCTCTCTCTCTCAAATGCACTGTCAACGATGGCTCACACATTTCGAATAAAATACGTAGATGTAAGAGCTGCTCACTGCTATATTCCCCTAAAGAAGTATTATGAAGTTTGATGTTTATTTCGTACTAATTCTTTGTTCAGATATGGGGAACATGTGCTTGAAGCAAACAAGAACCCAAACTGGATTTGCCCGGCCTGCCGTGGAATTTGCAACTGCAGTTTGTGCAGGCAAGCAAAAGGATGGCCTCCCACTGGCTCTCTCTATAGAAAGGTAATTCCTGCATCCATTCCTCTTACGCTCTGTTTGGTTTGCAGATTTAGAGAAGTTGTAAAGAGACAGGAAAACAAGAAGAAAAAGAAAAACTAGTGCCCTCACATTTTCGCTTGTGTTTTTCTCCATTCTTGAATACCATGAAATATTAAAATTCTCAAGTAAGAGTTGTAAATTAATAGAAGTAGAACTTTAGCAAAAAGTCCCTCATATTGGATTATTTGAGTTTGAAGGACAACCCGTTTTTAGTTTTGGTCAAAAGTCCCTTAGTAGTGAAACTTGATCAAATCAAATCCATAACAGAGTTGCCGTGCTGCGGATTTAGAGGAGGAAAAGGGAAGGAAATGTATTTTCCTATTGTTTTCCCTTGTATTTTACTCCATTCTTAAATAGTTAGTGATTCACAAATTTTGAAATTATTAGTTTTATTTTCACCCTATTTCCTTTTCCGTCCTATTTTCCTTATCATCCAAACAGAAGAAAGTGTCTATTTGAGTGTTTTATTTTCCTTTCCTTCACTAAATTCATGAATCATATAGAGCCTTAAGATAGCTACATTGATTCCCAAAATGTCCAATTGGTGCTAAGCTCAATATTTCCACTTCCAGATTTCACAACTGGGCTACAAGTCAGTTGCACATTATCTCATTCAAACCCGATCAGAGACAGAATTGGGCAAGAATTCAGGTACTATGATTCCGCATTCTGCAAAAAGATCACTACCCTTTTCAGATACAGAAAATATGTCGGAGACGAAAGAAGAACCTTCTGAGTACAATGATGATCAACAAAGAACTGTGAATCCTAAATCTGAAGTCAACGCAACAGATGACGACTTCAAAGGCGTGAAAAAGGAGGAAATGACTTTTCTGGACATCAAAAATGGTGATGTCAACAGTGTGCTGGAAAGTAACCAGGAGGAGAAAGAGGAGAAAATGCAATGTTTGGATTGCAAAGATGGTATATACAAAGTTGCACCTGACAGTACGCCGGAGACCAAGAATGAACCCGCTTTTGCCCCTGAACCAACCCGAGATAGTATTGCTGGAAGATTAAGGCACAGTCGTCATAAAGGCAATGGACATGACGTGATGAATGAGGACAGTTTGGACATTAATCCGTCTGTGAACAATGAATCATCAAAATTTGAAGCAGAGGCTAAAATGGACTCAGTTTTGACCAATCCAAGTGTTGAAAGTATTGCCGGGATGCATAAATGCAATGGAGATAACGAGGAAATGATAGGGATGATGAACGAGGACAATACCGGTATTAACCAGGCTGCGAACAATGAATCATCAAAAAATGAAGCAGTGGCTGAGATGGGTAGTTCTAGTTTAACCAGTCCAACTGTGGACAGTATTGGTGGAAGATTGAGAGTTCGACGCAATAGAAACTGAAACTGAGGTTCCTTTTTTTCTGTTATTTGTCAGCAAATCCAGTTCTCTATTTTGATGCCAATTCGGTAGAATCAATTTTTTGGGGTAAGACTGTTTGATTATTTTGAATGAGATTCACGGCAATATGGGTCAGTTCAGAATCTCTTTTGTAATTCTGGAATCCAAATTTGCAGTCTGTAGAACAAAAGATTTGCTGGAGAAGTAATCTTCATTTGCATTTTGTTGTCAAGAAGTGACCTTCCTTTATCAGCTTGGCTTCTTTTGATAAACATCTTTGACTCCAGTTCAAGATTTGCTGTGGAACTACAATAATTTGTCCATCTAACAATTATTAGGGCTTGTTTGGGAATGGGCTTCACATTGGATCAGGATCAATTCCCCTCTTATTCTCTCTTTGATATGTGCATGTTGGTTTGACAAAGAACTTGTTTCAAGTGATTTTAGATTGGGGGGCAGAGGGGGTATATCATAAAATGGCATTTTTAATACTCATAGAACCATTTAAAACTCATTCAACTGATTCTTAGCTTTATCAAACTGCCCTTAAATTGAACACATGCATCATAAATTCTTTTACAGCATTGATCTCTTCTCGGAACTCTTAGGGTTTGTTTGGTTCATGGATTTAGTAAGGGAAAAGAAATGAAAACACCAAGGAACTCTTAGGGTTTGTTTGGTTCATGGATTTAGTAATGGAAAAGAAATGAAAACACTAAGAAAAACGTTTCTCTTTGTTTGGTTATTAAGAAAAACATGGAGGAAAATAGTAAAGAACAAAAATATTTGTGAGAAATAGACGAACTTTTGAATTTTTTGTGAGCCATTTTTCCTTCCTTCTCAGTAACAATAATATTTTGAAAATTTTTAACTTTTAATGTTATTCAAGCATGAAAAAAAAATAACACAGGAGGAAATACGAAAGAACTACTTTCCTTTTTATTTTCTTTTCCTTCAATAAATCAGCACACCAATGGAACTATTTAGGTACTATTACTCTGTGCATGCATGAGAAACAAGGTGTGAATTTCCATATATTTATTAAAATGATATAACTGCTTGGTGGCTCATGAGATAAAAGAAACAAACTTAAACTCGTAATAACATTTTGCATTTAGAATGACAAGTTAATTATCATTTTAAGATTGCATAAAAGTAAGAGTTGTCTCGGATTAGTTTGTGGCCTTGTGATCAGCTCTTCTGCAGTCAATCCTAAAAATGAACTATTCAAAGCTTAGTCATTTATTCATTTTTATTTTAATTGTTTGCCATCTACTAGGAGTTTCATTAGCGGGTATACTTAGGGGGCCAGCCCACTCCGCTCTCTAAAAAGCCCAAAAAGTTCAAAGTCTGTATTTGATTGCCCACTAAGGCTTTGTTTGGTTCATGGATTTCATCATAACTAGTTTGTCATTTTGTTTTCCTTTCTCTTTTTTTTTTTTTTTTTTTGTCCTCACGAAATCCATGAATCAAACAAAGCCTAAGTGTTATGGCTCTGTTTGGGAATGTATAAAACAGTTTTGCTCTCATTCGTTGTTTGTTTTTATGAAGACCGATATAGAACTTGTTTATTAGAGCTCGTTTGTCTTTGCAATTTGAGGATCAAAATTGCTAATCTGGAAACCAAAAGCAATTCTCATGTATTTGTTACCTAAATCGTGATGGAAGATTTGTATTTGATCAGTTGTACAACATATCAATCACGATCAAAATCGCATAAGTATAAGTAAAGGCAAACAGACTCGTAGTAGTATTTATGGATCAGACATGAATGTCTACATAATAAAATTCGTTTAATGTTATCCATATTTTGTATCTTTCATGGTTCTCAAACTTATGTGGCAGTGGGACCAATCAAGATTACGTGGACCATAAAATTCGTCTATCAAACACTTGGTAAGAAAAACCGACTCTACAAGCCACAAAAACTGAGAATTGTTAAAGAGTAAAACTTGAATTAGATTTGAAAAAAAAAAAAAAAACTTGAATTATATTGATATCTTAAATTAAATAAAAGAAAAGTGAAAGAATTAAAGAGCCATCAAAGTTGAAGGCATGCAATGCAACTTTAGCAACGCAAATGCCTTTATTTGTTTTTCTTTAGTGATGAAAAGAATTCAAGCCTCTTGATCTGGAAGGGGTAATTTGTACATTTCAAAACTGTTTACCAGTCAATATTCATATTTTTGGCAAAAACACACACAACACTATACAACTTTGGCAAAAAAAAAAAAAATTTGTGGTATAAAACATATATTTTACTCTCTCTCTCTCTTTTTTTTTTTTTTTTTTTTTTTTTTTTTTTTGCTACGAAAAAAATAATTATACTAGGAAATGAATTCTTGTCCCACTTCCCTCTCAAGATAAGACCAAGAATGCATAAAAGGAGAATAACCAAAGTTGTAGGGTGTTTGAACAAAGAAAAAAATAATCTGTATTTTCTTTTTAGTTATATTACCCAAGTATATATACACATATATAATTCATATTACAGCAAAAAAAAAAAAAGGATTTAACGGAAACAACTGCAAGTCCATGGTTTATGTGACATATGTATTTATATATACACACCTATATATTCAACTTCAAATTTCTGCAAATGATAAACATAGTACACAAATATACCTAAAGATGGCATCTTATTTCAGTAAATTTAGATGAGAGCTCGGCATAAAAAAATTTTGTTTAATTAGAAGCTAGGATTTTGCGTAAGCAGTATAGCATTGAGAGAGTGGTGACAAAAGGATTGAAAACCATTATCCAAAAATAAAATAGTAAAAAAGTGGTCCAGTTCCATTAACAATGATAATTGAACCTTTCAAGAAGTTAGACCATTAATTTAAATGAAGTTGTTAATTGACAACTAATTAAGTAGTTAAACAAATATGCTTATATAGAACAACGTGTTCTAGATTAGATTGCAAATTAAATTTAAATAAATAGATTGAATATGCCAATAATTCAACCATCGATAATCAAACAGACAAATTTGAAATTCAACATAAGGACCTTTCAACATTAAATGTCAACATAAAATGGTTAAAAGTAAAAAATTAATTTTAATTGTAAAATGAAATTAAAACAGTCTGGTCAAGCTTCATAAACTTCGTATTACTTGTGAGGTGGACAAGTTAAGCTCAATGTTTTTTTGACTTAAAAGAGCTTTAGTTTATATTGAGGAAGATAGTGATCATAAAGTCAATGTGCTGATTATGATAACATGTGCACTTGCATATATATAATATATATATATATATATGCTGCTATGCTACAATATGAAATTGTAAGGTAGTATTGTGTTTAAATTTTAAATAGATAAAAAGACTCTAGTGCACTTCACTAAAATAAGGATAATTGAGTAATTTTGTAATAAAATTAAGTTATAAATTTACTTTAGTACACTACATACCTTACATAAATGAGGTTGCATTGACCCTGTTGTCCAAAAAAAATGTGTGTATTTTTATATATGTTATAAATTAGCATTTTTTTTGTGGTGGGGAGGGGGATGATTTTGTGGAATGCTAACCTATAGCACAGTGCCTTTTTAGCAACGAAATTTTTAGTCACTAAAAGTCAGGATTTTTAGCGACGAAAGATTTCGTCGCTAAAAACATTTTTCATCGCTAAAAGTTGATGTACACACTGCTAACTTACACCACGACGGTTTTAGGTTAGCAACTCCTATATGTATATATACTTATATGCATATCCATATACATGTGTAAATATATATATATATATATATATATTTGAATTGCCTAAATCTGATTTATTCGAAATAAATTGGAAATTCTATTACTCCTATTTTGATTTGATTTAAAAATAGTGTTATTAAATAAGTTAGGCCTTGTCAGATTATAAATTAAATAAAATCCCTTATATTTCAGTATTATTCTGTATCATTAGGATATAACAAATAGATATTACATTTAGAAATAATGGGGTACTAAGTTCAAATAACTACTAATTCCCTTATATTCTTTGAAAGAAAAGTAATACGCTATTAATATTATGACTTTATAAGAAATAGTTGAACGAATAAATTCTCACCCTTATGGAGATTATATATGTGCTTTATGGCTTGATAGTAACTATTTTTAAAAAAATAGTATTTTAACTTCCAAAATTCGTAGTAGATAATCTATATCTCAGAAAAATACGCCGTCAATTCCTTCAGTCTTAAAATAATGTCTAGTATCATATTTAAAAGTTTGGAGACAATCCGACATTGTCTAAAATACAGCTTATTTGTAAAATCCACATTTATGTAGTTTTGAAGTAAGAACTGCTACGGACTCCAAATTAAGTCCAATTAATGAGGTTGAACTTAGTGTAGTGTAAGGAACATTATAGTGAATGTTTGACATAGTTTTAGCATATTTACAGAAATACCCTAGAAAAGTCTTAATTACAGTTTTACACTATGGTTACAATTAGATATTAAATGTTTAGTTTCTTTTACCTGTATTGATGTAGGAACTATCTCATCGTCAAATCCTAAGTCATCAAGGTGAGTGTTCATTACCTTTTCTCAAACTCTATGTTAACTCAATATATAATAAGTAAATTCTACTATGATTTTAATGATATGTAAAGTATCAAAATTACTAAAGTTATTTTCGGAACATTTTTTGGTTCCTGGAAGGGTTTTAGCATTCAAAACTTTTTATTCTCAAATGTGACAATTTATTCCAATGTCATGTATTTTTGAAATGACATCATTTAAACTGTTCATTTATTTAAAGTGTCAATTACCACCATAACAAATTATAAAGTATAGCCTATGTATGCGACGAAATGAGCCCGACTGTAGGGTTGCCTTTGATCATTGTGCGATATATGTAATGAATGAATGTGTGCGTGAGTGGGTGGTTGGTAATTTGACATTTACGTAAAGATGCTATTTTCCATGCAAATAGAGTCTGTCATTATATTTCCATTTCAATTGAAATTTTTAATGCTATCATCTTAACTCTTCTAAAAATGCAAACCTTTTAAGTGATTATTTCCAAGGTTTTGTTCATTCACTGAGCCTTCAGCTCACACTCTCCAAATGTTTTTAAAACCCTTTTCAGGCGACGAAGTGACGATGATAGGCAATTACGGAACCCTTAGAAGAACAGAACATTTCAATAGAAGAGAAAGATTAACTTCTTGATGCAAATGAGGAGTAGATGATTGTTAGATATGAAGAATATTTAGAAGGGTTATGCCTTCAAATGTAAAAATATTCTCAAGATTTATGTAGACTTCGATATATAAACGGAATTAAGTTATGTTTGCTTCCGCTAGAGCTCTATTTAATTATGAAGAGGCCTAGAGGCCGGTCTCGAGCCTAAAATTTTGAAGTCGAATTTTGGGGTCGTGACATGTATAATATATAACGTATTGCAAAAGAGTATAAAAGTTCTTGACTTTACAACAAAATCCGAAAAAAAAAATGCAATAAACCAAGGCAGAGCAACAAATATACTACAAAAATCCAAACCTCCAAAATCCGAGTAAAAACAGCGCTCCAATTGGTAGATCCTTAGGATTGACATTATCTGTCATAGCAATAAAGACAAATTTCAGCATAAATAAAAAAAAGGCAATCTGAAGGCAAGCCTTGGAACATATTAAAAACTTCCCTTGCAATCGGAAAGAGGATTAATTTCACGCTGTCACATTCCCAACTCTTGATCCTTCTCCCTCTCAGTCCCTTTCACTAAATAAAGATTCCAAGGATTCTATTAAAATATATATGATGTGATACAGTCTACTATCCATTTGACATCTCTCACAAACTGCCTCCAAAAACTTTAAAAAAGATATGTTTAATTTCATCAAATTAAGGTACTATTATTTGGCAAGAGTAGTTTAAATCAACAACATAATCAAAGGAAAATGAGGGGTTATAGAGATAAAAAGAAAATGCATACTGTAATAAACTATATTTACTTTCTGTGATCTTCTATAATGCTCATTCCTTTATGTGTTTCCCAATTTATCAGAATTCAGATGCTTAAAATTTTAATAAATATCACCAAGTTTGAATTGTGTATCTAATGATTTCTGAAGCAAGATTGAAACAATTCGTCCGTAATTGGTACTCATAGAATTGGTTATCAAAACAAATCTAGATGCATGCTTAATGAAATTTGAACACAAAATAAAATAACAGTGTCTTGAAGAAATTGAATGTAAGTGTAAAATAAATACCTAAATCATAAATTGAAACCCTAAATGTAGTATATTCATGTCTATGTATGTATTAGATAGGGAGCAAAAGTTGAAAAAGATAGGGAGGAAATATTGCCACATGACCAACAATCAGGAAGATAGGTATGTTAGGCAGAGAAGCTTATGATTGATGGTGTTGTGATGCCTCTCAAAGGCAAGAAGTCGCCAGCTATTGTATGCATGTTGACGTTTTAATGATGTGGAATAGGACTTAGGAGGAGTCGCTGTTACCGTTTCAACTTTCAAGGATTTGGAATATGAGGCGTGAGGGCTGAGAAGACAATCAAAAGAGTTCCGAAAGAAGAGAAAAGCAATCTACGTAGATAAACCTTCTGCGAGGAGAATAGGCCACCTAAGCGCCACATGGCATAGCTAAGAGGAAGAGTTTTAGTTATGCTTTTAGATATGTATATAGGTTTACTCTGAAAATCTGACCAAATTTAAGCGACTTTTAGAATGTATTGTTCTAGAACCAATAAAAAATAGGAAAATTTTGAAATAAACCCCTTAAAATTGGTCTATAGTTTGTAAAACCCAACTAGGCTTATTTTTCAATATAAAACCAAAGTGCTCATTTGTTTTTAATCTAAACCCCTTCTTTTTAAAAAAAAAAAAATTTATGACAAATCTACCCCCACCAACACGATCGCCACCGTCGCCGCCACCAACAGCATCGCCACCACGCCATCCCATTGCCACTGTGTCACCACCACTGCCATCACAGCACCACTATCGCCACCATCACAACACCACCACCATCGCCACCATCATAGCACCACCACCCTCGCCACCTTGTCCACCATAGCACCACCACCACCATCGCCATCACATTTACCATCGCAACACTAGTACCAGCATCATCGCAGCACCATCACTACCATCGTCGTCTCCATCGTCATCACCATCACCATTGTCATCATCACTACCACCACCACCACCACCATCGTTACTGCCATCACCACCATCGTCATGACTACCATCACCACCATCGCAGCACCACCACTAGCATCACCGTCTCCATCGTCGTCACCATCACCATCCTCATCACCACCACCATCGTCACTGCCATCACCACCACCATCATCATGACCACCATCACCACCAGTACATCACAACCACCTCCATCACAGCACCACCACGACCACCACCAACACTACAATATTATCTATTTTTGAAAACAGATAATATTATCTGTTTTGACAATATTATCTGTTTTCAAAAACAGATAATTTCGCAGCACCACCACCGTAGCAGCACCACCACCACCAGCAGCACCCCAATAACAACACCATTGTGATGTTATTATATGTCATGCTCAATGGATAATATTATCAAAATAGATAATTTCACAGATAGATAATATTCTGTCATGCTCAACAGATAATATTATCTGTTTGGTAACAAATACTAATCATTATGATATTATCATAGATCAACAAAATAGATAATATACCATTAAATCATAGAAATCCTGTAATATGCGATTAAACCCTAATATTTCACCTTTTCTGTTCGGATTGCTGGTCTTTTTGGTTTCAAAAAATAATAATCTATTTGATAACACATAATATTATATGTTTTGCAACCAATGACAGGTTTATGGTATATAATGATCATGATATTAAAACAGATTATTATCTGTTAAAACAGTTCACAAACACTGCCATCCCAGCACCACCATGACCACCACCAGCAGCACCACAATATTATCTATTTTTGAAAACAGATAATATAATCTGTTTTCGAAAACAGATATTTTTGCAGCACCACCACCGCCCATTGGAGCACCACGACCACAACCACCACTACCACCACCACCACCACCATAGCAGCACAGTTCATAACCACTGCCATCACAGCACCATCATGACCACCACCACTAGTACCACAAATAGTATCTGTTTTTTAAAATAGATTATATTATGTGTTTTCGAAAACAAATAATTTTACAGCACCATCACTACCATCGGAGCACCACCTCCACCACCACCACTACTCCCATAATAGCATAGTTCACAACCACCGCCATCACAGCACCACCATTACCACCACTAGCACCACAATATTATATGTTTTTGAAAATAGATAATATTATCTTCTTCTTCACTCTCTTAATTCCTTGCTGACTTCTTTTTCTTCTTCACTATCTTCCTTGTTGGATGTTTCTTCTTCATCACTTTCTTCTAATTGTTCTGCCCCTTCACCTTCATGATCATCTTCCTGTTCTTCTTCTTCATTTTCAGCATCATTTTTCTTTTCCTCGCCGTCTTAGTAGATGAGTAGTTCTTTTTCCTTGGTTGTCATTCACAGTTCTCGTCCACGTAAGTACCTGTATAGTTGACAGAAGAAGAGTGTAATTTGTTATTTAGAACATATAAAGTTCAGTAATTCACAGCATATCATATTATCTGTTGGACAAAAAAATTTGCAATGCATAATAGAGAATATATCATGAACAACATATAATGTTATATGTTTTATACAAGAGCTTCAGTTGCTAATTTGAACATATATATTTATCTATAAAGTACATAAGATAAAGTTATCTAGTTCACAACAGATAATATTATCTAGTTCAAAACAGATAAATAGAGACAACCTCATTTGATATAGAGCAAATCAGACAACAAAATAGTAATGGTATGTGTTTTTCAATAGCAATTATGTATTTTTACATTCTATTTTCATCATCTTCCTATTCTTCTTCTTCATTTTCATCATCATTTTCTTCTTCCTCTTCGTCTTCGTAGATGAGCAGTTCTTTTCCTTGGTTATCTGGTCCAAAATAGATAATATTATCTGTTTCATAACAGAGTTCTGTTACCTAATAGATAATATTATCTGTTATCACATTACCATCGTCGTCACCACCACCACTGACATCCATCGTAATCATCACCACCACTACCACCACCACCACCCCCATAATTGTCACGCCCCGAAATCGCACATACGATTCTAGGACACATGGAACGCCACCAAGGCACTTCCCCATGTCATTAAAGTTCCATAAAACACATTAACAAAGGTTTTGACTCAAGAACTCAACACTTTTTAAACATTTTCAAAGAGATTTTATAAACTCAAATCCAAAAACACCACCTAACGAAATTCTTTTCTGAAAGTAACACTTTTATAGTTCAAAGGGGTCCCAAAGCTACCCTCTTGCTTAATTAGAAGTAAAACAAAACACCCGAAGTGGTCGAACAAAAAGTGGATCAATGGGGTTTTCAACTGGTCGAAATACCCCCTTCGACAGGTCGAATGACCCCCTGGCATAATTCAACCCTACTACAAAATTTTACCTTGAGATCACCCAACCACCTCGAATTTTCAACACTTCTAAACACTTTGAATATCAAGTTAATATGCAAAACACGTAAAGACACTAGTGAACCAATCTCTAGGGCTCCAAGAATTCATAACCACCACTTTAACACTTAAAGCAAGAATAGACCATAATTCAATTCATGTCAAACTCTTTAAGTGTAACTTTAGAGTTTGTCGCACCAACCAACCTAACAAGAAGAAATAGAGTCGTAACATTCCCAACTGAACTAATATGATATAAACTCTATATTACAACCATTACACTTGTTATCTAACCAAATACATAGTCTTTGGTTCCAAGATCACAAAACGCCCAACATAGCATACATAGTCCTAAACCAAATTATACACTTAACTTATCAATAAAAGGAGTCCAAGCTATTAACATTATCAGGCCAATTACCAACAAGTTATTCCCATATTACAAGTTCTAGATTAACTCTTGTAGTTAACAACATTTACTCTAGCCATTACCAAAACCCGTGCAACCTCACCTTAGCCTTTTTTTTCATTTCCTCTTAGAACCACCTCCTTGATCACCAACAATGGTTATTCAATAACCACTACACTATATCAGCTATACGCTGGTGAATGCCAACAATTATAAACGTGAATAATAAACATTCTCAATCTCATCTTTCTACACATCACTACGGTCTCCGGGAACGCAAATACCGGCCACCCTTTCACGTTAGCCCGCAACTACTCCAATAGTTCGCGCGACTAACCGCGATCCACACCTCTTTCTTTCAGGCATGCAATCACATGGCCAATTTTGGTGCCTGGTCCCATCACTTCAATGGCAAGTACAAGTTCCCCTTTGACCAAATATACAACTCAACATGCTCATATAGTCATTACACCATGCAATTTTACAAATTATATGGGTCTTATTAACCACATGGGTTTGCCCACTAATAACTAACTATGCTAAATTATACAAATAGACATGCTAATCATCACAAAGATCATCTCAAACAGGGAATTATCCAGATTCTATAATTACTGTCATTCACCTCAAAGATTTCGCTCCTAATTCAAGATTATAGCTCCACTAAACCCCAGGTACAAATCCTATATGAAAATTATGGATTATAAGCTGAACTCCCAAATTGGGGCGCAAAAACATTATCTCAAAACACAATATGATTAGTACCCCACGCGTTAGACGCACCTCCAGAAGTCCAAATATGTAACCTGTTTTAAAATTACACATCGTTAAGCGCGTAAATAGGCGTCGCGAACGTCGGCGTCAATTCTGTCGTCGAGAATTCCATATGAATTCTTTCTGTAACTCATTTTTCATGCCCCGGAGTAGCCAAAAATAGGAAAAATTTAAAATTTCCTTTCTGGATCCGTAGGGAATGACGAGTTACAAAGCCGTCCTGTCCTCTAACACTATAAACAATATGAAAATGACGGAGAGAAAGCTAATTATAACTTAAAATTGAATCTAAACAATTTAAACAATTACAAATCATAGGTCCCAGTACTAATACAACAGACTATTGTGAATCCATGACGCTGGCGGCTATCTTTGGTCTGTGGTCTAGCTCTACACTTCTAGTGTTCCTTAGCATCTCACTCTTAAGACTGAATTATTCTCTGACCAACCTGCAAGGAAATCTGGACATTGGATTGTCCAGGCGTAATATGCCGTCAGCTTTGCAACAAAGCTGAGTGGGCATTCATAACTATATTCACTACTAATATACATACACTAACCACTCATCTCACGTTATTACTTTATATCTTAGGATGCGGTTAGTCCATTATTGATTGACGTCGCTCACATGGACATAACAAAGGTATCAATTAACATATGATGTAGTTACTAAACATCTACCATTAACCAAATAACAGGATCAATATAATTCATAACATGTTTGTTTGGTTCTTGTAATCATATCAACATATTCATACTAATCAATTTCTCATTTCCATTTTGTTCGTGCATGTAATGCGTACTCAATGAACCCAAACCCAAACTCTGGGATATGAAATCCCAAAACCAATGCAACTCAATAACGTCGGGTTATAGAACCCACCACGACAACTTACTATGAACTTGCTTTCACAATACAAACCACACTTTCACTGTGCACTATGATACTCATTTCATACTTAACATCGTTGCCTTACGACCTCATGGTAACATCGTCGCCTTACGGCCTCATAATCCAAATATAGCACGATGACGGAATTGGCTCGATCATCTATACCCTCGCTGGTGAATCACCACCCAATGAGTTACACGTCAAAATACTAACTGCGAAACGGAAAGCATGGCGGCAAAGGCACGCATCATGTGTACTATCACGACAAGCTCACCGCAGAGGACGGCACATTAGTAATTGACTAGCGCATGAAATACAGCACGATGGAAAACTCATTCAACACGTGTACTGTCTCTGGAAAAGCTCCTCGGACGACCAGTACATTAGAGCACTATCTGCTAAGCAGTACGACGGTAAACCCAGACGCATGTACCATCTCCAGCATTTACACGGACGACTGGCACAATAGCAGCTCTAACTGTTCTCTTACTATTACAATCACAATATCAATATCTCAATCATACTGTCTCGTTGTCACTTGTCTTTATCATCTCAAAGGGGTTTCCAAATCATATCGACTCACAACTCGCGATACAAGAATCTCAATTGTATCAACTCTCAATTCCCAAGACTCCCAATTACTTCAACTCACGACCTCACTTGGCCAGAGTCATTGACACTGACTACGTGGTATTGACATCGTGATGTGATATGTAGCTACATGAATCTTGATAACATAACTTTATTAGGCAAGACATATAATTGAAATCCTTAACATGCTCTTTATTCTCATTTGCATATTTAGATATGGTCATCAAGGCAATAATAGCAACGTGCTCATATAATCAACATTGATATATAAAACGTACAAACTAACGTTCCATAATTGATTATTCATCACGACTATCACACATAGTTATTTTATTTTACTTCTTATCAATATATCATAGTAATATCTAACATGCTTGTCACATAGCAATCAATTCCATAATATAATTCACATATACATCAAAGTACATCAATGTACAGTCATAGCACAATAATCATAACAACAACTTATATATATCGCATACAAATACTCTAGTAGTCATTATGTATATTGAGAATGAGGTTAGAAACACTCACCTGGATGTCTTGTCAAGCTTAGGACTCTCCGAACAGTGGATAAGTCACAGTCCTACAACGTATAATAGAATAACAGTGATGAAGCGTATGTGTTAATGATAGGGGCATAATGGTAATTTTACCAAATGAGGATATAAACCTCAAGGTAGTGATCTATGTGTCATTCTGAGTCCAACGACATTGACTAGACTCAAATCAGAGTCAGTCACATAAAATGCTGAGTTTTCTATACCAGTGTGGGTCCTACAGGTAAGCTGTATTTTTGACCGTGTCAAAAAGTCATCAAACTTTAAAGGGACGTTTTAGGCATTATTCTAAGACTCTGGGAACTGACCGCGTATTTTTCTGAGCTACGGTTATTTACTACGAATTATTGAAGTACTATTTATATATTTATAGTCTTCGGAGTCCCATAATTATAAAATATAATTTATAAGGATAAGAGGTCCTTAGAAATATTTTTATTAAATACTAGACCTTAAAATAGGCTAGTGATATTTTTCTCACAATTTTCGGGACTCGTTTGATATTTACAATGATTAAAGGACATACAAACGGGTCCTTATTAACTAAATAAAATACTAAAGTTTGGTTTTTATAATAAATAATTTATAAAACCAAGGCATTAGGCCTTAGGATAAGCAATATAATTTTCTACATATTTAAAATGGTCATTAGGTATTTAATACCTAATTAGTATCCTTTAAAACTAATTTTGATTATTTATTTAAACTAAATAAATAATAAGTAAATCATATAAATAATATAATAAAATTTCAGAATATAATATTTTAAAATTATTAAAGACTAATTAATAGTACTATAAAACTATTTTTAAACATTTAAAAATCACTAGTATTATTTATTTTAATTAAACTACCATTTATTATTCATTTTAAACTAAATAAATAATAATTACAATACATAAATAGATATTATAAAATTTCAGAATATATGAAAATATTAATTAATAATATTTCATAATGATAACATTAACTAATTAACCCATATTGACATAAATAAAACTATATTAATAATAAGACAATTAATATCTAAGCTTAAGGCTAAGTTTGGCAACCAAAACCACTAACACACCTAAGCAGCCCAAAAGCTGTCTTTTCCAAACAAGGCCCAGGCCCAAGAGTCATCTTTTTCAAAATAAAAGTTGACTGCGTGTGCATATATATACGTATAGGTATAAATTAGTATATATATATATATATATATTTGTACACAAAACTTCAAACATCCATAACTCACTCATTTTTTAACGAAATTATGCGAACTTTAAGTCAAAATCGAGTGCCTCGACGAGCCTGATCCAACGGTATAGGTCTTGAATCCTGAATCTTAACGGTCTGTCCGTACAGAGGCAAAAACAGTCACGACCAAAAAAAGAATAATCGGATCGTAGGTGGACCAAACGCGATTTAAGCTTCGAGCCGTTCATCGAGGGTCTTAAGGGTCGTTGAGGTCATTTTGGCATTACTTTTACGGGTTTTGGTGATTGTCCAAAAACCCGAGCTCGTACGAGCTTTAATGGCTGCCGGCCATGGTGGGGGTTCTCGGGTCCGTTCGGGGGTACGTGTGGGTGTGTGTGTGAACCATGTAGATGTAGAAGAATATAGGGGGTGTGCAGCTTTACCTTTCGGGTTCGGGTCTTGATCGGTCTTGATTTCTCTCTCTAGGTTTCGGTCTCTCTCTCCTCTCCTCCTTCTTCCTCCTTCTTCTTCCTCCTCCTCTCTCCGGTGGTCTGCTGTGGTGTGTGCTGGGATGAGTGGCAGTGAGCTAGGGAGGGTGAGAGTTGTGGGTTGGAAGTGAAAGGTTTGCTTTGGGTTTTTTTTTTTTATTTTTTCTTTCCTTTCTCTCTAACCTCGCCTCGCGGCACTCTCTCTCTCTCTCTAACTCTCTAACTCCCACTCTTAACTCTCTCGGGTTCTCTCCCAGCTCTCTCTCTATATTATAATACACACACACACACACAATATGATATAACATATTATATAATAAACACAATACACACATGACATTTATATGATACATACACACATGCACACTACATACATACAAATAATATACAAAATGAGTGTGAGTGTGTGCATGGGGTGGTGGTTACGGGTCACAAGGGGGGTGGGCAGTGAAGGAGGTTGAGGTGATGGGCTGGTGAGGTGAGGGTGAGTGATGGATTTGAGGGGGAGGGTGGAGATCCGGTGGGTATTAGGGGTAGTGTTTGGGTAATGTTCATGTCCAAAGGGTATATGTATGTTAGGTAGTACATTTGCTATTTTAAGTAAGATTCCATACTACCAAAAATGTGTAGTTTAGTCGTCGCCTAGGGCTACGTGCCGTGCAGTCTAATCTAACACATATTTTATGGGTTCACACGTAATTATCAGTCCGGGTCTAAATAAACAGTCCGAGTCTAAGAACTACAGTCTGGGTTTAAGAATTATAATACGATCTGATTCTAACACGACAGTCCGAGTTTATGAATTGCAATCCAGGTCTAATATGACTGGGTCTAAAATAAAAACGTCAATATAGTTTAAACTAAATTATAGCTAGCTAAGGGAAAATATCGGGTCCGAATAATATATATACCCTACACTTATAATTTTTAAGTGACAATTAAAATTATAATATAATATATTTTAGTACCATACGGGGGTCTAAACCAAAATGTCAGTACTATAATAATTAGCGATATAGTCTCAGGACTTATTGGGTATGCCTATTATAGTATAAATTAAACCATAACGAATATAAAATAACTTATAGTTATAAGATTAAGGGACATCGAACTATATGATATAATTCATAATTAAAACAATAAGCGACAATTAAATATTACAACATGAAATTAATATACAGGCCAGATTTATAAATTCTGAAATTAAGCGACACTGAAAATATATAATAATCCATAATTATAAAATTAATGCGATAGTGAACTATAATATAGTATGTATTTTATAATATTAATAAGACATCGAATATATAATATATCTTATAATTAAGCGACACGAATATTAAAACACGTAATTAATATATAGGGTCACACTTAAAAATTTAGGAAATTATGTTCACAAGCCAGAACGGATTTTACAGGTACTACATCATTTCATTATTTTGATGAAGGTGATGACAAGGCATGATGAGTCATCACCACATGTCGCGTGGCATGCGAGCCACGTTTTACCATTTTATGTTCCTCCCCAGGTTTCCTCAGTTTTACATTTATACCCCTATTAGTTAATGAAACTTATTAAAACTATCCCAAACTTAAATGAGTGTTTGTCTATGTCACGCATGGGTCCCATAAGTGGTCCCACATAATTTTATGAAATTTCTAATTAACCTACTAATTATGCAACGTGTCCAATTTGTCCTCACAAAAGTTTCCCCAGCGGACCATAGGAGTGGTCTCTAACAAGTAACATGTTAAAATAGCAACATATAACATATTCACATATGCCTTAATAAACAGTTAAGCACATAAGAATTATTTTCCATGTCTGTCCCGTCACACGGGAACCTATCATCACTGTCCCAAACTGGGACTGCCACTTGGCCTAACGCTGGGTTCCAAATTGGACACCCCTAATCACTTTAGTGAGTTAAAACCCACTTAACACAAGTAATCACATCATTAATAAAATATTAATATGCATGCTAAAAGCAATTAAATTCTGCCCGCGGGAGTGGGTGTTACATCTCTCCTCTCCTTAAAAAGGAGTTTGTCCTCAAACTCGTTATACCTCAAGTTTCAAACAGGTATGGATATTGATCTTGCATTTCCTTCTCCGTTTCCCATGTGGCTTCCTCAATCGAATGGTTCCACCACAATACCATAACCAATGGAATGGTTTTTGTCCTCAATACTTGCTCCTTTCGGTCAAGAATTCTAACTGGATATTCAACATATGTTAGGTCTTCCCCGATCTCTAACGGTTCTGGGTCAATCACTTGACTCGGATCAGATACACATTTTCATAACATTGACACGTGAAACACATTGTGTACATTAGCTAACTCTTCCGGTAGATCTAATCAATAACCCACCGGTCCAACCTTCCCAATTACCTCGAACTGTCCAACATATCTCGGATTCAACTTTCCTCGTTTTCCAAATCGTACAACTTCCTTTGTAAGTGATACCTTCAAGAATACGTAGTCGCCTACTTCGAATTCCATCAATCTTTTCTTTAAATTCGCATAACTCTTGTAACGACTTTGGGCCATTTGTAGCCGTTGTTGTATCACTTTGATCTTTTCTGTATTTTGTTGAACGATTTCTGGTCCGATCAATTTTCTTTCTCCCACTTCAGTCCAACAAATTGGTGAACGAAATCTTCGCCCGTATAAAGCCTTAAAATGCGTCATCCCAATACTAGCTTGGAAACTGTTATTATAAGCAAACTATGTGTCAAGCCCCGGATCCATACATATGAATCTAGGTCACGTGGCACGCCATCAAGGCTTACCAACAATGATTAAAGTTCCCAAAAATGACCTTAATAAAAATTTTGCTCCAAAACAACCAACTTCCAAATAGTTTTTCAAAGGTTATATTAAACGCGTGTCCAAACACTCCTTAACGAGTTTTGTTTTCAAAAGTAACAGTTTCGTAGGTCAATGGGTCCCAAAACGTACCTCCATGCCTAATTAGAAGTTATTCCGAACATTGGAAGTATGAGTTTGAAATTTCTGGCAGGGGACATTTCGACCGGTCGAATTGCCCCACTCGACCGGTCGAATGGGGCCTGGGCAGAATCCAAACCTCCAAAAGACCGTTTCACAATTGCCGGCGCTTTTTCGCAAACGCCGTTAATTACCAGCGCTTCTCTAATAAACGTCGTTAATTCCCGGCGCTTCCGCACAAACACCGCTAATAAAATAACACACATATTACCCAAAAGAAACCAAACCAAACAAACCATTTCAAACCAACTCCTTTCAAAATCAAACCATTTCAACTAATGCATTTCAAACCAAAACCATTTCAAAGCTTTGTTAAACCTTCTAAGGGCTTGCAAAAACATATACGCCGTTTATACAACCACCATAAACCTTTCCCGGATTACACGTACTAAAGGTACAAGCTTCGCACGTCTTGGCAAGCTAGGTCCTAAAGTGAACCAAGCGCCGTACTCGCATATATAACAAGTCTTAATACAAGTTGCACGGTTAAACAACCGGCATGAGTTAAACCCATTTTACAAAAGTGCTACAAGTTCTATAAACATTAGGAGCTTCCGGTCCTTCCTCGCCTCATTACCCGCGATTCTCTCCTCCAGTCCTTGCACCTGAATGGTTATTTATATAACCACAGATATATGGATTTGTTTAAGCTAACGCTTAGTGAATAATATGAATCAAGCATACGGATGAGAAATATGTTCCAATCCATCATAACACATAACTATTGGTCTCTAGGGAATAAGTGCACCTTCACCGATCCAAAGTCTTAAGACTCAACCACGACCCATGCCCCTTCGACATGTCGCGTTAATGCCTTTCTCGGCAAGTGACCGTCGTCACTACTAATCCTCCCCCTTCGAGAGGACGTCTCACGGTGAATTAGCACAAATCCACCTTTAACCCACATAAGCACATAAACATGCTCAACTAGCAAATCATCATGCTTTTCATTTCAACATGCCTTGGGCCTACTTTACACATGAGTTTTGCCCAATATGAACTACACATGGTATCTATATAAGGTTCCTAGCATATCAAATGCATTAAACCATAGAATCATCCACAAAGCAAGATTAATATCACTCACCTCCGATTTATGCTCTTAAACGCCGATCCAAGGAAAACTTAAGCACAAAGAACGTGCAGTAATTCTTCTAATACAATTCCTATTAATCACAAGTCCAATTATCAACTTTGTATGAAAATTCTACAAAATGAGTTTTTGGAAAACTTAACCAAACAAGGCCTAATATGTATCAAAACGACGGCCTTACCTCGTAGAGTTCAAATACGGAATTTGGTGAAAAACAAACAGGTAGAACTCCGTCGATTCGAGTCTTGAAGCTCTAAGCCAAGAAATCCTCCATTTGGCCTCTTCTTGAATTTAGGTTAAACTTTATAAAATTTATGAAAGTCATCACTATCTATATATAGGCAACACTTTCGGAAATTGTGTTTACCTCCCCACGAGTTTTCAAAACTTCAAATCAGTCTCTTAAACTTTCGACACAGCTAATGCATAGCTCTACAAGTGAAACCTCAAAATTAAAAAGGTTTTCGACTAAGTTCCGTTTGGTTGCTAAAACACAAGTTTCTACAAATTTTACGAAATTGCTAATTAGCTTACCAAATTACGTAACATGTTCAATTCCATCCTCACCAGGCATCTAATGACTCCGATGAGTCGCTAATAACAATATAATAATCAAATATATTTACATATGCCTAAATAAACATTTAAGCACATAACCATGAGTTATTACTCATTTTCCCAATCGTAGGGAATTCTCACCTGCCCACCTTCTGGACTGCCTTCAAGGCCAAATACTGGGTTCTCAAAAGACACCCTCCAACAACTAGTGAGTTATCACTCATATCGCACGTGTTAATTAACACAACAGTAAGCATACCATGCATGCTAAAATAATATAAACAAATACCGCAGGAGCGGGTATGACATCCTCTCCCCCTTAAAAGAAGTTTGTCCCCAAACTTTCAATACCTCATGCTTCAAACAGAAATGGATACTTTGCCTGCATCTCATCCTCTATTTCCCACGTGGCTTCTTCCACTGAGTGATTTCACCACAAGACCATTACCAATGGAACCGTCTTGTTTCGTAGTACTTTATCCTTTCTATCTAGGATTCTCACTGGACGTTCAACATACGTTAAGTCTTCTCTGACTTCCAATGGCTCTAGAGTAATCATATGACTTGAATCAGATATAACTCTTCTCAACATCGACACATGAAATACATCGTGTACATTAGCCAACTCTTGTCGTAACTCTAGTCGATAAGCTACTGGTCCCACTTTTCCAACAATCTCAAACGGTCCAACGTATCTAGGATTCAACTTTCCTCGCTTTCCAAACCTCGTAATCCCCTTGGAAGGTGAAACCTTCAAGAACACACGGTCACCTACTTCGAATTCTAGTGGCCTTCGCCCCGTATCCGCATAGCTTTTGTAACGACTCTGAGCTGTTTTCAACCGTTGTTGTATTATCTTTACCTTATCCGCTGCCAACTGAACCATTTCAGGTCCTTCTAGCCTTCGTTCCCCTACCTCAGTCCAACAAATCGGTGATCGACACTTACGCCTATACAGTGCTTCATATGGTGTCATCCCAATACTAGACTGAAAACTGTTATTGTAAGCAAATTCAATCAAAGGTATATATTTTTCCCAGTCACCCTTAAAATCAAGAACACATAGTCGCAGCATGTCCTCCAGTATTTGAATCACACGCTCGGACTGTCCATCCGTTTGTGGGTGAAAAGCCGTACTAAAGTTTAACTTTGTACCCATAGCTGCTTGTAGTCCTCTCCAGAATCTAGATAAAAAAACTACTATCCCTGTCTGAAACTATAGACACTGGTGCTCCATGCAGTCTCACAATCTCTTTAACGTATAACTCCACGAGTTTCATCGGTTCCTTTGTCTTAATCGGCAAGAAATGTGCTGACTTATTCTATCGATCTACAATTACCCAAACACTGTCATTTGATCTTGTAGACCTTGGAAAACCTGATACAAAATCCATGGTTATATTTTCCCATTTCCATTCCGGTACATCCAAAGGTTGCAATAACCCTACAGGCCTTTGATGTTCCGCCTTGACTTGCTGACAAGCCAAGCATTTGGCCACGTGCTCAGCTACCTCTCTTTTCATTCCAGACCACCAGTACACCTCTCGCAAATCTCGATACATCTTGGTACTACCTGGATGAACTGTATATTTGGTATTATGAGATTCTTCAAGTATTAACTCTTTAATCCCATCTACATTAGGTACACATACCCGATTTTTGAATTTCAGAATATTGTCTACAAAGGTAAACTCTAGTTGTTTATCTAGCGGTATTTCATCATAGATCTTCTTTAAAACTGGATCTTGAAGTTGTTTCATCTTTATCTCATCTATCAATGTCGGTTGTGCGACAATAGCTGCTAGCAAACCTCCCTCGGTTGTTGAAATCACCTCAAGTTCCAACCTTTCCATTTCACCAACAAGTTGTTTCTGTGAAGTCAAATCATAGGCCAAATTATTCGTAGACTTCCTGCTTAATGCGTCAGCAACTACATTTGCTTTTCCAGGATGGTAGTGAATCGACAAGTCGTAGTCTTTCATCAATTCCAACCATCGCCTTTGCCTCATATTCAGTTCTTTCTGTGTAAACAAGTACTTCAGGCTCTTGTGATCTGTGTAGATATCACACTTTTCCCCGTAAAGATAGTGCCGCCAGATCTTCAATGCAAAGATCACCGCTGCTAACTCAAGATCATGAGTCGGATAATTCACTTCATGTACCTTTAACTGACGTGGGCCATAAGCAATCACTTTGCCGTTCTGCATCAGAACACATCCCAATCCTCTATGTGAAGCATCACTATAGATTACAAACCCCCCTGTACCAGATGGAATCGTCAAGATCTGTGCTGACGTAAGTTGAGTCTTCAGCTCTTTAAAACTCTTGTCACATTCCGAGTCCCAATTAAATACTGCGTTCTTTCTCATCAGTTGAGTCATTGGCATCGCTATCCTGGAGAAATTTTCCACAAACCTTCTATAGTAACTTGCCAATCCCAAGAAACTGCGAATTTCTGATACATTTGTTGGTTTTGACCAATTAGCTATAGCCTCAATCTTCTTCGGGTCAACTAAAGCTCCATCTTGCGAAATTACATGTCCCAAGAAAGCTATCTCAGTCAACCAAAACTCACACTTCTTCAATTTCCCATATAATTTTCTCTCTCGCAGTCGTTGTAAGACCAATTGTAAATGCCTTTCATGTTCTTCAACATTTTTGGAATACACCAAGATATCATCTATGAACACAATCACAAACTCATCCAGATATTCCTTGAATACCCTGTTCATTAAATCCATAAACGCCGCTGGTGCATTTGTTACTCCAAATGGCATGACCAAAAACTCATAATGGCCGTATCGAGTTCGAAACGCTGTCTTCTCTACATCCTCCACCTTGACTTTCAATTGGTGATAACCCGATATCAAGTCAATCTTTGAAAATATATGGGCCCCTTGTAGTTGATCAAATAAGTCATCAATACGTGGTAGTGGATATTTGTTCTTGATCGTCAACTTGTTCAACTCTCTATAATCTATGCACATTCGCATTGTCCCGTCTTTCTTCTTAACAAACAATACCGGTGCTCCCCATGGTGAGACACTTGATTGTATAAACCCTTTATCAAGTAGCTCCTGTAGTTGGATTTTCAGTTCCTTCAATTCCACTGGTGCCATTCGGTATGGTGCCTTCGATATCGGTTGTGCTTCAGGTATCGTATTAATGGTAAATTCAATCTCCCTTTCAACTAGAGTATCAGGTAACTCCTCAGAAAACACATCAGGAAATTCTCTCACTATTGAAATATTTTCAATCCCCGATTCGGTGACTCTTGTATCAAGAATACTATATAAGAATCCTTGACAACCCTTCCTCACTAGTCGACAAGCTCGTGCAGCCGATACAATATATGGTGGTGACGTGATCCCCACCCCATGGAAATAAAACTCTTCCTGATCTGGCATTTGAAATACAACTCTTTTCCTTACACAATCAATTGAAGCACAATTCGCTGATAGCCAATTCATTCCCAAAATTACATCAAAGTGATAAATGGTTAATGGTACCAAATCAACAACTAAGGTCTTTTCATTTACATTGATGTCACATGCTTTATATACCAATGAACTTATTATAGGATTTCCTAACGGAATTGAAACGGACAAATCAAATCCCAATGGTTCTGACATCACATCCAAGCATTTAGCAAATTCATGTGACACAAATGAGTGTGTGGATCCTGAATCCATAAGTACACGTGCAGGGCGTGAGCAAATAAGTAGTGTACCTGACACCATAGAGTCTGCGTTGGCCGTCTCTCCTGGCAAAAGGTTAAATGCCCGCGCCTCTCTTTGTTCCTTCTTTCCTTTGTCTGGTTGTTGCACTGTTCTCGTTCCACTAGAAGCCACAGAACCGGCCCCACGTTGTCGCTTGTTCGGGAAATCCCTCTCCCGATGACCCGGCATCCCACATTCATAACATTTACCCCTCATATCTACATTCGCACTTTGCGTTCTTATTTGGGTACAATTCTTGGCAACATGCCCCGGTTGATTACAAATATGACAAATCGTATTTGCCATAAAACAAACACCCCAATGTCTACGGCTGCAAATAGTACACACCGGTTTATCTCCTCCGGAGAATGAACTTCCCCCTTGAGTTCCTGAACCAGCACCATGTGCCCTTGAATAGGATTTCTTAAAGTTACCCTGGTTCCTCCCTTGATTCTCATTTTTCCTCTTCCCTTGTTGGCTAAGCTTGTATTTCCCAATATCTCTTTCGGCTATTAGAGCCACATCTAGAACTTCAGCAAATGTTGGGAGACGAAATGTATCAACGCGACTATGGATATTCTCCCTTAGACCTTCTTCGAACTGCCTGGCTCTATCCACTTCTTCCAAAACTATACCAGGTGCAAATCGAGCCAACCCATTAAATGCAGTCGCGTACTTGTTTACCGTCATATCCCCTTGTTTCAAGTTCATGAACTCTCGCTTCTTTTGGGTCTTCACTGAATCCGGAAAGTACCGCTTATCAAACTCCTCTATGAAACCTGCCCAAGTAGTCGGAGCTCTACTTGCGAGGATACCAACCCACCAATTCTGAGCTCCCTATTTCAACGTATTAGTGGCATTGTCTATTTTCTCTTTATCGGTGCATACCAGGTTACGGAATATACGTTCCATATCCATTTTCCAAAAGTCCGCCACATCAGGATCCGATCCTCCAGTGAATATTGTCGGATTCTTCTTTGCAAACTTGGTGGCAAATTTGGATTTTCCAGCTCCATTCCCCTTGGTGGCACTCTATCATCCACTGCTCTAATAAACCCCTCAATAGCGGCCTCTATTCGATCCATTCGCGCATTCGTTGCATTGTCATTATTGATATCCATACTTTACACCACTTATCCCTGATAACCACTGGCATAATGATATCATGCATGTCATGACATATATCTCAGAGTATGCATGTAAGATACGATGCACACAACCATTATTTATATGCATATGTAATGCACTAATCCAAATTCCGCACACATTAATCAATATTCAAACTCATGACGTCGTCTCTCGTCCCCAAGGCTCTAAACCTAAACCCATAGCTAAAGGTCTATAACCTTTTTGCTCTGATACCACTACATGTCACGCCTCGGATCCATACATATGAATCTAGGTCACGTGGCACTCCATCAAGGCTTACCAACAATGATTAAAGTTCCCAAAAATGACCTTAATAAAAGTTTTGCTCCAAAACAACCAACTTCCAAATAGTTTTTCAAAGGTTATATTAAACGCGTGTCCAAACACTCCTTAACGAGTTTTGTTTTCAAAAGTAACAGTTTCGTAGGTCAATGGGTCCCAAAACGTACCTCCATGCCTAATTAGAAGTTATTCCGAACATTGAAAGTAGGAGTTTGAAATTTCTGGCAGGGGGCATTTTGACCGGTCGAATTGCCCTGCTCGACCGGTCGAATGGGGCCTGGCAGAATCCAAACCTCCAAAAGACCGTTTCACAATTGCCGGCGCTTTTTCGCAAACGCCGTTAATTACCGGTGCTTATCTAATACACGTCGTTAATTCCCGGCGCTTCCGCACAAACGCCGCTAATAAAATAACACACATATTACCCAAAAGAAACCAAACCAAACAAACCATTTCAAACCAACTCCTTTCAAAATCAAACCATTTCAACTAATGCATTTCAAACCAAAACCATTTCAAAGCTTTGTTAAACCTTCTAAGGGCTTGCAAAAACATATACGCCGTTTATACAACAACCATAAACCTTTCCCGGATTATACGTACTAAAGGTACAAGCTTCCCACGTCTCGGCAAGCTAGGTCCTAAAGTGAACCAAGCGCCGTACTCGCATATATAACAAGTCTTAATACAAGTTGCACGGTTAAACAACCGGCATGAGTTAAACACATATTACAAAAGTGCTACAAGTTCTATAAACATTAGGAGCTTCCGGTCCTTCCTCGCCTCATTACTTGCGATTCTCTCCTCCAGTCCTTGCACCTGAATGGTTATTTATATAACCACAGATATATGGATTTTTTTAAGCTAACGATTAGTGAATAATATGAATCAAGCATACAGTTGACAAATATGTTCCAATCCATCATAACACATAACTATTGGTCTCTAGGGAATAAGTGCACCTTCACCGATCCAAAGTCTTAAGACTCAACCACGACCCATGCCCCTTCGACATGTCGCGTTAATGCCTTTCTCGGCAAGTGACCGTCGTCACTACTAATCCTCCCCCTTCGAGAGGACGTCTCACGGTGAATTAGCACAAATCCCCCTTTAACCCACATAAGCACATAAACATGCTCAACTAGCAAATCATCATGCTTTTCATTTCAACATGCCTTGGGCCTACTTTACACATGAGTTTTGCCCAATATGAACTACACATGGTATCTTTATAAGGTTCCTAGCATATCAAATGCATTAAACCATAAAATCATCCACAAAGCAAGATTAATATCACTCACCTCCGATTTACGCTCTTAAATGCCGATCCAAGAAAAACTCAAGCACAAAGAACGTGCAGTAATTCTTCTAATACAATTCCTATTAATCAAAAGTCCAATTATCAACTTTGTATGAAAATTCTAGAAAATGAGTTTTTGGAAAACCTAACCAAACAAGGCCTAATAGGTATCAAAACGACAGCCTTACCTCGTTGAGTTCAAATACGGAATTTGGTGAAAATCAAACGGGTAGAACTCCGTCGATTCGAGTCTTGAAGCTCTAAGCCAAGAAATCCTCCATTTGGCCTCTTCTTGAATTTAGGTTAAACTTTATAAAATTTATGAAAGTCATCACTATCTATATATAGGCAACACTTTCGAAAATTGTGTTTACCTCCCCACGAGTTTTCAAAACTTCAAATCAGTCTCTTAAACTTTCGACACAGCTAATGCATAGCTCTACAGGTGTAACCTCAAAATTAAAAAGGTTTTCGACTAAGTTCCGTTTGGTTGCTAAAACGCAAGTTTCTACAAATTTTACGAAATTGCTAATTAGCTTACCAAATTACGTAACGTGTTCAATTACATCCTCACCAGGCATCTAATGACTCCGATGAGTCGCTAATAATAATATAATAATCAATTATATTTACACATGCCTAAATAAACATTTAAGCACATAACCATGAGTTATTACTCATTTTCCCAATCGTAGGGAATTCTCACTTGCCTACCTTCTGGACTGCCTTGTCAAATACTGGGTTCTCAAAAGACACCCTCCAACAACTAGTGAGTCATCACTCACATCGCACGTGTTAATTAACACAACAATAAGCATACCATGCATGCTAAAATAATATAAATAGATACCACGGGAGCGGGTATGACACTCTGCTAGAGGTAAATGTTCCTCTCAATCACCTTTAAAGTCTAGTATACATAGTCACAACATATCCTCCAATATCTGAATCACACGCTCTGACTGGCCATCGGTTTGAGGATGGAATGCCGTACTAAAACTTAGCTTAGTACCCATAGCGCGTTGTAATCCCTGCCAAAATTGTGATGTGAACTTACTATCTCTATCTGAAACAATTGACACTGGAGCTCCGTGTAATCGTACTATCTCTTGAACATATAACTCCGCTAGTTTTGATTGGCAAGAAGTGTGCTGACTTGGTCAACCGATCAATGATCACCTAGCCGGTGTCATTTGACTTTCTTGATCTCGGCAAACCTATCACAAAGTCCATCGTAATATTCTCCCATTTCTATTCTGGTATAGGTAATGGTATTAACTCTCCTACTGGTCTTTGATGTTCTATCTTGACCTGTTGACACACCACGCATTTAGTCACATGCTCCGCTACTTCTCGTTTCATTTCAGACCACCAATAGATTTCCCATCAGTCGCGGTACATTTTTGTACTTCCCAGATGAATCGAATACTTGGTGTTACGTGCCTCCTCCAAAATTGTTTCCTTGATTCGATCTACATTGGGTACACAAACCCGATTTCTGAACTTCAGTATATTATTCTCAAAGGTGAAAGTAACAGTTTTATAGTTCAAAGGGGTCCCAAAGCTACCCTCTTGCTTAATTAGAAGTAAAACAAAACACCCGAAGTGGTCGAACCAAAAGTGGATCATTGGGGTTTTCGACCGGTCGAAATACCCCCTTCGACCGATCGAATGACCCCCTGGCAGAATTCCACTCTGCTGCAAAATTTTGCCTTGAGATCACCCAACCACCTCGAATTTTCAACGCTTCTAAACACTTTAAAATATCAAGTTAATATCCAAAACATGTAAAGACACTAGTGAACCAATCTCTAGGGCTCCAAGAGTTCATAACCACCACTTTAACACTTTAAGCAAGAATAAACCATAATTCAATTCATGTCAAACTCTTTAAGTGTAACTTTAGAGTTTGTCACACCAACCAACCAAACAAGAAGAAATAGAGTCGTAACATTCCCAACTGAACTAATATGATATAAACTCTATATTACAACCACTACACTTGTTATCTAACCAAATACATAGCCTTTGGTTCCAAGATCACAAAACTCCCAACATAGCATACATAGTCCTAAACCAAATTACACACTTAACTTATCAATACAAGGAGTCCAAGCTATTAACATTACCAGCCCAAGTAGCAACAAGTTATTCCCAAATTACAAGTTCTAGATTAACTCTTGTAGTTAACAACATTTACTCTAGCCATTACCAAAATCCGAGCAACCTCGCCTTAGCCTTTTTTTTTTTTTTTTTTCATTTCCTCTTAGAACCACCTCCTTGATCACCTACAATGGTTATTCAATAACCACTACACTATATCAACTATACGCTAGTGAATGCCAACAATTATAAACGTGAATAATAAAATGTTAGGAAACTGCGTTCCCAGAATCCATTGACAGCGCATATAAGTTGGTACTGCAAAAAATTACGTGAAAACTACAATAACTCTACAAGGGCGGAACTAGGGTTACCTTAAACTGCTAAAATGGATTGCTGTAGTAGACGAATCGAGAACACGGGCTCGATAACAGCTCACGATCTTCTACCGTATTCCTTTGCTGCCAGAATATCGAACTGAGTAGGGCTCCTTCGAAATCCTTTATGTTTCTGCTCTCTCTTTTTACGCTCTCTTTTCTATTCCGAGTTATAATACTCTTGATGGAAAAACGCAAACTGATGAGAGAGCCAAAGCAGCATATATATAGGCTACGATAGGGACCACAAGAAGTCAATAAGGAATATGCTTCCTTATGAATTGGAAACCCTAATTCGAACTGAATCAGATTCCTATTTTCATAAATTATAATTTATACCACTAAAGAATTATAATTGCACTCCTACCCTTATCTCAAAAATATATTTCGAGCTCCATGTTATTAAATGCTTATTATCTCCCCATGTTTAGATTACAGATATCCATTAATTAAATATAATTACTGACAATCAAATTTAATTAATCTCTTAAAATTCCTTGAGATCCTCTGCTTAACTTATCGGATATGTCGGATACTGTGGACCGCTGCGAGTGGAGGAGGAGATCCTGACGCTCTCCCTCGATAGTGTCCCGGGACGGATCCCAAGGAGCACACTTCAGGGAAAACTAGGACTTCCTCACGCGATCCTAGAGACAAAGAGTCGCCACCTAATTTTTATCGGGAATTAGGAAACCCAAGTTTGACTCGCCCAAAATTGAATAAGGTTACTCGCCCTTCATTACCAGAAACAAGGTTCGGGGGTCTTGGTACGAGAGGGGAAGGAGCCCAAGCAGGACTAAAGCACCCCCTCCTCGCCCTACCGAATGGTAGGCCTTGATTCAAATATCCTTGTTATTAATTCATAATAGATGTTGTTTCCTCAAACATACTAGATAGATATATACATGGCAAAAAGAAACATCTAATGAAAATCATTTCAAGAGACTAAATCAAGTAGAAAGCGGATGCTCATGCAATACAAGGGAGAAGTATACTCACAGTGGCTAGTCCCGCCCGGGACCGATGCAAATAAAGTAAACATGTCATGATATGCAAAGGGAACGAGAAGACTTACATTGGTTGACTCAAGCGGAGTCGCGAAAGCAAAAAGAATGGAAACGTGCAATGCAATCATGCAACAATCCTAGATAAGATGTCTCTAACAAATAATCATATAAACGGAGACTTATCCTAAAGGAAATGTGTCGTTGAAATCAAAGTTGTAAACCTAGAAAAATTCTAAGAGAAAGGATAGAGATAGTACATGATACATGGGCACTAAGCCACATGTAGACGAGGCAAACCACAAATCGAAGTCCGGGTCCGAGGCACTTAATTCTCTGCACTAAGACACCAAAGAATACCCAAAGCATTGCAAAAAAACAAGCAAACAAATGATATGCATGATAAACAAAGAAAACATGTCATCAATCAAATTTCCAGATTCAGCAACCTCTAATGAATCCTATCAAAAGTGGTCTTAAACATGAGCTGGATAAAAACCCTTTTACAGAAAGTTAGATACATGTCTTAGGGAACTTCTCCAAAAAGTGGGACCTCAATATCAATTTTATTGTTTGAGAAATAAATGTTTTGGGAACAGTGGATCAGGACTGTCCACTGTTCTTGTAAAAATCATAATTAAATCTACAAAAATCATATGAAGCTCTATTTGGTGTCAAAAGAAAGCTATTTCATTGTAGTATATGACAAAAATAAACCCATGGACATTCTGTAATCATAAGATGTCTGAAAAAGTGTTTTAAACAGACTCTGTTATTCTGGAAATTTGGTATCATTTGACAAATGAATGCAAATCATAAAAGAAATATAATAGAAGTTCATGAATCATGTTAACCAAGTTGATTTAAGCTTTTGATCTCTCATCCATTTATCCTAGGTGATTTCTAAACCAAGTTTTATTCATCAATTGTTGTTGAGTGATCAAGGTATGACCATTTTGTATACATAATCATATTTGTAATTAAACTTAGAAAATTCCAGAATAGTTGTATCAACTTTAAACGCTTAGAAAACGATCCTAACTCGATCGTATGCTCACGATTTTACATCGGCATATAGATATATGAGTTAGGAATCATCCCCAAAAAGCGGAACGTCGATAACTATTATAGATTTTCTAAAATTCAAGCACAAAGAGACGATGTTCAAATCTGTCAACCGATTTCTCAACAATTTCTAAAAATAGTATATGAATCCTAAAAGCTCTCAAAACGGACCGGATGAAAGCTAATTCATCAAAGTTTACCCAGAAAATTTGAAATCCATCAAACTATGGGTTTTGATGGACCAAATCTAATGGACAAAACCAATCTGCTTTGCTGAATTTTTATCTAGTTCATTTTAAAGTGTGAGGAAAACATTTTAGTGATAGTTGAAGCTTATTAGAGAGATCAAACTCATAGATCAACTTAATTATCATGATTCCCAATCAATTTAGCCCTCAAGTTCTATGAAGAACTTTTAGATCAAGGATCAAAGGGACTTATAAATATCATGTTGGAGATGAAATTCAATAGGAATTCTAGGTAATAGGAATAATCAAGAGATAGGTATGAACATAGAAATCATCCTTCTCATAGATCATATTTCCAAACCATCATGGAATTCAAAATAGATATATGTATATATATATAATCATGTATGCATGAATCTAAACTAAAATTGAAGAATGAAACCAAAATTGAAAATCAAAGTGAAAAACAATCTCTAATTGTAAATTATCAATAAAAATCAAAGAGATTTGGATCTAACTATGTGAGTGTGTGAAGAACATGAGAGGAAGAAGATGAGTGTTCTAATAAGTAGAAATAGAACTAAGTTAGATCCAAATCTTATAGATCTATATATACAAAGTAGGAATTAGAGATGAACTATAGTGTTTACCTCTTGGAGGATTCTCAATTACAAGACCAAAATTGATTTGAAGATCTTCTTCTTCAAGTGTTATTCAAGTGTTCTTCAAGCACTCATCCATGGAAGTTGAGGGAGGCAATTGATGTTCAAATTGTGGTCTAATTAGCCTAAGTTAATCTAAATTCAATTCATAATTTTCTCTCTCTAGAATTCACCTAAATTGAAAGTATATTCAAAGTATACTTATCTCTCTTGTATGTGCTTCTATGTGTGTTTGTATCTCCAAGTATATTCAAGTGTATCTCTTCCAAGTGTCTAGTGTGTTAAGATGTGATCTCATATGAGATGTATGAGATCTTATATAGAGTTTTGAAGACTTAGCTCTTAAGTTTCAGGGTTAAAACAGGATTTTTAGAGCTTAAAAGAGGGTTAAAATGGCCATTTCGGAGCCTAAACGCAATTTCCAGGCAATTTCCTCGCAGTGGGAAGCTTCTAGAAGGGTCTGGAACTCAAAAAGCTCCGTGGAGGACACAAATGGAAGTGGCGGTTATGGTGGGACCCGCCACCCCTATACCCAAAACCGCCATTTACTATTTGGGTCCCTCTGGTCACCCACAAGCTCTGTTTCAAATTTCATGCGCACTGCTTTTCCAGATTTCTGTAAAAATGCTTTTTGGTGTCCGAAATCGTCCGTTTACGTACCGTTGGAAAGCTGTCAGGTTGAATTTCAGTATAAAAATATTTCCAGAGGTTTTATAATGAGAATTGAAGTCCAATTGAAGTCCGGAAGTCCTCCGGAACTTTCGTCGTCTTTTTGAAATCAAATGACGTCTTTTCCAAAATTGCTTTCAAATGTGCGTCGATTTCGAACTTTTCTTTAAAATTGAATCTTTGGATACCTAGAATACTGCGTTTAGAACACTTAATGTTCATATAACCCTGAGAGAATATGAATTCTGAGAGATGATTTTGACAAAACCGGGATTTATCCATGGAAAAGGGCTTTTCTGAGCTTGAAGTCACTTTCCGAAGTCCGATCTTCTGATTGTGTGGAATCCAGTACCTTCCACGGGGTACTTTTCATCATCGAATCCTCCAAGACGTTGTCCACCCTAAATCCTATCAGTGTGGTCAAAATTGGGTGTCTACAGTTTGCCCCTCTTTGGCAGAGCTTGTTGTGAACAACGTGAACTGCAAGTGAGTGCCCAAAGCCTTGAAGGCACCCAAATAACCATACTGAGAGGTTTTAGGAAAAACAAAAAATTCGCAAAATCAAGAAATTCAAAATCAGAGAAAATCAAGAAATTACGAATGCAAGAATGCAATGCAATGCTGGGTAGAGGCGGCTAAGTTGAAGCTGATGCTGGTCGTGCTCCGCTGGAGCTGCCTACGTATCCTTTCCAGGAATCAGACCAGGGCGTAGTTCAAGCGCGCGGGAAAACGGAAAACAAACAACAACAATGCGGATGAAATGCTCCTATCCTAGGATGCTGGTGCAGTATGAAAACATGAAATGTGAAAGTGCTGGAGGAATCATCCTCAAGGGTTCCCTAGATGCAAAATCTAATGCAAAGGATGCAACGACTCTCTCTCACAGTCGAATATGCTAAAGGTATCTTGGATGATTCTCGAGGTTTTTGTCAAAGTTATTCTTCTGATCTTAAGGCTCGTAGGCGTCATCTGTATCCTGGACGACTCTTGAAATAGCGAAGTATCTTGGATGAGTCATGTCAAACAACTGGACGATTGCTGGTGTAGAGTCCTTCTGCTGGGGACGATTACTGATGTAGAGTCCTTCTGCTGGGGACGATTGTTGATGTAGAGTCCTTCTGCTGGGGACGATTTGCTGATGTAGAGTCCTTTTGCTGGGGACGATTGCTGGTGTAGAGTCCTTCTGCTGGGGACGATTGCTGATGTAGAGTCCTTCTGCTGGGGACGATTGCTGAAACAGGTCCTTCTTCTGTGGACGATTGCTGATGTAGAGTCCTTTTGCTGGGGACGATTGCTGATGTAGAGTCCTTCTGCTGGGGACGATTGCTAAAACAGGTCCTTCTTCTGTGGACGATTGCTGATTGTAGAGTCCTTTTGCTGGGGACGATTGCTGATGTAGAGTCCTTCTGCTGGGGACGATTGCTGATGTAGAGTCCTTCTGCTGGGGACGATTGCTGATGTAGAGTCCTTCTGCTGGGGACGATTGCTGAAACAGGTCCTTCTTCTGTGGACGATTGCTGATTGTAGAGTCCTTTTGCTGGGGACGATTGCTGATGTAGAGTCCTTCTGCTGGGGACGATTGCTGATGTAGAGTCCTTTTGCTGGGGACGATTGCTGATGTAGAGTCCTTTTGCTGGGGACAAATCTTCTGAAACAGGTCTCTCTGCCGGAGACAAATCTTCTGCTCTTCTGAAACAGGTCCTTCTTCTAGACAAATCTTCTGTAACAGGTCTGGAAACAAGTCTTCTGAAACAGGTCTCTCTGCCGGAGACAAATCTTCTGTTCTTCTGAAACAGGCCCTTTTTCCGAGGACAAATCTTCTGTGGTAGGTCTAGAAACAAATCTTCTGAAACAGGTCTCTCTGCCGGAGACAAATCCTCTGTTCTTCTGAAACAGGCCCTTCTTCTGAGGACAAATCTTCTGTTCTGATGCACGGTATTCTGAGAGGTACACAAATTCTGAGAGATGACCCTTCTTCTGAGAGCAACCCACGGATACACGATTCTGATTTTGAGAGAAACCCTACATTCTGGAGGCAACCCTGATATGCGATGCTGAGAAATACATGATTCTGAGAGAAACCCTACATTCTGGAGGCAACCCTGGATACACGATTCTGATTCTGAGAGAAACCCTACATTCTGGAGGCAACCCACGATTCTGAGAGAAACCCTACATTCTGAGAGCAACCCACGGATACACGATTCTTGGCATAAACCTTGTATTCTGGAGGCGACCCACGATTCTGATTCTGAGAGAAACCCTACATTCTGGAGGCAACCCACAATTCTGAGAGAAACCCTACATTCTGGAGGCAACCCTGGATACATGATGCTTGGCATAAACCTTGTATTCTGGAGGCGATTTTGATGCTCAAATTCTGAGAGATACCCTTTATCTGGAGGCAACCCGTGGATACATGATGCATGCGAGAAACTTAATTCTGAAAGTTCTCTACTGGGGAGATCCTATGATTCTGAGAGATGCACGAATTCTGTTATACCTTGACAATATCTGGAAATTCTCTGCTTGAGGAGATATCTGAGGTTTCTGGGACGCGAGCACATATTCTGGAGGCCCTGCTGATTCTTTCTGAGACTCATATTGGTGCTTCGACCAACGCAATCATTCTTGCAACACGTCAGGCTTACTCTAACCCTTTCTGAACATCTCGCATTCTGACCCATCTTCTGAAAGTCCTTTCTGGATGTAATTCTCAAGCGACAGTAGACTCAAATGTCCATTTTCTAAGACAACTCATAATCAATCCCAAAACGACGGGAGTTTGCCGTTTCTCGGCCACTTTCAGGCTGCGGTGCCTTTGATTCTTCTCATCTGGGGGACTTTTTTCAATTCTTGAATGGATTTTTACCAAGATTCAAATCTCCAGAGGTCCTCTAGACCAATTCCAACAAGTTTTAAGCACTCTCAAGGCTTATATATCAAAAATGGACCAATCCGGGATCAAATCAAGAGTTCCGGGGGTCAAAACGCGAATATAGAGCAAAATCATATCTCTAGGAGGGCCTTTCGTCAAGAGGTAACCCATTCTTTAATTACTCCTTTGTTTCACATCTTCATACGTGTCTCTTTATTCTTGCGATTCCTTAGAAATCATCCTTTTTCTTTTTAGAATGTGGTTGGTCATCTTAGAGGTCATGGTAGCCATGGAAAATGCCTTGAATGGTTTAATGAATTGTCGGAGTCGCGTCCCCAAGTAGTAGCCAATATCAAGCAAGCGGGCTTTGGGTCGTTTGTAACCTTATTGGAGAGATCGACTAATGATTTGGCCATGATTCAAGCTCTTGCTGAAAGGTGGTGGGATTCCACAAATACTTTTCACATGCCTTTTGGGGAGATAACCATGACCCCTCTTGATTTTGCAATGATAACCGGCATCTCATTTGGCGGGCATCGTCTTGCCTTTGCAAAGAACATCCATAGACATCCTACTATCATTGAGCGTCTCCTAGGCATCATCCCTTCCCAGAGAGATCTTCACGGATCGAGCGTAGGCATCACATGGTTCATCAACAACTTCAGGCCTTCTGAAAGAGCGGCTCAATTTACCGATATGCAGCTTACCCGTGCTTTCATCTTGTATTTGCTTGGTTGCTCTCTTCTTTCTACTCGAGCTGAGCGGATTACATTGAATATGCTTGATAGTCTTCGAAATCTTGAGGAGATTGCAGATTTTGATTGGGGCTCTGCTGGTTTAGCCATTCTGTATAGTCATATGGGGGAGCATTCTCGAGGCAAATCCCCTGGATTCGGCGGATTCTGGAGAGCTTGGGAGGTACTGAAAATATTTTCATTTCCAGTTTTTTTATCATTTGATGTTCTGCTGTTTTGACCACTGCTTTATTTTCTCTTGTAGGTGTGGGCCTTTGAGTATTTCTCCATGACGGCTCCATCATTCCGGGAGGAAGAGATTCATATTTTTCCACGGGCTCTGAAGTGGCGTCGCCAAGCCGTAGGTACCAAGAATGATGCTCATAATGTTATTTCTTGCCGGGATTTTCTTACCCGTCTCAGATTCACCCAAGTTAACTGGCATCCTTGGGTGACAAATGGAGATGTGACTGAGATTGGCTTAGCTAGACAGATGACTGGAGAGAGGATTCTTCTTGAGGGTCCCTCTGTTCTTGAGTGGTATCTTGGAGAGAGAGTAGCTCTTCAGACTGATTTGGAGGATCGTCTCTTAGTGCCACAGGATCCGCCTTCTTGTATGAGGTCGGCGCAGAATTTGGAAGATGAAGATCTTATTAATACTTTGAACGGAATTCCTTCAGCCTCTTTTACTCTGTTTGAGGAGAACTATGACGTCTTCAGGGTTACTCATCTGATGCCTAATTTCCCGCTCTCGGATGACCCGCAGGTATTTCACGACTTCTTCATTTCTGATCGAATGCTTGCTTTATCTTATTTCTCATCATCATTTGCAGGGGAGTTCTTTTGTGGATGGCCCTGGTCGACCTCTACCTCTCATTCCTCCTTGTGATTGGCGAGCCTCGACCATGCTGCGCGGAGTTATATCTTCTGTAGAGATCCCCCGTGATCTTGTAGAGCCTCAGCTAGTTTCAGAACAACATGAGTCCGTTCCCTCTGATTCTTCTGATCTTTCTGACCATATCTTTCTTCTCTTTGCAGTGGGATGGCATGTGCCAGACTTACATAGACCGTGATGCGGCCCTGGTAAATTTCTTGACCTTTTCTTCTTATCTCATTGCTTTTTCAAACCCCTATACTGATTCTTTTCTTCCACAGGTGGCTCAAGTTAGGCAGCTTCAATCACAGTTGGAGCGGATGAATGCAGGCCCTTCTGGTGGGGCTGGTGGGTCTAGGCGAAGGCGCCAAATTGAAGATGATGATAGCTCTACGGCCTCAGATATGCCTGCTCGGTACCCACGGGCTACTCGTCGTCGCTGATGATGATCATATGCACCCATGACTATCTTTCTGTTTTTCTTGCTTTCTGTGCTGAGACTGATGTTGATGTATTCTGTCTGAGACTTGATGGGCTTGTACTCTTGACTTTGCTTGATGCTGCTTTATGCTATCCTTCTGTTTCGCTTTGCATCCCTTGTCACGAGACTGATTTGATTGACACTTTGCACACTGACACACAGGACTCGATTTTACAGGGAAAGGAAATTTCTGACGATTCCTCTTTCTCGACAATGTCTTTTGACTTGGATATTTGAATTTTCTAAGGATTTGCATGTTTTGAAAATGAGATTTTATCTTGTAGCAGGATATTGTGTTGGCTTTGCATGTAATCTTGAAGCTTTTGAAAATTTTCCACATAATGTTTCAGTCTTGACATTAGATTCACATCTTTAGATTGCTAAAAAACTTTTCAACTTAATATCAAGAATTACCAGATTTTTCACTTAGGTGCTTTAATTCTGATAGCCAAGTGATCCAGAGAGGACAGGTAGCGAGGTATGGGCAAACGACAGTTTGCCCCTAGTTGATAGAGATAAATGGAAGTTTGGGCAAACGCAGTTTGCCCCTAGTGTGGCAGTGATATCTTGAGGCTTTGGGCAAACTTGAAAGTTTGCCCCTAGTTTACAAGGTTCAGGGATCGAGAGCCAGGAAAGCTCGCCTACTTATCCTCAAGTGGGAATCAGATCCAAAGTAGTTCGGCCAGGTCTTGAAAGAAAGTATGGTTGAGGGTTTCAGGAGCAGTGACCGAACCGAGCAGGTTGCCTACATATCCCCAAGTGGGAATCAGGTCAAGTGTAGTTCCTCGAATGCTGGAAGTTTTGAAAGAACAGGTTTTGAAAGAAAAGGCTTTTAAGCATAGTATCTCTTGAGACGGTCAATGTTGATTGGCTGATTGAACTCAACTCCATCTAGATCCATCAGGTATGCCGCTCCTCCAGAGAGAAGCTTCTTGATGACGTATGGGCCAACCCAATTTGGCTTGAATTTCCCTCTAGGATCGAAAACGGGTGCTTTTAAGGCTTTAAGCACAAGGTCGCCTTCCTCAAGTTTTCTTGGACGGACCTTCTTGTTGAATGCTCGAGCTATTCTTCTCTGATACACATGCACATGATCAATTGCGGCCAACCTTTTCTCATCAAGTAACATTAGCTCCTCATATCTATCTCTTAGCCAATCAAATTCTGGAATCTCGGATTCTGCCACAACTCTCAAAGATGGTAGTTCTATTTCAACTGGGAGTACTGCTTCCATTCCGTAAGCCAATGAATAAGGAGTGGCTCCTGTAGATGTTCGGATAGATGTTCTGTATCCCCACAGTGCATACGGTAACTTCTCATGCCAATCTCGGTATGTATCAGTCATCTTTCTTAGGATCGTCTTCAAATTCTTATTAGCTGCTTCAACTGCCCCATTTGTTTGTGGCCTATACGGCGCTGACATGTGGTGCATGATCTTGTATTCTTCTAGTAGATCCAAAACCTCTTTCTGGAAGTGACTGCCATGATCGGATATCAACTCATGAGGGACCCCGTATCGGCAGATTATATTTCTTCTGATAAATCTGGCCACATCTTTAGCCTTCAATGTCGCATAAGACTCTGCTTCCACCCATTTTGTGAAATAATCAATTGCTACCAGGATGTATTGATGCCCATTAGACGCCTTCGGGGTTACTTCTCCAATAACATCTATTCCCCAAACTGAGAATGGCCAAGGGGTAGTCATGTTGTATAGCAGTGACGGCGGCACATGCTTCATATTGGCATGGATCTGACATTTGTGACATTTTCTGACATATTCATAGCAGTCCTTGTCCATAGTAGTCCAATAATATCCTTGTCGGATGATCTTCTTAGCTAACATGTGTCCACTCATATGAGGACCACACACCCCTTCGTGAATTTGCTCCATCATCTTTCTCGCACTGTTTCCATATAGACATGTCAAGTTGAATCCATTGTAAGATCTCTTCAATAGACTTCCACCACAAATCATGAACTGAACCGAGAATCTTCTTATGGCTCTCTTGTCTTTCTCGGAGGCGCTTTCCGGATATTCCCCATTTTCAATGAAGTTCCACACGTCGGTGTACCACGGAAGTTCTTCTGCTTCTTCTATTTCCCCAATCATCTCATAAGACGGCTTTTCCCTTTGTTCAATCATCAAAGGAGTTAGCTTTATCCCCACAGGAATCTCAATCATTGACGCTAAAGTAGCCAAAGAGTCTGCTAGCTGATTTTCTTCTCGAGGCAGGTAGAAGAACGTGATATGCAAGAAACGAGTTCGTAAAGAATCAAGATACTCATGATAGGGTTTTAACTTCTCTTCCTTGACTTTCCAATCTCCTCGAACTTGGGATATGATCAAATTGGAATCCCCGAATACATCAAGTTTCCTTACCTCCAAAGTCAATGCGGCTTCTAGCCCCAAGATACAAGCTTCATACTCAGCAGTGTTGTTGGTGGAGGTGTACTTCAGCTTAATAGAGAATGGGGTATGTGCTCCTTCAGGGGATACAAGGATGATTCCTACTCCATATCCTTTTTGGTTTGCAGCTCCATCAAAGTACATTTTCCACACATCTTCTTTTAATTCCATCAATCCTTCGTCAGGGAACATGAACTCTCCTTCGTTTTCCAGATTTATCGGATGTTCTGCTAAATGTTCTGCGACAGCCCTTCCTTTAACAGATTTACTCGTAGCATGTATCAAGTCAAACTCAGATAGCATCAATGTCCATCGGGAGATTCTTCCGGTCAATGCTGGTTTTTCAAATAGGTACTTCAAAGGATCCATTCGGGAGATTAAAACAACAGGGAAGGCCAACATATAATGCCTCAGACGACGAGTGGCCCAAACCAAAGCCCAACATGTCTTTTCTAACGGAGAATACTTCAATTCGTATCCAGTCATCCTTTTACTTAAGTAGTAAATGGCTTTCTCTGTACGCCCTTCATCTCCTTCTTGGGCTAACATGCATCCCATAGCATTCTCTGACACGGATAAGTACAACAGCAAAGGCTTCCCTGACTTCGGGGGTGAAAGAACCGGTGGGTTTGATAAATAAGCCTTGATCTTGTCAAAAGCTTCTTGACATTGATTGTCCCATTCGAATTTCTTCCCTTTTCTCAACAAGCTGAAAAGCGGATCGCAAGTAGCAGTGAGCTTAGATATGAAGCGGCTGATGAATTGGATTCTTCCCAGAAATCCTCTTACTTCCTTTTCATTTGTCGGAGGCGGCATATCCATAATAGCCTTGATCTTTGTGGGGTCAACCTCAATTCCTCTCTGTGTGATGAGAAATCCCAGCAGCTTTCCGGTGGTAACTCCAAAAGTACATTTCTGTGGATTCAATCTCATTCTGTATTTCCTTAATCTTTCAAAGAACTTGGCGAGTGCTGTTAAATGCCCACTTCTTTCTTTGGACTTAACAATCATATCATCCACATAAACTTCTACCTCTTTATGGATCATGTCATGTAACAAAGTAGTAGCAGCTCTCTGATAGGTCGCTCCGGCATTCTTTAACCCAAATGGCATTACTCGGTAGCAATACGTCCCCCAGTGAGTTGTGAATGTAGTCTTTTCTCTGTCTTCGGGTGCCATTAAAATCTGATTGTACCCTGAGAAACCATCCATGAATGATAACAACTCATGCCCCGCGGTGCTATCTACCAGAACATCTATGTGTGGAAGCGAAAAATCATCCTTAGGACTAGCCTTGTTTAGATCTCTGAAGTCAACACATACACGGATCCTTCCATCCTTCTTTGGCACAGGAACTATATTGGCTATCCATTCCGGATATTGGGTTACCATCAGGAATCCAGCTTTCAATTGTTTCTCAACTTCTTCTTTGATCTTCAAAGTCCATTCGGGTCTCATGCGTCTCAACTTTTGCTTAACAGGTTTTGAATTTGGAAAGAGAGGGATGTGGTGTTGGACAATCTCTGGATCGATGCCTGGCATATCTTGGTAGGACCAAGCGAAAACATCTTTAAATTCTTTTAATAAGTTGATTAGTTCATTGCTTTCTTGTGAAGTGAGCGTGGTGCCAATATGAACATTTTGTGGATTATCTTCATTATCCAAGTTTATTAGCAAAGTTTCTTCAATAATCTTGCATGCAGATTCATTTTCATTTTCAATTAATCTTTGCAAATCCTCAGAAATTTCAAAATCAAGATCATCAGACACAGAAGAGTAAGCAAAATCCTCGTTCATTTCATTAACATTTTTGGGTACATCAAAAGCAAAAGCAGACTCAACATCATGGCTCATATTGGCCTTTACAGACTTCCGGGGAAATGGGGGAGGGGATTTGTTGACTTCCGATTCTATCACCCAATTGTTCAGAGCTCCCTCTATTGGCTTGATTTCTTTCACATTTCCCAGTGCTTCTTCGGCATCCATCAGCATGTTCAGCTCTTCATCCATTAGCATGTTCAAATCATCACTTGTCATCAGCTCAGCCCAGTCCTTCCTTTCTTTCTTGATAGGCGGAGTATACAAGAACGGATCCTCATAGTCGGAGAACTCATGTTTGAAGAAAATCTCAAATCCAGGCTTAATGTTCTTGGTAGCCGGATCATACCATGGTTCAGGGAACCCACAGAAGGGAAAGTCATCGCCTTCTTTCACGAAGTATCCATTCAGGATTCTTGGCCCAGAAACAACCATCGGCCCTTTTCCTTTTGTCATCTTCTTCTTATCTTCTTCAGTCAATTGATACCCAAGCCCAGATTTATCTTTCTGTTCGTGGAAGTTCGGTGGTTCAGTTATTCCTTGTTGACGACGACCTAGTCCCATTCCAGGAAAATAGTTCATCTTCCGCACCATATGAGCCACTTTAGGATTGGCATACTGGTCAAAGTACAATGGCATGACTTCAGGGATCCAATTCTGTCCCACTTCTTCTTGTAGATCTTTGGCAACCGGGTTTCCCTTCTCGAACATCTTTCTATATTCGCGTCCGGTGATGAACGGCTTCTTTTTCTTGATCGGAGTGATTTCTTCGCCCCAGACAGATGCATCAGGAAGTTTCTTCTCATAGCTGAGTCGATCCCAAACGGATTTCTTTTTCTTAGCTCCTTCATTTATCATTCCCACAAAGTTGATTCCTCCTAATTCATTTTCTTCTTCCGGTGTTTGGACTTCTAGCACAGGACCATGGCTTGTCCCTTCTTCTTTGATCCAGCTATCCCCAAAGATTGTTACCACATCCTTTTTCTAGATGAACTTGACTTTCTGGTGGAGAGTGGAGGCGACTGCATCATTCACATGTAACCACGGACGTCCCAATAGCAGATTAAAGCTAGCCGGAATATCAATCACTTGGAAATCAGCTTCTTTGTTTAATGGCCCGACTTCAATTTTAATCATTCCCACAATGGCCCTTTTGGTGTTATCATAGGCCCTCACAGTTTGTGTTGATGGCAAGAGTTCTGAAATAGACAACCCCATTCTGAGAGCTGTTTGGAGAGGACATACATTCAAGGCTGACCCATTATCTACCAAGCAGACCGGTACTCTATTCCCCAGGCAATGTACAGTGATGTAGAGAGCTCTGTTGTGGTGTGCCCCTTCCGGCGGTAAATCTTCATCTGTGAATGTGATTACAGGCTTACAAGGCTTTGAAGAGATCATGTTTACTAGATCTTCGGGAGTAGTATTGACAGAAACATCCAAACGATTGAGAGTATCGAGCATGGCCTGCCTGTGTTTGTGAGAGGTCATAAGTAATCCCCATACTGAGATCCAAGCTTGTGTTTTCTTCAATTGCTTTAGGATTTCATCTTCTTCTTCGCTCACGGCTCCTTTACCAGCCTCTTTTGCTTTGACGACTTCTTTCTCATTCCATGTTTCTTTTCCACGATTTTCTAACTCATGAGGCTTGAAATGACGTCCGGAACGGGTCAAGTGGTTTGCTTCATTGGTGATCCAGATAGACTCAAGTTCTTTGGCTAACTTTTCGGTGCCAACAGTGATTTTCCAAACAGAATCATCGGGGATTATGGTATTATTAACGGAATCATCCTCATCATCATACCACCAATCTTCTTCTTCTTCCATCATTGCAATAAGATCGTCATCTTTGATTTCAAGGTTCTCGACAGGCTTTAGCAATTCTTCTATCGGCTCAGTGCTTTGTTTCTCGGTGACTGCTTCTATGGGCTTTTCTTCCTCATACCAGATCGAGTCGTCGGTGATGGCATTGGGATCCCACCATTCAATTGTAAGATTTCCGTTGGCTATTTCTTCTTCAAAAGCCAGTGCTTCTTCGACCCATTCTTCCTCTTCCATATTCCTCAAGATGCAAATTGCAGCGTCTTCCGGAAGTTGAACATCCATAGCTGGTTGATTCGAGGATGTGATGTAGATCTTTGGGTTATAAATCTGAGATCCTTCTTCTACAAAGTTAACATTTGGCATGTTCCCCTTATGATTAGGGAGAGGATTCTTCTGAACATTTGGCTGAGAGGGAGGAGGGGAGATGACCCCTTTTTCAATCAAGTCTTCAATTTCATGGCGAAGTCTCCAGCATCTATCTGTGCTATGTCCACGGCCTTGATGAAAGTCACAAAAGAACTCTGTTTTGAAACCCGGTGGAAGTGGATTTGGCTCTGGTTTAGGTTCCAATTTCTGCAAGTACCCTTTTTCTATCATTCTTTCAAGTGCGGTGCTTAGTGGCATCCCCAAGTCGGAAAATTCTCTTTTCTCTCTCGACTGTTTCTGATTTTGACTTCCTCTTGCATTAGCCATACTTCGACGCTCTTTCTGAAAAGGCTGAGGAGATAGTGTGTTGACGTCAGCAGACTGATGATAGACTGGCCTTTCTGTCTTTCTGTATCGATTGCTCGTGCTTTCTTTCTTGATCTTTCCATCTCTAATGGCATCTTCTATCAAAGTTCCCACATCAAACAGCTGTTCGAAACTCACAATGGACTGAAATTCTAGCCTTTCCAAGTATTCGGGCTGTAGATTCTTGATGATCATTCGGACCTGATCTTTTTCCGCTGGCCTGCTAGTCATTTGAGCAGCTTTAGCTCTCCAACGAGTAAGGAAACCTGCGAAGGATTCCCTGTACTCTTGTCGGGTGGTTTCTAGATCTCTTGCAGTTACATCAAACAACTGGTTATATGAATATTGAGCCACGAAAGCTTTGGCCAATGCCTCCCAATCTCTGGTTATGGCTGGTTCCAACGTCAAGTACCATGAAAGTGCTGCTCCACTCAAAACTCTTGGAAACAATAGAGCGAAGAGGTCAGATCCAATGCCCATGGGCTGCAAAGTTCCTACATAAAGCCTCAGATAGCTCTTTGGATTTCCGGTTCCATTGAAAAATTCAATATGCGGCATCTTAAACTTCTCTGGGAGTTTGGCTTTTGGAGCGTCACACAACCCTTTAACATCGAACAAATACTCATCCACCCCTTTGCTCTTTCTGATCACACTCTCTAGTTTGTCGATCTTGGCCAACTTGTCCTGAATTTCCTGATCTAGCTGAACCTTTGGTTGAACTGTCTCCCCAAAATCTTCTTCTTCATGATGCTCTGGAGGTGGTGGTGGTGGATTAGTTAGCTGCTCAATCATTCTCATCATAGTGGCAAGTTGTTCTCGATTCTGCTCCCTGCTCTGATCCAAGGCAGCTTGCATTGCGGCCAATCTGGCTTCCATATCCGCTTCGTATGTCATATCTTCAACCCTAGTCGACTCGGCTGTTCCTTCTTCTAACCCTGATCTGACCAAACGGCTGTTCGGAGCTCTGACCCAGAAAGGAGTACAACTTTTCGGTCCTATCTTTTCTTATCTGGTTTATTTAGGGATTTTCAAATAATCAGGTATCTTTATTGCAAAAGAATTTTTCAAAGAATGATATAAGAAGGTGGATTTACAAAGATGGAAATCATAAATGGAAAATCATTTCCTTTTTCAAAAACATTTTTCTTAAAATCAAAGAAATCTTTTCAAGCTTTCAAAATTCTGAGGAAAACAAAACTTTTCTTTTTTAAAAGTATATTAGAGGCGTCGCACTCGTGAGTCGTATATGCAATGCTCGTGTAGTGCATGTAATGCAGATGAAATGCAATCTAATCTAAATGCAATGCTCCTTAATCTAGCTTAGACCTAGCATATCAGCACATAAGCACATAAGATTCCTTGAGTATGCTAATCACCCTACTAATCCAATCATTATCCAAGGATTTTGAGTTTTGAAATTCTTGATGGTTCAGGTTTGAAAATTGAAATTTTTCATGAAAATCTTTGAAAGAGATGGGGAGATTTGTAATTTTCAAAAGAATTTTTGAACCATCAATGCTTGTGGTGAGAAATCATGATTCTTAAAAATTGAGGTGGGAATTTTGAAATTCTAAGATCTGAGAGGAAGATTTTGAAATTGAATCATCATGATTTCTTGAAGACCAAAGTAAAATTTTTTTTTTTTGAAATTCTCTAAAATCTAGGAGAATTTGAAATTGAATCATCAAAGTGTGATCATGATTTCTGGAAATAGGAATTTTGAAATTCTCTAAAATCTAAGGAGAATTTTGGAAAGATTTTGTGAAAGTGAATCTCAAAGCAAATTTTCAAAAGGGATATTCTTGGAATTTTCAAAAGACTTGGGGTTTTTCAAAGAAGTGCTTATAATTTCAAAAATTTTCAAAATTGTCCTCAAATAGTGATTGGATGTTCGGATAAAGACCATACTACCCTAGAGGAATCCACCATACAAGGTTTGATGATGCCTTCGCATACACGTCCTCATCATCCACATAATCCCTTACGGGCAAGCGCAAATAATTCATCACATTGTCCTAATCAAAGATGATAATCAAGATCCTAATTGAAGGGTTCTATAGAAACTATATGCAAAGGCCGGGTTTTAGTCTCATAAAGGGTCCATTAGCAAGCTCAACGGTGTGGTTGACCGCCTCCCCGAGGGCGTGCCGTTCACACATGGGCTCTATATACCGCATGCGGTACAAGGCTAACGGTGACTACATGCTACCAAAACTCTTGACAAATAGAGGAAAGAGGGCCCTCTATCTTCAAGGCAATGATCTCAAGTAGTCGCGGTGAAAGAACAATGCAAGTGCAAATGCAGGCAGAAACAACATGATTATTGAATTAATAACAAGGATATTCATTGGTTCAAGTCAAACCCTCGAAGAACAAGAAACCATCGGTTTCATGTTCAAATCCCCAGTGGAGTCGCCAGATTGTGGACCGCTGCGAGTGGAGGAGGAGATCCTAACGCTCTCCCTCGATAGTGTCCCGGGACGGATCCCAAGGAGCACACTTCAGGGAAAACTAGGACTTCCTCGCGCGATCCTAGAGACAAAGAGTCGCCACCTAATTTTTATCGGGAATTAGGAAACCCAAGTTTGACTCGCCCAAAATTGAATAAGGTTACTCGCCCTTCATTACCAGAAACAAGGTTCGGGGGTCTTGGTACGAGAGGGGAAGGAGCCCAAGCAGGACTAAAGCACCCCCTCCTCGCCCTACCGAATGGTAGGCCTTGATTCAAATATCCTTGTTATTAATTCATAATAGATGTTGTTTCCTCAAACATACTAGATAGATATATACATGGCAAAAAGAAACATCTAATGAAAATCATTTCAAGAGACTAAATCAAGTAGAAAGCGGATGCTCATGCAATACAAGGGAGAAGTATACTCACAGTGGCTAGTCCCGCCCGGGACCGATGCAAATAAAGTAAACATGTCATGATATGCAAAGGGAACGAGAAGACTTACATTGGTTGACTCAAGCGGAGTCGCGAAAGCAAAAAGAATGGAAACGTGCAATGCAATCATGCAACAATCCTAGATAAGATGTCTCTAACAAATAATCATATAAACGGAGACTTATCCTAAAGGAAATGTGTCGTTGAAATCAAAGTTGTAAACCTAGAAAAATTCTAAGAGAAAGGATAGAGATAGTACATGATACATGGGCACTAAGCCACATGTAGACGAGGCAAACCACAAATCGAAGTCCGGGTCCGAGGCACTTAATTCTCTGCACTAAGACACCAAAGAATACCCAAAGCATTGCAAAAAAACAAGCAAACAAATGATATGCATGATAAACAAAGAAAACATGTCATCAATCAAATTTCCAGATTCAGCAACCTCTAATGAATCCTATCAAAAGTGGTCTTAAACATGAGCTGGATAAAAACCCTTTTACAGAAAGTTAGATACATGTCTTAGGGAACTTCTCCAAAAAGTGGGACCTCAATATCAATTTTATTGTTTGAGAAATAAATGTTTTGGGAACAGTGGATCAGGACTGTCCACTGTTCTTGTAAAAATCATAATTAAATCTACAAAAATCATATGAAGCTCTATTTGGTGTCAAAAGAAAGCTATTTCATTGTAGTATATGACAAAAATAAACCCATGGACATTCTGTAATCATAAGATGTCTGAAAAAGTGTTTTAAACAGACTCTGTTATTCTGGAAATTTGGTATCATTTGACAAATGAATGCAAATCATAAAAGAAATATAATAGAAGTTCATGAATCATGTTAACCAAGTTGATTTAAGCTTTTGATCTCTCATCCATTTATCCTAGGTGATTTCTAAACCAAGTTTTATTCATCAATTGTTGTTGAGTGATCAAGGTATGACCATTTTGTATACATAATCATATTTGTAATTAAACTTAGAAAATTCCAGAATAGTTGTATCAACTTTAAACGCTTAGAAAACGATCCTAACTCGATCGTATGCTCACGATTTTACATCGGCATATAGATATATGAGTTAGGAATCATCCCCAAAAAGCGGAACGTCGATAACTATTATAGATTTTCTGAAATTCAAGCACAAAGAGACGATGTTCAAATCTGTCAACCGATTTCTCAACAATTTCTAAAAATAGTATATGAATCCTAAAAGCTCTCAAAACGGACCGGATGAAAGCTAATTCATCAAAGTTTACCCAGAAAATTTGAAATCCATCAAACTATGGGTTTTGATGGACCAAATCTAATGGACAAAACCAATCTGCTTTGCTGAATTTTTATCTAGTTCATTTTAAAGTGTGAGGAAAACATTTTAGTGATAGTTGAAGCTTATTAGAGAGATCAAACTCATCGATCAACTTAATTATCATGATTCCCAATCAATTTAGCCCTCAAGTTCTATGAAGAACTTTTAGATCAAGGATCAAAGGGACTTATAAATATCATGTTGGAGATGAAATTCAATAGGAATTCTAGGTAATAGGAATAATCAAGAGATAGGTATGAACATAGAAATCATCCTTCTCATAGATCATATTTCCAAACCATCATGGAATTCAAAATAGATATATGTATATATATATAATCATGTATGCATGAATCTAAACTAAAATTGAAGAATGAAACCAAAATTGAAAATCAAAGTGAAAAACAATCTCTAATTGTAAATTATCAATAAAAATCAAAGAGATTTGGATCTAACTATGTGAGTGTGTGAAGAACATGAGAGGAAGAAGATGAGTGTTCTAATAAGTAGAAATAGAACTAAGTTAGATCCAAATCTTATAGATCTATATATACAAAGTAGGAATTAGAGATGAACTATAGTGTTTACCTCTTGGAGGATTCTCAATTACAAGACCAAAATTGATTTGAAGATCTTCTTCTTCAAGTGTTATTCAAGTGTTCTTCAAGCACTCATCCATGGAAGTTGAGGGAGGCAATTGATGTTCAAATTGTGGTCTAATTAGCCTAAGTTAATCTAAATTCAATTCATAATTTTCTCTCTCTAGAATTCACCTAAATTGAAAGTATATTCAAAGTATACTTATCTCTCTTGTATGTGCTTCTATGTGTGTTTGTATCTCCAAGTATATTCAAGTGTATCTCTTCCAAGTGTCTAGTGTGTTAAGATGTGATCTCATATGAGATGTATGAGATCTTATATAGAGTTTTGAAGACTTAGCTCTTAAGTTTCAGGGTTAAAACAGGATTTTTAGAGCTTAAAAGAGGGTTAAAATGGCCATTTCGGAGCCTAAACGCAATTTCCAGGCAATTTCCTCGCAGTGGGAAGCTTCTAGAAGGGTCTGGAACTCAAAAAGCTCCGTGGAGGACACAAATGGAAGTGGCGGTTATGGTGGGACCCGCCACCCCTATAGCCAAAACCGCCATTTACTATTTGGGTCCCTCTGGTCACCCACAAGCTCTGTTTCAAATTTCATGCGCACTGCTTTTCCAGATTTCTGTAAAAATGCTTTTTGGTGTCCGAAATCGTCCGTTTACGTACCGTTGGAAAGCTGTCAGGTTGAATTTCAGTATAAAAATATTTCCAGAGGTTTTATAATGAGAATTGAAGTCCAATTGAAGTCCGGAAGTCCTCCGGAACTTTCGTCGTCTTTTTGAAATCAAATGACGTCTTTTCCAAAATTGCTTTCAAATGTGCGTCGATTTCGAACTTTTCTTTAAAATTGAATCTTTGTATACCTAGAATACTGCGTTTAGAACACTTAATGTTCATATAACCCTGAGAGAATATGAATTCTGAGAGATGATTTTGACAAAACCGGGATTTATCCATGGAAAAGGGCTTTTCTGAGCTTGAAGTCACTTTCCGAAGTCCGATCTTCTGATTGTGTGGAATCCAGTACCTTCCACGGGGTACTTTTCATCATCGAATCCTCCAAGACGTTGTCCACCCTAAATCCTATCAGTGTGGTCAAAATTGGGTGTCTACAGATACAAAATCCACCTGCAGGGTTTGACATAATAAAAACTTATAAGCTTTCTCAAGGGGATATCATCAATCCCAAAATTGAGACATGGATTCCATAATTAATTAATATCCACCACACAATTAATATTGTCACCCAATCTAATGAGATATTGACCCATTTAAGGATCTCACCCTTTTAGGGATCAAAGTGTAAATATCAAATGTACGTGTCTATAAATTAACTTAGGATTTAGAGTATAAGCACTCATAATAGTCATGAGGTATTAATTATCTTATAAGTCAGTATAAAGATAATTACCCCAAATCAGTCCCGTTTAATACACAAAGTGTGCCAGCATGGTGAGTTAAAACTATACTGTTTCCTGCAGTCAAGACAAACCTACTACAACACCATACTGCAATCCTATCGATGGTGTGTCCAATCCATCTAAGACTGTAAACCAAAATCTTACATTCTACAAGATCCGATGACCTGATCTTCCGTGTGCAAGTCGAACTCTACACACCAAACCACCTACTATGTAGAATGAAAGATACACATGCATAATATTAAAAAACAATATAATACAAATATTGCCCACACAGATTCTCATAAAAATGAATTAACTGATTTTATTAAATGAATAATAAATCAACTACATAAAGCATGGCTTTTAGTATATATTTCTAACATAAACATGCTCAATCTCATCTTTCTACACTTCACTACGGTCTTCGAGAACGCAAGTACCGGCCACCCTATCACGTTAGTCCGCGACTACTCCATTAGTCCGCGCGACTAACCAAGATCCACACCTATTTCTTTCAAGCATGCAATCCCATGGCCAATTTTGGCACTTGGTCACATCACTTCAATGGCAAGTACAAATTCCCCTTTGACCCAAATTTACAACTCAACATGCTCATATAATCATTACACCGTGCAATTTCACAAATTATGTGGGTCTTATTAACCACGTGGGTTTGCCCACTAATAACTAACCATACTAAATTATACAAATAGGCATGTTAATCATCACAAAGATCATCTCAAACAGGGAATTATCTAGATTCTATAATTACTGTCACTCACCTGAAAGATTCCGCTCCTAATTCAAGATTATAGCTCCACTAAACCCCAGGTACAAATGCTATATGAAAATTATGGATTATAAGCTGAACTCCCAAATTGGGGCGCAGAAAAACTGTCTTAAAACGCAATAAGATTAGTACCCACATATTAGACTCACCTCCAGGAGTCCAAATATATAGCTTGTTTTGAAATTGCACGTCGTTAAGCACGTCAATCGGAGTCGCGAACGTCGGCGTCGATTCGGTCGCCGAGAATTCCATACGAATTCTTTCTGTAACTCATTTCATTGTTTTGATGAAGGTGATGACAAGGCATGATGAGTCATCGCCACATGTCGCGTGGCATGCGAGCCACGTTTTACCATTTTTATGTTTGCCTCCCCAGGTTTCCTCAGTTTTACATTTATACCCCTATTAGTTAATGAAACTTATTAAAACTATCCCAAATTTAAATGAGTGTTTGTCTATGTCACGCGTGGGTCCCAAGGTGATCCTACATAATTTTATAAAGTTGCTAATTAACCTACTAATTATGCAACGTACGTGTCCAATTCGTTCTCACAAAGGTATCCCTAGCGAACCATAGGAGTGGTCTCTAACAGATTATATTAAAATAACAACATATAACATATTCACATATGCTTTAATAAATAGTTAAACACATAAGAATTATTTTTCATGTCTGTCCCGTCACACAGGGACCTATCATCGCTGTCCCAAACTGGGACTGCCACTTGGCCTACCGTTGGGTTCCAAACTGGACACCTCTAATCACCTTAGTGAGTTAAAACCCACTTAACACAAGTAATCACATCATTAATAAAATTTTAATATGCATGCTAAAAGCAATTAAATTCTGTCCGCGGGAGCGGGTGTTGCAATAACAGCACAGTTCACAACCACCGCCATCACAGCACCAGCACAACCACTACCAATAGCACCACAATATTATATGTTTTTTTAAAACAGATAATATTATATGTTTTGACAATATTATCTGCTTTTGAAAACAGATAATTTTGCAGCACCACCACCGCCATAAGAGCACCTCCACCACCGCACTCCCCCCAACATAACAGCACAGTTCACAACCACTGCCATCACAACACCACCACGACCACCACCACCACCACCAACACCACAATATAATCTGTTTTGAAAACATACAATATTATGTGTTTTCTAAAACAGATAATTTTGCAGCACTACCACCACCATTGGAGCACCACCACTACCACCACTGCACCGTGCCACCATCACCGTTGCTGTCATCGTCGCCGTCGCCGTCACCGTCGCCGTCAACATCACCATCATCATCACCACCACCATCACAGCACCAGCACTACCACCATCAAATCACCATCACTACCACCATCGCACCACTACTACCATCGCACCACCACCACCACCACGTCACCTCCATCACTATCGCAACAACACCACTCGCCATCGTCACCGCCATCACCATCGTTGTCGTCACTTCTGCTGTGTAGGAGGAGATAACATTTTCAGTTTCTTAGAAAATTAGGTCATTTTAGTCTTTTTGGTTGGAGAAGGGATTATTAAATTAAATATTTAGATCTTAAACTTTATGTAGCATTGTATTGGTTTTAAGGTGCTATGGCTGAATGGCCCTTAAAATTATTATTAATTTGAAAAACCAAACATATGAAATCACATAAATATTGGGGGCATCTAAAACATAAACATCAGAACTTACAAGAATAAGAATATAAAATTGCAAACGCCAAACGTATCTTGGAGCGTATCAAAAATAATTTACATATAATAATGTCATGATTGCCTCTAGAAACAAAAGACAATAGTTAAAATTTGTTTTGAGGGTTGACCAAAATATTAGTAATTTGTAATACACTGATTATAAACAATTAGAACAGTTATCACCCAACTTCGTGTACTATCAAAGACTAGAAAATTAAAGTAAAAAGTTTGATGCGCTCTCTAAAGATATTCTATTTAATTTATTGCTTTTGTTTCTTTATTCTCACCAAAATAAACAAAAAAAAATTTGGATAATTTTTGGTACATAACTTTCACACTATCTCCTAAAAGATGTGTATATCTCTCTCTTGTGATGTCACTGGGGGTACTGTGACACTGGGGAGGGATAGACACATCTTTTAAGGAGGTTGTGTGAAAATTGTATGAAAGAATTACTCTTTTATTTTTAGTCTTAACTAACCCACAGATAAGAGTGAATTATAAACTAGATAAAAATGCTACACTTATACCAAATTCTACATCCAACACATCCTAACCCTTAATTCATGTGAATTCCGTATAGAATCCACGTAAGACTCACTAAAATAAAAAACTAAGATTGTTGAGTAAAATTTGGTATAGAATTTAATGTGAGTGCTAGCTAGAAGCAACTGCTTCAAGCTAGCACTAGATCTTCAGGTGAATTCATATGCCCCACTTTATCAAGTTTCGTTTAAATAATGATAAATAATAATAATAATAATAATAATAATGCGGCAAAACTATGCATTATGTGTTGCGTTCAATTAATAGATGTATCTGTAGATATGATAATAAAAAATAAATTAAATAAAAAGATGTATTCTGTAGCTATACATTTAGGAAAAGGATGTGTACTAAAACTACGAGGGAGATTATAAGCTTGAAGAGTGGATGCTTCAACAAGTTTTTCATTCAAGCATTTAAAAGAAGAGTAATGAATGCTATGCTTCCCAAAATATTTTGAATCCATGTAGTTGTGGGATCACATTCAGTAATAATGTCATCACTTCAACGTCTTTCAATTAAAATTTAGTGGGCTCATTGTCACATGTATTCAGAAAGTATTTGGGATTTAAAATTTGGGACACATAACATTACTCTTAAAAGAAAATGGAAATTTAAAGAGAAACAAAAAGAGTAATGCTATGCTTTCCCAAATTTTTATCCCAAAAGTGATTCTCAAATGATATAGCAATAAGGTCAGGTAAACAACTTTCAATTAAAATTAAACTGGTCGCACAATATTAGATCGCCCCACCGTCATATTATTTGAGAAACACTTTTGAAATAAAATTTTGAGAAGCATAGCATTACACAAACAAAAATGACCTAATGTACATGATAATAATAATAACAATAATAACAATAATAATAATAATAATAAAATGACCTAAGGTACAAAGTTTATTTTTATTTATATTTTTTTGCAATATTCATTTCATGAATTGATGCTATAATTTAGTGTATACTAAGGACAAAGTTGTTTTGGTTCATTATGATATCATTTTAGCAAACCAATTAATTAAAGTATTGCAGCGTCCATTCTAGAAGGGATTAATCATTAGATTAAGGTAATTGTTATTGTCACTCTATCGTTGAACTAAGTCACTCCATGGTACTATTCTTAGAGCATGTGGTACCATGTATACAATGCATGATATATATGGTACCACATGCTCTAAGAGTGGTACCATGGAGTGCCTTAGTTTAATGGTGGAGTGGAAATAACATCACCCTAGATTAATTATCAAAGTTCAGCATAATATGTGATATCATCATTATATTTAATACCTTCTATATCTATTAGATATAATTTTATATAGCAAAATACGAACAAAATCAAATTCCATTACGAACACCATTGAGGTTTAATTCGCCAAGCTCAAAAATAGAAACAGAAAATTTCTGGTGGCCTTTTTCCAAATTTAGAAAGAATTGTGCATTTGTTTTGAAAAAAAAATTCAAAATCACACTCTTTACCTAACATTTAAAAGAGAAGTGCTAGGCATACATCTCAAACCATACTTTAAATCATACCCTATACTTTAAATGTATGTACTCTGTGCCATTTGAAGTGTGTGTCTAACATGTTACCTTTGTTTGTCTCAAAAGTAAATTAATTTTTTGTTGTCAAATGTGTTGGTGGTTGTTGAGGGAAGGAGGTCAGAGGTCAAACCCAAATTTTACCATCCGGGCTAAATCTCTTTTTCAATTTTAGTTAAAATATTTAAATAAAGGAAATACATGGGTATTTTTCTTAACTATTTTTCCTACCATGTTGATGTACAATTAGTCCACATATATTACTCAATGCATGTTTAGCTTGAGATCCTCGGCAATCATTTTAAGGACTGTCAATCTAGCAGCACCTATATGGTGTTAATACGAACACAAAACTTATTTTTATTTTTTTAATAAAAACAAAAAAAAATATTAATAATAATAGCTTTTGATCTTAGCAAACCCACATAATTTGTCGATAATTATAACCCGTGGTTATCTGACATTTACATATATGAAATAATAATATTCTACAATATATTTGAGCTATAGGCGGATCAAGAATTGACATTTGTTTTGAAATTGAGTAACGTTTGGGGTATAAATATTCTCTCTCTTTTTTGGTGGTACTGTAGGGTTCATTAAAATTAATAGACTCCACAGTGCTACGCAAAAGAGAGATAGAGTGTGTATAAAGTATTAAAAATGCTACACCTACATCTAAATTCACACCCAACACATCTTGGTTCTTGATTTCGATAGGTCCCATATGAGATTCACATAGGACTCTCTGGAATCAAGTGCCAGGATTATTGGGTGTAGATTTATATGTGGTGTAGCATTACTCATAAAGTATTGAGAGCATTTTTGCTCATCCAATTTTAGCTCACCATTGCTCACTCAGGTCTTCACTGAACGACACGTGTTCTATTATAGTAATTATGTTGATAGTACAGGGGTAAAATGGGACATGTGTCACCCAGTGAAGCCTAAGTTAGCAATGGTGGACCAAAAAAAAAAGGAGTAATATTTAGAGCACAAACAAGTTTTACAAACACACTTTATCTCTCTCCTGTGTGGCGCTGTGGGGTCTGAATAATTTCAATGGACCCCACAGTGCCACCCAGGAGAGAGATAGAGTGTGTTTGTAAATATTTGTGAAATTTGTTTATACCCCTAGCATTGTTGAAAAAGAATGAACAAAAATGATCTCTAAAGTAATTCTTTGGGCACAATAGAATCTCACAAAAGCAAGACACATATCACAATGTGTCTATCTCTCTCTTCCGTGGATCCCACAGATATTATGGACCCTACAGTGTCAGTGGATCCCACCAGGAGAAAGATAGACACATAGTGTTTTATGTATCTTGTTTTTGTGAGATTCTTTTGTACCTTGAGAGTGTTACTCTTTTTTGTGTAAAGTGTTTGTAGCCATTAGTATTGCCCTTAAATTAAAAAGCCACTTGATCACAAGTGCACTTTTGTTCAACCTTTTGCTCACTATCCTTTCTCATTTGCTAATGTAGTGGGATCTAATATTAAATAAGAATTAATTAATAAAATTAATGGTGTAAAGTATTGCACACCACTACATTAGCAAATGAGAAAGGATATCGAGCAAAAGGTTGAACAAAAGTGCACTTGTGATCAAGTGGCTTTTTAATTTAAGGGCAATACTAGCGGCTACAAACACTTTACACAAAAAAGAGTAACTCTCAGTATTAAGTAATAATTAATTAATAAAAATAATGGTATAAAGTATTGGACACCACAACATTAGTCAATAAAAAAAAAAGAGTGAACAAATAACTAGCAATTTTGGGATGTGCAAAAATGTATTCCTTGCTTATTTGACTTGAGAGCCGGACGCTGTGGACAGAGAAAAGCTTTTACAAGCCAGCTGCTGATTCGTTTGACTTTTAAATTGCCAATCACTGTAGAATAAAAAGGCTTTTTTTATTTTTTTTATTGTAGGTCCCACCAAATACTAAGGGAAAAAAAAATACTGTAATTAACTTAAACAAAATTAAGAAAATCTTACTAATAAATAACCCAAACATAACTTATTGAATTGTGAAAGTCAATGTCGTTTCTCACTGTTTTGTTAAGCGAGAGGTTTTATATATGTAGATCGAGGAGACACCAGATTACCAGATAGGGTCAATGAGAGAGAGAAAAGAGAAAGTGAGTTAAATTCAATTCAATAGTGGATATATATGTATGTTTTGGATTTTGATTTGTTGCTGAAAAGCTAGTGTGAGAGAGAGAGAGAGAGAGAGAGAGAGAGAGAGAGCTCAGCTCTTTCAGGTGATTCTAGTGGAGTCATCTATTACAAGTTAAAGGGCTTTGTTTTGATTGTCTTCTTGCTGTGTGGAACCATATCTCAGCTACATTTGCTGAGTGTCCTTTGTGGTGTCTGTTCTTTTGCTATTTATTGGGGATCTGGGTTTTGTGTCTAGTGTTTGAAGCTATGAATTTTTTTCTGTCTCGATATTGGGTTTTTTTTTTTTTCCAATTTGATGGGTAATTTTTAGATTTCCTTTGAATATTTGGAATCTTTGTTCTTAATTTCTTTGGATTATTTTGCTTTTGTCACTTTGATTTTTTGTGTTGTCTTGACTGAACCCTAAAACCTGAGTTGTGTTACCCTTCTTTTTTTTTTTTTCTCCCATTTCTGGGTTCCATTTGTTGTCTTCATCTGAATTATACCCTTTGTCTGAATCTTCAAGAGGGTGTCAAATCTAGGGTTTCTTTGATCAGGTTCTGGTACTGTTTGATTCTTCAAAAGGGCTAAATCTAGGGTTTTCCCCTTGAGGTAGAAGATTGATATTTGAATTGATTCTTGAAAAGCTTTTCAGCTTGATTCCTTCTGCTTTCTGAAATTACCTTTTTTTAGGGTTGGGTTTGGTGTTAGATGGGCTAAACAAACCCTTCTGGTGAAGGTTGGTTCAGCTAGAGTCTCTATCTGGATTTGCTCTCAAATTGATTACAAAGTTAAAAGTTTTAATGCATATTTCACTATGGAAGCCAATATCTCAATGTGCTGCTCTGATCATGGATAGAAAGAGCAGAAAAAAAGATGGGTCTAACCACTCAACTGATGAAATCAAGAGAAACCCATCAATTCTCAGAAAATTGCAAGAGCACAAGCTCAGGGAAGCTCTCGAGGAAGCATCTGAAGATGGGTCACTTGTTAAATCCCAAGATATAGATACAGAGTCTGTAAGCAATCAAGATGACCAATTGGGTCGATCTCGATCACTTGCGAGGCTTCATGCCCAGAAGGAATTCCTCAGAGCCACTTCACTTGCCGCAGAGCGGACTTTCGAATCTGAAGACTCCATTCCTGACATCCTTGAATCATTCTCTAAGTTCTTGACAATGTACCCAAAGTACCAATCCTCGGAAAAGATCGATCAGCTTCGATCCGATGAGTATTCGCACCTTTCGGATTCTATCCCCAAGGTATGTCTTGATTATTGTGGATTCGGGTTGTTTTCGTTTCTTCAAACTGTTCATTATTGGGAGTCATCTACATTTAGTTTGAGTGAAATAACTGCAAATTTGAGCAATCATGCTTTATATGGAGGTGCTGAGAAAGGCACTGTGGAACATGATATAAAGACTAGGATAATGGATTATCTGAACATTCCTGAAAATGAGTATGGCCTTGTTTTCACTGTGAGTCGTGGTTCGGCTTTTAAATTACTATCTGAATCGTACCCTTTTCATACGAACAAAAAATTGTTGACCATGTTCGATCACGAGAGTCAGTCGGTGAATTGGATGGCCCAGAGTGCGAAAGAGAAAGGTGCTAAAGTTTACAGTTCATGGTTTAAATGGCCGACCCTTAAGCTTTGCTCGACTGATCTGAGAAAGCAAATTTCAAACAAAAAGAGGAGGAAGAAGGATTCTGCAACCGGGCTTTTCGTGTTCCCGGTTCAATCTAGAGTTACGGGTGCGAAATACTCGTACCAGTGGATGTCACTAGCTCAACAGAACAATTGGCATGTCTTACTTGATGCAGGGGCTTTGGGTCCGAAGGACATGGATTCGCTCGGATTATCTCTATTCCGACCCGATTTCATTATCACATCATTTTACCGGGTATTCGGGTATGACCCAACTGGTTTCGGATGCCTTCTCATAAAGAAATCTGTGATGAGTAGCCTCCAAAATCAGTCTGGGCATGCCGGTTCTGGTATAGTGAAAATTTCTCCGGTTTTTCCCCTGTATTTGAGTGATTCTGTTGATGGTTTCCCCGGTTTGGATGGAATTGAAGATGATGAAGAAGGTGGTGAAAATGGTGAGGTGATTTCTGAAACCCGCCCGGGATCACACATGCCCGCCTTTTCTGGTGCATATACTTCTGCTCAGGTGAGGGATGTATTTGAGACAGAGATAGAAAATGATAATAGCTCTGATAGAGACGGGACGAGCACCATTTTTGAAGAAACTGAGAGCTTATCGGTTGGGGAGATGATGAAGAGTCCGGTCTTCAGTGAAGACGAGTCCTCAGACAACTCCTTGTGGATCGATTTGGGTCAGAGTCCATTGCGTTCCGACTCTAACGGCCAGTTGAACAAACAGAAAGTTTCATCTCCTCTACCGCCCTTTTGGTTTTCTGGCTCGAAGAACAAACGGCTTTCTCCAAAACCATCATCGAAGATAGCTAATAGCCCGATGTATGACAAAGATGGCATGGGGCATCACGAGGACAGCCATGTGTTATCATTTGATGCTGCTGTTCTATCGGTGTCTCAAGAACCGGGCCGTGTTAAAGAAATCCCGGAAGAAGAAGAATTCATAGAATCAAAACCCGATTCCCGAAAGAATAGAACGGGTTCAAGTCTGCATTCTGAGGAGATTCAAGAGGAACCAGAAACCTGGAAACCAAGTTCTTCATTGAATTCAGAAATATGCGCGGATAACAAGGAAAGTGCTATAAGAAGAGAGACAGAAGGCGAGTTTCGGTTATTGGGAAGGAGGGAAGGGAATAAGTTTGCCGGTGGTAGATTTTTCGGTATCGAAGAGATTGAACATTCCGGAAGCAGAGGAAGAAGGGTATCTTTTAGTGTCGAAGATCATAGTAATACACGTCTGAGCCATACTTTGGAGCCAAGTGAATTGTCTGGTTTAGCCCCGGATGATGAAGATTACACAAGTGATGGAGACTATGGTGATAGACAAGACTCAGACAGAAGAGAACCCGAGATAAGTTGCAGGCATATCGATCATGTGAACATGTTGGGTCTCAACAAAACCACTCTCCGACTGCGTTTTTTGATTAATTGGCTCGTGACCTCGATACTGCAATTAAGATTACCTAGTCCAAACGGGGAACAAGCAGTGCCTCTCGTTCACATCTATGGCCCAAAGATCAAATACGAAAGGGGTGCTTCGGTGGCTTTCAATGTGAGGGAAAGAAATAGAGGACTTGTCAATCCGGAAATTGTTCAGAAGCTGGCTGAGGCAAATGGTATTTCCTTAGGCATCGGCATACTCAGTCATATACGGATTTTAGATGACCCAAAACACCCGAACGGAGCTTTGAATCTCGAAAATACTACACTTTGCAAACCAATGGGAAGTGGTCGGCACAATGGAAAAGGTGGTTTCGTTCGGGTTGAGGTTGTCACGGCTTCTCTTAGCTTTCTGACTAACTTCGACGATGTTTACAAATTATGGGCTTTCGTGGCAAAGTTTCTTAACCCGGCATTTATCTCAGAGTGTGGTCTTCCTTCCCTGACAGAAGATTCAGAAACATAAATGCTTAAAGCAAGTGTGTGTGAGTTTCTCCTTTTTAAGTAGAAAATGAGTTTTCATGATTCAAGAACTGGGTGAGTCAAGAGTGGAATGCTCGGTTGCAACAGAAAGAATTAGAAAGATATGCTTCTGTTGGGTCTGATTATTTTGGCTCTCTTTCCTGAAATTTGGGGGGTAAGCATATGAATTTGTTCATTGTTTGTAAGTGCTTTTTAGTGTTTCTACTTTACTACCTTGAGGGGTTATTATTGTAGAGTTTGCTTTGAAATTTTGTATCATCTTTAAAAGTCATGACTAGACTCACAGAGCATGAATTAAATGGGCACAACTTCCTTACTTCAAAAATCTGTTATTGCTCTATACCAAATTGTTGTCTATGCTTGTGTGTAAAAAAAAATCAGCTTTTTTGCCTTGCTTGGACCATTCTATTATTCAATAGCATGTGTGATAAAATCAGTATTATGACCCCTTTAATGTGTGAAATTGATAATTTGGTTTTAAGCAACTCAAATTAGGATGCAAGTTTACGTGTACTTGAGAATTTTCTCTCTTTTAAGTAGATACTGAATCTTCTTTTTTCCTTGGTAATTCAAGGAAAACCGTGTGGGTTGAGATGCTATAAAATGTTCCTTCATGCTGTGAACCATTTGTTCTGGAAAATTTTGGCTTTCTTTTGAATTAGGCTTCAAATATTCAACTCAAAGGTGGTTTAATCTCTTTCCCTTTAATGCTCTGCCAAAAGCACTTTTCATTTCATATTTTGAAGAAAGGTTGCTTGTGATTGTTGATGCCGTGTAGCTCCACAGATATCATCAACAGGAATGCTATGCTTCTTAAATTTGATTCTCAAATTTGGTTTCTAAAGACTTTGCTAGTTATATATGCAGTGGCATATAATACCATCGATTCTTTTCACAATAATGTGTACATCTATTTATAGCTATTTGGGAACCAAATTTGGAAATCAAATTTAGAGAAGAATAGCATTATTCTTTAATTGGGTTAGGTAATAAATCATCTCATTATCTATGTTTAAAAAACATGATAACTAACACAACTATCAAAAGAAATATATATATATATATATATCGCATCTGTGACATGAAGAAAAATATTTATAGTAATCCCTAGTATGGAAAGAAGCAGAAGTACTGAATTTTCTCTTCTTCTTTTGCCTACCAAATAAAATGATTTGTTTTTCAAATTGAAATATCTCGTCTTAGGGGTTGTTGAAATTAGTGGCAAAGTCTCACTCGAATATGCTTCCCCTTTTGCACAAAAAAAAAATTTAAAAATCCCACAATTTCCTGTGGAAATTTGTCAAATTGTATGGCTTTTACCCCGCATAAAAAAAACACACACACACACACACCCCAACAACCAAAAAGAAGGGAAGTCCTCCCTCTTTCCCTTCTTTTCAATGCATTGTTTAGTGGAGTTTGATCATTTTTCAGAATTAGTTCCAACTGAGTTAATAACAACCATATCATTGTTGTTCCAGTTCACCTATCTTTATCTAGTGTGCCATTTGATGATTCAAAGCAGGTCAACTACCTTGCACTTGATCAAGTCAAAGACATGCATGTTTTGAATATAAAGCAGTGGAACCAATTACAATTAGATAGGACAGAATCAAAGAGCAAGCAATAAATAGGGATGTTAAACACAAACCATATATTCCTTGCACTATCCAAAGCACATCATTTAATCAAGACTTGGCCAATTCAAAGCTGTGGGACCCATCCCCATATTATGCATGCTAATATATATCAATTAGGGGACACCCATTAAAGTTCTGATTGCCAAGGAAGATAAATAATGGAGAGAGCTTGAATCATTCTACTAAGAGTCCTTTTCCATAAAGTAGTAACACTGTAACATTCTTTTAAGACATCAATATGATGTTCAAAACCTGCTTTTTGATAGTAAAGAAACAAAACAAGAAACCTAACCCTGCATGATATCAATCACTTCAATAACATTACATTTCAAACACAACCTTTCCTAACTAAAAAAATGACATAAAGCAAAAGGGGAAGGTGGGCATGTGTTTGACAAAATGTTTGGGAGTTACTTTTGTTTATTGGGGATTCTGTCTACTAAAAGGAACTTTATGTGGTGGTTGGTGACAGTAGTCTGTTGACAAACTTGAACAGGAACTCTAATATATTTAGGTAGCAACAAAACTAAAAGATTTTCTAAGATTAACTAGTCATGATCATCACTATCAGGAACTCTTTCTAACATTATAATTAACAAACAATACATGATCTTTAGACATAAAATAGGTAGATATAGCATAACCACCCTTTCCAGGCAAAAAAAAGAATTTTTAATAATCGCGAGAAACTGCGTTTTGATATGTTCAGATAACAACTTCAATACAATACAGAAAGAAAGCAACCCACAACCATAACCATATCCAGAGTTTGATATTAACAGACCTTTTCCATAAAGTAGTAGCACTATAACATTCTTTTAGGACATAAATATGATTATCAAAACCTGCTTTTCATACTTAAGAAACAAAACAATGCACCTAACCCTACATGATTTTTTTCTTACTACCTAGCTAAAAAAAAATGGTATAATGAAAAAGGGGGAAATGGGAATGTCTGAGACAAAATGTTTGAGAGTTCTTTTGTTTTCTGGGGATTGTCTACCAAAGGGGACTTTATGTGGTTGGTGACATTGATCTGTTGACAAACTTGAACATGTTAAAGATTTAGGTGGCAACATAACTAATATATATCTATTCCACAATTAGCAAGTCATGATCATCACTAATAGGAACTCTTTCTAACATATAACAGACCACGAATACATTATCAATAGATAAATATAGACATATAGCGTAACAACCCTTTCCAGGCCAAAACTTATAATTTTTAATATACGAAACAGACTACGTTGATGTTTACAGATAACAACTTCAATACAAGAAAGAAAGCAACCCACAACCATAGACAGGGTCTGATCCATGTATCATCCATAGCTTTCTCTGCCTAATCTTCCACCCCCAATGAAGAGAACTCCCTATCCAGACACACCTAATCACCAAACAGGACAAGAAAATTCTAAGAAAAACATTAACCTATTTGCCTTCTTAGAGCCCATTAATATTGAAAGCGGTAAACCTAACAGTTCTAGTCCAGCTGACCGGAAAACAAGTGATCTAGGACTGAGCCAGTTCACAATGGTGACAAGTTCAAAGACTCGTTATTTATAGTACGTGTATACAATAGTAAGTAAAGAAAGCAGTAAAGACGAAAAGTAAATCTAGCAGTTCTAGTCCGCCTGACCGAAAACCAAGTGATCTAGGACTGAGAGAGTTCACTATAAAGCTATCCCAAACAGGCTCCACGGATTTGGTTTTGGCAAAGTCCATTCCAACATCAAATTACAAATATTTCTACCTCTTAGACGGAAGCCTATTCCCACCATCACAAGCTTCATCCAATTGTGAAGATCCAAAGATACAGCAATAGCTTGGGGTTAGTTAAAGAGCATCTAGGAATCCACTGCCTTGATAAGAAAAGCAATCTCTAATGCCGACTCTTTGCACGACAAATATCTGTTTTCCTCAACTATGTCTATTGTTAGATTAAGCAATATCGGATGTTTAGGGTCATAGATAGAACGTTCACGGACTCGAGCAACCCATTTTGCTGCTTCCCAAACTCCAAATCTGCAAAAACAAAAAAATAGGGATATAGTGAATTCAAACATGTTTGATTCAAAGGAATTATGAAATTAGAATACAGCACACAAATATTATTGATTTTTTATACTAACATGAAATATCCTAAATAACAAATGAAATAGATATCTAGACACCATTGTAAAGAAGAATAAGAAGTAAAAAAGAGGGGGGGGGGGGGGGGGGGGGGGGGGGGGGGGGGGCGGAGGCGGGGGGAATGCCGATGGAGAGTGGAGAAAAATATAGATTGTGGCCTTAATAATGTGAAATGGAAATGCATGTTAATTCACAAGTAGCTGAACCAATGGAGTGTAGAGGAAATGCCAAATTCCACAAGTGCCCCTCCCACAACATTTTGAAAGAGACTTCATGCTAAAACTTCTACTTAAAACTAAATGTCCAAGATTTGTACGTTATGACCTATGAAGCACCGACACTTCATTTGAGGTCCGTACCAGTATCGACTCGAGTATCGGATACCGATACGACCCGATACGCTCGGGATACGTATCGGATACTCTATTTTGCGAATCTGTTTATTTTAATGTTATTTTTATATCCGATACGTCCCCGATACGTAGCCGATACGTAGCAGATACGCACGGGACATGCAGCGGGACAAACAACAGTATTTTTTTTAAAAAAATACAAATTTCGGGGGTTGTAAACAATAATAAAAGAAACTTGAGGGTATGAAAAAGAAAAAAAAAAAACATAAAAACTAACGAGTGACTCTCACTCTCTACATCAATTGTTACACGGTTTCATCGAGAGAGAGAGAGAGAGAGACAGAGAGGGATAGTCGACTCTCCAGCCACCGGTGACTTTCCGGTGACTCTTTGGCCACTTCCGACAGTCGCGACCCTTCCGGCGACTCCAAGGTGGTCGACTCTCACCGACACACTGCGAGTCTGCGACTAGCAGTCTACCAAGTATTCATTTTCTTTTTTTTCTTTTTTTTTTTCTTTCTCTTCTTCTTCTTCTTCTTCTTTTTCTTCTTCTTCTTCCTTTTGTACCTGAAATAAATCATTAGGGTTTTGTTAATTAGGGCTTTTCAATTTAGGGTTTTTTTTTTAAAACTAACAGTGGTATGATAGGTTATTTTCTTTTTTTTCTTTTTTTTTTTCTTCTCTTCTTCTTCTTCTTCTTCTTCTTCCTCCTTTTGTACCTGAAATAAATCATTAGGGTTTTGTTAATTAGGGCTTTTCAATTTAGGGTTTTTTTTTAAACTAACAGTGGTAACTGTGGTATGATAGGTTGATACTTGATACTAACAGTGGTATGTTTCCTACACATCATTTATGTGTAGGAATTAAACACTCATTAAATACTTAAATTTATAGAATTAGTTTAATTATGAATCTAAAATCACAAAACTCTGAGAAAATTAGAAAAAGCAAAATCATCAAATGTAATGTGCTTTTAAGATTTAAAACTAATTCCTAAAATCAAACATACTATTAAACATTTTCCAAGAAATAGAATTAGTTGTCTATTTCTAATTATCATTTTTTTGTCCATTTATTTTTACCTTCTTAGATTAGGGAACATGTCTTCTAGTAATGATGTGGCACCAAGCAATGATGAAGACACCAAAAAACCTCTTTGGAAATATGTTACAAGATATGATAAGCCTACTACCGGAGGGGGAAATATGTCATGGCAATGTAATTTTTGCCATGAGAATAAGATAAGTTCATACACAAGGGTTGGAGCTCATTTGTTAAAATTGCCGGGGTGTGGTATTGCCGCTTGTAAAAGTGTGAAAAAGCAAGACATGATAGACATGCAAAGATTAGAGGACCAAGTCAATGAGAGAGCTCGAAGAAATGCACCAAAGAAAGTACCGTTGCCCCCTTCTACTTCTAGTGTGGCATCGGGTGGTTTGAGTAGTTTTGTGCAAGGAGGTTATGATTTGAAAAAGAGAAAGACTAGTAGTGAGAGTGGAAGGAATACGGCTATTGGGAAGGCATTTAACTTGAAGACCCGTGACCAAATGCACGCGGAGGTTGCTAGGATGTTCTATGCCTCGGGCTTACCATTTCATCTAGCAAGGAGCCCGTACTTTGTGAGCTGTATTTCATTTGCCGCAAACAATCCTCTTTCGGGATATTTGCCACCGGGGTATAACTTGTTGAGGACAACTTTACTCCAATAAGAAAAGGCAAATGTTGAGAGATTGTTACAACCTATCAAAAGCACGTGGAGAGAAAAAGGTGTAAGCATTGTGAGTGATGGTTGGAGTGACTCACAAAGAAGGCCCTTGATTAACTTCATGGCGGTAACGGAAAGTGGGCTGATGTTTCTTAAAGCGGTGGATTGTTCGGGTGAAACCAAAGATAAACATTTTATTTTTGGTTTGATGAAAGAAGTGATCGAGGAGGTTGGTCCCGATAATGTTATTCAAGTGATCACCGATAATGCCAAGAATTGTGCGGGTGCGGGACTTCTCATTGAAGGTTTATATCCTAATATTGTTTGGACACCATGTGTGGTTCACACACTCAATCTTGCCTTGCAAAATATTTGTATGGCAAAGAATCTTGAAAATAATCGAGAAACATATGATTTGTGTAGTTGGATCATAGACATATCGGATGAAGTGATATTCATCAAGAATTTTATCATGAACCACTCTATGAGATTGACTATATTTAACGAGTTTGTTCCTTTGAAGTTACTTTCGGTTGCAACTACTCGTTTTGCTTCGGTGATTGTCATGCTTAGGAGATTTAAGCTCATAAAAGGTAGTCTCCAAACCATGGTAATTAGTGAAAGGTGGAGTTCCTATAGAGAAGATGATATGGGAAAAGCTAGAATGGTGAAAGAGAAAGTATTAGATGATGTTTGGTGGGACAAAATTGATTACATACTTTCTTTCACATCGCCTATATATGATATGCTTAGGGCTTGTGATACGGACAAGCCTTGTCTTCACTTGGTTTACGACATGTGGGACTCAATGATTGAAAAAGTGAAGGTTGCAATTCATAGGCATGAAGGAAAGCGGCTTGAGGAGTCATCTACCTTTTTTGAAGTGGTGCATCAAATTCTTGTGAGTCGTTGGAACAAGAACAACACTCCTCTCCATTGCTTAGCTCATTCACTAAATCCAAGGTGACTTATAAATTCCAAATTCTAACAAATTCTAAGAGTTAGTAGATCATTCATAAGACTTAGTCGTAGACTTACGTTTAATTCTTTTTTCCTTCTATTTAAGGTACTATAGCGAGCAATGGCTTACTGAGGGTCCTCATCGAGCTCCTCCACACAAAGACGTGGAAGTAGCTCGAGAAAGATTAAAGTGCATGAAAAAATATTTTTCAAATTCGGAGGATCGAGGAAAGGTGTTTGCGGAGTATGTTGACTTCTCAAGTATGTCGGGAGAGTTTGCGGATGTTGATTCCATTCACAATCGCTATGAAATGGATCCTAAAAGTTGGTGGGTAACTTATGGTGCATGTGCACCTTTGCTTCAAACCTTAGCTTTGAAGCTACTTGTGCACCCTTCTTCTTCATCATGTTCTGAGAGGAATTGGAGTACATACTCCTTTGTGCACTCGATGAGAAGGAATAAGATGACACCAAAACGTGCGGAAGACTTGGTTTTCATTCATAGTAATCTCCGTCTTTTATCTAGAAGATCCCCACAATACTTGCAAGGAGAAACCAAATTGTGGGATACTGCCGGAGATTCCTTTGATTCATTTAAGGATGTTGGAGAGCTTCAGATTGCACAACTCTCCCTTGATGAACCGGAGTTGGAGGCAATGCTATTTACCGATGATGGTGATGATGGTGTTGGACTTGGTGATGAGGCAATTGAAGAATGAGTGGATGAACATCTTTTTTGGGACATATGTAGTATTTAGTATTTAGTAATTAACAAATATCTTTTGGAACGTGGTTCATGATCACACACTTTTTGGGTCATAGATAATTCATAATAAACATATACTAGTGAATAGTGATTAACAAATATCTTTTGGAACTTGTTTGATGTAGATTGACATATTGTTATGGCCAAGTACATATATTATTAGTAGTTACTACTAGTTAGCAAATGTGCTTCAAAACTTTGTTGATGAATGCTATTAGCCTATTAATGAAGATGTTTTTGAATTATATTAGTTGGCTTTGTTGTTATTGATAATGTCATAATGTGGTTGTGAATCTTGAGATTTATGTGTGTTTATGCCAGTTTTGATTAAACATGGTAAAATATACATTTTAAAAAACTATTTTAAAAATTCGTGTCCCCGACGTATCGTATCATGGTTTTTTGAGAAATAGCGTATCGACGTATTCGAGTCGTGTCGTATCCGTATCGCGTGTCCGTGTCGGTGCTTCTTAGGTTATGACATTTGTATTAGCAATATATTTGGTCATCCTCCTACCAACATTTCACCCATGATGCGCAACCTCAACACCACCTAGCTGGTCGTCATGCCAATCTCTTTGCATACATTGCCTTGCCAAACGCCATCACCCCATTCTCCAACTTGTGCATCACCTCACTGAGGGTGTGTTTGGAATGGCGTCTTCAGAGTTAACTTCTTGCCAATTGTAATTACATTGTTCGCTTTATTTTCAACTTATTTTAAAGCTACACTTTCACTTTTCCGAAAAAGCAAGTCTTACTTGCTTCTGCTTTTAAGTTGGAGATGGTATTTTGCATATGAAGCTATGAGTTGAGGGTTGACGGAACCACACTCAACTTCTATACCAAATAACTCTGACCCTATTATGTTTCTATCTCCATCCCAACCCTTTTTCTGTTTTTCTCTCTCTCAATATCTCAAGCATACCAATATTGATACATGTGCTACGGAAAAGATGTTGCATAGAATACCGTCACCCCAATCTCTATCATGTGCAATGATCGCCATTGTGCTGATCTCCCTCACTATTCACTTTGCACCATAATGCATCCTTTGCATGCCTGGGTGAAAAGCATGGCCTAGCGAGCTCTTTCAGCTTGGCGCAACCATAGCGAGATCTTACATGTTTTCGGGCAAGGAGGCTGAAAGCCTGAAACCAAGGGTCTGTTTGGCAACACTTAATGTAGTATCCCATCAAGTCTCACTTTCTACTTGGCTTTGTGAGCAAAAAGGATATAATGGTTTTGTTAGCATTTTGTGGGTTATGGGTCACCCACATATGTTATAAACCGGGTCCAATGGGCTTATCTTAGGCTCCAAGTAATCCTAGTGGGATTAGACTTGGGAGCCCTAGTCCAACCCTACTAATGTGTGCCTATATATATGGGTGCATAGGGCTACACAAGGGTTGCTACACACAAGAGATACAACTCTTTATCTCTCTCACTCTAGATTCGTTTCTCTCTTTCACGACCGGTTCGAAGCACAAAAGCGTACACGGAAGCTCCAAAGTGCAACAATTCGTAGTTGAAGACGCCTGGCTCTTAACGACACTGAAAAGATGATCCGTCGGGTTTTTCCGCAAGGTATGTCCTTTAGCCGATCTATATGCGTGTTGAATGCATATTTACATTGGTATCAGAGCAACTTTATCACGGTGAATCACCCGTGTGACCAGGCCAAATCAAGCCCGGTGATATTAAAGAAATGTGCATCGATCCATTCATATAACAAATATATACGGTAACAAACTATATTATTAACTGATAACAATAATACCAATCATAATGTCAAAATACAAAAATGTCTAAGCACATCAAATCCTACAAAGCCCCATACTACTAATATGGGACAAGTAACACATCTCTGGCAATAGGTATAGTCAAAGGATCAGCCACCATGTCGCCAGTGAAGATGTGCCTTAAGACAACCTCCGCTTGTGCAACCATATCTCGGATGTAGTGGTGACAGATGTCTATGTGCTTGGACTCCCATGGTACTTAGGGTCTTTTGCATAGGCCGAGGCCGATGCGCTATCACAGTAGATAAACACCGCTTCGTCTTCATGAGGCGAAGAGCCTAGACGCCGCAAAAACCTCCTCCACCATACAGCCTCCTAAACGGCTGCTGAGCAAGCCACATATTCTGTCTCCATCGTGGATAAAGCAATGCACGTCTGCATCTTGCAGCACCAAGAAATCTCTCCACCTCCCAATGTGAATGTGTGGCCATATGTGGTCTTGCGCTCATGGCGCTTAGATGGCGAACAAGATTAGGCATTTGTGTTTATGACGCTTGGATAGCTAGAACATGTGTGTCCATAGCGCTAAGAAAGCGAGCTAGAACACTTATATCTATGCGGTATAAGAACAACGAGCTAGATATAAACCTTGTTATTCTTACATGTCGCCTTAGCTTAGAGCTAAGATGAGACCTAGGCTTGGTACTTGGTTAAACATAGAGAACGCCCACAACTCTATGTTAGCCGAATGTGGGATTTCAAGTTGGCGCCAGGAGGTGCGATTGTGCTGGAAAACTCAGATTAGATGCTTATGTAACGTCTAGACTAAGATTTGTATGGCGTTACTTTTTACCACGAAATGACATGCCCATTTTTATGAAAGAACACCATAGCATACATTTCATCTTATTAGTGCTCTTTTGCGATAGTCTGTGGAGTAATAGATTAATCTATTTCATTGCTTGTGAGCCAAGTAGTCTCCTTGTAACGGAGATTCTACACCAGTTACTTATAACCCGCGACTATGTCATGAAGAGGATACTTGATGGCGCTACTTTAATGTGTCATCCTGGGGCGAAGAGACAAATACCGTCCTATGGGGCATGTCTAGGATTGCAGTCGAGTTAGTTGGATTGATATTAGTAGACAGGGAAGACTCTTCAATAACACACCATATTTTGTGACTCATTAGCAGGCTAACGATAATCGTATACGTACTGAGTATCATGGGTACATTACATATTTGGGTGTATAGCACTGCTTTATGAAGGATTAAGAGTGCTAGATCTGGTGTGGTTGAACCTGTCTGGGTATACACGAGAAGCTTCTGAGTGATGCGTTTTAGTTATATGATTGACTTAGCATCTCAACTCATGTCGCTACATGATCTTTTAGTGAGGTTGCACATTCTATTCCTGTATGAGTAGATGATGAAAGTTGGAATCTAGGAGATTGATTTGGCACAAGCCCTATGTGGGTGAGTGGGAGATGTTAGCATTTTGTAGGTTATGGGTCACCCACATATGTTATGGATCGGGTCCAATGGGCTTATCTTAGGATCCAAGTAATCCTAGTGGGATTAGACTTGGGAGCTCTAGTCCAACCCTACTAGTATGTGCCTATATATATATATGGGTGTATAGGGCTACACAAGGGTTGAAACACACAAGAGATATAACTATGAGTAAAGCTTCAGGCACACCCATTTCCACAACCTCACCCTCCACAACCTGATGTGGCAACCATGTAGTGGGAGTATCATATGTGAGGTTGTGTTAAATGGTGGGTCCCATCCCACTACATGGTGACACATCAGGTTGTGGAGGGTGAGGTTGTGGAAATGGGTGTGCCTGAAGTTTTACTCTATAACTATTTATCTCTCACTATAGATTCGTTTCTCTCTAAGCCAAATCACGGCTTGGGATTTAGCGCGTGGAAACAAAGGGGATATCTTTGGTAGGTATTCTCATGACCGGTCGAAGCACAAGAGTGTACACAGAAGCACCAAAGTGCAACAGTTCGTGGTTGAAAACGCCTGGCTTGTAACAACACCAAAAAGACGATCCGTCGGGTTTATCCGCAAGGTATGAACTATAACCGACCTATATGCGTGTGTGAATGCATATTTACAAGTTGGATAAAGAACCAATTCTAAGAGAGATATTAGATTGGACACCGACTACTGTGCAAGAAATGGACATTCAGCAAACACTTGAATAATAGAAATGGTTCACTTATGAACCATACAACCGGTTCTTTGGCTTCCCAAACACCCCCCAAGGACTCGCTTTAGTGTAATCCCTACTGCGCCCATTATCACCAAAGAGAGAGAGAGAGAGAGAGAGATATAACACAGGACATGTTTTCCATATATTTGCTATCTACGTAGATGGTTCCTTGTCTCTGTATACTCTGTAAAGCTGGCCTTACCACCTGGTTATTTTCAATACCAGCTACTAACATGTATCCATTACAACCAATAGAAAGGCCAATAGGCCTGACCCACCCTCAAAAGACACCTTCTGAGGGAAGGATTAGCCAGATTTATAAGAAGCACAGGCAAGGGCTATGCTCAGGCGATGTGGGACAATCCAACACAACCACGCACTTCTATTTCGTCATTTCACCCGAACCGAACCAATCAACTATATAAAAGGAAAAAACCCTAGGCCCTCGTTATTTTTCCCTAGCCGCCACTTCACAGAAACTCTTTCCCTTTCAGCCTTCACGATCTCAGAATTTCCACTTCCACTTCCCTCTCATCTTGTGAACCCTAGCATTCCTGCACCCTCTCTCTCTCTCTCTCTCTCTCTCTCTCTCTCTCTGTGTGTGCAGTTCTTCATCCCGGTGATTTTGACACAGGGGGCCATAGCGATTGTTCGATTTCAGAACCCTAGTTTTTGGTGTTTTTCAGTTTCTAGTTCCTATTAGATGTGTGCCAATCATTCCATCTTTGTTGCAAGTATTGTATATAGTTGTATATTTCTATTTTAAGGTTGTATTCCTCTTGATTTTGTTGTTATGATTACCAAATAATCATTGTTATGACTTTAGTGCATTGTATAACAGTAAGGACTCAGGGACTGCTCAGGGAACAACAATCGGATCAAACCTGAAACCCAAACCGACCCAACCCATCAACATTCGGTTTTTTACCTGGTTTTTTCCCTTGTTCAGTTCGGTAATGGGTAGCGAAAGTCAGGCCCGATCATATTCGAGCGGGTGGTCAGTTCAGTTAAAACCCGAACCAACCGACCCGTGAACACCTCCAACTCCTATAAAGAAGGCAAACCCTTTAATTTGGGGTACGGTCATAATAGTCACATACAGGAAACTTCCAAGTGAAAACATATTCTCCCTCTACTTCTCTCTCGCGCTCCTAGGATCGCCTCAGATTCCACCCTAACCATCTCCTCACAACCTCTGCAGTATTACTTGTAATATAGCCTCCATCTCATTGCTAAAGAACTGACATCATCAATAATAAAATATGAATTCAGAAGGAAAAAAAATTATCAATAAATACCGACAAAATGTCAAAAATTACCGTGTATTGAATGATGATGTCACCAAAACAGCTGGATAAAGAACGTCCTCCCGAATATTATCATAAGGAGAAAATTTCCGAATAGCTTGAAAATCTTCTATATCCCCAGGGTATCCGAACTCTTCATAGTCAGCAGGTGTAAGCGGTAATATGGGATACGTAAGGGTGTTACTTGGATCTAAAAATGGAACCTGAAACAGAATAAAAAATAAAATAAAAAAGGAAAAAGGAAAAAACAAACACAGAAACGTCATCAACAAAGAATTAAGAAACAAGGTAAAAAAAAATGACTTCTCAACACTAAAACACGTGTTACAATCTCAAGTAATCACTATATTATGTATCATTGTAGATTAGAATAATGAATGTCTAAGAAAGAATAGTTGATAAAAACTGTTTAACAAGTTTACAAGCCTTGAAATCACACTGATATGTGACCATCATAATTTCGCGATAAATCTAGGCATAGATAACCAAGATGGAGAGACAGGAAATCAAGTATTTAGTTTTCTGCATACCTTCAATACGGCAGCGCGAAATAAATCTGGACAAGAATTTATTGCTGAAGCAACTAAGAGTCCTCCAGCACTATATCCCCAACCAGCGAGCTTGTTTTCATGGACAATCTCCTTCTCAATTAGAAATTTGGCACATGAGATATAATCACTGATAGAATTATGTTTTTTTGTGCGCCTTCCATCGTGATGCCACCTTTTACCCCCACCACCTCCACCTCTGAGAACAGTCCATCAAACAACCTCATTTAAACATTCAAATAGTATAAAGGAAAACAATTCCTCTTGATTAAATGCACATAAGAACAAAACCTCGGTTGGAACATCCTATGAAGAACGGTTACGGCCACGAGATACGGATACCACACGATATGGACACTGCTAGCGGTAAATCTTAAACATGGAGGATGCTTACATGGCTGGGACTCGGTGGATAGAAAAAAATTTGTTTTTTAAATTATAAATAAAACTTTCCGTGCAGTGTTGACTCTAGTTTCCTAAATTTCCAGATAAGTCCACTACTCGTCTCCCAATTTTTTGTATTAATACTTTTACCTCAACATTTTAGAAACATTTTCAAAGGGCCACTGAGTAGTGTCCATCCCCTTGTTTGTCCACGTCCGGCGCATGTTTGGCATACCGCATACGTCGATGTAAAGGAACTGAGACACTTTTCTGCGTGTCCGACACGTATCACTAGGGTGTTCAATATGTGTCCGACACGGACATGGCCAAATTGTAGTTTCCATGCTACATATGGAATATCCTTATAGATTAGCAGCGGCACAAAGAAGAAGTAAGGTATGAGTGACCATGTTTGAAGTACATGAAATTCAAGCAAAATGACTTCGAATTCGGAATCGATGAGAAATACCTAACATCCGCATATGCAACAATCCAACCACGATCAAGAAGGCTTTTCAACTCACTACGCCACCGCTTGTCAAGGGACTCGCCATATGCTCCATGCCCATGAAGCAACCCGGGACTTTGTGAATTTTTTCTTCTTTTGCTCGAATACACAATAGTCAAAGGAACCACGACTCCATCATGAGAAGTGACATCATAGTGTTCACAAACATAGAACTCAGAGAGGTCATTCCACATGCAACCATCTTCAATCTTGGAATCATTTACAGATGCTGAAGTGTTGGAGATAGACGACTTCTCGATGCTGCTAGCAGAAGATGCTGTTCCATACAGAACTCGTGTCCGTTCATGGAGCATATTTTGCTGTTGAATGATATTCCACTTGCCGTTTAATAAGTCATAGTCAACTACAGCATCAGGCATCTACAAGAGAAGACAGAAAATAGTGGGTGAGCGGTGACTACAGCGGGTCAATATGAACTGACATACCGTATCAAATCTCTAATGACACCGTGTCATATCTGGACATTAGAATATACTAACACAGGCCACGAGGTGATATGTAAGATTTTTAGTTTGCCTGAACACTAAACAAAATATCACCCAGTGAAGTTAGTAACTGCATAGAAAACATAATTGCAGATAAGAGATTAAGTTGACTAACATGTAATTTTTTAACGAGTGTAAGAGACTAACATGCATGATAGTAATCATTTTCCAAAACTTTTATTCAATACCCTTTTGTATCATTTATTATGTCCTCTTACAAAAATCATTTGTAGAAACTTGTGAACAAGGGAAAGGAACATGTTAGGACTTAGTAACATTATAATTGGATGTGCATCCATGGATATCTGTTGGATGAATATGCATATACCAAGAAAAGGGTAAAAGAATATCCATTCGCAATCAGATTATGCTCCCACCCCGCAAAAAGAACAATTAAATAGATAAATTTATGCTCTGTAAATTACCAGCCATTGAAGATTTGAGAACAATAATTTAGAAAGCCCACCAAGTTTATTTTTGTTGAAAGGGAGTTCCAAAACTAGACTTGCTAATTTACAAAATATCAATATCTGGAGAGGACACAGATATGTAACCTGTATGATATGCACGAGCCAATATCAACCATGGATAGAAAGTTAGAATACAAACTCAACACTATTCTAAAGATCCCGTTTGATTTCTTCAACTATATGCCTATCTATATGCACGAACAAGGCAACATATATAGATCTTATCTAGGGGTGAAAACGGTTCGGTTCGGTGTGATTTTCAAGCAAACCGATCGGGTTCAGTTCCATTATTTTACATTGAACAAAATTTCTGAAAACCGACCGAACCAATCGATTCGGCCGATCTGGTCGGTTTTCTGTCACGCCTAATCTTATCAATAACAAGAAATGATCACTTGTCTAAGAAAAATACCCATATATAGTGACAAAAAGTTTTTTGATCAATATAACACTGTTGAAGCTTGATATACATTGTTGCACCCATTCTCTAACAGCTTAAGCTTTTGGAGTAATTGGTAACTTAACATGTTATCAGAGCCTTGTTTGTGGGAGGTCCTAGGTTCGACTCTCCATCCCCACTTTGTTGTGCATATTTGCACTTTGTCTGTTGTCTCCACTATGATGGAGTTTGGTTTGTTTGTTCTCCACGTGCAAGTTGCACGTGAGGGAGGGTGTTGAAGCTTCATATATATTGTCGGGCCATTCTCTAATAGCTTAAGCTTTTAGAGTAATTGGTAACTTAACAAACACCTTTATAAGTTTTTGGGCCCATTGGTGAGATAGTAAAATTTCATGTTAATAAGTCATAATGGAGGGCTCAAGTGTGAGAGCAACTGATTTGTGCAAAAACACCCAAGGCTGAAATATGCCTCCAATCTACACTTATGCATCTTGTTTAAGGGCCACTTTATGCAAGTTAGGAAGGGCCTCCATACAATACGTGAAGCACAACCATAAGAAGTGGTTGTGTCCCATAAACATATTGTATGACAATGAGTGGTATTCAATCCCAACTACCACTTACAGAATTTTGGTAAAAAAAAAATCCCTCATATTGAATTATTTGAGTTTAAAGGACAACCCATTTTTTGTTTTGGTCAAATGTCCCTGATTAGTGAAACCTAATCATATCAAATCCTTATGTTACAAAATTTCCCATAATTGGTTATGTGAAAATTTCAAATATCACATAAGTTATGTGAAATTTCACAATTCACATAACTATTTTCTGTTGAGGGACATTTTACTAAAATAAAAATAAAAACGTGCTGGACCTAGGACCAAAAAAGTAAAGTATTTTTTTTAACAGACTTTTGACAAAATTTCTCTTAAACTTAACTATGACAGGGACCTACACTTATTAGAAAAATAGAAAAATCTCAAAAGAATTCGTTCATATACACTCCAATTACCACAGGTGAGGATATTGTAAAGCGCATAGTAGAGGAATAGTAGTCATAATTTGTTCCTGGTGAGATTTGAGAAACATAGTTTGGAAGAGGTAGAAAATGCGGACTGAGCTCCTTAACATAAACTGGTCCCTGCATGAGAAAAGGAAAAAAAGATGACAATGGTATGATGGAGAAATTAAGAAATTTTTTAAATTCATTAGCACGATGACAAAAGCATACAACATAAGACAATTTTAATACCTTCCCCGTAGGTACGGGTAGAGCAACTGAACAAAGTCTAAAATTTCGACCTTCCCGGATAATGAGTACCAAGTGTTTGTCACTAAAATCAACATCCACAATAATTAACTCTGTGTCATCAATAAATACATTCTGCAGTACAACAAACAGAGGATTAACAAAACCAATATCGTAGTAACCGTTAAAACAATCGAGAATTAAGTTAATGTAGCATCAACAGGTTCCTTGACTGGTCATACAAGATCACCGAGATAATGCCGATATACAAAAATAAAAAATAAAAACATACACAAAAAGTATAAAGCACACAAAAGAAAACAACTTTTCCACAAATAGTTTTAATGTATCAATTTCAACACTAAGGCTTCATTTGTTCATGGATTTAGAGAGAGAAAGGAAAAGAAAACATTGGAACATATCTTTCTTTATTTGGTTAATAAGGCAAACATTTAGAAAAAAAAATAAGCAAAAGAAACTAAGGTGAAAATAAATCAAAAAATTTGAATTTTTGTCAGACACTCGAATCTCTTCAAAACATTAGGGAAATAGTTTCCTTCATGTTTACTTTCCTTTTTGTTTTCCTTCTCTAAATCTGAGAACTAAACAGAGCCTAAGAGGTTGAACCCAAAATATATATATATATATAAATTAAAAAAAAAAAAAAACAATTCAGACAGTAGGAATCAAAGGAATAAATACACAAAATGGGAGCTAAATTGGAAGCAGAGAATGATTATTAAGCGTACGAACCTCCCAATTTCTTGGATAAGAAGCTTCGACAGGACAACGAAGGAGATAATGATAATCAACAGGCTGGCCATCCTTGGCAGCATCCGTAAAAAGGTACAAATACCCTTGATGATGCTCAACGATGCAGTGTGCTTGTGCCTCACCCTCCCATACTAATGTCATGCCCGACAAAGGATCAGCTGCATTGATCAGAAAGACCTATACACTGATTACATATATATGTACAAATGGCTCAACAAAAAATTAATGAAAAGAACAAATCTCTATTGCCTACATAGTTTTTTTCTAAAATCATACCTTCGAAGACATAGTGGAGAATGTATATACACTCACAAACTTGAAATCTTTAGTGTGTCTTATGTTTACATGAACATTCTCTTTGGGTTCTTCTAGAAGCAATACATCTTCTTCATTCGACCCCATCATGCTACAATATATCCTAATAAGAACGTACACGGGATAAACACTTAGTTTCTTTGCATCAAATGGTAGTTTAACACGTATAATCTTCAGGCTCTGTTTGGTCTGCGGATTTAGAGAAGAAAAAGGAAAGGAAAGGAAACCATTTCCCTACTCTTTTTCTTAGAATTTTCCTCCATTTTTAAATAACATTAAAAATTAAAATCATCAACATGTAATAAGAACACAAGAAAGAAAAGGACGGGAAAGTGTTGCACAAAATTTAAACAACGCAAATTTTTTTCACTCTATTTCCTTTTCCTTCCTATTTCCTCACTGCTTTCCCTATTAACCAAACAAAGAAAAGTGTTCTTCTCAATGTTTTCTTTTCTTTTTCTTCACAAAATACAACCACCAATCAAAGCCTTACTAAGTAAATGAAATTACCAACCTATAAGGTCTCTTATGGTGATCGGTGACCACATAAAGCAATGCCTGGCCACCCTTTGCCCAAGCCAAGTTCGAAACCTGGTCTGCTTGAGGCTTACTACAAAGCGAACCGAAATTTAAGTCCCTAACGGACAGCTTAAAGTAATCATTGTCCTTATCATACATAGTATATGCAAGAAATCGGTGATCCGGAGAAACTTCTGATAGTTCCTCATAAGCATAACCTACAGGTTAAAATTAAACTCAAAAATCAATAGAACAGAACTCAGATTAGTTTAAAAGGCGACAATTGAAAAATGGGTACCCCCAAATCTTTCGGCTTCTTGATTATAATCAAGCAGCTTATGTTCAATTCTCTTCCCCGAAGTAAAGTCGAATCCTGAGAATGGAGATTTATGAGAAATGAACTCTTCATTCAAGCTCGCCAACCTCCGACACAGTACCGGATACTGCTTCCCCTCTTCAACTCGGCGGTAGTATATCCTGGAGAGACAAACACTCATCTCGAAATAGTAATAGCCTGTTTTCTTCGTCACTTGAATTTGAGTAGTCCAATTCATGATTCATATAGTCAATGTGATTGTGGTCAAAGCGCGAATAGATTTGTGAATCGTTTTACCAAAACTATGAATCGTGAATCATATAGAATCGTGTATAGTAAGATTCACTTTTTTTTAGAAAATAACAAATAACATGTATGAATAATGTAAACATAAAAAGAAAAACGTATATATATACACGTACACACATACATGTGTGTACCGTGCTTGAAATGAACGAAATAACAATTCAACAAAAGGTTTGAGACGACTAGTGAATCGACCTATTCTAACAACCATTTAAAAAAGTACTTTAAAGTAATATTCATCATGATAATTCATAAACTAAAACACCCAGATAAATAGGAGACTTCATCATTCATATTTTCTTAGAATATCAAAATTTATGAATTTAATTTTTTTAGTGAGCACCATTTTACCAAACGGAATAGTCCCTCATTATCATGTTTTCATATAAGATAGTATGTAGAAGTATGAAAGCAATTCAAAAACACCCAAACAGACCCTAAGCCAATTATTCAAATGTCCAAACTAAACACATTACCAAAAGTACTAATCTTGCTTTCAAAAGCAAATTGTATATTTCAAAAGCAAAAAATAGGGATAGTTTTGGAGATGAATTACCATGGACCCCACCGGAGAGGAGGTGTGGAGAGATCGGAAGCCATGCGAGAGGCCATTTCTGACTGAAGCTTCGACTGAAGGCGGTCGGTGTCGGACATGACGGCCTCAGTGTACTTCTCTTCTTGCTCCATGTACACATCCATGTGCCGCATGGCCACTTTGTCGTTGAGGCTCGACATCCAGCTGTAAGGGTCCTCCCATGTCTCCTCGTGAAGCGTGAATGTCGCCGGTTTTTTCGGCGGTTTGGGGGGTGTTGGAGGGGACGGGGGAGGTGAGGGTTTTTGCGGCTTGTAATGGGCAGAACAGAGGAGGACGGCGGTTGATGGGTGGCGGAGACGACGGTGGTGGTGGTGGCGGAGGGTTGCCAGAAGATGGCGCATAGTGGTGGAGCTCGGAGAGGGTTTTGGGAGTTTTGGAGTAAAAGCCCGTCAAGGTTTAAGAGGTACAGGCGTCTCACTTTTGTCTTAGAACAAATTACACTGACCTCCACTGAGGTATATGACTATTACAGGAATCTCCCCTCTAGTTTCGAAAATAACACTCACCTCTCTTTTATCTATTTTTTTAGTGTAAGATTATTAATTTACCCCTTATCTCATTATATATATATATATAAGTACATGTGTCATGTGTGTGTGTATTTGTGTGAGTGTGTGTGTGTGCACGCGTAATAGATAAAATTATATATACATTAGCAAATTTTATATATTTAGATTTATAGTATTTAACCCTAACTTTATAAAAATTTGCAGCTCGAAAATTTTTTTATAAAAATTTCAATTTTAGGTTTTATAATATTCAGCCTAACTTACAATAGTTTACAGATTTTGTTTTTTTTTTTTTTTAATTTAAGCTATTTAATTTTTTTGTCCAAGTTGTAGGTGAAAGATATTAGAACATTTATTTAGAGTAATACTATGCTTCCTAAATTTTCATCTCAAATGATGTTAAAGTGAGATCACAGTTGAACCACTTTAATATCACAATCATTCAAAATTAACTAGTTCCACTGTCACTTGTGTTGGAAAATACTTTTGAGAAAGAAATTTAGAAAGCGTAGCATTACTCTTTCATTTATAAATATCAATAATAATTTAAAAACATAAGGGTAAAAAGCATTTAGCACCCCCTAATGTATACACCGTTTTGGACTTTGCAGCCTTATGTTTCAATTTTCTCAAACTGGTCCTTAATGTATACAGCGAGTTGCAATGTAGCCCTTCCGTCAGAATTTTCGTCCAAAACTGACGGGAACTCGCCCATGTGCAAGTCATGTGGCTTATTTAAGGGTATTTTAGCCATTCACCATAAATTAAAAGCATTTTGCATCCTTAATGTTTAGTTCATTTGGCAATTTGCACCCTAAATGTTTGGGTCGTTTGGACATATTTTACTTTTATTTAATTTATATATATATAAGGTGTTATGGCATAATTTTTGGGTTCCTCTTCCTCTACCCATTACCCAAATAAAATAAAACAAATCTAAAGCTATCCAACATATCTTAATTGGAATTTTAAATAAACTTTAATTCCAAAAGAATAGAGCTAAATCCACCACATTTATTGCTAAATTCACCATTTTTTTAAGAGTACATCATGTACTTTTGTCTTATATATTTTAGGTTATATGTATTTGTGTCCCCTCAATTTAATCAATTTAGCAAATTAAATTGATTTAGTTAAAAAAATTAACTATGAATAAGTAAATTCTCAAAAATACAAAACGTTTGAAAATTTTGTTTTCCAAGAAATTTCAGTGGTCCAATATGGTGTTCTAAACACCCATATTAATTTCAAAAATTAATAATCTATTTGGGATAGTTTAAGCAATTAAAACTAATGCTCATAAGCATAAATTTTATACTCTAAAATATCAAAAACATGAGATAATTTCCTAAAAATTTTCTCAAGTCTCCAAACAGTGTACAAAACACTATATATTAATTTTAAGTACTAACAACTTTGTATATTATATTTTAAGCAATTAATAGCGTGTACATAACACAACATATGCTCTAAAATATATTCCCAAAAATTGAGAAAATTTACCAAATAATTTAATCAAGTTTCCCTTAGTGTACTAAACACCTTGTGTTAATTCGATGAATTAACAATCAATCAAAGATATTTTAAGCAATTTAAAATCATGTACAAAACATTGTTTAGGTGCTCTAAAATATTCCTTTAAAATATTTTAAAAGGAAATAAACCCCCAAGAATTTTATATGGTCCCACACAGTGTTCCTAACATCCCTTATTAATTTTAAAAATTAATAATATATTTTAGATATTTTCAACAATTAAAGTGATTGCAAAAACTAATTTTAAAAATTAATATTCAATGTTGGATATTTTAAGATATTAAAAACACGTACATAACATATTATTTATGCTTTAAAATATCAAAATGATTGCAATAATTTTCCAAAACTTGCCCTAGGGTCCCACACAGTGTACATAACAAAAAATAGAATAGTCAAAAAAATTATTGTTAGAATTTTAAACTTATTAAAACTCAATTTTTAATAATAAAACTCACTGTTTTATTAATAGACAAAAAGTTAAGGTTCTGTTTAATTAGTCTAATCCCACAAGGATTACATGGGGCCTAAGTTAAGTCCATTGGACCCGGTCCAAAGAATATGTGGGTGACCCATAACCCACAAAATTCGAACACCTTGAATTTTAGAATTAGAGTTTATTTAAAATTCCAATAAGGATAGGTTGGATAACTTTAGATTTGTTTTATTATATCTGGATTAGGCCTCTTACTATTAGTAATGTATAGCAGTAGAAGAACCCAAAATTTGTGCCAGAACACCTTTGTTAAAAAAAAAAAAAAAAAGTAAAAGTAAAATATATCCAAACGACCCAAACATTAAGGGTGTAAATCGTCAAATGAACCAAACATTAAGGGTGAAAAATGCTTTTAATTTATGGTGAATGACTAAAATACCCTTAAATAAATCACATGACTTGCACACGAGCGAGTTTTCGTTAGTTTTTTATGGAAATTCTGACGGAAGGGCCACATTGCAACTCGCTATATACATTAAGGACCAGTTTGAGAAAATCGAAATATTAGGGTACAAAGTCCAAAATGGTTTATACATTGGGGGTTCAAAACGCTTATTACCCTTAGTTTTAATTGCTTAAAATATCCCAAATAGATTATTAATTTTTTAAATTAATATGGGTGTTTAGAACACCTTATTAGACCACTGAAATTTCTTGGAAAACAAATTTTTCAAAAGTTTTGTATTTTTGGGAATTTATTTATTCATAGTTAATTTGTTTAACTAAATCAATTTAATTTGCTAAATTGATTAAATTGAGTGGACACAAATACATATAACCTAAAATATATAAGATAAAAGTACATGATGTACTCTCAAAAAATGGTGAATTTAGCAAAAAAAAATATGGTCGATTTAGCTCCACTATTTTAGAATTAGAGTTTATTTAAAATTCCAATTAGGATATGTTGGATAGCTTTAGATTTGTTTCATTTTATTTGGGTACTGGGTAGCGGTAGAGGAACCCAAAAATTATGCTAGAACACTTTTTTTTTTACATAAAATAAAAGTAAAATATGTCCAAACGACCCAAATATTAAGGGTGCAAATCGCCAAATGAACCAAACATTAAGGGTGCAAAATGCTTTTAATTTATGGTGAATGACTTAAATACCCTTAAATAAGTTACATGATTTGCACATAGGCGAGTTCCCGTTAGTTTTTGACGGAAATTCTGACGAAAAGGCCACATTGCAACTCGCTATATACATTAAGAACCAGTTTGAGAAAATTGAAACATAAGGGTGCAAAGTCCAAAACGGTGTATACATTAGGGGTACAAAATGCTTTTTACCCAAAACATAAAAAGTTATCTACTACCACTTTAAAATGAAAAAAATAATAACCGTAATGAAAAGAAAAAAAAACTTCAACAAATTTTTTTTTTTAAATGAATAGTTATATTGCATTCTTGTCTACTTTATTTATAAAAAAAAAAAAAACGCTCAGTGGAGTCTTACACACACACACACACACACACACACACACACACACACACATTAGGGTAATGCTCGTGCAAGGTCTGTACTAATTAAGTTTCATTGGAGCAGCTCATTCACAATGTTGGGAGCAAGTTCACATTTTAAAAATATAAAGCAGACAAAAATACAATATAACTATTCATTTTTTTTTAAAAAAAAAATTGTTGATGTTTTTTTAATGTTTTTTTCAGTGTTGTTATTATTCTTTTCATTTTACAGTGGTAGTAGATAATTTTGTTGATAATTTTTATGTTTTTAAAATTTACTGTTGATACTTCTTTTATAAAAAAAAAATTTATTAAAAGCTTGATTTGGTATATACTGAAATTTTGTCAATGATTTTTAATTTTTTTTTTTCATAATTGTTAATATTTTTTTCCGTTTTTAAAAGATGGTGGATAATTTTCTTGATGATTGTCTAAGGGTATAACAGTCATTTTCAAAATAAAAGGGGGTTGAGTGTAATTTTTAAAAACAAGGGGGAGGTCCCTGTAATTGTCAGATACCTCAGGGGAGGTCAGTGTAATTTGCCCTTAGTCTTATAGCTGGGCGATAACTCGCATTATGCACGGGCCCATAAGAAAAAAAGAATAGGCTTAACTACATTTTACACCCTTCTAATTTGCCCTTAGTGTCAATTGGTCCTTGTAGTTTAGAAAATATCATTTTAAACTCTGTAGTTTCATAGGTGTGTCATTTTAGTCCCTCAGACACTTTTTGTGACAAATTTTTTACTTTCAGCGACAAAATTATTTGTCACTAAAGGACTTATTGGACTGATCTGACACACTTATGAAATTACAGGGACTAAAGTGACACTTTTTAAATTATAGGAACCAAATTGACACATATGACAAACTACAGGGGTGTAAAATGTATTTAACCCACAAAAAAATATATTGAAACCACTGGTAATTAAAGTTGAACAGTATCTCCCCTTAAAAAAAAAAAAAACAAAAAATGGAATTGTATCCTTTAGACTAAGAATGAGGCATAGTTGGTCTGTTTTTGATGTCTCTTAGATATAATTATTCATCTTTTCAAATAGAAATATGGTCAAAAGTCCAATTCTACCAATGTTTTTTATACTAGACCTACTAATTGGTAATTCGTAATAATAGGCTATATAATTGTCATTGTTGTTAGAGATTAGTCCAAAATATCTTCTTATAGAATTAGTATATCATTATTCTACCCTAACCTATATATATAGAACCGTATATATATACATATATTTAATTCAGATTTTAAGATTGAGTCAGTTACCAAATCTTATCAAATCTCAATTGATATTAGTTACAGTATATATATAGAAATTGTATCTCAATATTTTAGGATATTACTTTACAAAACAGTCACTACACCAAAAGGGAATATTTCTAACGGACATTTACCATTAGTAATAATTTTACTAACGGACTATTACCGTTAGGAATAAAATGTAACGGATTTTCTAACGGAAAATGTCCGTTAGAAAAATTATTTTTACTAACAGTAAATGTCACGCCCCAGAACCACCCAGATGATCCTAGGATACGTGGCACGCCACCAAGGCCTTACACAAGTGATTAAAGTTCCAAAAATAAATTTAAAATAAACTTAAACCAAAGAAGCTCAACAATAATAAATAAAAAATAAAATAAAATCCTGTCTTTGCAATCAGCCAAAATAACCCTGTTTTAACAAGTAATAAATTCCCAATAATATTACCAAATCACAAGTTGAAATCAAAATTAATGCTTTAAACCATTTAGAATAAAATCAAAATCACAAACATGAGCTTCCAAGTTCAAGCAAGTGTTTTTAAATACTTTAAGAGAAATACTACATATAACAATTTACAACCAACCCAATAAATAAATCTCCAAGTTCAAACGTCCCAATCTAATAACATTAGTCATAGTAACACTATGATCAAATAATCCCAACTAACACAGTCCAACCTTAAATTACAGGAGGAGTTAAGTTACAATCCAACTAAAGTATACAGTTTAACTAGAAATATTACATAAGCTTAAACCAACCAAAGTATGACCCGTACTATAATCTAGATTAAACTGATTTATTACAACTATATTGCAAGCTTTAAACTAAAAAGCAAGTACTATTCACAAGGTTACAACAACCCCCAAAACCCATAAGCCAGCCAAGCCACATCCCAGCTTACTTCCCCGATTCCTCGCCGCGATCACCTACGATGGTTATTCAATAACCACTACAATATATAAGCTATATGCTTGTGAGCAATGCCAATCATGAACATGGATAATAAACACGCTCAATTCAACATATTACAAATAACTATAGTCTCTGGCAATTACTAGTTCACTCCCACCACTACCGGCTAGCCCGCGGCTCCACTCCCCAAGCCCACGTGACTAGTCATGACCCACGCCCTCACACGTGCAGTCCCATAGGCCTCTGGCGGCCGTGGTCGTCACCACAAAGATTACCTCATGGTGGTATAGAACTAGCAATTTCCATTGACCCAAATAGGCAACTCAACATGCTCATTTAATCATTACACCGTGCAATCACAATCAAATTGGGCCTAATTTAACCACATGGATTTTGCCCAATAATAATCTAAATAAATTAAATTACGCTAATTAGGCATGCTTTGGCATTACAATTGAACTCAACATGAAAATCATCCAAATATCAAAATTAACATCACTCACCTCTTGTGTTTCGCTCCTAATTGTGAAATTATAGCCCTACTATGAACCAGGTACAAATCCTATACAAAAATTACAAGTTATGAGCTAAAACCCTAAAATGGGTCGCGGAAAAACTATCACAGAACTCAATAAAATTAGTACCAATAGGTTAGACTCACCTCCAGGAGTCCGAATATGTAGCCTGTTTTAAAAGCCGACGTTGTTCGGCGCGTCAATCGGCGTCGGAAAGTCACCGTCAAAACTCGTGCTCGTACTTCTCCAATTTTTTTTTTAGTCGGCAAGCTACTGACCTTGAAAGAAGAAGATTTGATCTTCTTTTAATATATATTAAACATACTTTTGCATTTTTATTATGAAACCCACCACAGTTTACGAGTTTTGCGATTACGCCCCTACTAATTATGAAAATATATTAAAACTATCTCAAACCTAAATGGGTATTTGTCTATGTCTCGCATGGGTCCCATAAGTGGTCCCATATAATTAAATGAAGTTGCTAATTAACCTACTAATTGTGAAACGTGTTCAATTCGTGCTCACAAAGGTACCCCTAATTGACCCCAAAAGTGGTCACTACCTAATAACATGATATTATCAACAATAAAATAATAAATCATTTAAGCCTTAATAAACATTTAGGCACATAGGGTGTTTCACATATAATGTCCCATCTCAACTGGGACCCATCAACACACATCCCAACTTGGGATTGCCACATTGGCCATAACTGGGTTCCTAACTGGACACCCATAATCAACTTAGTGGGTCAATCCCACTCCAATAGGTGTCACATAACACATTAATTAACATTAATTCATGATTATGCATGCTAAAATAGTATTAAATGTAAACCGCGGGAGCGGGTGTCACATCTCTCCCCTCCTTAAAAAGGAGTTTGTCCCCAAACTCGTTGTACCTCAAGTTTCGAACAAGAATGGATACTTCTCTTTCATTTCATCTTCTCTTTCCCACGTGGCTTCCTCAACGGAGTGATTCCGCCATAGCACCATAACCAAAGGAATAGTCTTTGTCCTCAGAACTTGCTCTTTTCTGTCAAGAATCTTGACTGGCTGCTCGATATAAGTCAAGTCTTCCCTGACTTCCAACGGCTCTGGAATAATCACTTTCTTCGGATCTGATACACATTTCCTTAACATTGATATGTGAAATACATCGTGCACATTAGCCAATTCTGGTGGTAATTCTAACCGATAAGCTACTGGTCCAACTCTGCCAATGATCTCAAATGGCCCAACATACCTTGGATTCAACTTCCCACGTTTCACAAACTCCCCAACTTCAAACTCCATCGGTCTTCTTTTCAAGTCCGCATAACTTTTATATCTACTTTGGGCTGTTTGAAGCCGTTGTTGTATTGTCTTTATCTTTTCCGTGGTCTGCTGAACAATTTCAGGCCCTATCAATCTTCTCTCACCAACCTCAGTCCAACAAAGTGGAGAACGACATTTACGCCCATATAAAGCCTCAAAAGGTGCCATCCCAATACTGGATTGATAACTATTATTATAAGCAAATTCATCCAATGGTAAATGTTCTTCCCAATCACCTTTGAAATCCAAAACACAAAGTCGAAGCATATCTTCTAGTATTTGGATCACACGCTCTGATTGTCCATCGGTTTGGGGATGAAGGCTGTGCTGAAACTCAATCTTGTACCCATCGCTTTCTGCATTCCTTGCCAAAATCTTGATGTAAATGCACTATCTCGATCAGAGACTATAGATACTGGAACTCCATGAAGTCTCACAATTTCTTGGACATACAATTCAGCTAACTTCTTTGGATCATTGGTCTTAATAAGTAGAAAATGTGCAGACTTAGTCAATCGATCAACGATTACCCATACACTGTCATTTGACTTTCTAGATCTCGGTAAACCTCCCACGAAAGTCCATTGTGATATTTTCCCATTTCCACTTTGGTATAGGTAATGGTTCCAATTTTCCCGCTGGTTTCTGGTGTTCTACCTTTACCCTCTGACAAGCCACACACTTTGCCACATGTTCTGCCACTTCACGTTTCATCCCTGACCACCAATAGATCTCTCGCAAATCACGATACATCTTAGTACTACCCGGATGGATTGAGTACCTCGTATTGTGCGTCTCTTCCAAAATTACTTCCTTGATACCCTCTATGTTGGGTACACAAACCCGATTCTTGAATTTCAATATACCATTCTCAAAAGTAAATTCTGGCTGTTTACCTTCAGGTATTTCATTATGAATCTTTTTCAATGTTGGATCTTGAAGCTGTTTAGCTCGAATTTCATCAATAAGGGACGGATGTGCAATAATGGCTGACATAAGACCACCTCTAGTTTCTGGAATCACCTCCAACTTTAGCTGCTCCATTTCCCGAATTAACTTTTCTTGTGAAGTCAAAGCATAGGTCAAATTAGTTGTAGACTTTCGACTCAGTGCATCGGCCACCACATTAGCTTTTCCTGGATGATATTGGATTGTTAAGTCATAATCCTTCATTAGCTCTAACCACCTTCTTTGCCTCATATTCAATTCCCGCTGTGTAAACAGATATTTCAAACTCTTGTGATCAGTATAAATTTCACATTTTTCCCCATAGAGATAATGCCTCCAAATCTTCAAGGCAAAAATCACTGCCGCTAACTCAAGATCATGTGTTGGGTAATTTGCCTCATGTGGCCTTAATTGTCGTGAAGCATATGCAATCACTTTGTTATTTTGCATTAAAACACAGCCTAAACCTCGATAAGAAGCATCACTGTATATCACAAACCCCTCAGTACCAGAAGGAATAGTCAATATAGGTGCCGTCATCAAACGAGTCTTCAATTCAACAAAACTTTCTTCACACTCTAGACTCCAAACAAAAGGAACATCTTTTCGCATAAGTTGTGTCATTGGCATCGCAATTCTTGAAAAATTTTCCACGAACCTTCGGTAATATCCAGCTAGTCCTAAGAAGCTTCGTACCTCTGGCACACTTGTTGGCGATTTCCAATTGGCTACAGCTTCAATTTTCTGTGGATCCACTGATACCCCCTCATTTGAAATTACGTGCCCCAAAAATGCTATCTCAGTTAACCAGAATTGACATTTCTTCAACTTCCCGAATAGCTTCTTTTCACGAAGTCGCTGTAGAACCAACCGTAGATGCCTCTCGTGATCTTGTACACTCTTGGAATATATTAAAATATCATCTATGAAGACAATTACAAACTCATCTAGATAGTCTTTAAACACTCGATTCATCAAATCCATAAATGTTGCCGGTGCGTTTGTAACCCCAAAAGGCATAACAAGAAATTCATAATGACCATAACGGGTCCTGAATGCTGTCTTCTCCACGTCTTCTTCTTTGACCTTTAACTGGTGATAACCCGATCGCAAATCAATCTTAGAAAAGACCTGGGCACCTTGAAGTTGATCAAACAAGTCATCAATTCTAGGCAACGGATATTTGTTCTTGATAGTTAACTTGTTGAGTTCTCGATAATCGATACACATTCTCATCGTCCCATCCTTCTTCTTGACAAACAAGATTGGTGCACCCCACGGCGATACACTAGGTCGAATGAATCCTTTATCTAGAAGATCTTGCAACTGAATCTTCAATTCTTTCAACTCCACTGGTGCCATTCTGTACGGTGTTTTCGATACTGGCTGAGACCCCGAGGCTACTTCAATAGTAAATTCAATCTCTCGCTCAACTAGTACATCAGGTAGATCTTCAGGAAAGACATCTGGGAACTCTCGTACAATTGAAATGTCTTCTACCTTAGTCCCTGTGACCCGTGTGTCAATTATTGAACATAAGAACCCCCGACAACCTTGTTTCAACAACTTGCCTGCTCGGATTACTGAAACCAAATATGGCGGTGCTACCACACTAGTTCCCTGAAAACTAAACTCCCCTTGCCCCATTGGTCGAAAAGTAACTCTTTTCTGTTCACAATCGATAGTAGCTTGGTTGGCGGATAACCAGTCCATTCGCAAAATTACGTCAAAATAATTAACGGCCAATGGAATTAAATTCACTGTCAAAACCCTATCATTTACCCTGATTTCACATGCTTTGAATATTGATGAAGTCACCATAGGTTTACTCAGGGGTAACGATATCGACAAATCAAACCCTAAAGGTTTTGACATGCTGTTTAAGTGTCTAACAAATTCATGCGCAACAAAAGAATGTGTTGACCCTGAATCTATTAAAACATACGCCGGGTGTGAGCAAATGAGTAATGTACCTGATACCACGGAATCAGTAGCTACAGCATCCCCCGGTGTTAGTCGAAAATATCTTCCTTGTCTTTGTTCAGGGCCTTTCCCTTTATCCATATTTGTCCCTGGTTTTGTCGCAGTTGAAGGTACAGAACTTGTCCCTTGTTGTTGTCTTGTTGGGCAATATTTTGCTTGATGTCCAGGCTGTCCACATTCGAAACATTTTCCTCTCATGTCTGGATTGATACTCCCCGTACTCCGAGTTCGAGCTTGTGGGCAATTTCTTGCTATATGTCCCTTCTGCTTACAGATATTGCACACTAGTGTCAGGTGGCATACTCCCCAATGCTGACGATTACACGTTGGACATAGTGGACGACTTTCCCCAGAAAAAGAACTTCCCTTTTGAACTGCTGAGCTAAAACTAGAACCTCGTGCGAACGGCTTCTTAAAGAAAGCTTGTCCTTTACTTTTTCCCTCAGCTGGTCGCTTATTTTGTTGGCTCTGTTTGTACTTGTCAATATCTCTTTCTGCTATCAAGGCAACATCTTGTACATCAGCCACTTTTCGAAGTTGGTGTGTATCAACTCGGCTTCTAATGTTATCCCGTAGTCCCTCTTCAAATTTCCGTGCTCTATCCACTTCTCTTGGTACTGTTCGATGTGCAAATCGGAGTAAACTGTTGTACTTTGCTGCATACTCATTTACTGTCATATTTTCTTGTTGTAGATTTGCAAACTCACGGCCCAACTGTGTCTTAACGGATGCTGGAAAGTATCGCTTGTAGAAGACCTTTACAAATCTGTCCCACGTCTCTGGTGCCCCTTGTTCAATCACATTTACCCACCAGTTCTGGGCTTCACCTTTCAAAGTATCAGTAGCACACATTATTTTCTCCCCATCTGTACACTCCACCGCCCGAAAGATACGTTCCATATCCATTACCCAATGATCAGCTTGTGATGGATCTGGACCCCCATCAAATTGACTCGGTTTTCTTTTATAAAATTGCTCAATGACTCCCCGTTCGGCCCGTGGTTGTGGGTTTGCAGGTCTATCACCACCCATTCGATCACTTACTGCCCTTACGAAATTGCTTACCACTTCCTCTAAGTAATCCATCCTCGAATGAGGTGAACGTTCCCGATTATGATCCATTTTCTTATCTGTCAGTCAATTGACATAAATATATTGCATGCTATGCCAATATGTTATATAACAACACAGCAACAATTACTCATATGCATTCATGAAATGCATTTACATGCTCGTCATCTACGCGTACACTCAATCGTCGTCTCTCGTACCCAAGGTTCTAAGCCTATCGCTCTGATACCACTAAATGTCATGCCCCAGAACCACCCAGATGATCCTAGGATACGTGGCACGCCACCAAGGCCTTACACAAGTGATTAAAGTTCCAAAAATAAATTTAAAATAAACTTAAACTAAAGAAGCTCAACAATAATAAATAAAAAAAAAACAAAATCCTGTCTTTGCAATCAGCCAAAATAACCCTGTTTTAACAAGTAATAAATTCCCAATAATATTACCAAATCACAAGTTGAAATCAAAATTAATGCTTTAAACCATTTAGAATAAAATCAAAATCACAAACATGAGCTTCCAAGTTCAAGCAAGTGTTTTTAAATACTTTAAGAGAAATACTACATATAACAATTTACAACCAACCCAATAAATAAATCTCCAAGTTCAAACGTCCCAATCTAATAACATTAGTCATAGTAACACTATGATCAAATAATCCCAACTAACACAGTCCAACCTTAAATTACAGGAGGAGTTAAGTTACAATCCAACTAAAGTATACAGTTTAACTAGAAATATTACATAAGCTTAAACCAACCAAAGTATGACCCGTACTATAATCTAGATTAAACTGATTTATTACAACTATATTGCAAGCTTTAAACTAAAAAGCAAGTACTATTCACAAGGTTACAACAACCCCCAAAACCCATAAGCCAGCCAAGCCACATCCCAGCTTACTTCCCCGATTCCTCGCCGCGATCACCTACGATGGTTATTCAATAACCACTACAATATATAAGCTATATGCTTGTGAGCAATGCCAATCATGAACATGGATAATAAACACGCTCAATTCAACATATTACAAATAACTATAGTCTCTGGCAATTACTAGTTCACTCCCACCACTACCGGCTAGCCCGCGGCTCCACTCCCCAAGCCCACGTGACTAGTCATGACCCACGCCCTCACACGTGCAGTCCCATAGGCCTCTGGCGGCCGTGGTCGTCACCACAAAGATTACCTCATGGTGGTATAGAACTAGCAATTTCCATTGACCCAAATAGGCAACTCAACATGCTCATTTAATCATTACACCGTGCAATCACAATCAAATTGGGCCTAATTTAACCACATGGATTTTGCCCAATAATAATCTAAATAAATTAAATTACGCTAATTAGGCATGCTTTGGCATTACAATTGAACTCAACATGAAAATCATCCAAATATCAAAATTAACATCACTCACCTCTTGTGTTTCGCTCCTAATTGTGAAATTATAGCCCTACTATGAACCAGGTACAAATCCTATACAAAAATTACAAGTTATGAGCTAAAACCCTAAAATGGGTCGCGGAAAAACTATCACAGAACTCAATAAAATTAGTACCAATAGGTTAGACTCACCTCCAGGAGTCCGAATATGTAGCCTGTTTTAAAAGCCGACGTTGTTCGGCGCGTCAATCGGCGTCGGAAAGTCACCGTCAAAACTCGTGCTCGTACTTCTCCAATTTTTTTTTTAGTCGGCAAGCTACTGACCTTGAAAGAAGAAGATTTGATCTTCTTTTAATATATATTAAACATACTTTTGCATTTTTATTATGAAACCCACCACAGTTTACGAGTTTTGCGATTACGCCCCTACTAATTATGAAAATATATTAAAACTATCTCAAACCTAAATGGGTATTTGTCTATGTCTCGCATGGGTCCCATAAGTGGTCCCATATAATTAAATGAAGTTGCTAATTAACCTACTAATTGTGAAACGTGTTCAATTCGTGCTCACAAAGGTACCCCTAATTGACCCCAAAAGTGGTCACTACCTAATAACATGATATTATCAACAATAAAATAATAAATCATTTAAGCCTTAATAAACATTTAGGCACATAGGGTGTTTCACATATAATGTCCCATCTCAACTGGGACCCATCAACACACATCCCAACTTGGGATTGCCACATTGGCCATAACTGGGTTCCTAACTGGACACCCATAATCAACTTAGTGGGTCAATCCCACTCCAATAGGTGTCACATAACACATTAATTAACATTAATTCATGATTATGCATGCTAAAATAGTATTAAATGTAAACCGCGGGAGCGGGTGTCACAGTAAATTACCGTTAGTAATATGTTTCCTAGTGGCTACTTTCCGTTATTAATTTATTATTCCTAACAGAAATTGTCCGTTAATAATATTTTTACTAACAGTTTTTTCTAACAGTTTTGTATGCAAAATACTAACGGAGTTTTGTAACGGATAATGTCCGTTAGTAATGGTTTTAAACTATAAAAAAAAATAGATTTAATTTACATGCTCCCCAATTTTTATTTGCACCTAATTTACATTTCACCCACACCTTATTCACAAGCATAATAAAACACATAACAAGCTCAATCTACAACAAATATAATTAATAATGATCATAACAAAAAGAATCCAAAATACTTCCATCCATTCAAACCTAAATTAAATATCAACAATATTTTTCACATCCTTGGGTCTCTCAACATAAACTAAACCAGTACAATACCACGACTTACTCGTGCTCATGGGCACGACGTGAGGGGAAAAAATCATGCAAAAAAATGAAGCTTATAATCACGTGATTTTCTTCTTGCCCAAATCTTTGGCAAGGACCAAAATAGGCTTGCGCTTCTCAACACCCACCGGCTCTCTAAGCATTCGTACTCTTCCGTGATCAAATCCAAAATTGGTCAAGTCTCTTCTCCCTACAATACAAAACACAAATCACATTAAAAAAATAACAACAAAAAATCAATAAGATCAAATGAATTATTTGATGAAATTCGAGTACCAGATGAGGCTGCAAAATGAAAAGATAGAATAAATGGCCACCTTTTAATTCCAAGAATAACAGTAAAGCTTCTTGGTAGTAAAACTTAACATTTAATTGCACTCAGATCTAGTTTAAAAAAAAATCTCAATTAGACATGTACATGCAAGGATACATTATGATATCCTTCAAAGTAGCATAGCTCATGCAAATCACATGCAAAATAAACAACCACAAAAACAACCACAAAGGACAAATATTTAAGGCACATTTGATTCCAAGAGACATTAGAGCATAAAATAAGTATATATGAAGGACCTAACATTAATGGGTAGCCGTAGCCTTGCAAAGATTGCAGAACTCAGGATCAAGCATATAGGAAAAAAAAAAAAACACCTCAGCAGGAGAAATAACATCAGTGTTAAAAAACATCCCAAGGATGTGAAAAGGTGCATTTTGAGAATTTAGATGCAGATAAGTATAAGAGTAGCGACATAGCATTATTCTCTTTGAACTTCCAAACTATTTGTGCAAATATATGATATACTCATGTACATTTATAATCTTCTCGTTAACTTTCGCAAGTTCATTCTGTTGGTAAGCTTGGAGCTTGGTTCCTTCTGATGTGTACATGGTAACTTTATGCACACGTAGGATGTGAATTATCACTGATAGACTGAGTTCGCCTGTAAAGCTGACATATTTCTTGAATTTTGCTCGATTCACAAACATTAATTTGTCAAGTTGGTGATTTAATGGAATTTATTTGCTCAAAGTTTATTAGTTTGGTATGCTGACATTCCTTCCTATTTTTGCTTCAAAAAATTTATTTTTATATGAGTGGATTTTTGTGATGGAGTAGTAGACCCTTGACAATTGGAAGGTTGATGCTTCCTCCGTCATTTAAATGTAGTTGACATGGTGCATGTTCACATTGCCAGGAGACACATTTTCATCTTTACGTAGTTTTGTATTTTTTTTTTTTTTTATAATAAGGCTGGAGTGCTGGACAGTTTTGGGTTGGTTGACCTTGACCAGCATAATTTCCAATGTATGTAGAATTAGATTGCAATGTTTCATAATCAACCATTTTTCTTTTTATGGTTTATTCATTTGATCCTCTTGGAATTCCCTCGACAATTGTTTTAATATCACACATTTGTAGACATTGATTGGTTTCCTGGACAAACCTGTTCCCTTACCAGGTTTTAAAGATTATCTGACTGGGTTTGTTATTGGTCTAAATCTCTGGGAACCGCCACCCAACTTTACAGTTAGTTGGTTGGGTCTAAACTCTAGGAGTATATGCACAATTACAAATAGAGAGCTATGTGCTCATAGTTATTGTACTAGCTATAGTCTGATGCCCTATGCAAAGATGGTAGTTGCTGATATGTCACATGGATCCTGTGTAGTGTGGCTTCTTCTGATTCTTTTTTTGGTTAAGAATTTGGTGTTTTGACCAAAAAAATAGAAAAACTCAATATTTAAAAAGGGGCAGCGGCCATTGTTGTCACATTATGTTTTTGCTAATCGCAATTTCGATGTTGATACGAAATGCCCTTTATTTACTATCATTATTTGAGGTGATGAGATGTGGATGGCCAAAACAGCTTATCAAAATGGGAAAGAAATGTTGATTCTATGGGAAAGAAATGCTTATCAAACATTGAAACGGACCATATGTTAATACAAAACATTTTAATATGAAGCATAAAATTGTTTAAAGCCCTATTGATCAACATTTACTTTAAACATCACAAAACAAATTGTCAATTTTGTTCAATTAAGCTATGCCTAAGCTAAATTATACTAAGCCATAATGTCCTGAGCCACAAAGTCCTGAGGAAACGGATTAACCTCAGCAATTTCAAACTCATTGAAGATTACTGATACCATCACTTCTAGCCTAAGGTCCTCATCGATGTCTTCAGGGTGATTCCCCTCAGGTTACTCACTGCATAGACATTTAGTGGAGAACTCACCATAACAACCTGGTGGGATCGTACCGTTTGACCTAATCTAGTGGCATGGCGATTAACTACAGGAAGTCTCTCTAAACTATTAAGATGAAAACGTAATGAATGAAGATACACCAAGCCCTGTGTATATGATTGTATCATAATTCGATGATCCTCTGCTCTGTGAGCGTTTAGTGCCCCTTCAGCAACCTGAAGATCTTCTACGGTGGCGGGGTCTAGAAATTCTGGGTCTATATCCATTTGACCTACAAAAAATAGATATATGTAACTATAGCAGAATAGAGAGAGTGAATGAGTGAAGAATAGGGAGGGACCATAGGGTTTCAGGCTTCTTAAGAAGCACCAGTGTTGCGCCTTTACACTCCGTTTGGTTTGATTTTGAAATAGAAATGAAAAGAAAAGAAAAGAATAGAATAGAATTGGAATTCTAGTTTTCCTGTTTGGTTTGAAATAGAATTCAATTCAATTCTACTCAATTCTATTCAATTTTGTGTTTGGTTTAAAGCTGGAAATGAATTCAATGTTATTTCTCAAATTACCCTATGTTATAACATCAAACATTCAATCCCAAATCCCTAATCTGTACGTATAAAGATGAGAGGAGATTGAGATTCCGTATATATATATATGTATGTATCAAACATTCAATCCCAAATCCCCAATCTGTATATATAAAGATGAGAGGAGATTGAGATTCCGTATATATATATATGTATGTATAACTGTGTATATACATATATATATATATAACTATGTATATACATATATGTATACAGAAATCTGTTTATATATGTATATATAGAAATCTGTGTGTATGTATATATACACAGACGAGAGAGAGAGAGAGAGAGAGAGAGAGAGAGAGAGAGAGAGAGAGAGAGAGAACTTGGTTCGCAGAATCGCAGGTGAGAGAAAGACGAGTATCTGTTACTCAATTACTACTGATTGGTGTATATATACATATAGCATAGAGTCATATATATACAGAAAGGGAGAGATTTGGTAACTAACGTGTTGTGTGGAGCTTTGGAGAGGAAGGAGACGATGAACAGATTCAAAAAGAGACAGAAAACCAGGTTCTTTCTTCTTCTTCTTCTTCTTCTTCTTCTTCTTCTTCTTCTTCTTCTTTGCGCTCTCTCTCTCTCTCTCCTCTCTCTCTCTCTGCAGCGGCTTTTGAAGTAAAAGGAGATGAAAACCCTAGAATGGCAATGAGCCGTTTCCATATTAAATGGAAGGGTAAATTTCAGAAACACCCTATACTATGCCCCTTTTTTATTAATACCCCCTGAAGTTTAAAATTGAACAATGTGACCCCCTCATCTATCTGAAGGGCTTGGAAACACTAACACCGTCAACAGCACAGTGAAATGACTTAAATGCCCCTCATATTTCTCTCAAATCCTAACCCATTTCTCTAAACCCTCATTTCCTTCAATAATCCATTTCAACAGCACGGTGATTTAGTAAGGCAGTGGTGGCTGGTGATGACTGTGGTGGTCGTTGTGGTGATTTGGATGGTGTAGCAACTGTGAATTTCAAAACCTAAACCCTCAATTGGGAATCCCCAAATTTTGAAACCCTTAAATTCGAACCTCAAACCCAGAAATTGGAAACCTAGAGAGAGAGAGAGACAGACAGAGACAGAGAGTGAGAGAGAGAGAGAAAATAGGTGGTGCAGTGGTGGTGATTTAGGGTTGGTGGGGGCAGTGGTGGTGCGATGTGGTGATTTGGTGTGGGTGATTCGGTGGCGTGGTGGTTGTGATTGGGTGTGGGTGATGGTGAGTTGGTGGGGCAGTGGTGGTGATTTAGGGTGGGTGGGGGCAGTGGTGGTGCGGTATGGTGATTTGGTGTGGGTGATTCGGTGGCATGGTGGTGGTGATTGGGTGTGGGTGATGGTGAGTTGGTGGGGCAGTGGTGGTGATTTGGGGTAGGTGGGGCAAGTGGTGGTGAGATGTGGGTGGTTCGGTGGTGTGGCGGTGGCAATTGGGTGGTATGGTGGTGGTGATTCGTTCAAGAGTGGTATGATGGCTGATGGTTGTGATTTGGTTCCAAGGGTGGTGTGGTGGCTGGTGATGGTCATGGTGGAGATTTGGGTGATGGTCGGTGGTGGTCATATTGGAGATTTGGCGGTGGCAATTTGTGGTATAGTCGGATGAAGGGTTAAAAAGCCTCAAACCCATTTTAGTTGAGAGAGAGAGAAAGTGTGTGTATTAGTTTTAGAGAGAGAGAATAACTTACAAGGGCAATTTGGTCAAATAAGGGCAAAATATATGGCATGTGCTTGGCACAAGCTATTTTCTGTTTGTTTTTTCACAGTCAATAGACGGAAGGGTGGAAAGCGTCAAGTACACATACCCTAGGGGGTGGATTTGTCGGGTAAAATTGTTCAGGGGGTATTAGTAAAAAAGGGTCATAGTACAGGGCAGGGGCGGAACCAGGAATTTGGCCCAAGGGGGCTATCTTTTACGTATTACAGTACTTAAGTAGACTTTTCATATTTGACGATAAAAGAGATACAGAGAAGTGGAGAAAACACATAAATATGCACTTTTTTACTAGCTACTCGATCAATAATCTGCATAATTCTTCGAAGTACAGTTTTTTTTCTCGAGAAACTTTATAATTCTTGAATAATTTTGATGAAGGCCACCCTATTTATAAATAATAGTTAGTACGATCAATGGCCAAGATTTATATAAGGGGCGATCATCCAATGGAATAGAAACTCATGATAATATTTTAGAAGTTTTGGACCTCATAATAAAGTAATCTTTCTAGAAGGTCACCCTACTTATAATAAATATTATGTACAAGTCTCTAAAAGACTCTAGAGAATCCAATGATTTCCTTTAAGTCTAGGGAGTTCTGAGCATTATGTACAAGTTAATGTAAAACTACCTACAGCAAAATAAAAGTTCCTTAATTTTTTTTTTTTTTTCAGATAGAGAGAATTCCCTAATTTAATTACCATAACACAACCCCTAAACCTTTTTGGTGGTCAGGATAATAGGCATATAACTTTTATCCGACATTTGGTGGTGCCACCAGATATGATAAAATAGTTCTGAACTTGGTTTTTATCTCATGGAGAGTGCAATAACTCTAACCCATAGAAGGGGGAATATTAGGTGAGATTATAAGTTTGAGATAACTTATTGGGACAAAAAGACTTTTTTCATTTTCAATTTTTTTTTCTTTTTTTTTTTTAAAGATCCAATTTTTTCCCTTCAGATCTACTTTTTTTTTTTTTTTTTTTTTAAATCTCTTTTTTTCTTCAGGATAATAATTTAGTTATTATCTGGAATATATATCTGGGCACGTTCCAAACACAGGACAACATAACAACTTATCACACGGAATTACTATCCTATCTGATCATGCCTTATCATGTCCTATCTGCCAGATTTATCCGGCTTGCCAAACGAGGCCTAATAGAATAGGGACTTAATTAAATTTTTAGGGGGACTTAACTTAAATATAACTTTCTTTTACAGAGTATATAAAGAATTTTCTAAAACTTAGCCCCCCCTTGCCCTTATATAGATCCGCCCCTGGTACAGGGGGTGTTTTTGAAATTTACCCTAAATGGAAATAAAAAAACTTAAGGGTAAATTATGTAAACACCCGTAGCCGTAGCCTTGCAATGATTGCAGAACTCAGCATCATCACAAAACCACAATTTTTTTAGGTTTCAAACTTATCAGTGTTAAAAAACATCCCAATCTCTGTTAAAATATCAGTGCATCATTACACACACATCAAAGATGGTTTCTCTGAGTTATAAACTATCATAACTTGCTGTTAAAGTACTTGGTTTTCTTAAGGGCTATATATTGACTTAAATATATATGAACAGTCAGGTTATAAAGAGGGCGCTCTCTTTTTATTAAAGAGAGGACCTCTGTTTTGGCCGTCGGATCGTGTTTTCATTAATGGCAGTTTTGTCATTTCACGGTTTTTAAACACAATTCAATGGCCAAAATAGAGGTCCTCTCTTTAATAAAGAAAGGTGGCCCTCTTTAGAGAATCTTTGTATATATGAATTGGTACAACTATCCAATAGCTAAGAGAATCATATATAGTGTAATTCATTTACTAATGATTTACTCAATAGCTTCAGATTTATGTTCTTGGACTTAAAATTATATGGCTGTAAAAAAAAAAATGCAGTGAATTTTTTTGGTTAAAAGGAAAAAAGAAAAAGAAAAGAAGGGTACAAATATTGAAGCAATTAACTGATCAAGGATAAACTAAACAGAAACTATGGTAAACTAAAAGCAATTAAAATTCCTTAGGTAAATAGAATTCTCAATCAACTCCAGAAGAATGTTATACAAACCAACAAAAAGTCCAAAATCAGCCACCAATGAATGTAGCCCATGAGTCAGCCACCAATGAATTCTCAATCTCTACAATGAGATACCCGAAGCCAACAAAAGAATAGTACCAAAACCACACAATCAGCAATCAGCCACCAAAGTCTACCAAACTAGAAAATAAACTTTAGAAGTCCATGAACGAAGCTATAGGGTAATAAGCCAAATTAACTTGATAATTAATTCTTCTCATATTTTTTTATTATCCTTATGTTGTCTCTAATATATTTCTTTTTTCTCTAATTGTTTCAGCAATTCTTTGAAGAGGGTTTTAATAGGATCCGTCCCACATGCAGGTATAGTTGTATACCTGTTTGTTTCAAATTTGAGTTTTAATGTCTTCAATAGTTTAATATTCAAAAGTAGTAGTAAAATGAACTACTCAAATGTTTGAAAACAGCAAGGCACACTTAAGTTTTAGAAAGCATGACAAATTCAAATACCTCACTAACTTCAGGAAATAGATTAATTTACACATCAAATCTCACATCAATTCTCAAGTGAATAGTATTTTCCTTCATAAATTGCACAACTTATCAAACAAGTAATAATTGATCAATTCTAGCAACTCATTAAGCCAAATTAGCAATAGAAAAGGCAAATTAAAGGAAAAAGAAATAACAAATAATTCAAATTATTGTGACAAGGCAAGAATCATGCCTTCATTCCATTCAATCAATGGAAGTGACTCAAACTAACACATAATCAAAGCATAAATGGGCCAAGGTGGTCCAAGTCCAATAATTCGGAATTCTGATACCAATCTGATTGCAATCTTCAAATGCAATTGGTTCAGCGACATAATACACAACACAAAATATATATATATATATATATATATGATTACATGAGAGGAGAAGAAGAAGTACCAAATTCAGGAAAAAATGAGCAGTTGTTCAAATTGATCTTATTGAAATTTTGATTAGAACTAAAACAAATGGACAAAGCAAATATTTCAGAGTTTAAACAGAAAAACGAAACCAGGGAAAGATTAAAAGCAAGAGAGAAAGGCAGGGTAATGCTTTTGTAAATAAATATGCACACAAGCATACGAGTTGGGTATAGGTTCATTACCTGGCGGAATAACCCAACGGATCGCCGAACAGTGTTGTTACGACCCCAACGTCTTCACCCATGAACTGCTGCTCCTTGTTAGCCTCCGTGTACTCTCTTGCACTTCACATAAGTCGTCGAAGACGCTACTAGAGCGGTCTCCATCAATGTCACGTGCTAAATCCCATGGCTCCAATGGTGATGACCTTAGAGAGAGAAAATCGTGAGAGAGAGAGAGAGAGAGGCTGGCTGAAAATTATCTAGGATGTGTACATATGTGTGATATATATCATATATATATACACACACACATTCACCAAACCCTAGGGCTCCAAGTGCCAAGGCCCATTGGACCCGGTCCAATGTATATGGGTTACATCTCCCACTCACCCACAGAGGGCTAGTACTAAAACCAATCTCTCGAAACAGAACTTCTCATATCTTCATACAGGGAAATCGAACGTGCGACCTTACGAAAAGAAAGTACAGTGACAGGAATATAATGGCAAATCATCACCATAACCAGCAAGACACATCACTCGGAAGCTTCTCGTGTATGCCTTAGACAATTCAACCACACCGGACACAGCATTCTCAATCCCTCGGTGAAACGAAGTGCTACACCACCTCAATATAATGTACTCATGACATTAGTAACAAAATACGATTGTTGCAGGTCTGCTAATGAGTCACAAAAGATATGGTGTGTTATTGAATGGTCTTCCCTGGGCCCACATGTCAATCCGACTAACTTGACTGCTTGCCCAGACACACCCCATAGAACGAAATTATCTCTTCGTCCTAGGATAGCATGCTAAAGTAGCTGTCATCAAGTGTCCTCTTCATGACATAGTCTCAAGTCATGAAGGCAACCAGTTTGTAGGATAACCAATGTCTTGGATATGCTACGTGGCTCACATAGCAATGAAGGAATCCATTCACTGCTCCACAATCAATCGCAAAAGCACAAATGTATGTTATGGTGCTCTTCCATAAAAATGGGCACGTCACTCTGTGTTTGGAAAAATAAGTAACGCCATACGAATTTTAGTTTAGACGTTACACAAGAACGTCTAACCTGAGTTTTTCGGCATAGTCGCCACTCCTAGCGCCCGTATGAAAACTCACATTTGGCGATAAACAGACTATATAAAGTCGTTGGATCTCTCTATGTTCGACCAAATATAAAGGTCTCATCTTAGCTCCATCTAAGGCGACATATAGAAATAATAAGGGTTTATATCTAGCTCGCTGTTCTTACACTGCATAGATATAAGTGTTCAAGCTCGCTTTCCAAGCGCTTTGGACACACATGTCCTAGCTAGCTATCTAAGCGCCATGAACACAAATGTCTCATCTTGCTCGCTATCTAAGTGCCATGGATTCACACGTCCTAGTTCGCTATCTCGGCGCCAAGGTAAATCACCCATGTGAGCAGGTCGATTCAAAGCTCGGTGACATATTAGAAATGTGCATTCATTCCATTCATATAACAAATATATATGTACGGAAACTAAATAGCTTATTATTAACTAATAATAAAACTTAAGTAATAATGTCAATGCTACAATAAAATGTCTAAGCACATCAAATCCCCAAAGTGGAGACGTGCCTTAAGATAGCTTCCCTTTGCGCAAACTGTATCTCAAATGTGATAAAAGGAATGTCTACGTGCTAGAATGGTTTTTGAGATCTTTTGCATATGCTTAGGCTTAAGTGCCATCACCATAGATTAGCACAACCTCATTACTATGAGGTGAAGAGCCTAGCCACTACAAAAACTCTTCAACCAAAATAGCTTCTCAAACAGCTTGTAAGCACACTACAAATTATGCTTCCATTATGGATAACATAAGGTGGAGTCCACAGTCCTGCGAACGTATCACAAGATACTCTTCACTACTCTCTAGTGATAGGACCAGGGTTGCTACAACAATGACTAATTAAACCAACCGCATAGCAGACATCTGACTGAGTACACACATTAGCATACTTCAGATTCCCTATTGCAGATGTATATAGCAAACTGGACATATATTTCTTCTTTTCATTATTCTTAAGACATTGATCTAAGGTCAGGGTGAGTCCCTTTTAGGATGTCAATGGGTAATTAAGCTTTTTATGTGAAAATGTTCAAGAACCTACATATTGTAAGTCCCTCAAGACTAACAGAAGAGCTTCTAAGAACAATATCTCACAATCTAAATTCTCAACACATAGTTGGCATTACCCATGTCCTCAATCTCAAATTAAGAGGACAACCACTCTCTAGTGGCGACAATGGAACTCATCTCATTCCCAGCTAGAAGGACGTCATCAACACATAAAGAATTAGAACATTTTTTCTTAGACCGTCACATTGTACCACTGCCTATACGATTGTTAACTTGAGATAATAAACAGATCGTTTGAGACGACACACTTTTGCGCCCATTTCTTTTGGTCACAACACCAATAAGATGATCCATATTTATCTCGTCGTCTGGTTCTCTATTGAGAAAAGAACAGTTTAAACATCCAACTAAAAAGGTTCCAAAACTAAATATGCGACGTTTGCTAGGATAAGACGAATGGAGTTAGATCTCACCCTTTGAGAGAACATGTTTCCATGGTCTATACCCTCTATGGGTACAAACTATCGCCACAAGGTGCGCCTAATACTTGTCAATTGAACCATCTGCCTTGCGTTAGATTTTGAAAACATACTTGTCTACAATAGTCTTACGAATAGGCGTAATGTCAACTAACTCCCAGACCTTATTCGTGTCCATAGAGCTCATCTCATCTGGCATAGTAACTATCCACTCAGCTTCAGCAAACAAAAAAAATGCTTCAACAAAAGAAGCAGGCTCATCCTCATCCACTTGTGAACACATTTGCACACATATGAAAATGTCTTCCTCAATTTCAAAACAGCAATATGGAACTTTTTTCTCATCACCGTATAGTGTACTACCTGAGAATCTTGAGTGCCCAGTGGTGCACTCCCACTATTTGGTGCACTCCCACTAGCGTTTAGCGGTGTACTCTCACTCGGCTGGAGACTAGTACCATTTTACAGCAATTACTAGATGTGATTCTCAATCTCCCCACCCTCACTTAAAGATGGTATGTTGTCTTCAACATCCTCTAACTCATAGAGGTTTAGATATCTCTTAGTAATACAAATCTGGGGAAGTCATTCTCAATATCATGTAGCACCATTTCTGTCATTCGTATACCCGTTTGTTCATTATACATAACATAGGCTATCGAGCTATTAGAATAACTTATAAAGGTATACTTTCTAGCTCTTGAGTGTAGTTTCTCGCACTTATGCGATGGATAGTGAACATAACCTCCTGAGCTCCACGGGCGCAAATGCTCTAAAATGAGCTTTTAACATTTCCATAGCTCATAAGGGGGTAGAAGGAACTGACTAAGAAGAGGCACTCTAGTATGTAGGCAGCAATCAATAGTACATCCCCCCAAAATAACATTAGGAGGTTGACTTGCGCCATCATAGTCCTAGCCATATCTAGGAATGTCCTATTCCTTCTTTCTGCAACACCATATTATTGTGGAGTTTCTAGAATAAGAAGTTATCTACGTATCCTCATTTCCTCACACAGTTCCCTGAACTGATTAGATAAATACTCGCGATCCTTAAATCGCACGAAATCATCAATAAAAGTGAGAAAATATGTCCACAGATATCTGAGTGAACTAGCTCTAATGCTTGAGTAGCTCTAATAGCGTTTCTAAAAGGCTTTCGGCATGATTTGCCAACTAAGCACGACTCACACATAGGTAGGTAAACCTTAGCGAGGGGGCCCAAAAGGGCTTCTCAAGCTATTGAAGTCATCCTATCACATCCTATGCGTTCAAGTCTAGCATGCCATGTCTCAAAATAAATGACTAACAGAGGAAACTAAAAAAATATTAAAATAACTCTTAAGTAGTTATCCGTAGATAACCATGTCCTAGTAACACTACCACCCAAAAATATCCATACTATTACCATCGAATTGAAAAACGTCCTCGAATGCACTCTTCTACCTTGTTAGCCTTGGGCGCACACTTGCTAGCCCCACCTTGCTTCTAGGCGGGTTTACCCTTACCATTGCGTTTAGGCCCACTGGCCTTGCGCTTACTTCTACTTATGGAAGTTGTGGTTAAGAGTGTAGGTATACGGTTTGCCTTACCTTTTTGGCGATCCGTATTCAGCTCAACATGTCAGAAAATGTCAAAAACCAAAATTTTATTATTTCCATTGTGGATCATGATTTATTTTCTATGGACCCGCGAATCAGGTAAAGAACTAATCATAGCCTGAAACTGTAGTTTTCCAGTAAAGATGTTCCGAGTAATCTGAAATCACGAATCATACCTGTCATCGACCTTAGATGTTCAGTCATTGTGTACTAGGAACGTTTCCTTTACTTTCCCAAACTTCATAACTAGATGCTTAATCTAGTAGTGAATATACCATCGAAAACAAATTCGAGCTGACCTCACAATTCTTTGGCTATTGGGTAGTATATATACTTCCCAACAAGATCATGGTGCATGCTGCTTATCACAAAGCGTGTGCTATGATCCTTCTCGAGCCAACTATTATAGGCTATTAAGGTTATAATGATGTCGGACCAGAGGCCCATTATTCGGTTCAATAGGTTGGACTATAGAATAAGTGTAAAGCTCATAAGCTCTTACTCATCCTGTAGGTGTGTTACTTTAATATGCCATATTACAAAAATTAGTCCCTTTTAAACTTGTTATCTTTGTAAAGGTTAACGAAGTGTGGTTTAAAAATATTTGAGAACATGCGCAAGGGATTGACATTATTATTTGCACATTTCATAAAGTTGTTTTAAAATCCAATTACAAATGAGTTTTCCTCTCTTTACAATTTAAGACCAAAAAATTTGCTATTTCTCATTAATCAAATCTTAATTTTGTAAATCAAGAAAAACCTTTTATAATTGATTTTTCGAAACAAACATCAATTAGATGGTACAATTACCTCTAAGATCATCCACAATAATATAAAATGCGCCATACAACAAAAAGTGCGCAAGGACCCTCACGTGGGTCCAAATTGACAACTTAGAGCTCATGTTAAGGTAATTCAAGTGTATGATGTATGAACAAAGAAAACCATCCCTTTACAAGTATGCTTTTTCAATACAAGAAATAAAACACTCGTCCTCACATTACATTTATAGCCCATAAATAGGGATACTTTGTTGATAAACACATACAAGAACAGCCTTAAACATACATCGTGAGGACATAAGCTCTATAAATTGTCAATTATTGCCCATTCATTTAAGCCAGATTAAAATATATATATATATATTAATCACATACTTCAAGCACTCATGCAGTCTTATTATAAAATGAATGGACTCATCATTCACTCCATTTAAGGAGGAGGATTAGAGTTCTCAGGTCATCCAATCACAAACAACAGTAATTAAACGTGACCTATAATGCAATGAATTTCTAAAATAATAAAATGTGCAATAAAAAGATTATTGCACAGCTCGGATAGCTCCCATAAGCTAAGTAAAATAAATGAAAAAAACTTGGATTTTTCATTAATTTTAACCCAATTTTAGGTCTTAAAACATAATTTAAAAAATCATTATGGGCTTTCAAATTAACAAATTAATTTAATATCTCGTGGAAAAATTTAAATAACTAAAAAACTGATTTTTTTATTATAAAAGGATTTTCCAAAATTTATCAAGGCCAAAAAACGTTTTGAATCAATTTAACAAAATGAATTGATCTAGTTAAACAAAATTAACTATGAGCAACTAAATTCCCCAAAATACAAAATTTTCAAGGAATTTATTCTCCAAGGATTTTCAGTGGTCTAATATGGTGTTCTAAACACCCCATATTAATGTCAAAAATTAATAATCTATTTTGGCCATTTTAAGCAATTAAATAAATGCCCATAAGCATAAATTTTTTGCTCTAAAATACCAAAACAAAAATGAGATAATTCATAAAATTTTATCAAGTCTCCAATCAGTGTTCAAAAAACACCAACCATTAAATTCAAGAATTAACAACTTTAATTGGTTATATTTTAAGCAATTAATATTGCGTACTCAACACAATATATATGCTCTAAAATATGTCCCAAAGAGCGAGAAAATACACGAAAATAATTTTCTCAAGCTACCACAAGTGTTCTAAACACAATGTATTAATTCCATGAACTAATAATCGATAAAAATATTTTAAGCAATTAATACGTGTACAAAAATACATAATTATATGCTCTAAAATATTAATATGATTTAGATAATTCACCAAAAATTATCTGTGGGTCTCACAAAATTTTACATGGTCTTAAAATAGTGTCCCTTATGTCCCATATTAATTACAAAAATTAATAGCATATTTGGCTATTTTAAGCAATTAAATAAACGTTCATAAACATTAATTATATGCTCTAAAATACCATAAATACATGATAATTTACACAAAAATTATCTTAGAGTCTCTTATAGTGTACTAAACAGTCTAAACACTATATATTAATTTCAAAAATTAATATGCATTTTTGGATATTTTAAGCAATTAAAAAACACATTTAAAACATATCTTTTATGCTCTTAAATACTGAAAATAATGAAATAATTTACCGTAAAATTATTTTTGGTCCCACATAGTGTCCATAGGATAGGAAAAAAAAATAATTTTTGACATTTTTTTTCTGAATTTTAAAGTAATTAAAACAGGTTTCAAACATTAAAAACTATTTATTTTAATAACAAAAACTGTTTTAAATACAAAATAAATAAATAATTTTTTGGAATATTTTAATAAAATATATATTAAAATAGTACAAGTCAAGAGGGACCCACATTTGCCGGAGTGGGACCCACACAGTCATCGGAGTCGCCGCACGCGCCAAACGCACAGCCTATGCGAGTGGGCTTGGCCTCCTACGCATCCCAGGGCATGCAGCCCTTTCATGCGTCGTGGGCTGCGCATGCAAGCCATGCACCACCTTAGGGTTTAGCTGCGGCCACCTGACCACCACCAACATGGTCATCTTGGCGTGGGCTTTCCACTGTTCCATCCAAGAGGAACGCGTATGGGTAGAAACCTGGTGTGGACCTCCCTCACACGCCACCAGCCACGACTGAGCAAGCATTAAGATGCCTGGTTCATCTTTGCTGATGAACCCTAAATCGCAGCAAATGGACTGCGCGATAGGGACTTTGCATGGCTATATCTATCATGAATTTAATCCAAATGCTTCATATAATACATGGTTGTAAAGCCAACATGGAGTAGATTGAGATTAAGCCAAAAAACAACATCATTGGATGAGTAAATCTTCCAGAAAGTGAGGGCAAAGTTTAAAAAAAAATCGATTTTACATACCCAGAAAATTAGGGTTTTAGATTTCTCTTTCATAAGAGATAATCAGTCCATGGGACTTTATGGGGGTACTCTAGAGACTATTAGGAACACAACCATGTAAAAATTTTGGACCATATTAGACCTACTATAAAATCAAAATTTCAAAGTTTTGATAAAAGCTTGCTTGAAGCTTTAATGGCAATTCGATTTGGATATGTAAGGGCGAACAAACAACCTATAGGCTCTGATACCAATGTAAATAAATATGCACGCAAGCATACGAGTTGGGTATAAGTTCATTACCTAGCGGAATAACCCAACGGATCGCCGAACGGTGTTGTTACGAGGCTGATGTCTTCACCCATGAACTACTGCTCCTTGTTAGCCTCCGTGTACTCTCTTGTGCTTCGCATAAGTCGTGGAAGATGCTGCTAGAGCAGTCTCTGTCAATGTCACGTGCTAAATCCCATGGCTCCAATGGTGATGGCCTTAGAGAGAAAATTGTGAGTTCGCGCGCGCGCGCGAGAGAGAGAGAGAGAGAGAGAGAGAGAGAGAGAGAGAGAGAGAGAGAGAGATGCTGGCTGAAAATGATCTAGGATGTGTACATATGTGTGATATATATCATATATATACACACACACACACATTCACCAAACCCTAGGGCTCCAAAAGCCAAGGCCCATTGGACCCGGTCCAATGTATGTGGGTTCCCATATGGCCCACATATTTCTTACAACTATAATAAAAAACATGTAGATATAAACATTTATAAATGGATAAATTTTCAGAGTAATGCTATAGTGCTTCCTGAATGATAGATAAATAGAGCTATAACAGTTATATTACTAAAAGGCAACTTACCCCCAAAAATATACTACAAAAATCCGTATGACATTGCATAATCTAATCAAAGAATGGTAAACCTTCAAACTTGAAGAGATTCGTGAGGTGAAACTCTATCAAAGCAACCTTAAATGTTTTGAGTAAGTTTTTACTATAATAGAAATCATACAACAATAATTAGGTTTTTTCAAACATACAAACCAAAGCAAAGCTTAAAAAAAAAAAACAATAATTAGAACTCATAAACTGAAAACCCTAAATACACAAAGAGAAAGATCAATCAATATAGAGAAAGGGGTAAGAAGAAGAAGGAGTCGTAGCTACTGACTGATGGTGCTTGGCAGTAATGTTGTCGGTGATCGCGGTGGTATGCCGGTACAGAGTCGGAGCGTGAGGGTTGTGAGGATGTGGGGTGCAGGTGAGGGTGAGGAAGATTAAAACTTACAAATTAAATCTGTGGAGTCCTAAATTTCCATTCAACTAAGCCTAAGACAGATTGGGAGGAAACAATTGCTGGATTTTGAAGATCTTATGCAATGGAAATCCAATCAAGATGCACGCATGCATGCACACACACACACATACACAGATATATACATAGAGAAAGAGAGGGAGAGGGAGAACTAGGGTTAAATATATATATATATGCACACACACACACACACACATATATATATACATATGTACCTGAAGAACAGGGCAAAGCAAATCTGAGCAGAGCAGATTCGATGGAGAAATATTGCCGGCGAAAAAGTAGCAGTGGCAGAGAAGCAGAAGCAGAAGTAGCAGCAATAGTGGATGCGACGTGAGACGGAGAAAGAGAGAGGGAGAAGGAGAGAGAGGGAAAAAGAGGAGTGGGAGAAGAGAAGGAGGGGGCTGAGCATAGAGGGATTTGACCTAGAGGGACTTTGTTTTGTTTGCCTCCCGTTTTCTTCTCTTCTTTTTCTTTCTTTCTTTCTTTTTTATTTTATCTACTCAATTTGTTATGATCATTTTAACTCTGGCAAAAAATTGTAATTGATAATATCCGTTAGTATTGTTTTCTATAACTGTTAGAATAATAAGAAATATACATTAAAACATTGAAAAGTATATTACTAATGGAAAAGTAAGATTCCTAACGGTAATTTACAGTTACAAATTGCTAATGGTAAATTTCTGTTAGAAATCTTAAATATTGTCCGTTAGAAATTTGGCTATTTGGTGTAGTGAGTTACAAACGAGTTTCACCATTTCTAATTCACAGTGTATTGCATATTCAATCTAGATATCACATCATAAACGAGTCTGGGCTCACTATTATATTTTGGATTGAAGATTCTGCGGGTATTGAATTTTACAATGCACCTAGTTCATTTTTATACTGCAATTGGTTTTTTAGGGTGAAATTTTACACTGCAACTGGTTCATTAGTGTGAAATTTTACACTGCAACTGGTTCATTTTACATTGCAACTGGTTCACTAGTGTAAAATTTTACACTACAAAATTGTTCATTTTTACAACTACGTGAAATTTCACACTATAATACAATGGAAAATGTGTACATTTTATTCCAACAGTGTGAAATTTGATATCTAAAATAAAAGGAGAAGAAGAAGAGTTGAGGACTGCATGTACAATAAATATGTACAGATATGTGGTTCAATGGAGAATCATCCTTTTTTTTTTTGGTGCTTAACAAGGATGAATATTATTCATAATCCAAGAATTACAACTATAAAAAGAGCCAAACCATAAAAGAACAAAAAGTAGTGGTGAAAAGCCAAATTAAGTGCGCTAAACAACCACCAAGATCAATAATGTTCTTGAAGATGTCGTTGATGAAGATTTTCATGATCTCCATGACCTTTGCTCGAGATCCCAATATCTTTGTAAAGACCCATTCCATTCAAACCCATATGCGATTAGTACCAAGAGCACCATAGAACCCCATTAGAGCCATAAATCTGTAGAAATCAATAAAGAGTTGAAAAGAAGGTTAAACCCTATCATGCAAAGAAAACAAAATTGAGGAGAGAGAGAGAGAGAGAGAGAGAGAGAGAGAGAGAGAGAGAGAGAGAGTTCTTCTCTGCCTTTGGCGCTATCATAATTTTCTAGAGAGAGAGAGAGAGAGAGAGAGAGAGAGAGGCAGTGAGAGACTATAAAATGAAATTGGAAAAGTGAAAGATGTATATATATATATATATGTATGTATGTATATATGGTGTTTAAATTTTAAAAACCCCTTGATTTTGGGTGTTTTCAAATCAAATAAGTGGGTTTGAAAGGGAATGACTCATCTAATGGGTTTAGAGGTAGTTTGGTCACCAAACAAAATATGGACCAATCACTAAATTGTTTTGAGGGCCGAGTCTATTGAAACAAAGCTATAGCAACTAGAACTTTATACTAAATGACTCTTTCAAATAATGGTTGGCCTTTGTTGACTTTGTATATTGACAACATGGATTTGTAGAGAGAATATATATGAAACACAAGTGACTACAAAACTATATAACCTGCAAAATTAGAGCATTGTAAAAAGAAAGAAAAGGAAAAACAAACCATATTAGACAACAAATTAGCAGCAAAATAAAAAATTCAGAGAATTCGTACTCATGTTCATTAAAAAGTGTAAAACGGAGCAAAAATTTGGAATAAAGAAATCTCAATTTCTTGGCTAGATATTTAATAGCAGCAGGACTTTTTGGAGCATTTTTCTATGGGTCTCCAATGGATTTCTCCCCTTTCACCTGCAAGTAGAAATCAAAATAGTTGCTACTTTCTCATTGATATATATATATATATAAATCTCTGTGTGTGTATATGAGTGTGTGTGTGTGTGTGTGTGTGTAATATATATTGTATAGATAAAAGAAAGAAAATAAACCGTGCTTCATGTTTAAAGGGAAAAAACTATCATGGTTCAAAGACTCATATTGGAAGATGGTTTGGAATTAGAAAAAGCTTTTACAGATTTTAATCACCCATTAAATTTTAATCTTTAATCACAGGCGCACACACACATACACTGAGAGAGAGAGAGAGAGAGAGAGAGAGAGAGAGAGAGAGAGAGAGAGAGAGAGGTTAAAACCAAAGAGTGAAGAATTGAACAGGAAGTAATGTTTAAAGAAGAAACTACAATTTGATTCAAAGACTTTATTGGAAGATGGTTAGGAATTGGAAAAGCTTTTACATATATTAATTATCCCATTAAATTATAATCTTTAATTATACACAGAGATAGAAAAGATGAGCACACAAAATAGGGAGAGAAAAAGTCAGTTCATTGGACAGAAAAGGTAAAACCAAAGAGTAAAGAATTTAGTAACGTTAGCATAGATTGGTTAGCTTAGGAGTAAATGAATTAAAACTCTAAAAAGAGAATTGCAGCTACATATTGTTAACAAATTATGACATTGGAAAAGGGAAATTTTTGTCTCACCCGTCCCATAAAATACATTCATTAATGCGTAACTGATTTTGAGAATTATTATGTTGATTCATAATTGTGAATGAGTTGGACCGTGGGTCAACGATGGGTGTCAATCGAAGACACGGGGATTTAATAATCCATGAGGAATTGACGTGATTAAATGATATTTATATGATTAAATATTATTTCACTTTATTTGGTATTTATGAATAGTAAATGTATTTGTTTTGTATGTTTACTGATAGTTTAGATCATGTGCTTGATCGCTTTGGAAGATTTAATGATAACTAATATGATACGTTGCATAAAAAGTAGGTTTTCTATAAAATCCACAGAAATTGTTTTTCGAACGTAATTACGGACTCAAACGGGACTTAAACAAAAACTTTTATGAATTAGATATTTTCACTCGTGAATCGATAACTTAGACGTTTAAAGCGTTTGGGGGAATAATTGGAAGATTAGAGAACTCGGGGAGAATTAAACACAATTTTTTAGAGTTGTGCCTTTATATAGAAAAGTTCAAGATATTTTCATTTACAAATATCCTAAACCAATTTGAGAGCTTGGGAGGAAAGGGGGGGATTTTGGGAGCTTTGATCTTCACGATGCCAAACGAAGACTGTTCGTTCATTAGTTTTCAATCAAAATTATATTTTTGGATTCCTCAAGGTAAGAGCTTCATTTTGATACTTATTAGGCCTTGTTTGGCATAGATTTCAGAAAATCCTAGTTTTGGAATTTTGGAGAAAACATATGAAAACTTGTAGGTTTCACTTGTAATCGGAGATTCGGCGTAGAATTGGACTCCTAGTACTTCCCTTGAAGTTATAGGATCGTAGCTTGAGGTATGAATTCTTAACCTATGTTATATAGGAAATTTTGGATGCTTTGAATATCAAGTATGAAATTGTGATCCGAGCAAAACTCATGTGTTAATTTAGGACCGTTAATTTTACTCGCAAGTTCGTATAAAAAGCATGTTTGCATGGTTATGTGAGCATGCTGTTATGAGATTATGTTGGTCAAAAGGGAGTTTGATACAATTTCATACCATGGTAAGCTTCTCGATGTTTGAGAATTCTAGTAGCAATGACTACTTACTTGGCTTGGGAATTGGCCCTGCCAGAGCAGTTGGGTGCAATGGTTGATAAACTTTGGACTTGCCATTGGCTTCACGATTTAAGACTTAGGGCTTGCCAATATACCGGATGACTGCACATCTCTGTCCCTAGAGACTATTTATTGTGTTTTGATGATATTGAACCATGAATTGCCATATATGCATTTATTAGAATTGTACACTCAACATGTAGCTGAATAGTGAAGATTTACTCCATCGGAGGTGAGAAGAAGAAAGGAGAGAAGAAAAATGAGAGCAATGAGGTCGTGGGAGCATCCAAGCCTAAGCTCTTCTGTATATAGTGTTGTAGTTCACCTTGTATTGTAAATGAACCGTAAGGGGAGGAACTATGTTTGTAATCTCAAAACACTTGTAGTATTTGAATGATTGTAACAAGAGTTTAAGAAGTTGGAATCATGTTTTTAACTTGGAAATCTCGAAGCGGATATGTAAGGTTGTAATATGTAGTAAATCTCTTTTGGTTATGGTTGAATTGTATCCGAACTTGTGAGTATATGGTTGGATGTTTAACTTATCAAAATGGTATTTTTGGAATGCCTTACAACGTCTTTCATGAGTTGTGGAAGTGATGATTTGATTTGGTTGAGTGAGACTTAGGCAAAATCCAACCCACTAGGAAGGATTTTGGCCAGGTTCCATTCGATCGGTCGACTACCTGCTACATGTTTATTCTTTGCTACCCAAAATTTTTAAAGGTTCTAAATAGTTCTTAGGGTGCCTTTGGAGTCCCTATTAACTAATATATATTGGTTTTGAAATATAATTAACTTTTCGATTTTATACGGATTTTACGGATTCATAGTTCAATGTTTTTCAAACGAACTTTGTTTAAAGGAGTTTCTTAATGTTCTACTTATGGTTTTCCGCTTCTATATTCTTTTTAATGAATTGGATGAGCCTCGCTGGTGTGCCACATGTCATATTTCCGCCCATAGCGGGATAGGTCGTGATAATTTTAAAGAGGCCATGTGGCATAGCTGGAAAAGAAAAAGAAAAAAAAAAGAGAGAGAAGAAGAAGAAGAAGAAAATACCATAAAATTCCACGTGGCGGCATGAGAGGAAGGTAAATAGCTTAGTTTTTAGATATAGTAATAGATAGATAGATAGATAGATAGATAGATGTGTATAAATTCTTTGTGGAAATTTGTGAACTGGCAAGATATATTAAATAGCAGAATTTAATGGTGGTCTATTAGGATACTACTATTAATGAATCTGCGTGTATAAAAATGTGCATCAATCAATCCATCTATCTATCTATATATGTAACAAAAAAACAAATTTTTTTATAAAATTTAAAAAGAAGGAAAAAAATGAGCAAAAATGGGAGAAATTGCCATGTAGGATTTTTTGTAAATGGGAGGATGGTGATGTGGTAGCTTGTAAAGCCTTGGTTTGCTTCAATCTTTATATAGATATAAATAGTCGACAACCCGTGCAATGCATGGGGAACGGATAATAATCCAAAAGAAATGAAAGTATACAGAATATTAAACTTTGAACAAAAAAGGATTAAATAATAATAAAATAGTAAATAATTATTTTTAAAAGAATTAAAAATGATAATAAAATAAAATAAATAACAATAAAGTAGCAAGCAGTACAAAGGCTACAAATTATGTTTTTCATGTTAACAATTTTGGAGACAGAAATGCCCTTAAAAATTTCAAATGGTCCAAATAAAAGGACAAATTTATGCTATATTATGACAATTTTCTACCTTCCCCTAATTCGAAAGATAAAACTGCTTTCTGCCAAACAAATTGTCATTGCACTTGATCATACCAAAAGATAACTGAAAAGAAAAGAAAATATTAAAAAGCACCCAAAAGTAATAGACTAATTCTATGGTTTCCATATTCGGTATCCAATTGTGGCTCAAATGAAAATCAAGTGATCTTGGAACCATATTTAGGAACCACGACATTACTGAATGTATTGAATACGATAGAGTTCCATTTCTTTTCTTCAACTTTTATAAACAAACGCATGCTTACATCTTATACACAGAGACACAGTTGAAACAACCCCATAAGATCCACCCTAATCCCAACACTTAGACAACAATCCTAATTGAAACAAAATAAGAAAAAGCCAAAAAATAAAATAGGATCACAATACCTTAAAGAACACCACATTGTTGCAAATTATCAAACATCTAGAAGTCCACCATTGCAATAAAACAAATCAGCCCCCAAGAATTATCCAATGTGGTGGAATCTGCCCAAGAGAAAAATTAAGGTTAGGATTTGTAATAATAAGCATTCAAATAAAAGTATAGGAAGATAGGGTTTACAATGTGCATATCTGTGCTATCAAGTATCAAATAGGAAATAAAAGTACTGATTATGCTTACAAAGTAATGGATGAGAATTGGAATAGAGAGAGTTAATTACTGGGAGAGAGAGGGTCATCTGTTGACGTCAAAAAAGAGGTCTTAATTGTTTGAATTTGGAGAGAAAGAGAGGGACAGTAGATAGAAAAAGAAGGAAAAAAAATGTAAAGAAGACATATAGTCAGAGGGAGAGAAGGTCTAGGCAATTTATAGAAAGAGAGGGTGTGTATTAAATTCTAATATATCCAATTGTGTCAATTAAAGGAGAGATTACAACTGCTTGAAAAAAGAAAAGCAAAGAACCAAAAAAAATGGAAAACATGCAAGGGGTCCACGTGGATAGGCTGAGAAAAGGTTTTTGGCTTCAGAATTTAGATATATAAATAGATAGATATAATAGATATAATAGATGATGGATACTTGGTCAAAGGCTTTTGGGTTTCCAAGAAAAGTTAGGGAATTGGAAGGCTGCAAATTAAGTGCAAAGGAAAGGTTTGGTGCATTGGTGTTGTAATTATGGGGGAAAACAACAATATGGAGAAATGACATGGCAATAAAGGAAAAAGAATGTAGAAATGACATGGAAAAAGGAAAAATATTTAAAATGCCAAGTGGTACATTGTTGAAGAGGGAATAGTTCTGCTTTATATATTCGTTATAGATAGATAGATAGATTGAGGGTGAGAGGCAAGAGCACCCTAGAAAAAGAAACGACTAAGACAAGCTACCTTTTTTTTAGCTCAATGCCCTTGTTTTGGTCAAAAATAACCTTCCTAGGCTAAAACAACTTCAAATTTCTATAACTTTTGTTCAAAAATTCCTATTTTCGCAAAATTTGATATTTTAAAATCATCAAAATGAGATCTATCAAACAAGATCAATATTGACTATGATATCTGATCATGTCAAAATCAAGTATATATTACCCTATTAAAAAAATAGCATTGGAAAGTAGGGTGTCGAGTCCACGGGGATTTTTACTGAATACGAAAAGTGGCAAGGAATTTATTAACAAATGGCTAAAATGCGTGGGTTTTTGACTGATTAACCTCTATAGAGGGTGCTTTGACTGATTATCTCATGACCCATCCCACTACGCATAGAAATAGGACATGTGGCATGCCATCAAGGCTCATCCAAAGTAATACTGGAACACCCGCTCCCTCTATTTAGCATGCATATTATTATTTTTATTAATGGTGTGATTACTTGTGCTATGTGAGTATTAACTCACTAAGATGTTTGGGGTTGTCCAGTTTGGAGCCCAGAGATAAGCCAAGTGGCAGTCCCAGTTTGGGACAACTATGATAGGTCCCCGTGTGATGGGACAGAAATGGAAAATATGAAGGATTTAGGTTTCGAAAAACTTTAAATCATGCACAGCTGACAATATAGTTTATAAAACTAATTGGTAGCCTGGATCTACTACTTATCAACTCTATAGATGCGTATAAACAAGAGGGAGAAGAACGTATACCTCAGGTCTTAAACCCAATTCTGATTTTCTTCTTTCTTAATGGTACAACAACATCCACTAGGTTGTCTTCACTCTTATGACTCCTATAGATGCTTGCTAGAAAGACTATGGGTTGGTGGGAACCCTAATGGAGAAGATAAAAAAGGCTTGGGAACTCTAAAATAGTTTTTACAGCTTCTGGTATAATAAAATGACAAACTCTGATTTCTGAATGCAGCTGCCCTATTTATAGATTCCCAAAACCGACCTTATTTTCAACAGATCGAAGTGTATTCAATCGATCGAACATTTGATCGATTGAACAACTTTCGATCGATCGAACTTGCCATGACTTCAATCGATCGAGACTACTTCGATCGATCGAACTTGTCTTGACAAGATCCTCATGTGCCTTTCCATGCATCCTAGCGAAGCTAAGAGTGGGACCTCCTAGGCTCTTTATTGTTGGCTTAGACCAGTTGTTAATTCCCATGACCAAACTCTTTGTTCAGCAAACTAATCAACTGATCAGTTAACGTTTACTCCACTACAAATCGATAAATGAACTCCAACACAAAAGAACATATCCGAAGCGATAACTAGACTTGTATGGTGTACTAATGTCCTTCTACCGTCAGCATTCATAATCATATTCAGGTAGTCAGATAACAGTTACTGTCAACCTGAACAATGATTACATCATCCATTCCTTGAGTCCCATTCACCTCTAATGATTACCAAACATATTGATAACTACTTATCAACAAGATTGCAGTTCTCAGTAATCAACTTGGTGACATTCTCAAGAGAATGCTTACTCTTTATCAGAGGGTAGATTCTATCTTGACAATATATGTTCACAACCCTATGAATATGACATATATACCCAAGATACCCAGGTGTTGATCTTTAAGACCTCACTGATTGCTAAGTCAAAGCACCCATATCCATAGACTGTGTTCATAATCGTCTGAAGATTGAGAACACATACCTTATACAAGTTATAAGTTCCTATCGACTATTGACAGTTTTAAGTGTCAATAGGAAAGCTCAGGTCCGTCAATGCACTATAAGCACTAGAATTTTAACTAAAAGATGTACTATAGTGATTGAGATTCATCACTCCATCCAATGGTAGTTAATCATGCTACAGTGTAAACCTGATGAGATATCTAGTCTCATCATCCACTGTGACAAATTCTAAGTATATGAATAATAATTCGTATCTCAATTGTATGTATCTCATACATACACGAATTACTTACTATGATATTTAAGGATTATCAATCATCTCATGAAATAAACATACACAATAAAATGTAAAGCTGATATCCATATATTAAAATGTCAATGTCCAGACATAAAGTAATGGTTTGAGGGCACAAACCCAACAAAATAATCCTTATGTGCTTGACTATTTATTAAGGCATATGTGAATGTTTTATTATGTTGTTTTTATGACATGTTAATTGTTAAAGATCACTCATATGGTCAGTTAGGGATACCTTGTGAGGAGGAATTGGACACGGTGCATAACATGTAGGTTAATTAGCAACTTCATAATATTATATGGGACCACTTATGGGACCCAAACTTCACACCTATTTAAGTTTGGGATAAATTTAATAAGTTTTAGAACTCATAGGGGTGTATTTGTAACACACCAAAACTTGTGGGGGTAATAGTAATAACAATGCTTTGGTGGAGGACATGTTAGTTGACATGTGTCATTAAAGACACATGTCTTCATGTTTTCTATTACACCATTTTGTGAGGATGAGAGTTTTACAGAGAGAATTTCGAGAGTTTCGACGACGACGACGACGACGACGGCGACGGTGACGTTTTCGGCGTCGATTAATGCGCGGACTCCTGGAGGTGAGTCTAATGTAGTGGTATAAATCTTATTACATTTTGAGACAGTTTTTTTGTGCCCCAATTTGGGAATTTAGCTCATAACTTGTAATCTGTATGTAGGAATCGCACCTGAAAATTACTAGGCTCATAATTCTGTTATTAGGAGCGAAATCTCCGAGGTGAGTGGCAATAATTATGAAAATTAGATAATTCCTTGTTTGAGATTATCTTTGTGATGATTTGCATGTCTATTTGTATAAAATTAGCATGTTTAGTTATTATTGGGCAAACCCACATGGTTAATGAGACCCATGTGCTTAGCAATAGCATGGTGTGATGAATTATTTGAGCATGCTGAGTTGTATATTTAGGTCAACGGGAAACTTGTACTTGCCATCGAAATGATGAGACCAGATGTCAAAGTTGGCCATGAGGTTGCACGGTTGAAAGGAAGAGGTGTGGATCTCAGTTAGTCGCGCGGACTAATGGAGTAGTCGCGGGCTAACGTGAAAGGGTGGCCGGTATTTGCGTTCTCGGAGACCATATATAGAAAATATGAGATTGAGCATGTCTATTATTCATATTTATAATTGTTGGCATTCACCATCATATAGCTGATATATTGTAGTGGTTATTGAATAACCATTGTAGGTGATAAAGGCAAGTTGGCAAATGAATGAGGAAATGAAATTCGGTAAAGATTTGGCAAGAAACGTGGGTTTTGGGAATGGTTGTAAATGTGTGGTTAGCCTATAACATTTTCTAGGAACTTGTAATATGGAGAAGACTTGTGGATGTTCACTTTTAACTCATGTTTGACAGGTTAAGTTGTAGAGTGGATTCTAGACTTCGTAATTTTCTAGTTTTGTAAGTGGAAATTGTTTTATGTTTCACTGGTTTCCTATCTGGGTTTAAACTCTGTAATTACTTTGATTGAGTAACTCATGGGTGTTGTAAAATGGTTGTAATTTATTTCCACAAGTTGTGGGTGTTAGATTTAGGTTGTTTTTTTTTTTATCAAGTGTTAAGTATGTTTGTTTGGTTTTAGCTTGTAAACAGGGGTTTTTGCAGTTTTGTATTCTGTATAGACACCCCGATTTTGATCAGCCGTCGAATTTAGGAGAGTGTTACCTCTTAGTTCGATGATGACAATGCCCGACTAATCTAGGGCTTCCAAAGGTGATTCAAACTCTTCAAAAGGCTCTTTGATTTCAAAGAAAATGAAAAAATAGAAGAAAAAGAAAAGAAAATGAAAAGGATGAGAAAATGGCACACAGTGAGGCTCGCGGCAGTCTTGCGCTGCCGCAGCGGCACTCCCAGACAGCCGCACCGACAGTTAGTGAGAACTGTCATGACAATCACTGAATGCAGCAAAAATCTTCAGATGCCACAAAAAATAAAAGACGGAAGCCCGCGGAGTTGTCCGCGACATTCATTGAGTGCCGGATCGGCATTCAGTGAATGTAGTGACGGTGATCAGTGAGTGCCGCTTCCAACTCCACTGAATGTCGTATTTTTGTAGTAGTCTGCTTTGAAATAGTACATTTTGTACCATCAAAAGGACATTCGGGATTAGGGTTTTACCCCTGAAATTACCAAAATAACCCTTTAAAATTTGCCTATATATAGGGGATGAATGTCCCATTACAAAGGTTCTTGGATCTCAATCTTGGTCTTGAAGAATCTAAAATTTTAAGCTTAATCTTGATCTTTTTTAGTCTTGAATCTCTTAATATTCCTTGAGATAATTAGGAGAATCTTAGAGAGAATTCGGAGAATTAAGGAGTAAGTTACTACAAGAGTTGGAAAGAAGAGCTTAAATTAACTTTCGAAGACCTTCAAAAACACAAAAGGTGAGGATAATTAGAGGTAACCTCTAATCTTAACTAGCTCTTAGTTTGAGTTTAATCACAATATATAGAATTCTTTAGGGTCTTTTACACATTTTCAAAAACTCTCTTCCCACCTCATTTCATCGCATACCACCAATATTGTGATTGAACTTTCTTTTATTTATTTGGATCAAAGTAACCTAAGGTTTAAGGCCAAATAAACCATAAAATAAAATTAACTTGGATATTGTTTGAATCTTGATTTTCTTTTATCTTGTTATGTTCATCTCTTGGGATTCATGAGGTTCTCAATACCTCTTTTGAATCCTTTGAGTTAGTCCTTGATTTCTCTACGAGCTTGTGATTCAAAGGAGAATAATCATACCCATACATGATTAGTAGATCCAAGTCTTCGTTCATGACTTGGGTCTTCTAGTTTGAAGTCTTATGGAACCCTTTCTATATTTCATTAAGGCTCACATGGATTAGTCACTTTTAATCTCCAATGACCATCAATGGGAAGGAGAATTAGTTTTTAGGATGAGTCAACTTCTATGGTTTGGTTGATAGATTCAACCAAAAAAAAGAAGGATAAACTCAAAAATGGTGTAGTGAATTCATAAACCAATTTTGATCAAGGATTTTTAATTAAATAATGATCCATTGGAATTGAATGAGACCAATAAGAGAGTGTTAATAAAACGAAGATCTACCACTACAATTTTTGTTTTGACGAGCTTTCATGTTTAAGATGGTTTGGTCATGAGTTATGTGAAAAAACCATAATCTGTCCAGGATTTCAGAACAACAACACCTTCTTGAAATAAGTAAATCAGAGACTTAATCAAGCATTCTTGACTTCAAATAATTTTTTCTATGAAGTTTAATGTGTTAATAATATCTCCTAACACTACACCATATGGCTAGATTTCTAACGGACAATTTTTATGATTTCTAACGGATATATCCGTTAGTAATTAGTAACGGAAATATCCGTTAGAAAATGTATATATCCGTTAGTAATGACAATGCAGTGGCAATTTTGTAAATAAAAACTAAAAAATTAAAAATACGGTGGCAATTTTGTAAATATATACAACACAAAAATTTTGCCCCAAAATTTTCCCACTAACATTTCCCCCTAAATATTTAACAGATTGAATCCTATGTAAGTTCCTTTGACCTAAAAAAAACCTTGCCGACTAACTCTTCCTTTTTGTAAGTTCTTTCTTTGAATATTATATTAAAATTTAGGGGTCTTTGATTATTTGATTTGATTTATAATTTCTAGGTATTGCTGATAGCTTGGAGAGGTTGCAAGCTGATTATGATACTGAATTTTGATCTCTTAATCAGGTACTCAATTTGGTTTTCTTCTCGATTTTGAGTCTCTTGAGTATGTTTTTTGAAATTGACTCTTATTCCCAACTTATGTATACAAAATTAGGTTTTCTATTCATGGCCATGAACAGCATTCAATCTCTCACAAATTGTGTCTCTGGCAGCCTTATACATTGTTATCTCTTTGGAATTCCATGGGCAAGAAAAATATCCACCATGATTGAAGAGAGTAACTGGTAAGAAATTCGTTGCCAAAATCGATCTCGCCAAACACCAACACCATCGCCACCGTTTACCGAGTACAAAGGTATGTAATCATCTCCTTTAATAATTTTTCTTCTTTTCCCCTTTTTCCGATCTGTTTGTTTGCTGGGTAATCTCTTTGCTGAATTTTTTTTAAGCTTTTCAACACCTTCATGCAAGTAATTTGACCAAATCACTTCACAACAAAATAGATCTCGCCCAATACCAACGCCATCACCACCGTTTGCAGAGTACAAAGGTATGTAACCATCTCCTCTAATAATTTTCCTTCTTTTCCCCTCTTTCCAATCTGTTTGTTTCCTAGGAAAATCTCTTTGCTGAATTTTTTTTAAGATTTTCAACACCTTCATTCAAGTAATTTGACCAAATCACTTCACATTATTCCAGGTGTGTTTGGTTTGTGGATCAACATACATATATCAGAATTTATAGGAACATTGTCATGTTTACCTACCACCCACCACATGTTCGATAAAAGTTTTGTGAGGTTCATGTTAATAATTTAATTTTGCAATTTTTGATGCTCACTCGAATTAAAGAGGACAATGCCTATGACATCTATATATATATATATATATTCTTGGTCATGTTATAAAGTGATCTCCTTTGAAAAATATGAATGTGTATGTTCCCCTATTAACCGACATTTTTTGGGATTTCATGTATTTGAGAAAGTTTGTTTTAATTTTAATAATCAAACCAGATTTTTTTTTTAAAAAAAATAAATGAATTTGGATTGCAATTGATTTTCCTAGGACACAACATCCCTAGAGCTTATTCATAGTGAGTTGTTTGGGGTCTTACCTCAATTCTTTTCCCTTTACTGCCACCACCTATCTCTAGCAGCCTCCCAGAATACTCCCAAGCCCCTAATCCTCATCTAACCACACCTCAAAACTCTCATGTTATAAATTAATTGACTCGTGTAAATTGATTCACCATTTCTCTTTTGGCACAGTAAAATAAAAAAGTTTGAGCAGCCTACTTTGTATTCAGTGGTTGCACTTTGCAGGACCACCAGAATACCTCTCATCTCTGTGCAAGTCTTTGACTGTTGCTGCATTTATTACATTGATGCACATATTATGCGAGATAGACCATTAAACAAGTTAGCAAGGTTATGGTTGATTTATTAAAAATCAGTCATTGAACACACATTATAGGATTGAAATTAAATTTATTTTTTGAGGATAGAAAGGTCAATGAGAAAAGTAATTAACCAACCTCTCATGGTTTCCAATAGCAGTCATGTAAGAAACACCCTAAATATAATTAGTTAATTGATAGTAGTTTATAGAATTATTAGTAGGGACATAGCTAGGGAAACTACAAGGAAATCAAAGAGAGTCAAAATCAAAGCTTCAACTCTCATCATGATGCGCTGGTGGAATTATCACCGTCCATCAAACTTTAAAACCCGACATAAGTTAATCACGTTTCTTGTTGCCAAGCTTGCAATAATTGGCTACGATGGCTTTGTCCATGTATGAATGGGAATTCCGATATTTTTCATCCTTTATGCAACATTAATCTTCCCAATTGTCACACTACGACCTCACATACAGAGAAAAAAACTGGGCAGATTGTTCCAATTAAACTACCTAAAGTAACTATGGTTGAGGCAGAGAGAAGTTGTGGCAAAAAACAAAATATTACTTCTTATGGATTTCTAATTTAAGTCTCTACTATTCGTTGGGTTGTTTAAAAAATCAACTTACTAAGGCCATACTATTAGGAACATATAATCACGAGAAGACCAATGTTGTATCTGGGAAGTATGATCATTAAAAGTTTTGTTCAAGTGTTATATAAAATGTATGGATGAGTGTCTGTAATTTGAAGTATTTTTTGAAATATAAATCCACTTACTGGAAAAATAAATAAAGAAGATTCCAGTTCCTTCATTTGGAGTAGTCTTAAATGATGCTCATTTGCTTATCCTATTAATGTCCGATTTCGTGCAATCATTTTGAAATGGTGTTTCTTAAATAAATAAAAAGGGTGACTCAGGTTCTCGATTGGTGATTCCAAAATTCCCATTTGGATGAAAGGTCGTGGCTTTTGAGATTTCTCAACTATGGCGTACCAACAAAGGCGTTTGTTGGGATAAGAATAATCGGTTTGTTGCCCTCATAGCTTGACTGAAAAAAGAAATTACAAAGTTGTTAACTGAGGTCTGAACTTGGGTACCTTGAAAATAAGTAGATGTTATATTGAGGCATGATTAGGGGATTTGATCTAAGCATTGATTTTATACCAGGGAGAAATTGATAATTTTATTCAACATAAAAACCTGGTCTTCTATGGGAACTAATTTTGGTATGCCTTTGTTGTTCCAAAAATTTGGCTTTATTGAAGTTCAAAGTTGGGTAACTTCCTGAACACACAAGGGAAGTTATACAACTAAGTCGGTAACAAAATTAAAGCAATGCCCTGTATATAACCAGAAAACATTCGAAACACATATATGGATTTTGCTACTGATCTCTACTTCATTTGGCAGCTTCAGCCATATTTGCTAGCTCCTATAACGAAGATGTATAAATCAGACAGAATTTCAGAAGCCTTGGTCTTTCTAATTTTCCAACTATTAATTGTTTTGCTTCCCAACTATTTAAAAGGATTAGATTAATGCTTTTGTTCTTGTCCTTATGCTTCATCTTTTTCTGTTTCTCTATCCAATCAATGGAGATTTCAATCTATTCATTCTAATGTGAGATTTTATCCATGGATATTATGTAGCACTATTCATGAACTACTTGCATATCTAACAGCTTTGAACTGCGAGCAAAATTCTTCTAAGCAATCTAGACTTTTTGCAAAAGCCCATTTAAAGTATTGGGTCATTTTTAGAGTGTTTCCACTTAGTGTAAGCCTTGGTCCAATTTGAGGCGCGCCTTCAGCCCAGTAGAATGGATGAGTTATATATGATATTCCTTGCACAGGAGAAAATAACTGTATGATTTCTGTATTACCTTCGCAGTTTAGTGGAGTCTTTATAAGTGTTATACAAGTCTTCGTTTTGCACACTTAGTGGAGTCTTCGTTTAGTGGATTCGTAGTTAAGTGTAGAAATTTAGCCGAGTAGAATTGCTGGATGAGATGCAACCTATAAGATTGAGTTGTTGCAGCATGGTGAAGAGAATTATCAAAATGAAATCCCTAACAAACAGGTTGATTTTCACTTTCTTTTGTTCAATGCTTCTCTTGGATAAGTCACTCAAGAGCATTCGCTTGGGTTGAAGTGTGCAAAAGAGTATTATCAGAATAAAATTTTGTAGGAATAAGGAGAGCTTTAGGGTCTGTCCATTACTATTCAAATTTTTGACAGATTTATGATAATGGTGGGAAAATAAGCTTTCCCAAAATTGTTACACAGTAAGGAAAAGATGATTGTTTTAAGTACGTCAAGTGATTTAATTTCTTCCAATTTTTCTATCAGAGAAGTGAGTAAATAGTTCTAACTTTTCCTCCAACCATCAACCTTTTGACTAGCCTAAATATTTGACCACGTTGGGATATATGAACTAATTTGAACTCTTGTTATATGGGATTTATAAATTATGACCAAAGAAGTTATTTGGGATTTATAAAGTATGACCAAAGAAGTGACATCGTTAAGATCTTGATCATAGCAACAACATTCAAATTCTGTTCTTCATCAATTTTTTTGAATGGTTCAGAAAATGCGCATTTCATAACATGTTTGTGGGACAAATTTAGTGTTATAAAGTTCCATATTCTTGAAACAAAATTTCAAAACATTTTCTCTCTCTTTTTTCCAATATTTCACATCTAAAAGTGCAGTCGGCCAAGCAAGGATAGAAGAAGTGAAAGTCACAAGGATGGGCGGTGACGATAGCTTAGCTACAGCAAAGAGCAAAAGTGCAACACCTACCAGCTGATTCTTCATGGAGCAGAGGCCCATCAGCTAGCGAAATGTGAGTAATTGAATTGATGAAAGTGTTCATTTGATTGTTGCTGTTGATTTCCTTAATTGAAGTTGTTAGGGCTTGTGAAATAAGAGTATTTGAATTGGCACTATTGATTTAGTCTTAAAAATACATTGAATAAATATCCATCGTTGTCGGAATGCGTCGTACATCCACCCCAAAAAGCCATTGAGATCAAGTAGCACTGAAAATTGAAAGAGTGCCAAATTCTCTGTAAGAGCATCAACTATTGGTGATCTAACCATATACCTTTACGATTTCTGAGCTTCAATTAGACTGCAAAAACTCCGATCTATTTGAAACTATACAAGAGGAATTGAAACATTGTCTTTGTTCTCCCAACTTTTACTTTTTAAAGTTCAATTCTTACCCTGATCTCATATGCCAACCCACGACACACGCCAAATTACACAATCACCATCATCTTAACCACGGGCAATAAACTGCGTGCCTTGCACGCAGACTCTTTAACTAGTATATATATATTCAAAAAAAATTGCAAAGCATGGTTGTCGATCCTATTTGATCTAAATAGTCATCTATAAAATACAGATTGATCTACCATAGTAGATGGAGAACAACACAACTGCATGTTCTCACTATAGTAGTATTCTTTTGCCGAGCTATTATCTTATTCCCTTTCTTTTACACATAATTTCTTGGTATGAGGCTTTATTATTTTGAGTTGGGATAACTATCTCCACAGTGATATTTGTGTTTCTGCAACTATTATCTCTAACTCTGGGTTCGAATATGATTGCATTTGGAAGAGCAGACCGACTCAAATCACAATATCATTGAATCATTCCTTAATTTTTCTTGGAAATAACATTTAGAAGAACATTGACTTTAGGTTTGAGCCTTAGATTTCTCTTAAGTAGTCAATTCCTTAGGTGTTATACAAGTTTCTTCAGCGTTTGTTTCATAATCCTTACAATGCTAAGGTGTACTTTATTGGATAGAGTACTGTCTCTGGAATTTACCAACAAACATAGATGAAAAGCAGTTGCAGTTTCAATATCTTTTAGGTTTCAAAACGTACTAACTTCTTCATTTTCCTCTGCAGGAATCCTTCTCTTTTTTTTAAGGTATTGACTGCGATTGCTACATTTTCTTATCCCATTTTTGTGACCATTTTTTTATTCTCATTTAATTTAATCTCTGACCTCGATTGTTGAAGTATTTGCTTCCATGTCCCATTTGACTGGATTTTGGGCCAAATGCTGAGTTGCTAGCTTTCTGTCAACACCAAGTTTTAGGTCTATCTAACATAGCAAGTGACCCCCCACCCAAGTTTTAGATCTATATATCATCTATGAAACGAGAGGTTATAATGTTTTGTTTCCTCTATTTTGAGTTCAAATATTGCTGCTCTTTTCCAGTTTATTATTGGTGACAGCTGACAAAAGTGAGAAACATTTCACATGCTCGAAAAGCAATTGAGGAATTAAGCTAAGCAGCAGAGAAAGGGGTACTCAGCTTCTTGTTCTTCTTCCTGTAGTTAATTATGAGTTTAGAATTTAAAAATATCACTTGGGGATTTTCAGTATTAGAGGTGACCAGTTTCTCCATGTTCTTTCTTTCTTTCTATTTTTATTTATATTGAACAATAGATAGCTTGTCTAATAGATTAATATCTTTCCTATGCTTCATCTCAAAACCCAGTATCCCTTAGAATCCATTTATCAAGCACTATAGATTGACTGGAGACCTTCTCAATATATTTGTTTCAAATTAGTTTCAGCAAAAATATGCTAGTTTCAAATTAAGGGATAAAATTCCTTCCAATCTGAATTCTGTTTATAATCAGGAAACCCTCACCCCACAGACAACACAACACAACAAAAAGGAAAAGGATACATTGCCCAGAAATGGAGCCAAGCTTCAGAAATTTTGCATCACTGGAAGAGTATGTAATCTGCAAATTACTCTTTTTATCGACAGGTTGATGTCAGAGAGAGACCAGATCACTTCTAACCCTCATGATATATTACTTCTAGTAGAAGTGGTCCAAAGTAATCCAATGGTATTGTTGACTTAGCAATACCCTCATTCTACAAGAAGTATTGGGTACTTCTTCAAATATAATAATGTTAGTTTCCCATATCCAATGTGCCTTGGACCTATCTTGGTGTTTTTGTTAAGTATTGACATTGACAGTGGCAGGTCTAGTAGGCATCATGAAGTTTTTGACCAATCTTAGAGTGAGGACACCAATTGACATTGACAGTACGACCTGATGAAGGATGCTACTTGTAAGTAACCATTTGTTTTCCTATGCTTGGTCAAAGTTAGCTTTGCTCGGCTGCTCAGCTGTGTATGTGTGCATATCTCTCTCTATATAAAAGTGAGTCGTGTGATAGCTACTCCTTATAAAAAGAAAGGACAAATGGTTGTGGGTAAAACATTGTTTTTCCTCGTTTAAGGATTGAAGATGTTCCATAAAGGCGTTTGTTCTGAAGAGCTCCTTTGTAAACTACGTTAAACTATGTGTCTTGTGTTGCTATTGTTCTTTGAATGCTCTTATGCATATTGGTATGATCATTTGAAACTTGTTGAACATATAAGTAAGTTAATTTCCCTAAATTTCTTGAGATAGCGCAATTCCCAATTGAAAGAGCTTGCTATTAGATTTTTTTTCTCCAACTTTTCTCCAGTCATTTGTGCTATGCTTGATCTCTGTAGTCTTTCTATATTTCATTCATTTTTTGAACTTTCCATTGAACGTTACTCTAAATTTCACATATATGCGTGCAGGTACTTTGTCACGTTGTTCCTTAGTGAAGTTGCGGAAAGAAGGCTTAGATGGTCATGAGAAGATTAAGAGTTATATGTATGTTTAGTTATCCTTTTGAAGCAATGAGACAAGTACTTTCTATTTAGTTTTGTAGTCTATTTTGTAATTGATCACGGTGTATTGAATGTTGCAATGTAAGCCCAATGGAATAATTTTGTTGTGTTGGACATGAACGAACGCTTTACTTGTTATGATTAGTTTAGATTATTTTTTTTGTATTGGACATAGATTAGTCTTCTTATTTTGTGTGTTTGGTATAAATGAATATGCTTGTTAATTAGGTGCAAAAATAAAAATAAAAATGGGAAGCATATAAATAATTTTTTTTTTAGATTTATGCATATTTCTAACGGATACATCCGTTAGTAAATCCGTTAGTAATTTTTTTTTTTTTTTTTAGAAATTACTAACGGATATATCCGTTAGTAATAGTTGACAAACCGTTAGTAATCATTATCAATCTTTTAAAATTGGCTTGGAAAAAACCGTTAGTAAGTAGTTTTCTAACAGATATATCCGTTAGAAATCCTTTAATTTACTAACGGATTTACTAACGGATATATCCGTTAGTAAAATTAATTTTATCCGTTAGTAATATTACTAACGCTAAAATACTAACGGATATATCCGTTAGTAACATTTATTCTAACGGATATATCCGTTAGTAATGAGGCCATATGGTGTAGTGTAAAGAGATTAGAGTCAATCAGATTTATTTACTACTTTTAGAAAATCAAACAAAATCTCTAAACAAAGAGTTGTAAGTCTTTGAGTGATGTCTTGTTTTTGTCCAATTCCCAGAGATTGAACCGTTGATCTTTGATTTTTATTTTTGGGTTAGAAACTAGATTCACAGAGGCATCTTGTGTCCAAAAATCATTGAAATCAAACTATGCAGCTCCATTTGTTTTCGGGTACGTTACAGTCCCGATGGATTGGACCTTACATCGTGCATAAAGTGTATAAGCATAGAGCCAAAAAGATTCAAAATCCCTCGGATGGGACGATTTCCAAGGTTAATGGGCAACTGCCTAAACCTTTTCTCGAGGGATTTGACACCGAGTTGGTGTCGATCATGTTGGAAGCCCCAAAGTTGGGCTTGAGTAGTCTCTCGTGAGCTATACTCCTTTTTTGTATGCCCAATGATCCATGCTTGGCATAATTTTGTTCTCAGCCTATTGCATTTCATCCACATTTGCATCATACATGCTCTTCTTTTCCATTGTTGAAATTTAGAAGCTGCAAGGGCCTTTGCGGATTGATCCGCCCACATCACATGGATCGATCCACCTCTTTTCAAGGAGTTCACTGCACAAAAATTTGCATTTCGGATCAATCCGCTTGTTTTACTTGGATCGATCCGCCCTTTTTCATGAACTCACTGTGCTTAAAATTGCATTTTGGATCGATCCGCTCATTTCACATGGATCGATCCGCCTATTTTCATAAAGTTTCTGCTCAGGTTTTGCTTTTCGAATCGATCCATGATTAAAAGGTAGATCAATCCTCCCGTTTTTCTAAAGAATCTGCTTCTTAATTGCCATTTAGGATCGATCTAGCAAAAACACGCGGATCGATTCGTGACTTTTCGAAAAGAAATTGACACCATTTCAAAGGGGCGGATCGATCTAGCTTTTACACGCGGATCCATCCACCAAGGCAGCGAATTGTTTTAAATTTGAGGGCTAGGGCTCATTTGTTCATTCATTCCCACATTCCTCTTGAGAGCTCTCTTACCCCAAAAGTTCCAAACTCTTCCTAGAGCCTCCATTCCAAGCATCCATCTCCAAGATCTACATACTATTTCACACAAGGTAATCTCTACTTCATAATTTCTCCTCTATTAACGTATTTTGAGAAGAGATCTCACCCTAGGTTGAGAGTAGTCTTCATTTTGTTTATAATTTTTGCACATCAACCTATGGGGTTTCGATCTCATGCACATTTGTTTACATTTTGGAGATTGTGGGCATTGTATTACCTAATTCTTGTAAGTTCTTCATAATGTGATCGATTTTGGGGTAGGATTGTACTTCACATTTTGTTTTCTCTAGACACCTTCCCACTGTGCATGCTAGGTGTTTGACAATATGCCCATTTGAATGTTTCTCTTTAGTCTAGGCCTTTGTTCATCTTGCTTGCTTTGCATTTGCAATTTTTCACATATTTTACATGGATTAAAGTCCTAGACTAGGACTAACACTTCCTTTTGCATCCACTTAGTTTGCACGCATTGATTCCTCTTATGCTTATCTTCATGTTAGAGCATTCCACATGTGCCTAGGATTGATTTCTTCTTGTACTTGCTAAGGTTGCTCTTCTTCTTCTGTACAGGGAGGGATAATGTCGAATGCACTAAAGTACAATCAAACCCAACTCACCCCAGGTAATAGGGGATTAAAGGGATTTAGGGCTAAGACCGAAAAGAAATGGTAGGAATCCTTTTTTATGAAGAAAAAGCCTATCCTACCCGAGTGACGGATTGTGTTTGATGACTTTTTCGCTGATGTTGAGGTCATCTTCAAGAACCGCCATTGGATACCCCAACTCGAGTATTCAGGGGGGTAGAATGAGTCTTGGGCGTAGATATTTTATGTCAGTGTGGTCACCATGGGGCCTTACAATTTTGAGGCTTATGTGCGGGGCGTCCCCATCTCTGTCCATGCTTATGGGCATCCCGTGCATCCAAAATCATATGCGGATGATTGAGAACCCAAGCCAAGGACCCACCGCCCATAAAATGGCCACTCGCTTTGTCGGCCAAACAACACAATGGATCTCTGACTAGTTAGCTCCTTCCATTTTCATAAAAAAAATTTCCTTGTTAACCTTATACTGACAGTGGCAGTGTCGCCCACCAAACATAAGACCGTGCAAAAGGACCATACCGCCCTGTTGTATGCTGTTAGTAACACCTCAATCCTGGTTGATGTTGCGACTCTTGTCATTAATCATATGATTGTCGCTGTTGTGGACACTACTACATCAGAAAGCCTTCCCTTTCCCACCCTCATCACCCACCTTTGCACCCACCATGGGTGCAATGTCTTAGCCACCGATATTTTAAAACCTGCGCTTATGCCAATTAATTCTACTATCATCACCAAGAGCGATGCGCAAATTTAATGTCATATTAAAAGGGCAAGGACCAAAGAGGGACCGAGTGGAACTCGGGAGGAGGAGGCAGGCCTCGCTTATGACATGTCCGAGGTATACCAGCACCTCGATAGTTTGGGGAAGGAGCAGCAGAGACAAGGCCGAGATTTACAAGGGTTATGAGGTGAGGTTCAGGATTTCCATGGGGACTATCAGCGCGACATTGGCATGATGATGCGGTTCCAGAGTGACTTTTTTCAGATGGAGTTCCCAGGAGCGGACGTCCCTTACTATTTTTAGAATCCATATAGAGGGCCCCATGGAGCAAGCGGCCAAGGCGGCGATGGTCATGCTACGGATGACTAGGCAGAGTTCCTTCAAATTCTAACTCTTTAGGCTCTAATTGTAGTGCGTTGGCATTGTTCTTAGCGAGTTTAGAATTTGTAGGTAACTCTTTTATGTTGGGCATTCCCGTGTTGGGATTAGAGTTTGTTAATTTAGTGTGCGTTTATCTTTGTTGTTTGGATTTTGGGATTTGTAGATGTTTGCGGATTTGTTAATTTCTTCTCTCTAAGTTGGGTACAATGTGGATGATTTGGATTATAGTTTTTCTACTATTGGCTTATGCTTATTTCTTTACTATTGTGGCATGTCAAATTCTTCTTTTTCTTTTCTTTTTCTTTCTTTATTGATTCTAACATCGCAGACACAGTTAATTACCGCATGCTCACCTTGTTTGCTTCTGGTGATATTGTTCTTCCCCTTGTACTTTATAGTTTCATTGAGGACAAGTTTGGTTCTAGTCGGGGGGTGTGAGAGCTTGCTCCTCTCATCGCAATTTTAGTCTCATCTCTTTCATTTAACTCTAAAAAAAATGTGCTTCCAATGATTTTAGTATTTTTACCCCTTTCTAATGCCGAGCAATGACACTTGCCTTGAGTTTTCTTTTAATTTTAGTATGCAACATTTGTTGAATTCCATTAGTTCTATAACTATCTTGATTATAGTGAATTTCATGAATTTTAAATCTTGGACATCAAGCATGTTGCATGACTACTTGTGTTAAGATGATGGTTAATGCAATTGTTACCCGGAAATCGTTTAAAACACATGTGGAGACTTCGCCCTTGTGAGCTTTAGATCCTTTTTCCCTTTGTGGAGCATTACATACTTCAACTCTCTCTCTCTTTTAGAAACATACACAAGTCGTCGATAATCTCATCTTCTTGTTTTGATTGTTCATTAGAGGTTTTTTTTTTTTTGTGGAATGTAAAACTCTAGCATGTTTGTCATTGTAGTGGAGAACAAAGAATCAAATTGTCCGAGGAAATGATTTTAGGATCTTATCACCATTTCTAGCCTCAACCACATATACCTTTCTTTCACTATACATCTTCCATATTTGCATTTGAATTACATTTTTGGGATATCTTGGCATGAGATTGTGTTTGTAAGGTTGCAAAAGAGATTGAATCGAGTTGTTGTGAGAGTACAAAGAAAAAGAAAAGAAAAGAAGCTAAAAAAGGGCTTCATAGTCAATTGTACTTCTCTTGTTGAGCTTCAAAGAAATATCTGTGGATGATTCATCTCTTGTGGTTATTTGTATCCATGCCTTCCAATAAATCCCAAGTTTATACCCAAACACTTCACTTCCTTTCACCATATCCTTCACCTCATAACATTTTTCCACTTTACAACCTTCTCAAGGTCCTAGTTGATTCGCAAGTTTTGTGATTCGGAGTTTGAGACGATCATGACAAGTAGTTAGAGTTATTTCACATCCTCTAGTGAATGGTATCTTTCATGAATTTTTACTCATTTTTCACACTTATATTTTTCATCATTGGCATGTGTGTGGCTTTGATATCCATTTCCATTACTCGTTTTGCCCGCATGCCCTGAGTGTGTTACCCATTTCGAGTGATTCATTTTTAGAGTGTAATACCGGTGAGAATTGAGTTGAAGCGAATTTTGAATGAGATTCAGATTATGAAAGTATTGTCATCTTCTTGATAGTTATAGTTTGCACTTCACACCACACACGGGATCCAAGATTGAGCTTAATAAAGTTTATCTAATAACCTTGCTAGTTTGAGAACTTGTTGGATTTGCGTGTCGTGTGCTAAAATCTTTTGAAAACTCTTTGGACTTTGTTGAGTGTCGGCGTTAGATAGTGGGCAACTATCATGTGGAAACAAAATATTTGTGGGTATTATTCTAAGAACCCTCCGGAGACAAAACTCTGCCTCTACGGGTAACTTAGAGGTTTAACGGCTTGTTGCATATGCTTAATGCAATCGTGTTTCCCACGAAAACGGTTTATCTTTCTTTTAAAAAAAAAATTGTTGTGCAAGGCTATTCTTGAATTTCTTGGTATTTAGCTTTGTTGCTAAGAGACTAGCAACATGCTAGTTGGGGGGTGTGATATATTAACTTCATGATTTTACCCTTATTGGACACGAATTATCACTTATACTGGGAGATTTAATGCATAAATTGTACCTTTGTTAATCCTCTTTATTATTGTCTTTTAACTAGTAAAAATCTCTTTCTTGTAGATGTTTGATACTTAGCAGATGATTCGAACCGAAATTTTGAGATTATACTTCAAAGGAAGTAAAATTCAGAAGCTGCCCAAGCGGATCGATCTGCTTGTTCTGGAGGAATTCAGTGTCCAGAAAATGCAAGTTGGATCGATCCGGCATTACACCACGGATTGATCCGCACGTTTTGCTGAGGATTCTGCTTTTTAATTGAAGATCGGATCGATCTGGCTTTTTGCCTCGGATCAATCCCTGACCTCTAATGTGTTCCCTCTTTTATTTTCAAGTTTGCCATTGTGTGTCAAAAGTAGATATAGTTAGAGATGGTTTTTATTTAGGGTTAGCTTTTATTTTTTATGTAGTTTTTAGGTGTTAAACTCTCTCTCCTTCTAATCTCCTCATCTCCTTCTTCAATTACTCCTCCATCTACCCACATTAACTTCCATATAGTGTTAGAGAAAGAGAGAGAAGAGTGTGAATGTATTGAATGTTTGAAGCTTTTATTGAAGAATCTTTTGGAATTTCTATGGCATTTATTATGGACTCCTCTAGTTGGTATAATCTCTCTTTCCCCTCTTTAATATTAATGTTATTGTAGCCATGAGTAGCTAAATCATGTAGGTTGGGCATCACAAACCCACCATTGGACCCATGTGTGTTTAATGTAGGACTCTCACACTTTGTAGCATATATAGAGTTCATGGGTACAAGGTTTGATGTCTTGATACCCCATTGGAACATCTATCTAGCATGTAGGTTGACTACCACATGTTTGATAGTTTGTCACAATGGGATTCTCTTCTCTAGAATGTGCTATAAGTATGAAATCCATGTGTTGGTTGGTCCAAGGTGGGGGAATGTTCCCAACCTCGATTTTTCCATTTACAAAATTCCCAATTTTTAATTAAACTTAGCTTTGTTCAAAGTTACTTCCCATTTTCTAACTAGTCATTGTAGTATAATCTGGTACAAATTGAATCAAACCCAAAGTCGAAAAGACTCAATTTTATTTCTTAGTTTGATAATTACTTCATGCATTATAATTGGTTTTTAAGCGCACACCAAGCATTGTTGCATTCCAATCCCTGTGGACCCGACACCCTATTTCCACTTACTATGTTTTTAATAGGGTAATAAAATACTTGATTTTGACACTATCAATTTCTCTATGAGCTTGTGATTCAAAGGAGAATAATCCTACCCATACATGATTAGCAGATCCAAGTCTTAGTTCATGACTTAGGTCTTCTAGTTTGAAGTCTTATGGAACCCTTCTATATTTCATTAAGGCTCACTGGATTAGTCACATTTAATCTCCAATGTCCATCAATGGGAAGGAGAATTAGTTTTTAGGATGAGTCAACTTCTATGGTTTGGTTTATAGATTCAACAACAAAAAAAGTATAAACTCAAAAATGGTGTAGTGAATTCATAAACCAATTTTGATCAAGGATTTTTTATTAAATAATGATCCGTTGGAATTGAATGAGACCAATTGGAGAGTGTTAATAACACGAAGATCTATCACTACAATTTTTGTTAATTTTGACGAGATTTCATGTTTAAGATGGTTTTGGTCATGAGTTTTGTGAAACAACCATAATCTGTCCAGGATTTCAGAACAGCAACACCTTGAAATAAGTAAATCAGAACTCTAAAAAAGTATTCTTGACTTTAAATAATTTTTTCTATGAAGTTTAATCCTAAAAAGATTAGAGTCATTCGGATTTATTTACTATTTTTAGAAAATCAAACAAAATCTCTAAACAAAGAGTTGTAAGTCTCTGAGTGATGTCTGGTTTTTGTCCAATTCCCAGAGATTAAACCGTTGATCTTTGATTTTTCTTTTTGGGTTAGAAACTAGATTCACAGAGGCAGCTTGTGTCCAAAAATCATTGAAATCAAACTATGGAATCTATGCTCTTCCTATTTTTCAAAATATGGTATGCTCTTTGTAATTTCTGAAATTCTGTTGTAGTTTTGATAAACTTTGTAGATAAGGATCTAAATGACTTTTCTATGACCTAGGGCTTAAAACATGTTTTAATAATGGTTAGTTAAACCTAAATTCCAGAGGCTAAATGATCTAAATCAATGAATAGATCATAGCATATTCTTGCTTATGTTTATGTGTTCACGTGTATTCATCCATATAGGTTGATACTTGTAATTAGGACTTGTTTTGCATTAGGATTAAAATGCACTTAATTGAACCTAAGTGTGAATTCCTTATGATCATATTGGGATTACACCATCTCTATATGGACATTACATTGGCTCCTAGTTGAGACTTGTATATCTTTAGGTGTGTTGTGATTCCAACTAATTAGAAGGATTCATGATTTTGATTAACTTTCATCCATACTTGATAGGTTTAAGGATGTTACTTAGGGTTTAATATTATGTCTTGTTCAAAGCATGTGGACTAACCCTTTGTTTTGTAGCGTTGTTGAGGTACGATTCCTCAACTCCTCTCTAATTTTTTTTATTCTTTGATTTCAATTAATTTTCTACTCCATGTGCGACACCTTAGAATTAGGATTTGTCTTATGTGTATACATAATTAAAGACCATTTTTTTAGGATTTTTCATTTTTGTATGCATTGCACGTTTCAATATCACAGCTGGATGCCGCGTAAGTTTTCCATTTCCCTATTTTATACATCATCTTGCTTGTTACTTGCAATTATGTGGTTTTGAATGCTATTTTATCGTCGGCAATCTTGCACCCTTTTCAACATATTTTTGCAATGTATATTTATCTATATATATATATTAGTTGAGGGCATGCTTAGATTAATAATTCGATTAACAAGAATGTTGAGTAGAGGCCTATCACGAGATAGGATGAGATTGGGCGTTTTAGTCCATCGGGTTCCTTCCCCTCTCATTCCATAATCCCCCGGACCTAGAAATCTCTGGTTTTCTAAAAGATTAGTTTGCTTTTAAATTGGTTTCTTAATTTTTCCTTTAAAAAAATTAAGTGGCGACTCATATTTGAATTCGAAGTTTGAAAAAGTTTAAAAAGCGTGGTTAAACTGCGATATCCACATTCTGCTGCACAAATCAGTCAACCGGACACGCAACCTAGTCAACTAGATCGTGTAACAGAACACTAAAATTTTTGAAGTTGGGGTCTTCATTCGACTGAACCCAATGTTCAGTCGATTGGGCCTCAAAAATCTCAGTCGACCGGATCATTCAGTCGACTGGATCAAGGGATTGTTAGAAAGATGCTATCTACATTTTGTAATTCCAGGCAATCGGGTTCCCAATCAGTCGACTAGATTACCCTGTTTTAAAATGATTTGTTTTAAATGGGAAGAATTTCTATAACTCTGATTTTAAGCTTACTAATGGATCTTTAGGAGTATAATGGGAGCCTTGGTGGCGTGCTATGTGTCCTAGATTCGTATGTGCAATTCCAGGGCATGACATTTAGTGGTATCAGAGCAATAGGTTAGAACTTTGGATACGAGAGACAACGACTTGAGTGAACTTGACCATGACGAGTAATTACGTGCATAGCATGAATGCATATGAATATGGAATATGATTGTTGCATGTTATATTGGCATAGCATGCATGGTATTTATGTGAGTTGATTGACAGGTATGAAATGGCAAACCAAAATCGAGAACATTCACCACATTCGAGGCTGGATCATTTAGAGGAAATTGTGAGTAATTTTGTACAAGCCGCCAGTGATAGAATACCAACGGGTGAGATTAGACTTGCAAATCCACGACATGAACAGGGGATCATTGAGCAATTTTACAAATGAAACCACTTTAATTTGAGGGAGGTTTGGATACATCATTGGTCGATCATTGGTTAATGGATATGGAATGTATTTTCTGAGCTGTGGATTGTACAGATGCTGAAAAGATTATATGTGCCATCGATACTCTTAAAGGGAGAGCTCAAGGTTGGTGGACTAATCAAATTACCCAAGGACCGCCAGAGACGTAGATGAGATTTGAAAAAGAGTTCAACAAACAATATTTTTCAGTATCGGCAAGACACAATTGAGTCAAGAATTTGTAAATTTGTAGTAAGGGGATATGATTGTCAATGAACACTCTACAAGGTATAATGAATTACTTCATTTTGGATATCGGTCTGTTCCAAGAGAATCCAAGAGAAGTCGATAAGGCTCGAAAGTTTAAGGAGGGCTTGAGGGATAACATTCACAGTTGTGTTGATACTCTTCAACACCAAAATATGGACGACGTTCAAGATGTGGCATTGATAGTGGAGAGGGATATTGATAAATTCAAACAAGGGCAGCAAGGTAAGCGAGTGTATGAGGACAAGGGGAAGGGGCAAGGCTTCACTAAGAGGACATTTTCACAAGGTTCAGGTTCTGGTACGAGAAGTCAAGCAAGAAATACCTTATCCGGGGAGACTACGTACTCCATTATGCCCAACATTCAACCGACAACACATGGGAGTTTGTCACCATACTTTGGTGTGTAATATCTATAAGAAATTGGGGCATGTACCAAGATTTGTCTACAAGTAAGAGCTCAGAGTAGTGGAAGTTACAATCAGGAAATGAAAGCGAGATGCTACACTTGCGGGGTACTGGGACATCAAGTCAGGGACTATCCAACGAAGAAGCAACAAAGCACAAGTTCAATGGCTACAATCGGGGCAAGGTTTAAAATCGATGTGGATAAGGAGAAGGAGGCGAGCCTAGGCAAGGGAGGTTTTATCAGTTGGCATCGGGAAACATCTTATCTACCGACTCCATCGTATCAGGTATATTACTGATTTGTTCACATCCAGCTCATGTTTTTATAGATTCAGGGTCGACAGATTCATTTATTGCACATGAATTTGTTAATCATCTATATAGCATATTTGAACTCTTAGGATATGAATTGTCAGTATCCTTACTCTTAAGTAAGGCCATGATCACTTCATCGATATATAAGGCATGTGATATACGGGTGAGTGACAGAGAGGTGACTGTTGACTTGATACCGCTGACTGTCAATTATTTTGATGTGATTTTGGGTATGGATTGGTTATCTTTGTACCAAGCCGTCATCGATTGTGAACGAAAATGAGTTATTTTTTTATCACTGGGATAGAAAGAGTTTATCTTTCAGGGAATTGGTGTTGTAGCACCACCATTTTTAGTATTAGCGATTCGGGCGGGTAAATTATTAAAACAAGGTTGTCGAGGATTCTTATGCTTTATAATTGATACACGAGTTATAGGCACTAAGGTCGAAAACATATCAGTGGTATGGGAGTTTCTAGATGTATTTCCCGAGGACTTGTTAGATGAGTTGAGTTAACAAGAAATTGAATTCACTATTGAAGTAGTTTTAGGAACACAGCCTGTATCAAAGACACCGTAGAGAATGGCACCGGTTGAACTTAAGGAATTAAAAATTCAGCTGGAAGAATTATTGGATAAGGGGTTCATCCGACCTAGTGTATCGCCGTGGGGTGCATCGATCTTATTTGTTAAGAAGAAAGATAGAACCATAAGGATGTGTATTGACTACCACGAATTAAACAAGCTGACTATCAAGAACAAGTATATGTTACCTAGAATTGATGATCTATTTGATCAACTCCAAGGAGCTCAAGTATTCTCTCAAATTGATTTGCGATTGGGCTGCCATCAACTGAAAGTGAAAGAGGAGGATGTAGAGAAGACTGCATTTAGGACCCGTTATGGCCACTACGAGTTTTTAGTCATACCATTTTTGGGTTACTAATGCGCCAGTAGCATTCATTGACTTGATGAATCGAGTGTTTAAAGACTATTTAGATGAGTTTGTGATCGTCTTCATAAATGACATCTTGATATACTCCAAGAGTGTAGAAGACCATGAAAGGCATCTCGGATTTATTTTAAAAGTTAAAGAAATGTGAGTCCTAGTTAATCGAGATTTCATTTTTGGTCCATGTAATATCAAAGGATGGTGTATCGGTGGATCCACAGAAAATTGAAGCCATAGCTAATTGGAATCCGCCGATAAATGTGTCAGAAGTAAGAAGTTTCTTGGGATTGGCCGGTTACTACCGCAGGTTCATGGAGAATTTCTTGAGAATTGCAACACCTATGACTCAATTAATGCGAAAAAATGTCCCATTTGTTTGGAGTCCTGAGTGTAAAGAAAGTTTTATAGAGTTGAAGACTCGATTGATGTCAGCTCCAATCTTGACCATTCCATCAGGAACTGAGGGGTTTAACATATACAGTGATGCTTCGCATCGAGGATCGAGATGTGTCTTAATGCAAAACGACAAAGTTATTGCTTATGCTTTGCGATAACTGAGGCCACATGAAGTCAACTATCCGACACATAATTTGGAGCTAGCAGCCATGATATTTGCTTTAAAAATTTGGCGACACTACCTATATGGGGAAAAGTGTGAGATTTATACTGACCACAAGAGTTTGAAGTACCTTTTCACCCAGAGAGACTTGAACATGAGACAGAGGCGTTGGCTAGAATTAATGAAAGACTACGACGTGACTATTCACTATCATCCGAGAAAGGCCAATGTGGTGGCCGTTGCGTTGAGTCAGAAATCGACAAGTAATTTGATCTATGCCTTGACTACTCAGGAGAAACTAATATGGGAAATGGATAAGCTAAAATTAGAAGTAATCTCAGAGGCTAGAGGTGCCTTGATGTCAGCTATCATTGCATAACCATCCTTAGTAGATGAAATTCGAAGCAAACAACTTCAAGATCTGGAGTTGAAGAAGATTCGTGATGGTATATGATTTATCGCTTATTTTGCTTGAGTTTTGATTTGTTTTTGCGCAAAATTCCACTCCTTGAGCTTCTAAGTATATTAGTTACGCACTGTCCTTGCATAACCCTCATTTTTACTGTTTACATCTTTTACACGGGTTATTGTAGTGTTTTGCAGGTCTTGTTGACAATCCGAGTCGGGAGGCAAAGCCTCGGTGGAAGATCTCGTCTTTTGCGGCCATTTCTCTCTTGTTTTCGGACTCCAAGACCACACATTTGGAAATAGATCGTAACTTGGTAAAGCTGGCTCTGCGACTCTACCTCGCATAGCCGCAGACATCACCTAAAACGAAGGCCGGAGCGAAGAGTTATGGCCTTTTTCGTGATCCGTGTGCAAACTTGTGTGTGAAGCTGTGAAAACTCAGGCAGAGGGGCATTCGACCGGTCGACTTTCCCCATTCGACCGGTCCACTTCTGATGTGCTGATATAACATTCTGACAGAGGGGCATTCGATCGGTCGAATGGCCCCGCTCGACCGGTCGAATGACCCTGTTTCTGAACTCTTTATTTTACAAGTTTGCCACTCCGAGGTTCTTGTATAAATATCCCATTATAACTCGTTTTTAGGGAGACCTAATTCAGAGAGCAGCTTAGATTCTCTTTCTTAACCCCCTTGTATTTCTTTAGGAGTTCTTGTTATCTTGTTCATAGATTAGCTACATCCAAGTCTTGTAAGTGGGTTTGTGAGAGATTCTTCAACTTGCAAGCTTGGACTTTTCTTTTTGGAGCATTTATTGAAGTTTGTTTTATTGGGCTCACTCACTCTCTCTCTCTCTTGAAGTTATTGGTTGCATTAATGGTGATATCTTCCTTCTCATTTAATGTTTCTATTGATATTTTCATAGTTAAATCCATGTGTAGCTAATTTTCTAGGTTAGGGGTCATGAACCCACCTATGGATCCTTGTTTTTCTTGATAGTCTAATGGTTTTGGATCCTCTTGAGTGGTTGAAGAGTGTTGGGTTTGTAATATGCTTGTTTCTTTACCCCCATTGTCATGCAATGGAGGTTATTGAATCTATATTACCAATCCAACATTTGCCCTTAGTTCCCTCAAGCCTTCATCTTTCATTGTGGGGTTGACAACCCACATGTTTGATCGTTGGCTCCCAAGGAACTTTGTTCACTTGAGAGGTTCCCTCCAAGTCCCTTATACTTACTTTTTTTTGTGATCCAAGGTTGGTAGCATGACCCCTAGCCCATTTCCCTTTGTCTTAAACAACCCATTATTCTAGCTTGCTTGTTATAGTTAATTTGTGCTTATCGCTTAATTAGTCAACTTAATTAGTCGCCGTTTTACCTTAGATTTACTTGCATGCTTAGTTTTAGATTTAGAGTTAGATTCTCTCAAAGCAATCACCTTTTCTATCCTTTTTGGTTACGGTAGTGGTGTATTCGTGTCTTGGAACTATAATCTTCCGGTCTAGTCCCCGTGGAAATCGACCTCGTACCTACCCGAGTATTACTTGTTACGATTGATTTGCACTTGAATCATACTTATCCCGAGAGCGAACAGTATACCTGAGGGTAAGCAGCCATAGCTCACCTTTGAGAATGGTATGTTAAAGTTCATAAATCGAGTTTGTGTACCCAATGTAGATTGGATTAATGAAACAGTTCTAGAAGAGGCACACAACACCAAGTATTCAATTCATCCGGGAAGCACAAAAATGTACCGCAACTTACGAGAAATCTATTGGTGGTCTGGAACTAAATGCGTGATATGTCAGCAAGTCAAAGTAGACCATAGAGACTTGCAGACAGTTAATGTCATTACCTATACCGGAATGGAAATGGAAGAATATTACAATGGATTTCATGTCAGGTTTGCTGATCTAGGAAGTCGAATGACACCGTTTGGGTAATCGTTGATCGATTGACCAAGTCAACACACTTCTGGCCAATCAAGACCAATGACCTGATGAAACTAGCAGAGTTATATGTTCAAGAAATAGTACGATTACATAGAGCTCCAGTATCAATTATTTCTAACAGAGATAGTAAGTTCACATCGCGATTCTGGCAAGGGTTACAGTGAGCTATGGGTACTAAACTGAGTTTTAGTACGGCATCATCCTTAGACTGATGGTCAGTCAGAGCGTGTAATTCAGATATTGGAGGATATGCTACAACTGTGTGTATTAGATTTCAAGGGTGATTGGGAAGAGGATTTGCCTTTACCGAATTTGCTTACAATAACAGTTTTCAATCTAACATTGGAATGACGCCTTTTGAGGCTTTATACGGGCGAAGATGTCATTCATCAGTTTGCTGGACTAAAGTTAGAGAAAAACAAAGTTGATAGGTGTGGACCGCTGCGAATGGAGGAGGAGATCCTGACGCTCTCCCTCGATAGTGTCCCGGGACGGATCCCAAGGAGCACACTTCAGGGAAAACTAGGACTTCCTCACGCGATCCTAGAGACAAAGAGTCGCCACCTAATTTTTATCGGGAATTAGGAAACCCAAGTTTGACTCGCCCAAAATTGAATAAGGTTACTCGCCCTTCATTACCAGAAACAAGGTTCGGGGGTCTTGGTACGAGAGGGGAAGGAGCCCAAGCAGGACTAAAGCACCCCCTCCTCGCCCTACCGAATGGTAGGCCTTGATTCAAATATCCTTGTTATTAATTCATAATAGATGTTGTTTCCTCAAACATACTAGATAGGTATATACATGGCAAAAAGAAACATCTAATGAAAATCATTTCAAGAGACTAAATCAAGTAGAAAGCGGATGCTCATGCAATACAAGGGAGAAGTATACTCACAGTGGCTAGTCCCGCCCGGGACCGATGCAAATAAAGTAAACATGTCATGATATGCAAAGGGAACGAGAAGACTTACATTGGTTGACTCAAGCGGAGTTGCGAAAGCAAAAAGAATGGAAACGTGCAATGCAATCATGCAACAATCCTAGATAAGATGTCTCTAACAAATAATCATATAAACGGAGACTATCCTAAAGGAAATGTGTCGTTGAAATCAAAGTTGTAAACCTAGAAAAATTCTAAGAGAAAGGATAGAGATAGTACACGATACATGGGCACTAAGCCACATGTAGACGAGGCAAACCACAAATCGACGTCCGGGTCCAAGGCACTTAATTCTCTGCACTAAGACACCAAAGAATACCCAAAGCATTGCAAAAATACAAGCAAACAAATGATATGCATGATAAACAAAGAAAACATGTCATCAATCAAATTTCCAGATTCAGCAACCTCTAATGAATCCTATCAAAAGTGGTCTTAAACATGAGCTGGATAAAAACCCTTTTACAGAAAGTTAGATACATGTCTTAGGGAACTTCTCCAAAAAGTGGGACCTCAATATCAATTTTATTGTTTGAGAAATAAATGTTTTGGGAACAGTGGATCAGGACTGTCCACTGTTCTTGTAAAAATCATAATTAAATCTACAAAAATCATATGAAGCTCTATTTGGTGTCAAAAGAAAGCTATTTCATTGTAGTATATGATAAAAATAAACCCATGGACATTCTGTAATCACAAGGTTTCTGAAAAAGTGTTTTAAACAGACTCTGTTATTCTGGAAATTTGGTATCATTTGACAAATGAATGCAAAACATAATAGAAGTATAATAGAAGTTCATGAATCATGTTAACCAAGTTGATTTAAGCTTTTGATCTCTCATCCATTTATCCTAGGTGATTTCTAAACCAAGTTTTATTCATCAATTGTTGTTGAGTGATCAAGGTATGACCATTTTGTATACATAATCATATTTGTAATTAAACTTAGAAAATTCCAGAATAGTTGTATCAACTTTAAACGCTTAGAAAACGATCCTAACTCGATCGTATGCTCACGATTTTACATCGGCATATAGATATATGAGTTAGGAATCATCCCCAAAAAGCGGAACGTCGATAACTATTATAGATTTTCTGAAATTCAAGCACAAAGAGACGATGTTCAAATCTGTCAACCGATTTCTCAACAATTTCTAAAAATAGTATATGAATCCTAAAAGCTCTCAAAACGGACCGGATGAAAGCTAATTCATCAAAGTTTACCCAGAAAATTTGAAATCCATCAAACTATGGGTTTTGATGGACCAAATCTAATGGACAAAACCAATCTGCTTTGCTGAATTTTTATCTAGTTCATTTTAAAGTGTGAGGAAAACATTTTAGTGATAGTTGAAGCTTATTAGAGAGATCAAACTCATCGATCAACTTAATTATCATGATTCCCAATCAATTTAGCCCTCAAGTTCTATGAAGAACTTTTAGATCAAGGATCAAAGGGACTTATAAATATCATGTTGGAGATGAAATTCAATAGGAATTCTAGGTAATAGGAATAATCAAGAGATAGGTATGAACATAGAAATCATCCTTCTCATAGATCATATTTCCAAACCATCATGGAATTCAAAATAGATATATGTATATATATATAATCATGTATGCATGAATCTAAACTAAAATTGAAGAATGAAACCAAAATTGAAAATCAAAGTGAAAAACAATCTCTAATTGTAAATTATCAATAAAAATCAAAGAGATTTGGATCTAACTATGTGAGTGTGTGAAGAACATGAGAGGAAGAAGATGAGTGTTCTAATAAGTAGAAATAGAACTAAGTTAGATCCAAATCTTATAGATCTATATATACAAAGTAGGAATTAGAGATGAACTATAGTGTTTACCTCTTGGAGGATTCTCAATTACAAGACCAAAATTGATTTGAAGATCTTCTTCTTCAAGTGTTATTCAAGTGTTCTTCAAGCACTCATCCATGGAAGTTGAGGGAGGCAATTGATGTTCAAATTGTGGTCTAATTAGCCTAAGTTAATCTAAATTCAATTCATAATTTTCTCTCTCTAGAATTCACCTAAATTGAAAGTATATTCAAAGTATACTTATCTCTCTTGTATGTGCTTCTATGTGTGTTTGTATCTCCAAGTATATTCAAGTGTATCTCTTCCAAGTGTCTAGTGTGTTAAGATGTGATCTCATATGAGATGTATGAGATCTTATATAGAGTTTTGAAGACTTAGCTCTTAAGTTTCAGGGTTAAAACAGGATTTTTAGAGCTTAAAAGAGGGTTAAAATGGCCATTTCGGAGCCTAAACGCAATTTCCAGGCAATTTCCTCGCAGTGGGAAGCTTCTAGAAGGGTCTGGAACTCAAAAAGCTCCGTGGAGGACACAAATGGAAGTGGCGGTTATGGTGGGACCCGCCACCCCTATACCAAAACCGCCATTTACTATTTGGGTCCCTCTGGTCACCCACAAGCTCTGTTTCAAATTTCATGCGCACTGCTTTTCCAGATTTCTGTAAAAATGCTTTTTGGTGTCCGAAATCGTCCGTTTACGTACCGTTGGAAAGCTGTCAGGTTGAATTTCAGTATAAAAATATTTCCAGAGGTTTTATAATGAGAATTGAAGTCCAATTGAAGTCCGGAAGTCCTCCGGAACTTTCGTCGTCTTTTTGAAATCAAATGACGTCTTTTCCAAAATTGCTTTCAAATGTGCGTCGATTTCGAACTTTTCTTTAAAATTGAATCTCTGGATACCTAGAATACTGCGTTTAGAACACTTAATGTTCATATAACCCTGAGAGAATATGAATTCTGAGAGATGATTTTGACAAAACCGGGATTTATCCATGGAAAAGGGCTTTTCTGAGCTTGAAGTCACTTTCCGAAGTCCGATCTTCTGATTGTGTGGAATCCAGTACCTTCCACGGGGTACTTTTCATCATCGAATCCTCCAAGACGTTGTCCACCCTAAATCCTATCAGTGTGGTCAAAATTGGGTGTCTACAGTTTGCCCCTCTTTGGCAGAGCTTGTTGTGAACAACGTGAACTGCAAGTGAGTGCCAAAGCCTTGAAGGCACCCAAATAACCATACTGAGAGGTTTTAGGAAAAACAAAAAATTCGCAAAATCAAGAAATTCAAAATCAGAGAAAATCAAGAAATTACGAATGCAAGAATGCAATGCAATGCTGGGTAGAGGCGGCTAAGTTGAAGCTGATGCTGGTCGTGCTCCGCTGGAGCTGCCTACGTATCCTTTCCAGGAATCAGACCAGGGCGTAGTTCAAGCGCGCGGGAAAACGGAAAACAAACAACAACAATGCGGATGAAATGCTCCTATCCTAGGATGCTGGTGCAGTATGAAAACATGAAATGTGAAAGTGCTGGAGGAATCATCCTCAAGGGTTCCCTAGATGCAAAATCTAATGCAAAGGATGCAACGACTCTCTCTCACAGTCGAATATGCTAAAGGTATCTTGGATGATTCTCGAGGTTTTTGTCAAAGTTATTCTTCTGATCTTAAGGCTCGTAGGCGTCATCTGTATCCTGGACGACTCTTGAAATAGCGAAGTATCTTGGATGAATTCTGAGTCATGTCAAACAACTAGACGATTGCTGGTGTAGAGTCCTTCTGCTGGGGACGATTACTGATGTAGAGTCCTTCTGCTGGGGACGATTGTTGATGTAGAGTCCTTCTGCTGGGGACGATTGCTGAAATAAGTCCTTCTTCTGTGGACGATTGCTGATGTAGAGTCCTTCTGCTGGGGACGATTGCTGATGTAGAGTCCTTTTGCTGGGGACGATTGCTGGTGTAGAGTCCTTCTGCTGGGGACGATTGCTGATGTAGAGTCCTTCTGCTGGGGACGATTGCTGAAACAGGTCCTTCTTCTGTGGACGATTGCTGATTGTAGAGTCCTTTTGCTGGGGACGATTGCTGATGTAGAGTCCTTCTGCTGGGGACGATTGCTGATGTAGAGTCCTTCTGCTGGGGACGATTGCTGATGTAGAGTCCTTCTGCTGGGGACGATTGCTGAAACAGGTCCTTCTTCTGTGGACGATTGCTGATTGTAGAGTCCTTTTGCTGGGGACGATTGCTGATGTAGAGTCCTTCTGCTGGGGACGATTGCTGATGTAGAGTCCTTTTGCTGGGGACGATTGCTGATGTAGAGTCCTTTTGCTGGGGACAAATCTTCTGAAACAGGTCTCTCTGCCGGAGACAAATCTTCTGCTCTTCTGAAACAGGTCCTTCTTCTAGACAAATCTTCTGTAACAGGTCTGGAAACAAGTCTTCTGAAACAGGTCTCTCTGCCGGAGACAAATCTTCTGTTCTTCTGAAACAGGCCCTTTTTCCGAGGACAAATCTTCTGTGGCAGGTCTAGAAACAAATCTTCTGAAACAGGTCTCTCTGCCGGAGACAAATCCTCTGTTCTTCTGAAACAGGCCCTTCTTCTGAGGACAAATCTTCTGTTCTGATGCACGGATTCTGAGAGATACACAAATTCTGAGAGATGACCCTTCTTCTGAGAGCAACCCACGGATACACAATTCTGATTTTGAGAGAAACCCTACATTCTGGAGGCAACCCTGATATGCGATGCTGAGAAATACATGATTCTGAGAGAAACCCTACATTCTGGAGGCAACCCTGGATACACGATTCTGATTCTGAGAGAAACCCTACATTCTGGAGGCAACCCACGATTCTGAGAGAAACCCTACATTCTGAGAGCAACCCACGGATACACGATTCTTGGCATAAACCTTGTATTCTGGAGGCGACCCACGATTCTGATTCTGAGAGAAACCCTACATTCTGGAGGCAACCCACGATTTTGAGAGAAACCCTACATTCTGGAGGCAACCCTGGATACATGATGCTTGGCATAAACCTTGTATTCTGGAGGCGATTTTGATGCTCAAATTCTGAGAGATACCCTTTATCTGGAGGCAACCCGTGGATACATGATGCTTGCGAGAAACTTAATTCTGAAAGTTCTCTACTGGGGAGATCCTATGATTCTGAGAGATGCACGAATTCTGTTATACCTTGACAACATCTGGAAATTCTCTGCTTGAGGAGATATCTGAGGTTTCTGGGACTCGAGCACATATTCTGGAGGCCCTGCTGATTCTTTCTGAGACTCATATTGGTGCTTCGACCAACGCAATCATTCTTGCAACACGTCAGGCTTACTCTAACCCTTTCTGAACATCTCGCATTCTGACCCATCTTCTGAAAGTCCTTTCTGGATGTAATTCTCAAGCGACAGTAGACTCAAGTGTCCATTTTCTAAGACAACTCATAATCAATCCCAAAACGACGGGAGTTTGCCGTTTCTCGGCCACTTTCAGGCTGCGGTGCCTTTGATTCTTCTCATCTGGGGGACTTTTTTCAATTCTTGAATGGATTTTTACCAAGATTCAAATCTCCAGAGGTCCTCTAGACCAATTCCAACAAGTTTTAAGCACTCTCAAGGCTTATATATCAAAAATGGACCAATCCGGGATCAAATCAAGAGTTCCGGGGGTCAAAACGCGAATATAGAGCAAAATCATATCTCTAGGAGGGCCTTTCGTCAAGAGGTAACCCATTCTTTAATTACTCCTTTGTTTCACATCTTCATACGTGTCTCTTTATTCTTGCGATTCCTTAGAAATCATCCTTTTTCTTTTTAGAATGTGGTTGGTCATCTTAGAGGTCATGGTAGCCATGGAAAATGCCTTGAATGGTTTAATGAATTGTCGGAGTCGCGTCCCCAAGTAGTAGCCAATATCAAGCAAGCGGGCTTTGGGTCGTTTGTAACCTTATTGGAGAGATCGACTAATGATTTGGCCATGATTCAGGCTCTTGCTGAAAGGTGGTGGGATTCCACAAATACTTTTCACATGCCTTTTGGGGAGATAACCATGACCCCTCTTGATTTTGCAATGATAACCGGCATCTCATTTGGCGGGCATCGTCTTGCCTTTGCAAAGAACATCCATAGACATCCTACTATCATTGAGCGTCTCCTAGGCATCATCCCATCCCAGAGAGATCTTCACGGATCGAGCGTAGGCATCACATGGTTCATCAACAACTTCAGGCCTTCTGAAAGAGCGGCTCAATTTACCGATATGCAGCTTACCCGTGCTTTCATCTTGTATTTGCTTGGTTGCTCTCTTCTTTCTACTCGAGCTGAGCGGATTACATTGAATATGCTTGATAGTCTTCGAAATCTTGAGGAGATTGCAGATTTTGATTGGGGCTCTGCTGGTTTAGCCATTCTGTATAGTCATATGGGGGAGCATTCTCGAGGCAAATCCCCTGGATTCGGCGGATTCTGGAGAGCTTGGGAGGTACTGAAAATATTTTCATTTCCAGTTTTTATCATTTGATGTTCTGCTGTTTTGACCACTGCTTTATTTTCTCTTGTAGGTGTGGGCCTTTGAGTATTTCTCCATGACGGCTCCATCATTCCGGGAGGAAGAGATTCATATTTTTTTACGGGCTCTGAAGTGGCGTCGCCAAGCCGTAGGTACCAAGAATGATGCTCATAATGTTATTTCTTGCCGGGATTTTCTTACCCGTCTCAGATTCAACCAAGTTAACTGGCATCCTTGGGCTACAAATGGAGATGTGACTGAGATTGGCTTAGCTAGACAGATGACTGGAGAGAGGATTCTTCTTGAGGGTCCCTCTGTTCTTGAGTGGTATCTTGGAGAGAGAGTAGCTCCTCAGACTGATTTGGAGGATCGTCTCTTAGTGCCACAGGATCCGCCTTCTTGTATGAGGTCGGCGCAGAATTTGGAAGATGAAGATCTTATTAATGCTTTGAACGGAATTCCTTCAGCCTCTTTTACTCTGTTTGAGGAGAACTATGACGTCTTCAGGGTTACTCATCTGATGCCTAATTTCCCGCTCTCGGATGACCCGCAGGTATTTCACGACTTCTTTATTTCTGATCGAATGCTTGCTTTATCTTATTTCTCATCATCATTTGCAGGGGAGTTCTTTTGTGGATGGCCCTGGTCGACCTCTACCTCTCATTCCTCCTTGTGATTGGCGAGCCTCGACCATGCTGCGCGGAGTTATATCTTCTGTAGAGATCCCCCGTGATCTTGTAGAGCCTCAGCTAGTTTCAGAACAACATGAGTCCGTTCCCCGAGCCGTTTTCAATGAAGAGCGAGCTTATGCACAGAATCTGAGGGCTTGGAGCCTTGCTCGTGAGGGACATGTAAGTAATTTCTGAACTCATTACCTCTGATTCTTCTGATCTTTCTGACCATATCTTTCTTCTCTTTGCAGTGGGATGGCATGTGCCAGACTTACATAGACCGTGATGCGGCCCTGGTAAATTTCTTGACCTTTTCTTCTTATCTCATTGCTTTTTCAAACCCCTATACTGATTCTTTTCTTCCACAGGTGGCTCAAGTTAGGCAGCTTCAATCACAGTTGGAGCGGATGAATGCAGGCCCTTCTGGTGGGGCTGGTGGGTCTAGGCGAAGGCGCCAAATTGAAGATGATGATAGCTCTACGGCCTCAGATATGCCTGCTCGGTATCCACGGGCTACTCGTCGTCGCTGATGATGATCATATGCACCCATGACTATCTTTCTGTTTTTCTTGCTTTCTGTGCTGAGACTGATGTTGATGTATTCTGTCTGAGACTTGATGGGCTTGTACTCTTGACTTTGTTTGATGCTGCTTTATGCTATCCTTCTGTTTCGCTTTGCATCCCTTGTCACGAGACTGATTTGATTGACACTTTGCACACTGACACACAGGACTCGATTTTACAGGGAAAGGAAATTTCTGACGATTCCTCTTTCTCGACAATGTCTTTTGACTTGGATATTTGAATTTTCTAAGGATTTGCATGTTTTGAAAATGAGATTTTATCTTGTAGCAGGATATTGTGTTGGCTTTGCATGTAATCTTGAAGCTTTTGAAAATTTTCCACATAATGTTTCAGTCTTGACATTAGATTCACATCTTTAGATTGCTAAAAAACTTTTCAACTTAATATCAAGAATTACCAGATTTTTCACTTAGGTGCTTTAATTCTGATAGCCAAGTGATCCAGAGAGGACAGGTAGCGAGGTATGGGCAAACGACAGTTTGCCCCTAGTTGATAGAGATAAATGGAAGTTTGGGCAAACGCAGTTTGCCCCTAGTGTGGCAGTGATATCTTGAGGTTCTGGGCAAACTTTGAAAGTTTGCCCCTAGTTTGCAAGGTTCAGGGATCGAGAGCCAGGAAAGCTCGCCTACTTATCCCCAAGTGGGAATCAGATCCAAAGTAGTTCGGCCAGGTCTTGAAAGAAAGTATGGTTGAGGGTTTCAGGAGCAGTGACCGAACCGAGCAGGTTGCCTACATATCCCCAAGTGGGAATCAGGTCAAGTGTAGTTCCTCGAATGCTGGAGGTTTTGAAAGAACAGGTTTTGAAAGAAAAGGCTTTTAAGCATAGTATCTCTTGAGACGGTCAATGTTGATTGGCTGATTGAACTCAACTCCATCTAGATCCATCAGGTATGCCGCTCCTCCAGAGAGAAGCTTCTTGATGACGTATGGGCCAACCCAATTTGGCTTGAATTTCCCTCTAGGATCGAAAACGGGTGCTTTTAAGGCTTTAAGCACAAGGTCGCCTTCCTCAAGTTTTCTTGGACGGACCTTCTTGTTGAATGCTCGAGCTATTCTTCTCTGATACACATGCACATGATCAATTGCGGCCAACCTTTTCTCATCAAGTAACATTAGCTCCTCATATCTATCTCTTAGCCAATCAAATTCTGGAATCTCGGATTCTGCCACAACTCTCAAAGATGGTAGTTCTATTTCAACTGGGAGTACTGCTTCCATTCCGTAAGCCAATGAATAAGGAGTGGCTCCTGTAGATGTTCGGATAGATGTTCTGTATCCCCACAGTGCATACGGTAACTTCTCATGCCAATCTCGGTATGTATCAGTCATCTTTCTTAGGATCGTCTTCAAATTCTTATTAGCTGCTTCAACTGCCCCGTTTGTTTGTGGCCTATACGGCGCTGACATGTGGTGCATGATCTTGTATTCTTCTAGTAGATCTAAAACCTCTTTCTGGAAGTGACTGCCATGATCGGATATCAACCCATGAGGGACCCCGTATCGGCAGATTATATTTCTTCTGATAAATCTGGCCACATCTTTAGCCTTCAATGTCGCATAAGACTCTGCTTCCACCCATTTTGTGAAATAATCAATTGCTACCAGGATGTATTGATGCCCATTAGACGCCTTCGGGGTTACTTCTCCAATAACATCTATTCCCCAAACTGAGAATGGCCAAGGGGTAGTCATGTTGTATAGCAGTGACGGCGGCACATGCTTCATATTGGCATGGATCTGACATTTGTGACATTTTCTGACATATTCATAGCAGTCCTTGTCCATAGTAGTCCAATAATATCCTTGTCGGATGATCTTCTTAGCTAACATGTGTCCACTCATATGAGGACCACACACCCCTTCGTGAATTTGCTCCATCATCTTTCTCGCACTGTTTCCATATAGACATGTCAAGTTGAATCCATTGTAAGATCTCTTCAATAGACTTCCACCACAAATCATGAACTGAGCCGAGAATCTTCTTATGGCTCTCTTGTCTTTCTCGGAGGCGCTTTCCGGATATTCCCCATTTTCAATGAAGTTCCACACGTCGGTGTACCACGGAAGTTCTTCTGCTTCTTCTATTTCCCCAATCATCTCATAAGACGGCTTTTCCCTTTGTTCAATCATCAAAGGAGTTAGCTTTATCCCCACAGGAATCTCAATCATTGACGCTAAAGTAGCCAAAGAGTCTGCTAGCTGATTTTCTTCTCGAGGCAGGTAGAAGAACGTGATATGCAAGAAACGAGTTCGTAAAGAATCAAGATACTCATGATAGGGTTTTAACTTCTCTTCCTTGACTTTCCAATCTCCTCGAACTTGGGATATGATCAAATTGGAATCCCCGAATACATCAAGTTTCCTTACCTCCAAAGTCAATGCGGCTTCTAGCCCCAAGATACAAGCTTCATACTCAGCAGTGTTGTTGGTGGAAGTGTACTTCAGCTTAATAGAGAACGGGGTATGTGCTCCTTCAGGGGATACAAGGATGATTCCTACTCCATATCCTTTTTGGTTTGCAGCTCCATCAAAGTACATTTTCCACACATCTTCTTTTAATTCCATCAATCCTTCGTCAGGGAACATGAACTCTCCTTCGTTTTCCAGATTTATCGGATGTTCTGCTAAATGTTCTGCGACAGCCCTTCCTTTAACAGATTTACTCGTAGCATGTATCAAGTCAAACTCAGATAGCATCAATGTCCATCGGGAGATTCTTCCGGTCAATGCTGGTTTTTCAAATAGGTACTTCAAAGGATCCATTCGGGAGATTAAAACAACAGGGAAGGCCAACATATAATGCCTCAGACGACGAGTGGCCCAAACCAAAGCCCAACATGTCTTTTCTAACGGAGAATACTTCAATTCGTATCCAGTCATCCTTTTACTTAAGTAGTAAATGGCTTTCTCTGTACGCCCTTCATCTCCTTCTTGGGCTAACATGCATCCCATAGCATTCTCTGACACGGATAAGTACAACAGCAAAGGCTTCCCTGACTTCGGGGGTGAAAGAACCGGTGGGTTTGATAAATAAGCCTTGATCTTGTCAAAAGCTTCTTGACATTGATTGTCCCATTCGAATTTCTTCCCTTTTCTCAACAAGCTAAAAAGCGGATCGCAAGTAGCAGTGAGCTTAGATATGAAGCGGCTGATGAATTGGATTCTTCCCAGAAATCCTCTTACTTCCTTTTCATTTGTCGGAGGCGGCATATCCATAATAGCCTTGATCTTTGTGGGGTCAACCTCAATTCCTCTCTGTGTGATGAGAAATCCTAGCAGCTTTCCGGTGGTAACTCCAAAAGTACATTTCTGTGGATTCAATCTCATTCTGTATTTCCTTAATCTTTCAAAGAACTTGGCGAGTGCTGTTAAATGCCCACTTCTTTCTTTGGACTTAACAATCATATCATCCACATAAACTTCTACCTCTTTATGGATCATGTCATGTAACAAAGTAGTAGCAGCTCTCTGATAGGTCGCTCCGGCATTCTTTAACCCAAATGGCATTACTCGGTAGCAATACGTCCCCCAGTGAGTTGTGAATGTAGTCTTTTCTCTGTCTTCGGGTGCCATTAAAATCTGATTGTACCCTGAGAAACCATCCATGAATGATAACAACTCATGCCCCGCGGTGCTATCTACCAGAACATCTATGTGTGGAAGCGGAAAATCATCCTTAGGACTAGCCTTGTTTAGATCTCTGAAGTCAACACATACACGGATCCTTCCATCCTTCTTTGGCACAGGAACTATATTGGCTATCCATTCCGGATATTGGGTTACCATCAGGAATCCAGCTTTCAATTGTTTCTCAACTTCTTCTTTGATCTTCAAAGTCCATTCGGGTCTCATGCGTCTCAACTTTTGCTTAACAGGTTTTGAATTTGGAAAGAGAGGGATGTGGTGTTGGACAATCTCTGGATCGATGCCTGGCATATCTTGGTAGGACCAAGCGAAAACATCTTTAAATTCTTTTAATAAGTTGATTAGTTCATTGCTTTCTTGTGAAGTGAGCGTGGTGCCAATATGAACATTTTGTGGATTATCTTCATTATCCAAGTTTATTAGCAAAGTTTCTTCAATAATCTTGCATGCAGATTCATTTTCATTTTCAATTAATCTTTGCAAATCCTCAGAAATTTCAAAATCAAGATCATCAGACACAGAAGAGTAAGCAAAATCCTCGTTCATTTCATTAACATTTTTGGGTACATCAAGAGCAAAAGCAGACTCAACATCATGGCTCATATTGGCCTTTACAGACTTCCGGGGAAATGGGGGAGGGGATTTGTTGACTTCCGATTCTATCACCCAATTGTTCAGAGCTCCCTCTATCGGCTTGATTTCTTTCACATTTCCCAGTGCTTCTTCGGCATCCATCAGCATGTTCAGCTCTTCATCCATTAGCATGTTCAAATCATCACTTGTCATCAGCTCAGCCCAGTCCTTCCTTTCTTTCTTGATAGGCGGAGTATACAAGAACGGATCCTCATAGTCGGAGAACTCATGTTTGAAGAAAATCTCAAATCCAGGCTTAATGTTCTTGGTAGCCGGATCATACCATGGTTCAGGGAACCCACAGAAGGGAAAGTCATCGCCTTCTTTCACGAAGTATCCATTCAGGATTCTTGGCCCAGAAACAACCATCGGCCCTTTTCCTTTTGTCATCTTCTTCTTATCTTCTTCAGTCAATTGATACCCAAGCCCAGATTTATCTTTCTGTTCGTGGAAGTTCGGTGGTTCAGTTATTCCTTGTTGACGACGACCTAGTCCCATTCCAGGAAAATAGTTCATCTTCCGCACCGTATGAGCCACTTTAGGATTGGCATACTGGTCAAAGTACAATGGCATGACTTCAGGGATCCAATTCTGTCCCACTTCTTCTTGTAGATCTTTGGCAACCGGGTTTCCCTTCTCGAACATCTTTCTATATTCGCGTCCGGTGATGAACGGCTTCTTTTTCTTGATCGGAGTGATTTCTTCGCCCCAGACAGATGCATCAGGAAGTTTCTTCTCATAGCTGAGTCGATCCCAAACGGATTTCTTTTTCTTAGCTCCTTCATTTATCATTCCCACAAAGTTGAATCCTCCCAATTCATTTTCTTCTTCCGGTGTTTGGACTTCTAGCACAGGACCATGGCTTGTCCCTTCTTCTTTGATCCAGCTATCCCCAAAGATTGTTACCACATCCTCTTTCCAGATGAACTTGACTTTCTGGTGGAGAGTGGAGGCGACTGCATCATTCACATGTAACCACGGACGTCCCAATAGCAGATTAAAGCTAGCCGGAATATCAATCACTTGGAAATCAGCTTCTTTGTTTAATGGCCCGACTTCAATTTTCAACTTAATCATTCCCACAATGGCCCTTTTGGTGTTATCATAGGCCCTCACAGTTTGTGTTGATGGCAAGAGTTCTGAAATAGACAACCCTATTCTGAGAGCTGTTTGGAGAGGACATACATTCAAGGCTGACCCATTATCTACCAAGCAGACCGGTACTCTATTCCCCAGGCAATGTACAGTGATGTAGAGAGCTCTGTTGTGGTGTGCCCCTTCCGGCGGTAAATCTTCATCTGTGAATGTGATTACAGGCTTACAAGGCTTTGAAGAGATCATGTTTACTAGATCTTCGGGAGTAGTATTGACAGAAACATCCAAACGATTGAGAGTATCGAGCATGGCCTGCCTGTGTTTGTGAGAGGTCATAAGTAATCCCCATACTGAGATCCAAGCTTGTGTTTTCTTCAATTGCTTTAGGATTTCATCTTCTTCTTCGCTCACGGCTCCTTTACCAGCCTCTTTTGCTTTGACGACTTCTTTCTCATTCCATGTTTCTTTTCCACGATTTTCTAACTCATGAGGCTTGAAATGACGTCCGGAACGGGTCAAGTGGTTTGCTTCATTGGTGATCCAGATAGACTCAAGTTCTTTGGCTAACTTTTCGGTGCCAACAGTGATTTTCCAAACAGAATCATCGGGGATTATGGTATTATTAACGGAATCATCCTCATCATCATACCACCAATCTTCTTCTTCTTCCATCATTGCAATAAGATCGTCATCTTTGATTTCAAGGTTCTCGACAGGCTTTAGCAATTCTTCTATCGGCTTAGTGCTTTGTTTCTCGGTGACTGCTTCTATGGGCTTTTCGTCCTCATACTAGATCGAGTCGTCGGTGATGGCATTGGGATCCCACCATTCAATTGTAAGATTTCCGTTGGCTATTTCTTCTTCAAAAGCCAGTGCTTCTTCGACCCATTCTTCCTCTTCCATATTCCTCAAGATGCAAATTGCAGCGTCTTCCGGAAGTTGAACATCCATAGCTGGTTGATTCGAGGATGTGATGTAGATCTTTGGGTTATAAATCTGAGATCCTTCTTCTACAAAGTTAACATTTGGCATGTTCCCCTTATGATTAGGGAGAGGATTCTTCTGAACATTTGGCTGAGAGGGAGGAGGGGAGATGACCCCTTTTTCAATCAAGTCTTCAATTTCATGGCGAAGTCTCCAGCATCTATCTGTGCTATGTCCACGGCCTTGATGAAAGTCACAAAAGAACTCTGTTTTGAAACCCGGTGGAAGTGGATTTGGCTCTGGTTTAGGTTCCAATTTCTGCAAGTACCCTTTTTCTATCATTCTTTCAAGTGCGGTGCTTAGTGGCATCCCCAAGTCGGAAAATTCTCTTTTCTCTCTCGACTGTTTCTGATTTTGACTTCCTCTTGCATTAGCCATACTTCGACGCTCTTTCTGAAAAGGCTGAGGAGATAGTGTGTTGACGTCAGCAGACTGATGATAGACTGGCCTTTCTGTCTTTCTGTATCGATTGCTCGTGCTTTCTTTCTTGATCTTTCCATCTCTAATGGCATCTTCTATCAAAGTTCCCACATCAAACAGCTGTTCGAAACTCACAATGGACTGAAATTCTAGCCTTTCCAAGTATTCGGGCTGTAGATTCTTGATGATCATTCGGACCTGATCTTTTTCCGCTGGCCTGCTAGTCATTTGAGCAGCTTTAGCTCTCCAACGAGTAAGGAAACCTGCGAAGGATTCCCTGTACTCTTGTCGGGTGGTTTCTAGATCTCTTGCAGTTACATCAAACAACTGGTTATATGAATATTGAGCCACGAAAGCTTTGGCCAATGCCTCCCAATCTCTGGTTATGGCTGGTTCCAACGTCAAGTACCATGAAAGTGCTGCTCCACTCAAAACTCTTGGAAACAATAGAGCGAAGAGGTCAGATCCAATGCCCATGGGCTGCAAAGTTCCTACATAAAGCCTCAGATAGCTCTTTGGATTTCCGGTTCCATTGAAAAATTCAATATGCGGCATCTTAAACTTCTCTGGGAGTTTGGCTTTTGGAGCGTCACACAACCCTTCAACATCGAACAAATACTCATCCACCCCTTTGCTCTTTCTGATCACACTCTCTAGTTTGTCGATCTTGGCCAACTTGTCCTGAATTTCCTGATCTAGCTGAACCTTTGGTTGAACTGTCTCCCCAAAATCTTCTTCTTCATGATGCTCTGGAGGTGGTGGTGGTGGATTAGTTAGCTGCTCAATCATTCTCATCATAGTGGCAAGTTGTTCTCGATTCTGCTCCCTGCTCTGATCCAAGGCAGCTTGCATTGCGGCCAATCTGGCTTCCATATCCGCTTCGTATGTCATATCTTCAACCCTAGTCGACTCGGCTGTTCCTTCTTCTAACCCTGATCTGATCAAACGGCTGTTCGGAGCTCTGACCCAGAAAGGAGTACAACTTTTCGGTCCTATCTTTTCTTATCTGGTTTATTTAGGGATTTTCAAATAATCAGGTATCTTTATTGCAAAAGAATTTTTCAAAGAATGATATAAGAAGGTGGATTTACAAAGATGGAAATCATAAATGGAAAATCATTTCCTTTTTCAAAAACATTTTTCTTAAAATCAAAAGAAATCTTTTCAAGCTTTCAAAATTCTGAGGAAAACAAATCTTTTCTTTTGAAAGTATATTAGAGGCGTCGCACTCGTGAGTCGTATATGCAATGCTCGTGTAGTGCATGCAATGCAGATGAAATGCAATCTAATCTAAATGCAGTGCACCTTAATCTAGCTTAGACCTAGCACATCAGCACATAAGCACATAAGATTCCTTGAGTATGCTAATCACCCTACTAATCCAATCATTATCCAAGGATTTTGAGTTTTGAAATTCTTGATGGTTCATGTTTTCAAAATTGAAATTTTTCATGAAAATCTTTGAAAGAGATGGGGAGATTTGTAATTTTCAAAAGAATTTTTGAACCATCAATGCTTGTGGTGAGAAATCATGATTCTTAAAAATTGAGGTGGGAATTTTGAAATTCTAAGATCTGAGAGGAAGATTTTGAAATTGAATCATCATGATTTCTTGAAGACCAAAGTAAAATTTTTTTTTTTTTTGAAATTCTCTAAAATCTAGGAGAATTTGAAATTGAATCATCAAAGTGTGATCATGATTTCTGGAAATAGGAATTTTGAAATTCTCTAAAATCTAAGGAGAATTTTGGAAAGATTTTGTGAAAGTGAATCTCAAAGCAAATTTTCAAAAGGGATATTCTTGGAATTTTCAAAAGACTTGGGGTTTTTCAAAGAAGTGCTTATAATTTCAAAAATTTTCAAAATTGTCCTCAAATAACGATTGGATGTTCGGATAAAGACCATACTATCCTAGAGGAATCCACCATACAAGGTTTGATGATGCCTTCGCATACACGTCCTCATCATCCACATAATCCCTTACGGGCAAGCGCAAATAATTCATCACATTGTCCTAATCAAAGATGATAATCAAGATCCTAATTGAAGGGTTCTATAGAAACTATATGCAAAGGCCGGGTTTTAGTCTCATAAAGGGTCCATTAGCAAGCTCAACGGTGTGGTTGACCGCCTCCCCGAGGGCGTGCCGTTCACACATGGGCTCTATATACCGCACGCGGTACAAGGCTAACGGTGACTACATGCTACCAAAACTCTTGACAAATAGAGGAAAGAGGGCCCTCTATCTTCAAGGCAATGATCTCAAGTAGTCGCGGTGAAAGAACAATGCAAGTGCAAATGCAGGCAGAAACAACATGATTATTGAATTAATAACAAGGATATTCATTGGTTCAAGTCAAACCCTCGAAGAACAAGAAACCATCGGTTTCATGTTCAAATCCCCAGTGGAGTCGCCAGATTGTGGACCGCTGCGAATGGAGGAGGAGATCCTGACGCTCTCCCTCGATAGTGTCCCGGGACGGATCCCAAGGAGCACACTTCAGGGAAAACTAGGACTTCCTCACGCGATCCTAGAGACAAAGAGTCGCCACCTAATTTTTATCGGGAATTAGGAAATCCAAGTTTGACTCGCCCAAAATTGAATAAGGTTACTCGCCCTTCATTACCAGAAACAAGGTTCGGGGGTCTTGGTACGAGAGGGGAAGGAGCCCAAGCAGGACTAAAACACCCCCTCCTCGCCCTACCGAATGGTAGGCCTTGATTCAAATATCCTTGTTATTAATTCATAATAGATGTTGTTTCCTCAAACATACTAGATAGGTATATACATGGCAAAAAGAAACATCTAATGAAAATCATTTCAAGAGACTAAATCAAGTAGAAAGCGGATGCTCATGCAATACAAGGGAGAAGTATACTCACAGTGGCTAGTCCCGCCCGGGACCGATGCAAATAAAGTAAACATGTCATGATATGCAAAGGGAACGAGAAGACTTACATTGGTTGACTCAAGCGGAGTTGCGAAAGCAAAAAGAATGGAAACGTGCAATGCAATCATGCAACAATCCTAGATAAGATGTCTCTAACAAATAATCATATAAACGGAGACTATCCTAAAGGAAATGTGTCGTTGAAATCAAAGTTGTAAACCTAGAAAAATTCTAAGAGAAAGGATAGAGATAGTACACGATACATGGGCACTAAGCCACATGTAGACGAGGCAAACCACAAATCGACGTCCGGGTCCAAGGCACTTAATTCTCTGCACTAAGACACCAAAGAATACCCAAAGCATTGCAAAAATACAAGCAAACAAATGATATGCATGATAAACAAAGAAAACATGTCATCAATCAAATTTCCAGATTCAGCAACCTCTAATGAATCCTATCAAAAGTGGTCTTAAACATGAGCTGGATAAAAACCCTTTTACAGAAAGTTAGATACATGTCTTAGGGAACTTCTCCAAAAAGTGGGACCTCAATATCAATTTTATTGTTTGAGAAATAAATGTTTTGGGAACAGTGGATCAGGACTGTCCACTGTTCTTGTAAAAATCATAATTAAATCTACAAAAATCATATGAAGCTCTATTTGGTGTCAAAAGAAAGCTATTTCATTGTAGTATATGATAAAAATAAACCCATGGACATTCTGTAATCACAAGGTTTCTGAAAAAGTGTTTTAAACAGACTCTGTTATTCTGGAAATTTGGTATCATTTGACAAATGAATGCAAAACATAATAGAAGTATAATAGAAGTTCATGAATCATGTTAACCAAGTTGATTTAAGCTTTTGATCTCTCATCCATTTATCCTAGGTGATTTCTAAACCAAGTTTTATTCATCAATTGTTGTTGAGTGATCAAGGTATGCCCATTTTGTATACATAATCATATTTGTAATTAAACTTAGAAAATTCCAGAATAGTTGTATCAACTTTAAACGCTTAGAAAACGATCCTAACTCGATCGTATGCTCACGATTTTACATCGGCATATAGATATATGAGTTAGGAATCATCCCCAAAAAGCGGAACGTCGATAACTATTATAGATTTTCTGAAATTCAAGCACAAAGAGACGATGTTCAAATCTGTCAACCGATTTCTCAACAATTTCTAAAAATAGTATATGAATCCTAAAAGCTCTCAAAACGGACCGGATGAAAGCTAATTCATCAAAGTTTACCCAGAAAATTTGAAATCCATCAAACTATGGGTTTTGATGGACCAAATCTAATGGACAAAACCAATCTGCTTTGCTGAATTTTTATCTAGTTCATTTTAAAGTGTGAGGAAAACATTTTAGTGATAGTTGAAGCTTATTAGAGAGATCAAACTCATCGATCAACTTAATTATCATGATTCCCAATCAATTTAGCCCTCAAGTTCTATGAAGAACTTTTAGATCAAGGATCAAAGGGACTTATAAATATCATGTTGGAGATGAAATTCAATAGGAATTCTAGGTAATAGGAATAATCAAGAGATAGGTATGAACATAGAAATCATCCTTCTCATAGATCATATTTCCAAACCATCATGGAATTCAAAATAGATATATGTATATATATATAATCATGTATGCATGAATCTAAACTAAAATTGAAGAATGAAACCAAAATTGAAAATCAAAGTGAAAAACAATCTCTAATTGTAAATTATCAATAAAAATCAAAGAGATTTGGATCTAACTATGTGAGTGTGTGAAGAACATGAGAGGAAGAAGATGAGTGTTCTAATAAGTAGAAATAGAACTAAGTTAGATCCAAATCTTATAGATCTATATATACAAAGTAGGAATTAGAGATGAACTATAGTGTTTACCTCTTGGAGGATTCTCAATTACAAGACCAAAATTGATTTGAAGATCTTCTTCTTCAAGTGTTATTCAAGTGTTCTTCAAGCACTCATCCATGGAAGTTGAGGGAGGCAATTGATGTTCAAATTGTGGTCTAATTAGCCTAAGTTAATCTAAATTCAATTCATAATTTTCTCTCTCTAGAATTCACCTAAATTGAAAGTATATTCAAAGTATACTTATCTCTCTTGTATGTGCTTCTATGTGTGTTTGTATCTCCAAGTATATTCAAGTGTATCTCTTCCAAGTGTCTAGTGTGTTAAGATGTGATCTCATATGAGATGTATGAGATCTTATATAGAGTTTTGAAGACTTAGCTCTTAAGTTTCAGGGTTAAAACAGGATTTTTAGAGCTTAAAAGAGGGTTAAAATGGCCATTTCGGAGCCTAAACGCAATTTCCAGGCAATTTCCTCGCAGTGGGAAGCTTCTAGAAGGGTCTGGAACTCAAAAAGCTCCGTGGAGGACACAAATGGAAGTGGCGGTTATGGTGGGACCCGCCACCCCTATACCCAAAACCGCCATTTACTATTTGGGTCCCTCTGGTCACCCACAAGCTCTGTTTCAAATTTCATGCGCACTGCTTTTCCAGATTTTTGTAAAAATGCTTTTTGGTGTCCGAAATCGTCCGTTTACGTACCGTTGGAAAGCTGTCAGGTTGAATTTCAGTATAAAAATATTTCCAGAGGTTTTATAATGAGAATTGAAGTCCAATTGAAGTCCGGAAGTCCTCCGGAACTTTCGTCGTCTTTTTGAAATCAAATGACGTCTTTTCCAAAATTGCTTTCAAATGTGCGTCGATTTCGAACTTTTCTTTAAAATTGAATCTCTGGATACCTAGAATACTGCGTTTAGAACACTTAATGTTCATATAACCCTGAGAGAATATGAATTCTGAGAGATGATTTTGACAAAACCGGGATTTATCCATGGAAAAGGGCTTTTCTGAGCTTGAAGTCACTTTCCGAAGTCCGATCTTCTGATTGTGTGGAATCCAGTACCTTCCACGGGGTACTTTTCATCATCGAATCCTCCAAGACGTTGTCCACCCTAAATCCTATCAGTGTGGTCAAAATTGGGTGTCTACAATAGGGCCTGAGATAGTTCAACAAACTACGGAAAAGATTAAGGTGATACAACAACGTCTACTGTTACACCTGTTCCAAAATTTATAAGTTTTATCATTCATATTTAGTTTTGTGGATTGTCAATGTTATTTGATAATTGGATTGAGGTTGACTGTGAGTCAACAGTAAGGTGTCGATAAGGACACAGAAATTCGGTAATCAAGATTGCATTGGCATGAGTAAATGGCATTTATGTGAGCTAAATGTTATTTGACTTATCTGGTATATCGTGAATAGTGAATTACACCTGTGTAGTATAATTTTTGGTAATTTTAATATTACCGTATATCATTTTGAGAACTGTGATGAGAACGTGAGTGTCACGTTATATAAAAGGTAGGTTGTGTAGAGATTCCATATAATTTAGTTTTCAGACGTAATTTTGGACCCAAACGAGACTTAATCGAAAACTTTTGTAAATTACAATTTTCACTCGTTAAGTTATAAAACGGACGTGTGCGACGTTTCGGGAGATAACTAGAAGTTTTGAGAACTTACGGGGAGGTAAATGTGATTTTTGAGAAGTTTGTTTATAAATAGAGGAGGGTGAGAATTCATTTCTCACAAACTTTATAAAATATCTTGAGAGAGGAGAGAGAAAGGAGAATTGGTCGCCACATGCTTTGCGATGACGATCAGCGACCTTTCGTCCGTCAGATTTCGACCAGATTTTATATTTGGACTCGTGGAGGTAAGATCTTCGTTTTGATACCACTTGGGCTGTGTTTGGCTAACTTTTCATAAAATTCTAATTCTAAAAATTTGGGGAAAACGCATGTAAACTCGTTGGTTTTGCTTAGGAATGGAGATACGACGTTTTGTTGCCTCCGTAGTACTTCCCTCAAAGTTTGAGAGAGTTTGTACGAGGTATGAAAATCCTAAACTATGTTATATAGGTGAAATACATGTTTTATATTTCGATGACGAAATTGTGATCTGGGCAAAATTCATGTGTTAATCTTAGGCCTGTTAATTATGCACATCTACTTTTACGCGAGCAAGTTGAGTTGACTATGTGGGTCAAAGGGGGGACTTATACAAATTTATGCCGGAGTAAGCTTCTCGAGGTTTGAGAATTTTAGTAGCGATGGATACTGTGCATGGTTTAAGGCTTGGACTTGCCAGGGCACTTGGGGATGTAATGGTTGTAGGCTTAGACTAGCCATTGACATCGCGGTTTAAGGCTTGGACTTGCCGCTATCGAATGAAGGTGTATTTTTCTCCCTAGAGACTATTTTGATGTGATTATGAGATTAAAGCATGTTTTGTTATATATGCATATGTTAGAATTTGTACACTCAACATATAGCTGAGCAATGATGATGTACTCCATTACAGGTGATAAGAAGAAAGGCAAGAAAAAGCGTGAGGAGTGAGGCCGAGGAACGCCGGGGAATCATTACCTTATGTATATTTTTGGTTGCTTCTAAACTTGTAATAAGAACCTTAAATTTTTAACATGTTGTAATAGAAGCTTGGACTAGTTCTGTAGTATTGTAATCGCTTGTAAACTCTTATAGTTATGTTTTGAATCATTGGTATACCACTGTGTTTGCGTTGGTTTGGAAACGGAGGACCTAAGCTTGAAATTCTACAGAATACTTAGTGTGCTGATGCCAATCAGTCGAGTGGTTTTTGATTCAGTCAACTGGATCACTGTGTTGAACTGAACACTGCTTTGATGTGTTTGGGGATCAGTCAACTGGGTTGAGAAAATAGTCGACTGGATGGGGTCCCAGAACATGACTTTCTGGTTGCCGGACAACTTCAGTCGACTAATAAATTTAGGCACCAGTCGACTGAGTCCCCGACACAGTCGACTGGATTGGGCTGTTGATTTTTTTAAACTTACTGCTTTTGATGGTCAGTCGACTGGGTCTTGGATTAGTCGATTGGACCTCTGTTTTTTTTAAAATGATTCCTTTGGTAGTATTTCAATTGGGCAAAACCTTTATATATATAACTCTGATTTTAATGGTTTTTACTTATATTTTTCGCTGCTTTTTACTTTAATGGAATTAGATGAACCTTGATGGTGTGCCACGTGTCCTATTTTCGCGCGTAGCGGGTTGGGTCATGACAGCTACAAACGACTTAAAGTCGTTACAAGAGTTACGCAGATTTAAAGAGAAGATCGATAGAATTCGAAGTAGGAGACTATGCATTCTTGAAGGAATTTCCTTCAAAGGGTGTGTTACGATTTTGAAAGTGAGGAAAGTTAAATCCAAGATATGTTGGACCATTTGAGGTTGTTGGAAGAGTTGGACCAGTGGCGTATCGATTAGATTTGCCACAAGAGCTAGCCAATGTACACAATATGCTCCATGTATCAATGTTATGGAAATATGTATCAGATTCGAGTCAAGTGATCGAACCAGAACCATTGGAGATCAAAGAAGATTTGTCATACATTGAGTATCCAGTCACCATAAAGAGACAGTTTTAAGGATGAAGACTATCCCGTTAGTCATGGTATTGTGGCGAAATCATTCGATTGAGGAAGCTACGTGGAAAACCGAGAAGGAAACGCGAGAGCAATACCCATACCTGTTCGAGACTAGAGGTACAACGAGTTTGGGGACAAACTCCTCTTTAAGGAGGGGAGAGATGTAACACCTGCTCCCGCGAGCAGAATTTAATTGCATTTAGCATGCATATAATTATTTTATTAATGGTGTGATTACTTGTACTATGTGAGTATTAACTCACTAAGATGATTGGGGGTGTCTAGTTTGGAACCCAGAGATAGGCCAAGTGGTAGTCCTAGTTTGGGACAGTTATGATAGGTCCTCGTGTGATGGGATAGATATGAAAAATAATCATTATGTGCTTAACTATTTATTAAGGTATATGTGAATGTTTTAATATGTTGTTTTTATGATATGTTAATTGTTAGAGATTACTTCTGTAGTCCATTAGGGATACCTTGTGAGGACGAATTGGACATATTGCATAATTAGTAGGTTAATTAGCAACTTCATAATATTATGTGGGACCACTTATGGGACCCATATTGACATAGACAAACACCCATTTAAGTTTGAGATAGTTTTAATAAGTTTCATAACTCATAGGGGTGTATTGTAATACACCAAAACTTGTGGGGGGTAATAGTGATAACAATGCTTTGGTGGAGGACATGTTAGTTGACATGTGTCATTAGAGACACAAGTCTTCATGTTTTCTATTACACCATTTTGTGAGGATAAGAGTTTTACAGAGAGAATTCTGACAGTTGACGAGAGAAATTCGACGACAATGACGGTGATGTTTTCAACACCGATTAACGCGCTTAACGACGTTCAATTTCAAAACAAGCTACATATTCGGACTCTTGGAGATGAGTCTAACGCAGTGGTATATATCTTATTGCATTTTGAGACAGTTTTTCTGTGCCCCAATTTAGGAATTTAGCTCATAACAGTAATTTGTATATAGGAATCTCACCTGGAAATTACTAGGCTCAATATTCTTGTATTAGGAGCAAAATCTTCGAGGTGAGTGGCAATAATTATGGAAATTCGATAATTCCTTGTTTGAGATTATCTTTATGATGATTAGCATGTCTATTTGTATAATTTAGCATGTTTAGTTATTATTGGGCAAACCCACGTGGTCAATAAGACCCATGTGCTTGGCAATAGCAAGGTGTGATGAATTATTTGAGCATGTTGAGTTGTATATTTGGGTCAAAGGGAAACTTGTACTTGCCATCGAAGTGATGAGACCAGGTGTCAAAATTGGCCATGAGGTTGCACGCTTGAAAGGAAGAGGTGTGGATCTCGATTAGTCGCGAGGACTAATAGAGTAGCCGCAGGCTAACGTGAAAGGAGGGGAGAGATGTAACACCCGCTCCCGCGGGCAGAATTTAATTGCATTTAGCATGCATATAATTATTTTATTAATGGTGTGATTACGTGTACTATGTGAGTATTAACTCACTAAGATGATTGGGGGTGTCCAGTTGGAACCCAGAGATAGGCCAAGTGGTAGTCCTAGTTTGGGACAGTTATGATAGGTCCTCGTGTGATGGGATAGATATGGAAAATAATCATTATGTGCATAACTGTTTATTAAGGTATATGTGAATGTTTTAATATGTTGTTTTTATGACATGTTAATTGTTAGAGATCACTTCTGTGGTCCGTTAGGGATACCTTGGGAGGACGAATTGGACATATTGCATAATTAGTAGGTTAATTAGCAACTTCATAATATTATGTGGGACCACTTATGGGATCCATACTTGACATAGACAAACACCCATTTAAGTTTGAGATAATTTTAATAAGTTTCATAACTCATAGGGGTGTATTGTAATACACCAAAACTTGTGGGGGACGGGGGGTAATAGTGATAACAATGCTTTGGTGGAGGACATGTTAGTTGACATGTGTCATTAGAGACACAAGTCTTCATGTTTTCTATTACACCATTTTGTGAGGATGTGAGTTTTATAAAGAGAATTCCGACAGTTGACGAGAGAAATTCGACGACAATGATGGTGACGTGTTCAACACTGATTAACGCGCTTAACGACGTTCAATTTCAAAACAAGCTACTTAATCGGACTCCTGGAGGTGAGTCTAACGCAGTGGTATATATCTTATTGCATTTTGAGACAATTTTCCTGCGCCCCAATTTTGGAATTTAGCTCATAACTTGTAATTTGTATATAGGAATCGCACCTGGAAATTACTAGGCTCAATATTCTTGTATTAGGAGCAAAATCTTCGAGGTGAGTGGCAATAATTATGGAAATTCAATAATTCCTTGTTTGAGATTATCTTTGTGATGATTAGCATGTCTATTTGTATAATTTAGCATGTTAATTATTATTGGGCAAACCCACGTGGTCAATAAGACCCATGTGCTTGGCAATAGCATAGTGTGATGAATTATTTGAGCATGTTGAGTTGTATATTTGGGTCAAAGGGAAACTTGTACTTGCCATCAAAGTGATGAGACCAGGTGTCAAAATTGGCCATGAGGTTGCACGCTTGAAAGGAAGAGGTGTGGATCTCGATTATTCGCGAGGACTAATAGAGTAGCCGCAGGCTAACGTGAAAGGGTGGCTGGTACTTGCGTTCCCGGAGACCATAGTGATGTATAGAAAAGATGAGATTGAGCATGTCTATTATTCGTGTTTGTAATTGTTGGCATTTACCAGCATATAGCTGATATATTGTAGTGGTTATTGAATAACCATTGTAGGTGATAAAGGCAAGTTGGCAAAAAGAATGAGGAAATAGAATTTGGTAAAGATTTGGCGAGAAACGTGGGTTTTGGGAATGGTTGTAAATGTGTGGTTAGCCTAAAACATTTTCTAGGACTTGTAATATGTTAGTTCTAATTGGTTTTTGGAGAAGACTTGTGGATGTTCACTTTTAACTCATGTTTGACAAGTTAAGTTGTAGAGTGGATTCTAGACTTTGTAATTTTCTAGTTTTGTAAGTGGAACTTGTTTTATGTTTCACTGGTTTCCTATCCGGGTTTAAACTCTGTAATAACTTTGATTGAGTAACTTGTGGGTGTTGTAAAATGGTTGTACTTTATTTCCACAAGTTGTGGGTGTTAGATTTGGGTTGTTCTTTTTTTTTTAATCAAGTGTTAAGTATGTTGGTTTGGTTTTTAGCTTGTAAACAGGAGTTGTTGTAGTTTAGTATTCTGCTGCACAAATCAGTCGACCGGACATGCGACCCAATCGACTGGATCGTGTAACAGAATACTAAATTTTTTGGAGTCGGGGTCTTCAGTTGACTGGACCCAAGTTTCAGTCGACCGAACCTCAAAAATTAAATCTCAATCGACTGGATCATCCAGTCGACCGGATCAGAGGATTCTCAGAAAGATGCTCTCTGCATTTGTAATTCCAGTTGATCGGGTTCCCGATCAATTGACTGGATTACCTTGTTTTAAAATGATTTGTTTTAAAAGTGTTTTAAATGGGAAAGACTTTCTATAACTCTGATTTTAAGCTTACTAATGGATCTTTAGGAGTATAATGGGAGCCTTAGTGGCGTGACACATGTCCTAGAATCATATGTACGGTTCCGGGGCGTGACAAATACATAGCAGCAGAGTAAATATAAATACAACGATGATAAAACCACTCCCAAAGATTCTATGGATTTAAAATCAGAGTTATAAAAAGTTTTCTCATTTGAAAACACTTAAGGAAGAAATCAGTTTTGAAAACAGTAATCCAGTCGACTGTGTCGAGGACCCAGTCACTGTGTTAAGGACCCAATTGATACAGTCGACTGTGAGGTCAATTACAGAGAGTATACGGCTCAATAGCCCAATCCAGTCGACTGTGTCGGGGACTCAGTCAACTGGGGTCTCAATTTCTCAATCGACTGGTTCCTGTTCGGTCGACTAGAAAGATTCAGCAGAATGACATATCTTGGGACACAATCCAGTCGACTGGTTTTTCTAAATTTGGGAAAAAATTTCGTTTAACAAATGGGTCCAGTCGACTGTGGTCCCGACCTAGTCGATTGTTTCCTCCTGTTGTTGCACAATCTGCAGATTTTAAGTCTAAGGTTATCCAAACTCATCGGGGATTGTTTTCTTTTTTTGTTTTGTTTTGGTGTTGATTGCAAGGAAGGGTAGTTTGGGAAACTAAGTAAAATTTGCATACTAATTTAGGAAAGTGGACAACAATTTTGGGACATCCCAAAAAGGAAAGATGGACACATAAAATGGGACGGAGGGAGTACCACACTAAGGATCTATTTCAAGATTTCCAAGTTAAAACAAAACATGGTTCTAGTTATGGAAATTCATTATTACAACATGGAAATGGAAACCAAAAACATTTACAAGGACGGTCCTATCGTCTCATCGGCCTCACTCTTCTCGTTTTTTTTTCTCTTCTTCTTTTCACCTATAATGGAGTAAAGCTTCACTGCTCAGCTATATGCTGAGTGCAAAATTCTAAACATATGCTTATATGACAATTCATGCTTTAAGACATCAAAACACATCAAATTAGTCTCTAGGGAGAATGGTACATTTCCATCCGGTAAATGAGATTGATATCGTGGAAGGCCTTTCTCTTACCACGCACCCAGTGCCCTGCTCCAAACCAGGCACAACAACTATCGATACCACAATCCTCAAACATCGAGGAGCTTACCCCCAGATGGAATTGCACCGAACTCCCCTTTGACACAAGTAGACACATACCATGCTCACATAAACATTTATACGTGCTTTTATCGCATTTTCATGTGCATAATTAACCGGCCTAATTAATACATGGATTTCGCCCGGATTCAAAATATCAAGTCCGATATTTAAAACATGGAAATTTCTTATAATTCATAAGCCTAGAATTCATACCTCGTGCGATCGCCCTATAACTTTGAAGGATTAACTAGAGGCCCGATTATATGCGATTCCTATTAATTATACACGGTTTTCCCCAAAATTCCTAGAATTGGATTTCTGAAAAACTAAGTCAAACAAGGCCTAAGAGGTATCAAAACGAAGCCATTACCTCGAGAAGTTCAAATCTAGAATTTGAAGAAAAACTGACGAACAGATGGACGTCGATTTGTGTCGGCAAGCACTAATTTCCAAAACCCCGCTTTTGATTTCAATTTGAAAAGTTGTAAATGAGAAAATATCTTGTCACCTCTATTTATAGGCTCGACTCTCCAAAATTACGTTTACCACCCCATATGTTCTCAAATCTTCTAATTGTCCTCTGAAATGTGGCACACGTCTATTTTATTACTTCACGAGTGAAAATTATAAATTAGAAAAGTTTTCTCTTAAGTTCTGTTTGTCGCTGTAATTATGTTCGAAACTAATTTCCATGGAATCTCTAGATAACCTACCTTTTATACAACGCATCCTATTAGTTATCGTTAAAACCATCAAAATGATCCTATTCAGGATTTCAAAAATTACACTACACAGGTAATTTTACTATTAACATATTCCAGATATTTTAAATAACATTTAAGTCAAATAAATGTCATTTAAATCATATCAATGCCTCATGATTTTTCAACTGACGTGTCCTCGATTGACACTCAACGTTGACCCATCGTCAATCTCATCTCAGTTATTAATCAACATTAATAACTCTAAAAAATTCAATTATATATGTTAAAACATTTGATTTTTTCGGAACGAGTGTGATAGATTATCCCTTTATAATTTCGATTGTATCATTTTAGTCTCTATCGTTTTAAAATAGAAGAAGAAATGTGATCCCAACGTGCCATTATGTGAGAAAAAGCTGATGATATACATACTTTTCAAGAGCAAAAATAGAACACCACCAATCTTCTGCCCAATATACTAGTCTCTCAGATCTCTAAAATAGGTTGCTTTCATTAATTTTTTTTCTTCCAGAAAGGGGATGTTTGAACCACATTACTTCTAGTTAAAACTTTGGAGACCAAATTGATGTAATTGAAATTACAATGACTAAAATGAGACTTGGACCAAACTTTAGGATGTATTTTGTAATTAAGCCTTCCTTAAAGATACAACCAAGTGTGTTTGGTATTTTTTTTTAATCCTAATTCAAAATTTGTGCGAAATTTATATTTGGAAAAAAAATTTGTTCAAGAATGTCTTTCAATTCTTAACTCAACCTCACACTATATTATATATTGTTCAAATTAATTTAAACTTACAAAATACAAATTACATAAATAAAATTGTAAAAAAAAAACTTATTTTAAAACTTCTACTCAAATTTAATTTTGTATAGATGATTTGATATAGAATTTAGAATTCTCTTACTAAAATTAAATTTTTTATGTAATAGTATTTATTTAACATACGAAACAAATAGTATTATTAAAAAAAAAGAGAGTAAAACTATTATTCAAATTTCCACTCACATTTGATTAAAATTTTGAGTAAAAGTTAGAGATAACCTTACAGAAAGTAAAAGTTGTAATCTTTTGCTTTAAGATACAATCTTTGACATTTAATTTCCTATCTTTTATACAAATATGTGTATTATATTAACAAACTCATTTGGTAGTATCCAAGAATGAACTCTTTACTAGAACATTTATTTTAACAAATTTTTTTTTTTCCTCATTGAAATCTTCAATTTGGAAAAATGAAATAATTGTGAATCCTTTTCTCCTTATTTTCTATCTGTAACATTCTTAGCCTCTTCACTTCATTTACTAAGTATTTTTGAAAATCGGATCATTCATTGAACCATAAAAATGAAAGGGTCGTAGGTCATTGATTCAATCGTCGAGTCAACTAGAATTAAATTATGCTATCGTAATTACATAATGCATGTTATTAATAATTTATAACAAAACAATTTTTAAAAAATTAGAAAGCAATTTTTTCCCACTTTTCCTGTTCAACCATGATTTTTGCAATTTTTAGAGTCTTCAACTGTACCATTTTCTTAATAGGGGATGATTAGGGATGGCAAAAATCCCCGATCCGCCATAACTCCGCCCCGCCCCGCCCCTAATGGAATGATTTTGGAGGAGGTATCATAGGAGTAGGATTTGGTAAGTGAAAATAAAATTCTTATAGAAGTTGGGGCGAATGTGGTAATTAAAAATACCCCCGATTAAAACCCACCATGCCCCGATTAAAATGTCAAATGTAGTAATATACCCATATGCTTTTCCCTTTATATGCTAAGAGAGCATTTTTGCTCACCCCAAAAATGATTCACCAATACTCACCCATACTTCTCTTCTCACTTTCCTGTTTAGCTCAATCCAAATTATTTTATGTTAATCCAAACTTTCAAATTATAATAAGTGGTAAGCACTTATTATAATCATTAAAAAAAATGATAATGTGAAAACAGGTGGAATTAAAAAAGGGGTTGGTCCGGAGAGAAAATTTCAAAACTCACAAACATCCCATTAGTCAATGCAGTTGGATTCAAGATTAAATACCATTGATTTAATCCTGAGTTCCACTGTATTGATCAATGGGATGCTTGGGTGAGCATTGTGAACTATTTTGAGATAAGAAAAAGTATTTTCATGTGCCGAATACCATGACTTATATATGTACCTTATACCATGACATATATAAATAATAATAAAAAAAAAAAAAGAAATAAACTACGTATAGCAAAAAATTAGAAGTTTGACTCATAAAATAAAAGAAACTCACCATGGTTATTTGTCAATTTATCATTTAATCTATTAATTTACTAACATATAAGTTGTTAAATTTTATTTAAGTTGCCCCGATAAAAAACCGACTAAATTAATCCGACTCGGGTTGGGGCGGGTTTGATAAACAACTTTTTTAATAAGAGTACGAGTTAAGTGCCTATTTGTTATTGCTTATTCATCCATTTTAAGCAGGTTTAGTGGCCCAAATTATTTTTTGATATATTTATTGCAACAAAAAATAAGCAGATCTGGTAAAAAAAATCAATTGGGCAATAAACAGATGGGGGGGGGGGTGTTTTTCAAGATTCTCTCTATTTTAATCAATGCCACAACATACAACCAAACACCTAAGTCATAATAAGCAATTTTACTTTTAAACAATTCTACAAATCACGATCAAAATCGTGTAGGCATAAGCATAGAGTCATAGACAAGGGGCCTTTAAGAAGATGTTAGGCCTTCTCCAAGGGAAGAGTCATCACCCTAGGCAAAACCCTCAACTACCAAAATGCCTAGCCAAAACCTAAAATTTGGTCTTCAATGCAAAGAGCCATCACATGAGCCAAAATGCCTATTTCCCAATTGGAGAGCCAAAATACCTCTTTCCCAATTGGAGAGCCGAAAAAAGGGTGCCAATGATCATGGTAGTTAGTCATTTGTGCTTCAATTTGATTGGGTTTGGGATGTGGGCTAAGTCATTGATTGAATTTAAAAATGGCAAAACAAAATAAATGGCTAGTCATTAATTGGCTAGTGTGGTTAGAGTAGCTTTGGTATATTGACTAGGCATTTTTCTATTCAACTAACTAAATTGGTATTTTGCCTAGCCCATTTGCCTAATCCCATTGGAGTTGCTCTTACTCCGTATAGTATATACCAAGCCCTCCCCTTGGCGCAAACCCCTATACACAAACAGCATAGTACCGCTGCTAAGAAACAACCAGACCAAAAGCAACCACGTTGGGGGGCCTTCTTGTACGACTAGTTGTAAAAAAAAAAAAGTGGATGACGCTGTGAGTTTCTGCTATTAATTTGTTTGTATGGCACACCACCTGTTTGATGATATTCTTCACAGAACGTCGATCACATTTCAGTTAACATTTCCTTCTCTGATATTCACTAAACACCCCCCTAACAGGATTGAGAAATGGATTGCTTAATCTCATCATCATGCTATCTGTGTTCCGTCTCCGAAATGCGACTCCTCACTGGACCTGAACAATTCAGAAGAACTGCGTTTGGAAGAAACTCTTCGAACAGAATTGGAATGGCTTTAATGGCACAATCAAGTACGAGAATTTACAATCGAAAAACACCCAAAAACCTTCGCTATCCGCGACGAACCAAGCTCCCTCCTGAATTTGGAGTCAACACATTCTTGAAGAAAGAGAAAATTTTGATTCAGAATGAAACACCAGATGACTATTACGAACCTGAAACCAATGATGATGATGAAGACGAAGAAGAAGGAAGTGAAATTGTTTGGAACGCTGAAGAGATTGAAGCAATATCATCTCTCTTCAGAGGGAGAGTTCCTCAAAAACCCGGAAAATTGAATAGAGAAAGGCCTCTTCCACTCCCACTTCCTCACAAACTTCGACCTTTGGGACTTCCCTCCCCCAAGAAACATTCACGAACAGATTCTTCTATGACAATCACTTCACGCCAAACACTATCCAAACAAGTATACAAAACTCCAATTTTCTTAATTGGTCTAGCCAAAGAAATTAGAAGCCTTCCTACTGAGAAAGATGTATCCACAGTTCTCAAGAAGTGGGCTCCATTTTTGCGAAAAGGGTCGCTGTCGCTAACAGTCCGCGAATTGGGTCACATGGGTCTTCCTGATCGAGCTCTTCAGACATTCTGTTGGGCTCAGAAACAACCTCTTCTATTTCCGGATGATCGAATTTTGGCTTCAACTGTTGAGGTATTGGCAAGAAGTCACGAGTTAAGAATGCCATTTAATCTGAAAAATTTCACCACTTTGGCTAACCGGACTGTGATTGAGGCCATGGTAAGGGGGTTGATTAAAGGTGGAAGCTTGAAACTTGCATGGAAGCTTCTCTTAGTTGCCAAGGATGCTAAAAGGATGTTAGATTGCAGTGTTTACGCTAAGCTTATATTGGAATTAGGAAAGAACCCAGATAAGAAAATGATGGTATTGACCTTATTAGAAGAGCTCGGAGAAAGAGAAGATCTGAATTTAAGCCAGCAGGATTGTACAGCTATCATGAAAGTTTGCATAAGGGTAGGGAAATTTGAAATAGTCGAGAGTCTTTTTAACTGGTTCAAACAATCTGAGCGTGACCCAAGTGTGGTTATGTATACAACTGTGATTCATAGCCGTTATTCTGATAGGAAATTTAGAGAGGCATTGGCCTTGGTCTGGGAAATGGAGGGTTCGAATTGTCTCTTCGATCTTCCAGCTTATCGGGTGGTGATAAGGCTTTGCGTAGCTTTGAATGATCTCCCGAGGACTGTTAGATATTTCTCGAAACTTCAGGAGGCGGGCTTCTATCCAACATATGACGTCTACCATGATTTGTTCACAATCTACAAGGTTTCTGGGAGGTTGTCAAAGTGTAAGGAGGTTTGCAAGGAGGCAGAGATGGCTGGTTTCGTGTTGGATAAGCAGATGAAGACATGGTTGTTGCAAATTCAAAGATAAACCAGGTTGGTCTTCAGATAATGTAACTTAATGTGATTATCAGGCATGTTGTATAAGTCTTTTTTACACCAAGTCCAATATATATATGTGTATTCATATATTTGATTTTGATGGTTGGTTAAGGAACACCTTTTGTTGACATTTGAACTCAATAATCAGGTTATACCGTTATATTGTTATAAGGTCATTTAAGTCAACTATGTTGGAAGAGTGGGCGGTACTTCTGTGCTTAGTCTGTTTTGTGTGAGGCCAAAATATTGAGGTGGGCTGTACATGATATGCACTTTCTCTTGGACAATAACTGCAATTCTTTGTCGATAGATTAATTTTGTTTACACCCTATGAGTCTATGACCACTATTTTGACGTTTCACTCTGCGCTTTTGGGGTATTTATGATGATATCTGAATCAAATTAGGAAGGTCACTCTTGATAAAGCCTTTTCTCTTTGGCCGCCTCTGGGAGTGAAAGTTTTCAATTCCTCTCATGTTATAATGTCCAGGCCATGAATCCGAGGGATATGAGATGAAGATTAAAAACTTGCAATCAATTGGCTAGGCTCATGGTTCGTGCTCCAGACCTTGCAGGCACTCCGATTAAGAATTTAAGATATATGATCTCTTGTTTCTTGTTTACGGGTCATGCTGATCCAAAAAGATCATCATTTGAATCCTAATAGCAAGGATTGGTCACATGATGGTTGGCAAGGTTAATAAGTATGACTCTATTGGCATTTATCCCTTGTGGTTAGAACCATCTTCCCTTTTAGTCCTAAATGCGTCACTGAAGACTCCAGTGGTGGCATCGTAAATTGTCTGAAATACCCCTTTTTTCATTGTCCTTCAGTCCACACCAAAGTTAGCTCATAATCAACACCTCCAAAGTCCAAATCCACCAAAAGCATCTTCCACTTTTCTCTCCAACCTGCATTTCATCTTTCCCAAGAATGAATTACACTGCCGTTCTTGCTCTGTCTATGCTATAATTACTGTTCATCACCCTCTTTTTTCCTTAAATAATTGAGAATGATGACAATTGAAGTTGTGAAAAAGTTGTGCATTGTCAGGATACAAAACCGACCACTCGATCATAAAAAATGTTACCCTGTTAGGATCATCATACCATTTGAAACATTATGTTAGTTGATTGGCAGAAGTGGATGGCTTATCCTACGTGTGCCTCATCAAGTAGGAACTCACGGACATCTCCTCAGCCTTTGCTGCTAGTTTCCACATCGAGGATGCTGTCCTGTCATGATTTTCCTAATTTTTCTGTAGTCTTCTTCTGTTTGCTAACCTACCTATCTGAATTATAGATCTATAATTGAATTGTGGTCTTAAACCTTAATTTGCAGTGTAATATCTTCATTATAGAATTTGGATAATTTGTGGTTTGTTAAAAGTGGGTACACTATACATATATATATTAAATTTCTTTAATTGTTTGCTCTGGTTGTTATGAACTTGCTGAACTGAGCCATATATAAGAGTTTTATTGTTTGATATATTGAGGTGCTTTTCCCTGTCCCGTCGTGTTGCTAAAGCCATCTTATTGTTTCAATGATGAGTTTATACAGAAACCTTCTAATAATATCAGGACTTGGTCGGTTTAAGTGTGTGTGTGTGTGTGTGTGTGTGTGTGTGTGTGTGTGAGAGAGAGAGAGAGAGAGAGAGAGAGAGAGAGAGATGAAATTTTAGGGAGGAAAGTTCTATAAGATAAGTGTTATCCTAAATGGTATCTCCTTAATGCCACTTTCACTCCTCTCCTCACATTTGAGTAGCCAAAAAGTGCTTCTTCCTTAATAGGGTCCCTGACATGGCTTACAGTGAAAATAGAAAGTGAACTGAAAATGCTCTAAGAAAATAAACAGGAGTGCATAGATTTCAGAGAGAGAGAGAGAGAGAGAGAGAGAGAGAGGGGGGGGGAGGGGGGGGGAAAGGGGTCATTTCTTTTTCAAGGTAAAACCATCCTAGAAAACCTTCCTTTTTCAAGGTCTTGAATCTTGATTGGTAACTCTCCACCCCAAATAATCCAAGAAGACCCATCTCTCTCATATCCCCTCCCACTGTTTGTGTGTGTGGATTTATACATGAAATGCAATAAATAGGATCTTGTCATTGGAGGAGCTTGAATAACAACTTCCCTGATGGACTAATACATGTGATTGAGGATAGGATTTGCATTGGAATTAGTGGGTGTCCCATAGGCTTTGTTTGGTTCATGGATTTACAGAGGAAAAGGAAAAGATAACATTTAGGATAACACTTTTTTGTTGTTTGGTTAATAAAACTATGAACTGAATAGGATGGAAAAGAAAATAGGGTGAAATTTCCATTTCAAAATTCAGAATTTTATGTGTCACTTCACTTCCTCTTTCCTTGAGACCCAATAATATTTTGGGAAGTTTTAACATCATGCTACACAAAACAAATTAAAACTGTCTTGCTAAGAACTAATTAAGGGTCACTTTGGATTGCGACATTGTGTATGACTTTTGCATTTAGGTAGAAGAGGAGAAGCCAGTAAACAACAGCACAGGGGGAGTTGAGAATAATAACTTATTAAAACCCCTAATTTGCTTCCTACATCACGTTGGGGTTGAAGCACGTTTCAGAAAAAAACGAGCTTTTGGAATCTAAAGTGCTTCATAAAATTAACACAGAGGCTAAGATATGTGTTTCGGGTCCTGAATGTCATTTGGGAAGTGATTCCAAACAGGTCCTATAGTGCAGCAGATATGCAAGTGTCCCTATATAAGACCATAATTTCTAGTTCTATACCTAGGTGGTGTGGTAGTTATGGTGCAATAATCTGAGAACTTGGAGCTTAAAATGTTGGATACATTGTGGCCTGTGAATGTGGCAACCTATTGAGAAATCCATTGATTAGCTATTGCTTACATATCTTCAGTTTGTGAGCTAAAGAAATTAACGCTCTGTTTGTTTTGATGTAAGATGTTTTCCGGAAAATGCTTTCACCTTATAATTTGTACATGAAAGCATTTTTTTTGGAAAACATTTTACATCAAAACAAATGGAGTATAACTCACTTTGGTGATTGTTGTTTGTTTGTTTTATCTCTTCTGAAGCAGTGATGAAGCCTGAAAGTTACTATTTTTCAGATATATTGATATATATATATATATATATGTAGGCAGTTGTAAGGATTCAGCTATGGATCTGCTGAATTCTTACTGATTAACGCTAAATTTAACAACAATTGAAGAGGGAAAGAGAGGAATTAGGAATAGAGGAGAGAGGGGAAACATGAGACAGAAAGTAGAGAAGAGGCAGAGAGAAATCAAGAGAAGGTAGCAAGAGAATATCAGATTTTTATTATCATTTGGCATGCCTGATACAGAGTTCCAACAGAGCTTATATAGAACAATTACAAATTTCAAGTTGTTGTGGCCAACTAACTAAGTTGTTACAAATTTGCCCACAACTAACTACCCAATCTTGACTATACTGAGCTACCCACTACACTAAACCACTGCCATGTAATGTTTTCCTAGTTCATGACAGTAGTGTGGTATCTTTTTTAGATAGTGAACCCTCAAGAACTAAATTAAATCTTTGTATATAGTAGTACTTAAAACTATTTCTTGATCTTCTCTTGATTCTGTGTAGAAAGTTTGTATTGACTCATTATTTGGATTCTGACACAAGAGCACCACCAAAGGGGTCTTAAAAGGATCTATCTTGAAGATTTTGCATGTTATCTATATAATAAGCAAGAAAGGCCTTGATTTGACCAATATATGTGAGTGTTGGATGGCTGGGATGAAGTGTGGGATTTAATCGGATGGCTATGATTCCAAATTTTCAACCCTTCCTCTCTCCCCCCACTCACGTGACCCGTCCTAGCAGGGTTCCCACTTCCCCTCTCTCTCTCTCTCCCTTACAATCTGGCATTTTATTTTTTTGAATTGCAAAAACCATTTTGGGAAACAGTAGGATCTCTCTCTATCTCACTCACCTTTTTCGGCAAAACAGTAGACTCTCTGTCTCTCTCTCTCTCTGTGTGTGTCTCTCGCTCTCTCTCTCTCTCTCTCTCTCTCTCTCTCTCTCTCTCTCTCTCTCTCTCTCTCCCTTCCTCCCTTTGGCTATAATCCTTTCTCAACACCACCACAGACGGGACTTCCGCCGGACCTATGCCTCCACCAGCACCGACCATCGTCACCCTGAGGGCTATGGATTTCTTACCAAACAGAGTATTTGAGTTGACGAAGCAGGTTAGGGCTATGGATTTCTTACCAAACAGAGTATTTGAGATAGATTTAGGTCTTCTAAGTTTTGAGTTTTTGAAGTAGTACCATTCTAAAATTGTAATGGGTTTTGCTGTGGTTTTTCAGGCACTTTACATGGGTTTTCCTTTTGCTAGAGCTTTGGGTATCTCATCCAGAGAAAAGGTTTGTTACTGAGTTTTTAAATTTATTTAAAAAATAAATTTTTGGTGTGTTTTAGTATTTTCTGTTTGTAGAGTACAATGTGCATTCGTACAACACAATTGAGAGAGAGAGTTTATTGGGCATTTTTAGTTGAATCCATTTGTGTAGAGTTTGATTGTGTTGATAATGTTGACCTATGTTTGACTTTGATCAGAAAGTTCATCCTTTCTCTGAACTTGCAATATTGGTCAGAAAGGTGTTGCACCCATTGGACCTATATCTGGGCATTTATCCTCTCTTTGTCTCTCACTTTGTTTTGTATTTGCTGAGTAGGTTCCTATTTTTTTTCCCAGTACTCTTTTTGTTAATTTCTAGATGGTAGGTGGCATTGATTGGTGGTGGTGCTTTGTATTTTACTTGCCCTCATTTCATCCTCCTTATTTATGAATGATCTCTCACTCTCTCAAACTGATTTTCTTTTCTTTTTTTTTTTTCATTTTGCAGGAAAGAAAAGGATCCATTGAAACCAAATCACCCAGTGTCAGCATTTAGGAAACTCTAAATCCAACCTCTAATCAGTCTCAGGGGGTGGGTTCTATACTTTTGGTCTCCATGAGTTGGTATGCAATTTTGCAAATATGGGTTCCTATACTTTTGTTGTAAACTGTGATGGCCAAAATAATAATACTCTGCGCATTTTTTATTTCCTTTTTCTTTTTCTTTTTATCAATATTCAAAATATCTTAGGTCATTTTGACTTCTGTTCTTTGTTTTTGTATTTTCAACAGTGCTGGATGTGGAAATGTGAATTTAAATTTAAGACTTCCTACGATGGTTTACATGTTCCAATAACTGTTTGTGCGAGTGTGAAATTATGGAACACCGTAGTTTATTGGAAGCCAAGTAAGTCACCAAGACCAAATTTGATATTTTAACATTCTCTTAATTGCAACTTTGCAGTTTGCAATCGCGACATTACATTCTGCCGAATCTTTTCTTATTCAATTACTCTAAATTTGCTGGTGGGTTTCAATAGTTTTAGCTACCTAAAGCTCAAAATGGGACTTTGCTTAACTAAGGTAAAATTCTTCCTTTTCCTATTCATACATGCTAAATTCTATTCACCGTTGTGAGTTTGTTTGAGAGGTTATGATCTGTTGTTGGTGTCTTAATTTGATTTCTTTTCTTGGGAAATTGGTAGTTGAGGTTAGGCTAACCGCTAATGGTAAAGGAACATTGTATTAATATTCTTGATGACGGGTTAGATGGTGGTGGGCAAAAAGTGGTCGTGGGAAAGACTAACCCAAGGTATAAATAAAATAAAATGAAAACATATTTCTTGTTTATCTTCATAATTTGAGGGGTTTTGTTACTTCACTCTTTTCTATTTTTATGCATTCGAGGGGTTTTGTTTGTCCATATATCTGAATGTTCTTTCTTTGTTTGTTGTTTTTTTATTTTATTTTATTTTATGTGTGGTAAGAAGGGGATACATGTCTTATTATTAGAATTAATTTTATTCCGATCAGTTTTCTTTGTGACATTTTGGCGGGGAGAGATGTCATTTTTGGCTTGAAACTGGAGATGTCATTTTTGGCTTTTGGGGGAGAGATGCAAATCATGCAATTAAAGAATGGTGGTTTGAGTTTGTGTATGCCATTTAAAGTTGTTTACTAAAGAAGAGTGTGTACGGCTATAATTATGAACATGAAAGGGTTCAAATTATGCACTTTTGTTAACCTTGCCAAGATATATTTATTCTTTCTATGTATTCTTTTACTTTAATATACTTTTCACCTAGAGTTACTTCAAGAATAATTCTCAAAGACAATGAGAAGCTTCTAAGCATCTGCAACAGAAAGACAAGTCTTATTTGCTAAAGGGATCGTTTAGAAGTATTATTGTGATGATTTTTATTTTCTTTGACACATAGATGAACTCTTTGACACTGAGATTTTTATATTTGTTTGTACTGCAAGTTGCGAAAGCTATATTTTTTGGGTTGTGCCCAAGGCAATCCCTAGTAAGGAATTATTAGCTTTGTTTTTTTATTTTGGCATGTCAGCATTTTTTTTTCTGCTTGGCCTGTGATTGTTTCTGTTGCAAACTTGTGTCTTCGTAATTAAATGCACGTGTGGAATCTTTTACTATCCGGACACACACATGATTAGTATTGTTCTATAGCGGCTTTAGCCACGACTCACGAGTTATACCTAGTAGTTATACACAATAACCTTTTGATTTGCCTATATATAGAGTTTTCTGTAAGGTCCCGTTTAGTTTACAGATACAAAAGAAAACAAAAAAGGAAAGAAAAAGGGGAAATAATTACTATTTCAATAGTGGCTTTTCTCCCTGCTCAAATAACTTTACAAATTGAAAAGTTTCAAAATATATTAGCAAATCAATAGAAGTGGAATGGAAATAACTATTTCAAACATTCAAAAACTTCAATTTCATTTTCACCCATTTTCTTTTCCTTTAAAGAAGTTAATGGAGGTCATCGTTACACTATGTCATCGTGTTGGTGTGTTAGGAGGATGTACCAATCACATTTGACCATATACTCTAATTACTTTTGGTAACTGCTCCTTACTTTAAGGGGTATATTACAATTACAATGTGTTAATAATTTCAAAAAAAAAAAAATACAAAATGGATACAGTAATGCTCTATTTTCCAAATTTTTACTCTTAAATTTAGTTTCGAAATATTTTGTTAATTGTACCACATGTAGAGGTATATAATACTACCAATCACTACCATAGTATGCGGTACAACTCTTAGGGCTCGTTTGTTTGCCGGATTATTGGGGCGGATTGGATTAGTTTAGTCCAATCCGAGTCTATACTGCATTTGGTTGGGCATTTCAAGTATTATTTAACCCAGGTATTATTGTAGTGTGGTTAAAATTAATACCCCTTAGGGGGGATAAAACAATGTCAGGGGGGAGGTGGTATAAAAAAATGCGGGGATAAGCACTTAGTGGGATTAAAGGGCAAAAGACTAAACTGCCCCTGTCATATATATACCTCACAATCTACAGTCTCCTTCAAAAAATCATATCTCTCATTCACGAAAGAGAGCAGCAGCTCGATGCGAAATCGGCGACGCAACTCCTCCCTCTCACATAGGTGATGCAACTCTGTCTTTCTCACCCAAGCGACGCCGACGACAACGTCGCCGGTCTCTTTCTTTCTCACTCCAGTCAACGCCGGAGAAGCTAGAGATGCTAGGTTTGTCGGTCTCTTCTTTTTTTTTTTTTTTTTTTTTTTTCATTTTTTGAAGTTTGGCTTGTTCAAATCCTAGATCTACAATGGTTCTGTGGTCTGCTACTTAGATCTATACTTAAATGATTTTTTTTAAACTTGGGTTCATAATCTAGAGTTTCATGTTTATGGATCTACAATTTTTTCAACTGTTTTTGTCTTTAATTTTGAGGTAGAGAGTATTTTGGATCTATAAATTTTTGTCAAATTTTTGGAACTTGTGCGTTCATAAGCTTAAAACTTTGGTTTTTTTTTCTCTTCTCCCTGTTAAAATCCTAGATCTACAAATTTTTTCCCAAAATGAATTAATTTGTCTTTAACAAATGGGGCGTTTCAAATCCCCATTTTCCTGAGGAATCACAACCCTTTCTCCAATATCTCCTATGACCATTAGGCTTCATCCCCAATTCGAAGTAGCAACTGATGCAAAAAATATTGTGCAGAGAGAGAGAGATGGAGGAATGAAAACTTTTTTATGTTAAGACAACATTTAAATTAGGTTGTGCACATGGATACCACTATACCAATCATGTTGATTTTTGTTTATATTTTTGTTCCCTTTCTGATTAGGTTATGACCCAATCATATTGATTTTTGTTTATATTTTTGTACCCTTTCTAATATAATGGTTATGTTCTTGCTCTGTTTTGGGGTTGTTGCTCCAGAGAGATGGTAATACCATCATCTACATGTATTTATTTCTTCTCATTTTAATCTGCATCAACTTTTGAGATGTTTTTCCTTCTTTCTTTCTTTAAATATTATTGCTTATTTTGTCAATAGCTTTTACCCATTACTTATTTATGAGAGGGATGGTTATAGTTATGCATCCAAGTATTTTGAAATTTTAGCATTGGCTTCATCTTCCAATAGTTATCAAGGAGTCTGACGGTGGCTTAGCTCCACCCAGCCAGTGGGATATTGTTTCTGTTAAGCAAATGCTGCAGGAGGAGCAACCACTCCAGGTTAGGTTTTGCCGTTGGTGGTTGGGTAATTTTTTTAATTATTAGTAATACACTTTTTTTCTGAAGCAGTGACTATTTTGGCAAGCAGGTAGCAATTAGGTGCAGTAAGATCAACTCTAACTGTAAAGATGAAAAATCTGTGATAACAGGTAGGCAAATGGCAAAATTATATTTCTTACGGGCCTTCAATCCATCTTTTAACTTGTTTTCTTTAATTTTTTTTTTCTTATTTTGTTTGTTTTCATTGTGTATTATACTGATTGGATCGATTTATCAAAATCACTTTGACAGAGCCAACCCCATAGGTTCCTTTAGTGTTTGTTTGCTTGAAGTCTGAACTAAAGAGTCTTAGTATTATTATTTCTAGTTAAATTAGTTAAGACTAGGGATCAATATGGAGGTTTCAAGCTTTCAATCAATAGCTGGACACTCCTTGACTTTCCAAAAAAAAACCTATGTTGCATAGTTTGGGTTTCTTTGAAAAATTAGGATTTCAAAGGGTTGATGATTCATGGCCTCTTTTGCTATGTTCATCCTTCAGGAGTTGTGACCAAACCTGTATTCATCAAAGAACTTACTACAACCATATTTGTCTTCAGAGGAAAAAAAAAGCCCTTAAACTTTGACATGGTGTATCATTGTATATTATCTACTGCCAAAGATATAGTATATCTTTCAGTGTCTATTATTCCTTTGATAGTATTTTTTACTGAAACAAGGAGAGCATGCCTGGTTCTTAAATAGTTAAGAGTTTTTGGATCTACTCATTCAAAATATATGTGTGTGTGTGTGTATGTGCGCGTGTGTAATGATCTGCCTAACTTCATTATCTATTCTCAAATGCAGTTTGTCAATTTAGTTTTAAGATTAGTTCTTCCAAAATATATTTTGTTGTCTTTGTCTCAGGATACAATTGTCCAACTGGTTGTTTTCTATTGTTTTCAGGGGGTGGCTTGATCTAAGGATTTGGTTTGGGTTTTCTCTAAGGTTCTGTTTGGGAGCCTTGGTGGTTGTATATTTTTCGGCCTTGTAGGAAATTTAATATAACATGCTTGCTGTTCCAAAAAAAAAAAAAGGATTGGTCATATGGTTGCAAGGATTTTACTCTGAGTTTTGTAAACCCCCCTAAAACAAGATTTTGGTAGAATTGAGTAGAATATATAGCTATTGGAGGGGTGTTTATTGCAATTTGATGAAAGCATAGGATTGCTCTTGATTTTTGTGTTGTAAATTGCAGTTTTATGATAATACTTGAATGAGGCTGCCCATCAAGAATCGAAGATGCCAATGAGAATCCTATAAAGAGAAGAACTTTCTATGGTTAGCTCTTGAAGGAGAGCCGCCTATGAAGATGCAAATGGGAGTAGTGTGTACAAGTTTTAAATAGTTTTTAGTCTCTTAATTATGTATAAATAATATAGAAGCCAAAATCAATTATTAAACATAGTTATAGGAGTGTTTTGGTCAAGTTATGTTATTGTTATTGTAAGTACCGAATAATTTGGCTATTATAAAAATGATTGGAATGGTGATATTTGTCTATTTGATACTTGTTTGCCATTGATATGTTGTCTATTTGATACTTGTTTGCCATTTCTTATCTAGTTTGATGTTAGAACTCTGGTTTTGTTGATGTTAGAACTCTGTTTATGTTGATGTTAAAACTATGTTATTATGTATTTCTTTTGTTGATGTTAGAACTATATTTTTTATTAACATTGTTATAATGTATTTTTTGTATTTGGTTTTTTTTTTTTTTTTGGTTGCTCAAAAATAGTGTGGGACATATGTATTTTATAGTTATGAAAAAATATTTTATTGTGAAGGTGTTGTGATATATTCATGGCAATTTGGTAAAAAATTTTTAGCAAAAGGGGCATGTATAGAAAGTTACAGATTAATCCAGGCTTATACCATGGACATCCAAACACAGTATTGGACTAATTGAATTTTATCCCCAGTATAATCTGGCACGAACCAAACACAGTATAAAAATAATACTACACTATTTTATCCCGTGGTTAATTATCCCAGGATAACTAACCACCCTTTAATACAATACCCCTTTATCCTATCCGGCAAACAAACAAGGCCTTAAAGTATCGGGGAACCATATTTGGAATTCAAATTTGAGAAATATAGAATTATTCATTGGATAAAGCTTCCATAGATGGGTATGATTGGCACGCTGTACCACATTATCACGATGAAATTGTGTGACTGTCACATTGAAATAACTTCTCCATAATTTGGCTTCTCCCTTATTATTATTTTTAATACATTATTATAGTGCCTGCAAAATCTGCCCTTCCTTATTAATGTAATTTCTAATTTTTTGAGCCCGACCTAGAATACTGATATTGTGTTTTAAATATTCGTTGTCGCTTAATATTTTAACTATAGGATATATTATATATTCGCAGTCACTTAAATATTATAACCATAAGTTATATTATTCAGACCCGATAGTCCTGTGACTATAGTTGTGATTATATTATATTATCGACACGGTTATTCTAAATCCCGGACTAAGATTAGTGACAGACTATAAAATTAGACTTGGACTGTAATTATTGGATCTAGATTGTATATCAAACCCACTGAGAATTTCACGTAGACCCGTAAAATCTAGTATTTATCAGACTGCATGCACGTGGCTCGAGACGCAACATCCCCCGAATTGAGGATTTGAAGTATACCTAAGGACCCTAGCCTAGCACACCTAAGTTGTACCAAATGTACCCTAAACCGCCACCCCCCCCCCCCCCCCCCCCTAGTACAATACCCGCCCCCCCTACTCCCGCCTAACATAGCACATACACACACGGTTTGTTGATATATATATATATATATATATTATGTGTATGTATGTAGTGTGTGTATATTATATATATACTAGTTGCGGGGTTGCGTGCGAAGCACGCAGCTCGGTGGTTGTGGCTCGTGAGTAATTGTTATATTTGCGAGTGTGCATTTTACATATGAGATGCTACGTAGCTAAATATGGGAAACTGTAGGTAGAAGTGTAAGAGTAACAGAAAGTATTGAAGATGCTGTAAACTTTGATGTTTTTGGAATATTTATCAAAGGTCCGTGGACTTATTTTGTTGGAGAAAGAGTAATGCATGAAGGAATAAAATAGAAGAAAAACAAATGCATTTTGTATTATACTGGGATTGTGAGGCTTACTTACAATTGTAGAGGTGATATGAACACCAACAAATCTTGTATGACCTGGCCTGCATTGTACAGTCAATTGGACTTGAAAGAATACCAAATAATCTAAAACAGTTAAATAAACTTTGAAATCATAAATTGAGAAGCAGCTACAATGGACAAATTGGAGGAGGTGAATTGGTTTTGGGGATATGGTAAGGAAACACAAAGAAATTAAAGCTTCCATGTAGGCAACCATTCCACAATTAAGCATAGAATATCAGCAAATTTACACACACAAATGTTTATGCTATATCTTAACAAGCCACCCATCAACATAGAATATCAACAAATGTGCACACACAAATGTTTATGCTATATCTTAACAAGAAACGTCAAGGTAACAGAGGGTGGTCTTATAACTTAGGTTTATATACAATACAGAAGTATGGTGAGGAAAAGCTGTTTCAGGTTGAGCTCTGGTATAGTGGAAGGAATTATAAACAAATATAAACATAACATACAACTAAAGTTGAGTTTACAAAGACTACTACAGTTGTTTCTTCTCAATGTAAGGCTACTACACATTCTTTTTGGCAAAGCTTTTCTTAGATTTTGGGCTCAAGATGGTTGTCGGCTGGCTTGTGCAGTTTGACGTTGCATGTTCTGAAGAGATTGATGCAGGGCGATTGCACTTCTCTGATTGGTCGGTTCTTGTGATGACGTGGAGCCATTGAAATAAAGTGTTCCGATGCACCCGTTTACATTGCCCGTGCCCACAGTCTGTACATTTTGCAATGCAAAATTGTTGAAGCATGAAACTAAAAACTTCTGCTATGGCAAAGGAAAGGTGTCTTTTCCAGCAGAGCCACTTAATGACAATCTATTGGAACTTTACACTGGAACTACCTAACAAAGCGAATCATTCAGAAAATATGTCCGATCATACAACAATAGCTTCGCATTCACTTCAATGGGCGTCACATATGACAAAGAATTGTTTTAAAAAAATTAAAGGCATTTACACATTTAGAGTGCAAGGACAAGTATATCACTTCATACACCATCTATGTCCAACCAATTTAAAACCTAGCTAGTTACAACAATACTTTTACGATACAGAACATGAATTACAACATCGCATGGTTGAAAGTGATAATTTTGAACCATCAATTATTCAAATACTAATGTCTGTGATATCTACCAATCCATACACCAAAATCTTTAAAAACCTTGAAAATACGCCAAATCTGGAAACACATGAAATTTTAATATGAGCAACTCCAAACACAGATGAAAAAGTATACAACAGTCTTACAGTATCACAAGTTGCAGCCATTTAGATAGAGTCTAATCATAATGGCCATTGTAAAGAACATGATATTATTGTTCATAAACACGATGGCCATAGTGAAATAATACGATATTATTATGATTGTTATGACCCATTACAATATCCTCTACTTTTTCCATTCGAAAATACCCCCATGGCATGAAGGAATTGAGTTAAAAAAAAAAAAAAAAAAAAACAAGAATCTAACACTACTACTACAAAAAGCTTATTAGATCCAACAACAGCAGCATCAGCATCAGCAAGTGCAATCATCGAGAATGAAGATAAAGGAAGTTAACAAATGATTACACATACAGGTGTATACATTCTCATTATTTGCAGCTCATAAAACTTTTTCTCCTCTAATCTGTAGTGCTAGAAAGAAACCATACAGAATGAGGCACCATCTCATGCTGTGAATATTATTGTTACAGAATGCAGATTAGGCCAAACATCACATCAATAGTCCTCCACTCTGGCCGTTTATTACAACAATTTGTAGTTGACATATACACCAAAATAGAAACATCAAGACTTGATTATTTTTTATTAAATCAAAATGTTATAAAAGCTTATTTATATCAAGGAGTGATAGACAGTGTAGCTCAAGGATAAACAAAACCTTCAACAATTGGTCGTCGGATAGTTCTTCCAAGTTCATTCACCAGTGGCCCACGAGCTCTAAGAAAACGGTACATTGATGCAATGTCTTTAGTACAAAAATATGGAAAACCCGATATCTTTCTAACAATGACATGCAATCTATGTTGGCCAGAAATTACTCAACTAGTGTCTCCCACAGATGATGCACAAAATAAACCTGATCTTATTGCTCGAGTATTCCATAGTAAACTACAAGAGCTGCATAAAGATATCACCAACAAACAATTGTTCAGAAAAGTAATTGCCTATACCTATGTCATTGAATTTCAAAAAAGAGGCCCACCTCATGTTCATTTTCTACTGATATTAGCCCAAGACTCAAAACTAACATCATCTGACAAATGTGATTCATTCGCTTCTACTGAACTTCCTGATTCCCTAAAAGAACCTCATCTAAACTCAATGGTATTAAAACACATGATCCATGACCCATGTGGATCATTAAATCCAACAAATGTGTGTATGAAAAATGGACAATATAATAACCATTATCCTAAAACATTCACAGAAACTACTACTGTTGGACAGAAATCATATGCAATTTACAAACGTCGAGAAGATGGAAGACGAGCAATGGGGTACCTCACATCTTGTGTATAACCATGGACATGTACGCACATTGTGGCCAGTGGTATCACATAGCTGACATATGTCACTCATCTGCAAAGGTGATGAAAAAGGTACCGAAAGGCTGAAGTAAGAAATGCTTAAAAGTATTTCTCACACAAATCTTCAAAGGCAATTACTTGTGCTTAGACCAAACTTGGATAAATAATGAATATATAAGAGTTGGCTTATTATGAAAGTTGTTCTCTTTTTAGGTATGAATTATTTTGAAGAAATCAATTGTTTTTTTAATAACGTTCAATTTCCTTTGTTTTCTGATTATGACTAAACTAATAATTGTAACACCTTTAACTTTTGACCTGAAATGACAATTACAAAAGGTACACAATCAGTAGAATATAGATGCAATACCAGTTTTGTTTTCTCCTTTTGTCACGCCCCGTAGTAGAAAAATAAAGACAATAAATTTCTTTTTGGATCCATAGGCCATGACAGCTGAAAGTCACCACATTGTCCACGAATAAAATCTAATCATCAGAGTAATGATTCAAACCATGCATATGAAATATCTAAGTTCAACATACAAAATTAGGGTGCGTTTGATTGCAAGTTAGAAAATAGGTTGAAAAGAAATTTTTTCCATGGAGTTATTTTACTTGAAATTTTTTTCCATGAAAATAAATTTGAGACTGTTTGATTGCAATTATTTTCTAGTTGGAAAATTTAACATTTTCCATAGAAAATCTAATTTTGCTGTTTGATTGCCACTATTTTCCAGTGAAAAATGGTCATTTTCCATCAAAAATAACTTTTTGGTTGTTTGATTGCCATAATTTTCCATGGAAAATTAATATTTTCCATTGAAAACTTACCTTTTTTTTCAAGCAATTAACCTATGAATCACAAATAAACAGTTTGAAAATGATGCAAATTTAAGTAATTGAGACAACTACTCATATCAATAGTCAATTTCACAAACGATTGTTATAATGTACACAAATTCAAAGTCTCATCAATGGAAAATTAGAAGTATCAAAGTTACATAAAAAAGAAAAAAAAGGAAAAAAAAAAAAAAAAGGTGCTCATCAAAGTAAAAGTCTCCATGGCTTGCCCACGACTATGTCGAGCTTTCAGGCCTCCCCTTTGCGCGGCTTGCTTGATTTTGCTTCCTCCACCTCATTTTCATCCCTAAGGCGGCATTCACCGAATAATTAATATCAACTTCACTCACTAGGGGAAAGTCATTCCCCGTGACTGTTCGGTCTCCCGTTGCGTAGTCATTGCCGAAAATGGTAAGTAAGTCATAGTAACGAGGACATAACTTTCCTTTCATATTTCTTGCATCAGGCTTATCCTAAAACAACATTTAAAAAAAAAAGTAATTAAAATTAAGTTAAGTCATATAGCTAGCTTTAAAGGAGCCATATCCTAAAACAACATTAACTAAACTCACCCACTTGTAGCAACTCAAACTACATCCTCAGACAAAGAAAACAAGATCATCCTAGACTCCACCATTCTTATTCCTTCTTCAAGCCAAAGGCAAAATATAATAATAATAATGGCAAAGAAAAAGGGAGATTCAAAAGAGGAACAATCAGAAAGAATTTCCAAGCCTGACTAATCTTTATATTTTGAATGAATAATTTGAGAATACTATTCCAATGTCCAATGGAAAAGTGAGAACATGAAGCTAACATGTTTGAGTTTTGAACTAAATTCCCAGAGCTAGGTGCACATTGGACTTAATCCCAATAGAAATAATGTTTGCATTTCTGAAAAGAAAGAAGTGATTTTAAGGGTAGAATATAGAATCCAACATAGGGACTTGATATATATGTCAATTGAGGCCCCACCAAATATCTCATATGGGCATTAATTTATCATATAGTATATAAATCTTTTCTCCTTAAGCTTGAAACTAGCTGTCCATATCAAACACAAAAAATAGGAAGCTTGTTAAAGGATTATGATCATAACCCACATAAATACTCAATACACAGATTGGTTTTGAAACAAGAACCAAAGAAATTTGATAAATATATATATATATATATATTCATACCTAAACAAGATCAACAGAGTATACAAAACTAGACCTATATCATTCAAGCAGAGTACACAGAATGTGTAAAATTAATATAAAAACTCAACTGTAAAGTATTCACATCAACACAAGTCTATAAAGATCATTTGAGGCCCCAACTATGTTCTTAAATCTCTGGGTTGCTTACACAAATTACAGATTTGTGTACAAGCATACAGCCTAACAATCCCACTATCTTTCCCCAAATACTGATAACAATCTAAATACAGCCTACACTCTATTGCTGCGAGAATTCTATAAAACATTGTCTTTTTAAGTTGAAGAAATATGAACCCACGTTCAGCATATATAAATCCAAACATGCATTCTCAATGGTTTTTCTGGTTCTGTTGTTTACCAGAAAACACAATCCTCGCACTAAAGATGAATAAAACATCTTACTGGATCCTTGAACTGCTTGTTCACTTGTTCAATCATTCAATTTATGAGCTACAAGCGTGCACTGCAGCAATCTGTTAAGCATTGGGAATTGAAAAGTGGATGGGTATACTCTTTGTTGAACATAACAAGGACCCTAGTAGGTTTGCTGTATCTATCAAGTTCACAACCAGAACACAAAGCTGCTCTATATCAATCCCTACTAGCTGCTCTATATTAGTCAGAATTCATCAGACTGACAGTCAATATATGTTAATCATAACCAGAACACAAATTCTAAATCGTTAACACACATAGTTAACTTCCATCTACAAATTCTAAATCGTTAACACACACACACACACACATACACATACACATATATACATAGATATATATACATACACACACAGATATATGAATTAAGGTTCTCAGATCAGTACTTAAGAACCCTAAAAATATGAACATTGACAGAGAAATAGATTCAAACACAAAGCTGTGAGTATGTACAGTCAAACAAAAATAGATCAATACATGTATATGAATATATCTGTATCGGTGTGTGTGTGTGTGTGTGTGTGTGTGTGAGAGAGAGAGAGAGTGTGTGTGTGTGTGTGTGTGTACCGATTTGGAGATATAAGGTTGGCGATCAAGATCGAGAGAGAGAGAGAGAGAGCCGAGATCGAGAGAAAGAGTGGAGATCGAGACCGATTTGGAGATTTGAGGCTCCAGTCGAGAGTCGAGAGTCGGGATGGAGATCGACGGAGGTTCTGAAAAATTTTCTATGGAAAACGTTTCTTAGGGGAGGGGCAGGAATTGATTTTCTTATAAAATGAGGAAAATGAGGTCACGTGACTTTTTTGTGGAAAAATATTCCATGAAAAATTTAGGTAATCAAACACCACATAAGTTGGAAAATTAAAGAAGAAAATGTTTTCCGTGGAAAAAATAAGCCTATCAAACGCACCCTTAGAGTTTAATATAAACTATTACAAACCTTAAGTATATGCGGAAAAGTAATTAAAGTATTACAGCAACATACGCTGATTATAAACTTCAGAGTCCCTAACAACATAAACATAAACTATCTACAGTGAAGCTCTTGGTCTTTAGCTCGCGTAGTAGTCATCTTCGGCATTGCCTCCATCATAATAGGCTTCATTCTCATAGCTCCTAGCCATGTACTCTTCTCCTGTATTCTCATGACCTTGGCCAACTGGTCGTAGAATATCCAGTGGCATAAAACGTCATCAGCTGCGAAAGCTGAGTGAATGCAAATACTAACAGAGTATCTATAGCTATGTAGTATATAAAATAACATTGTTAAAGGATAATCTTAGTGTTCGTATGGATGTATGCACCAATCCATTGTAAACCATCATTGACATTATCCCAATCATAATATAGACTCTTGGGTCCATATTTCGCACGTAGCTCTACATTCCAGAGTAACTTGGCACGTAGCCTAATACAACACAGTCTATCCATCCTAACACCCAATCCCAACGTCCCAACACATAATTCAGACACGTAGTTCCGTAGCATACATCCTATCAAACCTGACACATAGTCCCAGCTTGTTAATTCACATGTTAGCCTGACATGTAGTCCCAGCTTTCTAGCCAGTATGCCTCGATACATTCTCGATGTTATAGCCTCACACGTAGTCCCAGCCTACAATACCTATGCCTGGCACGCAGTCCTAGTTTTACCACATATATGCCTAACACGTAGTTCCAGCTTTCCTGACATATAACTGACTCCCACATACTTGGCTATCCTAACTCGTTAGGATCCCACATCCGAGCTTATATGATCATTATGATCTTTACAATCACATTTACTCGCACCAACGTAAACAGTAACGACCTCGACGGTCGATAAACCCACTATTATGCACGTCGACTTCTCATTCCGATTAACAACATTATTATACAAATGATTTTGTTGTTCAATGCATTAAGCCCATTATTCAGCATTTCAGCGTGTGTATTATTCCAATACAACTTCGACTACCAATGCATAATATAAAGCTACTTAACAGTTCATGAGGTGTAAATAGACTAAACATTTAACCTTCTGTTATGCTTGATCGATTGAAGTCCTTTCAATCGGTTGAAATTAAGTTCGATCGATTGGAACAAGTTCGATCGATTAAAATGGTTGGTCCTTTTTCAATCGATTGAAACCAGTTCGATCGATTGAAAAATCTTGTTCTAAGTCGATTGAAAATAGTTCAATCGCTTGAGACTGCATCTTCTTCCCAAAAACAAACTAGACACTCCGCGCACATTTGGGGTTTGTTCTTTCTTACCAAAACACATATATATCAACTTATTTATGCTACTAAGTGAGTATAGGCACTCACTGATAAAGTTTGGTGATGCCGGAAAGCTCGGGGTGATCGTGGGTGGTGCTCAGGGATGGTTTCTCTCTCTTATCTTTCTCTCCTCCTCCTTTGCTCTTTCTCGTTCTCTCTGTCCCTTTCTTCTGCCCCTTTCTTCTTCCTCTGGCTGAGAGTGTGTGAGGGAGTGTTTGTGTGTATGTATATATATACTCGATGTGTGTATGTATAATATATGAGTCTGTGTATTTATATGTAGCTATATTCTTCTCTCTCTAACTGTCTAAGGTCCCCCTACACACACAAATGAACACATATATATAGGTAAAGGGGAGGGCAAAGCTCAGCCATGCAGTACAAACTTGGCAACCAAGTTCAGTCATTTTTGATCAATTGAAGTGGGGTTGATTGATTGAAAGTGAGTCCACGTATGGATTCAGGTCTGCAGCTTTTCGATCAATTGAGGAAGGTTCAAACGATTGAAAGTGCACAAGTTTGATCGATCGAGAATAGTTCAATAGATTGAGATGGGTAATAAAGGAAAGGAAAATACAGACATACTAAATCTTATTTATATATATTGAAAGTACAAAAGTATAAAGTACAACAAAATAGCAAGTATTACATCATCCCCCTCTGCATAAAGATTTCATCCTCAAAATCCGAACTAAGTATCGATAAACAAATCTGGATATTTCTCACGCATCTCCGACTCCAATTCCTAAGAAGTTTCTCCTTCGTTGTGAAACTTCCACTGGATCTTCACCAACAAAATTTCCTTATTTCTACAAAAAAATACCAAAAAACCAACTTCTTATTCAAACAAGTAACAGTGGTTGTAACAATAGACCCAAATCTTGAAGGGTTCGAGCCACCATAATATACTCTACCACTTCCCCTCAAAGGGTTAGCCGAAGGCTGGACAAGGCCCAAATGGGGCTGGACAGGGCCTGAAAGGGTTTGGAGGGGCTTGCCTGAGGTCGGACGAGGCCCGTAGGGGGTAGTGGAATTGGCGCAGGGAGGGTCATCGGACCGAGGCTTCAAGCTGAAAGCAAAGTGAGATCCGGAGGGGCGACGACTCGCCGAAGGTGGAAGCGAAGAAATAATGCCCAAATCGAATTGGCTCTATACCAAAAAGAATGTAGAGAAATGGATGGTTTTATTATCACTATATGTATATCTTATATAGCAAATAAAAGAGTAGCAAAAAGGAAAGTGAATGAAGGAGAATAAAGAGGGAATAAAATGAAAAAAAAAAAGGAAATAATCAAAATGGTCAACATGACCACTAAATGTAGATTGATACTAATATATTATTTCTTAATTCCAATAATTCCAAACCACTCAAACTTTAGGGATAAAAAGTGTAATTTACCTAACATTATAAAAAATATTTTTAATAAAATATAATGTAGGTTTAAATAAACCTTATTTGAGTAGGCCATACTGCACGACCAATCTGTCTCTTGGTAGCTGAGGAACTATATAAGAGTAAAGATTTGAGCACAAACACTCCATAAATAAATTATATTAACATGTGGCAGAGTTGTTGTGTGTTAGTGTAATTTCCTGCCACATGACAGTCTCCTAATGATGTTAGTGTAATTTATTTGTAGAGTGTTTGTGCCCAAATCTTTACTCACTGGTTAAACAAAGTTTTGCGAGTTTGGAAATGAGTAAAGATTAGGACACAAACACTCCACAAATATATTACACTAACATCAGTGGGAGACTGACACGTGGCAGAGTTGATACATTTTTGTCTCTTGTGTGGCAGAAAACTTGCTACATGGTAGTTAGTGTAATTTGTTTGTGGAGTGTTTGTGCCTAAATCTTTACTCTTTGGAAATTGGAATCCATGTTAAAACTTATCACTTCTTTTAGATTGAGAGAAATGGAAAGAAGAGAAGAGAAGAGAAAGGGGATCACTTTCTCTCCAGTTATCTCGTTTGATAATTTAAGTAGGGAGAGAAGAGAAGAGAAAATTGAGAGAAAAGTGCCCACTTTTGTTTCTCTCCAAAATTAGAGAGAATTTAAAGAGACAAGAAGATAAACTTAATTAAATAAAATATAAAATATCAATATGTCCCAATATATTATTATTTTATCTAACATATATCCCTAATATATAGAAGATAAAAAAAATAAATTAATTATTTCTTTTCATCTTATGAAAGTTTATGAAAAGAAAATGGCTGCCCCTATTACCAGAGCAGAAACCTTTAATGTCAGAGCAAAAAGTGTCACTAAAAGTTTTAGCGACCAAGAAAAAGTGTCTCTAATACTTTTAGCGACACTTTTTGCTCTGACATTAAAGGTTTCTGCTCTGACAATATGGCTAGCCAAGAAAATTTTTGTTTCCCTTTCTCACCTCTATTATTTATGTAAATAGTATGGAGAAAACTTTTGACTTTATCTTTCTCTTCCCCTGATAAATTTCTTTTCTCTTTTATCCACTTCTCTCATTCCAAAGCAAGTGTAAAAGTTAGAAGCTCCAAACAGACCTTTGTACATTGCTCGCACACTAGGGTTTTGATTCGTGATTTGTATAATAGTTTGCAGAGACTCTGGAAATCCCCCACCCCCCAAAAAAGGAACAAAAATCAAATGCCGAGACTTCGAGGTCGCCCTCGTAAACTATGCTTAGACAAATGTCCAGAGTTCTTCAAAGTCTATATACCTGATCGTAGCTCTCAACAACTGGTATTCTCTTCTCTCTTTTTGTTCACTTTTTCACTTACAACTCTGATTTGTATCATTGTCTGTTCTACACACACACACACACACACACACACACACACACACACATACGTTGTATTGCTATTGTTGTTAGTATTCTGCTAAATAAGTGCTAAGTTTGCGACACTATTTTTGCGTCTGGCCATTGTTACAGAAAAGTGAAAACCTTTTTCCTAATCTGTTTGGTTGGTGGGAAAAGTTTGGAAAAGAAGACTGTTAAAAGGGAAATATTAACAGTAATCTTATGGATCCCAATTTGTATTCCAATTTTTTTTTTATGTAAATGATATCCCAAAATTGAGGTTCTCACTGATGTGCAGTGGAATCAACTAAAACAACTTTTACTAAAGTTCTGTAGCTAAAGTGGTTGCTACATGAGTTGTAACCAAATTTAGAATCAAAATTGTAAAAGAATGGCTACATTTAGAAAGAAAAAAAAATGCTGTCTTGCAAGGTTATAACGTTGTCTTGGGATTGTGGACCAATCTCACATTCTTCCCTTTACAAGACAAAAAGAGACCAATTGCTCCTAGAAAATTTTACTCAAATCTTTTCCTTATTTTAATAAGCTCAAATGTAGGTATTCGAATACCATATTTATATCTAAAATACAGTGTTGACCTATAAGCTAATATTCTACCCTTTTGTGTTTTTTTGGCCGTCTGCTCAAAACCCGAACCATGGTTGTGGGTATTCTCCAAACTACTGGCTTTTTGCACTGTGGAATGTAAATATTGATTCATTGAATTTTGTTTGAAATGCATCAAAAGCACATACCATATGTCGGCATTAAGGTCTAAGCAAAGGATTTTAGTGTGAATTGCTAACATCTGTTCATAACCCTTTTTCAAGTGTAAGGACTAAGGAGGCAATTTGGTTAATAACTTTGTTGTTCTTCTTTGAAAACCGTACACATCCAATTGGCATGATCACATCATGAACTTGAACTAGAGGCGGCATAAAATTCAAATCCCGTCTTTATTGGGAATTTATCTCCAAAATTTAGAGGGTAGAATGGCGAATTAATTCTGATGTTTGGGCTTTGGTTCTTTTTTCATTAATTTATTCATTAATGCTTATATGGAGAGAAAGCTCCAAATCTTATAGTTGGTGTTGTAGGGAAAAAAATGACAAAAATATTTTTAAAGATAGCTCATTAGACTACTCAATTGGAGGCTTTTCGGTTGCTCTGGTCATAAATTGTAGACATCTGACTATCTGAGTTCCAAAAGTCTACTTTTTCCATTTCATGCATTCTCAGCAACTAAATGGAGCGATCCTCTGTGACTGCAAGAGAAAGAACTCCTATTTGTGTTCCTGTATTCATTTATGAGGACAAACAACCATTAACATGATGATAAATGTCAGAATATGAATTATATGTTCAAATTTATTCAATTGATCACATTTTAACCTGTGCTACTTCTCAAGTATGTAATTTATGGGATTAAGTACATATTCTTGCAGCGTGTACCACCAGCTTTCATCAAGCATTTCAATGGAACCATACCGAGCAAGGCCATCCTTAAAGATCTCAGTGGAAACGTTTGGCCTGTCAACATGGAAGAAGTTGAAAGCAGCTTATTTATTAAGAATGGTTGGCAAAACTTTGTGAGTGATCATTCGTTGGAGCTTGGAGAATTTTTAGTCTTTAGATACGATGGAGATTCTTTGTTCGATGTTACAATATTTGGTAGGAATGCGTGCAAAAAGGAAAAAAATTTAGCCTTCGAGAAGACTTCTATACATGTAAAGAAGGAAGAAGAGACAGAAGCAGAGAATACTTGTTCCATGCATAATCAGTTTTGCAAGAGGAAGTACTCAGAGATAGGCCACAGTAGTTCATCAGAAGGCTAGTCATTCAAGACTTACGCTCTGTTTGTTTTGAATTACGGAAAATATTTTTCGTGTAACATGTTATTTTCTAAAAAAATCGTTTTCCTTCTTGTTTCCACTTGTAAGCACTTTGAGAAGGTTGGGTATACTTCTCTATATTACTTGTGTGGATACGAGTATATAGGAATATATCCAACCGCGAGTATATATGTATCTGTATTGACTGTATATATATATCCAACCGCGAGTATATATATATATGCATGTAGCATAGGTACATAGAGCAATATGTGCAAATAATAGGCATGTTTATTTACATTTATATGTGCTTACATACAATGATATATACATGGATATTTGTGCATATCATGTTGATAAGTTGGACATTTCACTTTTAAGTATTGTTTTGGAAAATGAGTTGCTGAATTTTTTTTTCCGTCAATCATTTTCAGCATTTTTTAAGCTATGTTTTCTTGAAAATCTTCATAAAACATTTAACGGAAAAACACCCGATTTTCTGGAAAATGTTGTACTTCGAAACAAACAGCATTAGTTCATTCTGTACTTTTTGTTTTCAGTTAAATCTGAATTGCTAAATCCAAGAAAAAAAAATGTTTCAGAAACTGCTGAAGAATGCGAGGCGTCTGATGAAGCAAAGCCAGCCTTACCAAAAAATCCGTATTTTATTGGATCTATCATGCGAAGATGTCGTTATACTCTGGTGAGGTTTTGGTATTGTGCTGGAAAAGTACTGCATATGGTTTCACATTTAATCTTGATTTTTACATAGAAAGCAAAACTTTGCTCTGGCCTTGATAGTGAGATATGGTAAAAAGTTTTTGAACCTCCGTAAATAAAATGTCGCTCCGAAATGATAACAGTAATATAGAAGGCAAAGTGGCAATCTTGTCATGGAAACTTGTTTTAAGGTGTATTGGGGGAGTTGTTTTGGGATAGAGAGTCTTGTTAGTCATTAGAAGATGGAAGCTTTAATTTGAAGAGGTGAGTACCACCAAAAGTTCGCACATGGAAGACTGTGCCTTCAATTAGAGGCTATATTGCTATCGTTCTTTTTCTTGGTTCTCCTCTAATTGATACATTGCCATTATATTCGGTAGAGTGTGATGTTTGTTCAGTTTTCAGTTACTTGGATATCTCATCGGTTGTTACATGTGGAGAGATAATGGCGCAGCTAAGCTAAGAGACGGGAAGAACCTATCTCAACAGCCTTCTTTGAACATGGCGACTGTCAAAACAATGCCAAGAACAAAGGCTCTACTTGCTCGTTGATTCTTAGTAATGGGGAGAGTGTAGGGAAGATAGATAGATCTCGACTAAGATATTTTACTCAATATCCAAGCTGTTGGCCGTAGTTAGTTTACAACGCATTTAAAGATTCCATGACCTATTTCATAATCATACTATTAACATCCAAGTTGTTGCCCTTTTTTACTCAATATCCATGCTGAATCCTTTATCATCATACTACAAATGGTAAATTGAGAAAATTTCATAATAATAATCTCGTAATGATCCAAAGAATGACACAATTTATGGAATCCAAATAGGATTCTTTTTAAAGAGAAATTGCCAAAACAAAACTTTCCTTACATTGCAAAATTATCCTAAAAGTTGTCGAATACCATCAAAGGGTCTTCTTGGACCCCCAAACTTGTGCTCAAATACGAAGAGCTTGGAGATAACTTCTAATTTACAGGTGGCTCTTGTGAGAAACAAACAACTGAGCACAAAGTTATCCCTAAATTAATGAACACGGGTCTATTACACTAGAGGATCTAGGGGCTAGGGGTAGCTATGTGACTACGTCCCTCTCCACAAGTTATAAAAATTACTCCCTCCGTCCCATTTTTTGAGTCCACTATTCTATTTTGGGATGTCCCAAAATTATTGTCCACTTTCCTAAATTGGTATACATTTTGTACTTACTTTTCAAAACTACCCTCCTTGAAATCTACACTAAGACTAAGTAAAAAAAATTGTTGTAATGATTAGGGGCATTTTGGAAAGTAGGGGTAGATTCTTTTTGTCCCCTTAAAAAGTTAGGTTCCCAAAGCGGGACTAAAAAACTGGGACGGAGGGAGTACTAAATTCCAGCATAAAGTTTTTATTTTTATTTTAAGTTTTCAAGGTTGGGCCTACAAATTTTTATACTGCCCCCAAACCTACATTCCTGGATCTGCCACTAGTCAAAACCCCATGTTTTCGGTCCCACATCAAATAGTAGTCAATCTCTATACGTACGCATCAAATAAGCTCGGACTGCAAGTTATATAAGAGATGGAATAGATTTGGGTGGAAGTTCTTAAGAACAAGATTAGAACTTGGAAGTAGCAAGTTGAGACTTGAGAGTCAACAAGAATCCCTGTGAATGTGAGAGGATAGCTAGTTTACATCTACTCTTTGATTGCTCTTGTTTGTTATTCAGAAGAATAAGAGGCTGGAATTGCGGATACTCTACTTTGGATCTTATTTGTTGTTGCATGTTGAGAGATAAGCTAGGATTGAAACTTATCAAGATATGGGGTAGCTTTGGGGGTGGAAGTTATTAAGAACAAGATTAGAACTGGTAGTAGGAAGTTGAATGTCAATGGCAATCGATGTATATGTGAGAGGATATAGCTAGTTTACAAGAGGGTTTAATTCCTTCTACCATGATTCTAATAAAAGTCACCACATAAATATTAACTTCCTAACTATTTACATTTTGGATTAGTACACCATATTTAGCAGCTTTTAAAGTTCTTGTTTACTTTCTTGTTCTCTTTCTTTGGAAGGGAAGCATAATATGTATGATTACCAGCTGAAGTATATAACATTAAGCGTATAGAGAGATTTACAAAGACGACCATGCACACTGGTTCAATTTAATCGTTTAATTTTTTGGGCAAAAATAATTTTCTATGTATTTCACATGTTCTGTATGGCTGGGAAATGAACCAGGCTCAGCTCAATTGAAGCTCGTTCAAGCTTGGTCTGTTTAATAAACAAGACGAGCTTGAGCATTTCTTTTGAAACCAGCTGAGTTTGAACAGAGTTTGCCTGGATACGAGTAAGCTCGCGAATTCTATACGTATGACTTAGACTTGTGTAGACTTAGCAGTTGGGATTAGAATTTCAGATAAATCGTGCTCGTTTCTAAGCCCGGCCTTAAGCTTGATTATGGCTTGTTCTCAACTCGAGCTGAGGTTGAGCTTCAGTAAATCTACTTGATCCAAGCTCGAACATACTTGATTGAGCTCAATTGAGCTTTGCTACAGATAAATGACCCATTATTGAAGGCATACTACTACAATCGGATTGCCTCGCAGGCAACCCTAATGAAGTGTTGCAACATTTAACCTGACAGTGACTAAAAGCTTTTGTGTTTTGGTTATATTTTATGGATTCACTTAATCAATTGCTAGAGGAGAAAACCATTCATGCACTTGGAAACTCCTCAACAGTTTCCACTATGTTGACTATTTGACCTATATGGAACTTAGTGCCTGTTTGTCTGTGCTTATGCTTATGTGATTTTGATCGACAACATTGCATGTGTCATTCTTGTGCATGCTGAAAGGAGCTGATTGTGGATCACAATGTAGCATGGATAATAATACGACACCTCACAGATACGTTGACACAAGAAGTCTTGAAAACGTAAAATACGTACATGGCGAGCAAGAATTATTTCTAAAATTAGTAATACAAGATACCCTACCATGTCCACTACTGTTCTCTTCGTTCTGTTAGAGTTTGTTTATCGGTTTGGTTATTTTGATTTTCAATTACGTTGATCTACCACACTTAGCTTGGTTATATTTCTCCGAGACTTTGATTTAATTGTAATGCAATGTTTTGTAAAGAGGGTTTACTTTTCATTCATTGTTGGTGTGCTTCAGGATATTCCCAGACGATTGGTGGAAAAGAACGGTATTAAACTGAGGCCAAAAATGGTGCTCCGCAATCAGAGTGGAAAGGCATGGCCTGTGAGAGTTAGTTTCAGAAAGGACGGTCGGGTATCCTTTGCTAAAGGGTGGAATGATTTCTGGAAGGATAACCGTATGGGATTCGATGACAAGTGCATTTTCGAGTTTGCTGTTGGCAGAGGAAGAAGAGCAAGCAGAGAAGTACAGGTGAAAATTATCCGAGCAGAGGAGGGAATTGTTCGGGTTATCGAAAAAATGAAAATAAAAACCGAAAACTGCCACATTACCTAACGGGGGCCTTAAGTAGGGGGGTACGAGGCGAGTATGACGATTCATATATACATGTGTGTCATACAAGTTCTTGAGCTGTTAGGTTGAATTAGTGCAAGTTTTTGTGACTAATCTGCTGTGCACAACTTATGCCACATCTAGACTTCGGTTGCTATATTTGGAATATCTTTGGGCGGTTGTATGTATATATCGTATTACCGATGTCATTGCTCTACTGTACTTGCTTATCAATTTACTTAAACTTGGGCTCTGATTGGTTTACGGATTTAGGGAAGGAAAAGGAAAACGATTGCAACAATTGTTTCTAGTGTTTTCCCTTCACTCTAAAATAACAATACAATTATGAAAGTTTCACAATACGGCAGAGATTAAAGAAAATAGGAAAGAATTTTTTTTTTCTATTTATATTTGTGCTTTTCATTCCTCTTACTCACCAGTCACCGGTTTCCTCTTTATTTTTTCTCTCAAGGTCTTTCCTTTTAAACTACTTCTTTTTGTTTGTGTGGATTTGAAGATGTTTATTTGGCATATATATCAATCTATCTCATGAAAACTTGAATATGAATCTCTCTCAACCTATGGGTGCTTTGCCTGAAGCCAAAAAAAAAAAAAAAATGAGAAAAAAAAAAGAATATGACTGAGAGTCTTAAGGTTTCACAAATTTGAAATTGACTCCTCTTGAAGTTTATCTTACTCAATGTCTTTGTTCTAAGCTCTAATTCTACGGTTGCTGAAGTAGAGCAGTTACAGACTCAACACCCCAATTGGATCATATATATAAGAGATATACTGCTATGCCTTTTCTTTTCATTCAAAGACATAAAAATCTTGGGAGAAGACTAGTTTTAGCAGTAACGCAGTTCACTACAGTACTTAGCTTATCTCAACAGATTATCCCATTTTATCACAAGCTGACATGCAAAACTTCAATCGCGTATGGTAAATCATACGGAGTAACATATATGTAAATAGCGTTAGTTATAGATACACTCTAAGTAGTTAGTGCAGTTTTCAGTTTGCCCTGTAGCTTCAAACGTGTCACTAACACCTCTTTGGCCTGGACTAATGTACAACTGTTAAATTTTGTTAAATTTAAAGGGTAAAACCAACACATGGGGAGTATCTTAAAAAACGTGCATACCACAAAAGGTACATCTGTGTTTATTCCAAGAGTTAAATACCTATGCACACTTAGTTCCGTTAAATTCAACTGATTTTCTAATAGTAGCACCTTAGTCCAAACCACAAAGGGTGTTTGTGGCACGTTTGAAATCATAGAGGCAAAGTAAAAATTGTGCTAACTACGTATGGTGTATTGGTGTATATGTAATTAACCTATGTAAATACCGATTCAACTAGGGGTAAAAACGGTTTGGTTTGGTTTGGCACGGTTCAGTGTGATTTTCAAGCAAACAACTCAGTTTCAGTTCGATTTAGTGTATTTCGTCGGTTCGGTTCAGTCTTTACACTGAAAGAAAATTCTAATAACCAACCGAACTGATCGATCCAGTCGCTTTGCTTACACCCTGAAATCTAGTCTGCCATCCTCCATTGCCCTCTTTTTCCAATAGGAAAGCGTTTCAATGCATTTCCTTATGTACTGTTCAAACAGTGCCTCTCACAGTTTGCACAAAACATAAGTAATTGCACTGAAGTGCTTTCCTTTCCAATATTTCTTTGGGGTAAATATACTTTATACCCCACCCCAATCCCCGCGTGATTTAGGCCGTTTTTACTTCACCCCTTGTACTATGAAACGTGACACTTTACCCCCTTGGACTATTGTGTAAACTGAAATTGTCAGTTTTCTCGTCAAATTTAACGGACTGTGTGGAAGGACGATTTTGCCCTTCAGTAATGTCACAGCCCTGTCCCAAATAGCGGAACCGGAGCCCGTGGCACTCCACCAAGGCTAAACCGATTCATTAACGTTCCCCAAAAATTATTTTTAAGAACACATGTAACAGAAAGAAAACAAAACATTTTGAAAACTAGCAGTCCAGTCGACTGCACCTCATGCCCAGTTGACTGATATAGCAGAAACTTTGAATTTAGAACATAATCCAGTCGACTGTTTCTATGTCCAGTCGACTGGGGCTTCAAATGTTCAATCGACTGGTACGGTCCAGTCGACTGAAGTCCATCTTGGGCAAAAATTTCTGAATTGAAAACATGATCCAGTTGACTGTGTTGGGGACCCAGTCAACTGATCCTCCATAAAAGGATGTAGTGAGTTGTTGAAAAAGAGGGTCCAGTCGACTGTTTTCTCAACCAGTCGGCTGGTTTATGGCAGCATCACACATTCTGCAGAGTTTCTAAGTCTAAAAGTTTTCTGAAAACGTTCGGGGATTAAACACAGATTCAAAACTCGATCCAAAGTAATCCTAACTGTATTATAACATTACTAAAACATAATTACAACAAGCTACTGTCTATTACAACGTTTTAGATCCATTCTAACATACTAAATTAAACATAGTTAAAAACCATGAGAATTCTTATTACAACATGTTCATGTCAAAACTACGAGGTTAACCCATTGAGTCGCCTTCTAAGTGAACTCCCAAACCCACGTGCTCACTTCTGCGATTCCTCGCCATCATTAACACCTACAATGGTTATTTGAATAACCACACATAATTGATTTGTTTAAGCTAACGCTTAGTGAATAAAACAACAAATGCACGTGAATGACAAACATGCTCGCATTCACATCTCTACATTTCATACTAGTCGCAGGAGACTCACGTGCACATTCCATACTCCCAATCCGTGACTCCTCGCCAATTAGTCCACGCGAAAGGGTAAGATCCACGATTCTTCTCTTCAATCGTGCGGTCTTAATGCCTATATTGGCCCCACAAAATGGCTTAATGACCACGTGCTCCTTCTGACCCAAAAACAACTCAATATGCTCAAATACATATCACTATGCTCTCGGTAAACAAAATATTTCACTATGATATTGGGCCTACTTATCAATATAATTGCCCAATATGAACTATACAATATATATATATATCTACGGATTAACATATGCTTTTCATATCAAACATGAATACATATCAAGAAATCATTCCAAATTGCAAGGTTGAATCACTCACCTCCGAATAACTCTCCTGTACTACAATCCAAGGAAAACCCGTGCACAAAGAACGTGCAGAAGTCCGTCTAGTACAACTCCTATGGATTAGAAGTCCAATTATCAACTTTTATGAAAAATTTTAGAAAATAACTTTTCGGAAAACTTAGCCAAACAGGCCCTAGTAGGTATCAAAACGAAGCCCTTACCTCGAGGAGTTCGAATATGAAATCTGGGAGAAAACAGATGGACAGAAGGTCATCGTTTGGCGCCGCAAAGCTCTAGGCTCCAAAATCTCCTTATGGCCCCCTTTCTTGAAACTTAGGTTAGAAGTTATAGAATATCTCAAGTCATCTCTATCTATATATAAGCAACACTCTCGGGAATTACATTTACCTCTCCACGAGTTTTCAAAACTCCTAATTAGTCTCTGAAACTTTATACACAACCAATTCATAGCTTTACAAGTGAAACCTCAAAATTATAAAAGTGTCTGACTAAGTTTTGTTTGGTTGCTAAAACGCAATTTCTACATGACTTTTCCGAAGTTGCTAATTAGCCTACCAAATTAATAACGTGCTAATTCGTCCTCATCAAGATACTAAATGTAACAACAGAAATATATTCTAAACTAGAAAAATTATACAGATAGTGAAATACTCAGGTAAACATTTATTTTCAGATAAACATTTAAGTATTCCACAATGACCGTCTCACACTCGGAGAGACGTCACAACATCATAATACTCAATCAACACCATCTCAATGGGTTCTCTAATATAGACACCCAAATTGACTCGTGAGTAAAACTCACTCATATGTGCCAACATGCACAACACATCACATTATCATGCATGACAATGCAATGAAATGCAATAACACAAATGCGGGTGTTATAATACTCTCCCCCTTAAAAGAAGTTTGTCCCTAAACTTATACCTCATGTCTCAAAAAGGTGCGGATACTGAGTACGCATCTCCTCTTCGATTTCTTATGTCAATTCTTCTGTCATTTGGCTACGCCATAACACTTACACTTTCGATATCACTTTATTTCGCAAGACTTGATCTTTTTGATCCAAGATCTCTACCGGATATGTAACATACGTCAAATCACTCTGAATCTCATTCGGCGTCGGAGTCATCACTTGATCTCGATCGTCTGTCAAATGTTTTCATAATAATGACACATGGAATACATTATGAACTTGAGCATACTCACTCGACAAGTTCAAACGATACGCTACAGGTCCAACTCTCCTAATGGTCTCAAAAGGTCCTACGTACCTCGGATTAAGTTTCTCGTATCTTCCAAATCTAGTGATCCCCTTTGAAGGTGACACCTTCAAGTAAACTAAATCTCCCACATCAAATTCTAACGGTCGTCTACGCTTGCCGGCATAACTCTTATACCTACTCTGAGCTGTCAGTAACCGTTTTCGAATCACCTTTATCTTGTCCGTTGTTTCTTTTACAATTTTTGGCCCTTTTATCATTCCTTCTTCGACTTCCGTCCAACTAATCGGTGAACGACATACACGACCATACAAAGCTTCATAAGGAGCCATTTCTATACTCGATTGAAAACTGTTGTTGTACGCAAACTCAATCAACGGCAAATGGTCTTCCCAATCACCCTGGAAATCAAGCACACATAACCGAAGCATGTCTTCCAAAATCTGAATTACTCTTTCCGATTGACCATCGGTCTAAGGATGAAAAGCGGTACTGAAATGCAATTTGGTACCCATTGCTTCTTACAAGGCTCTCCAAAACTTTGATGAAAGCTACTATCTCTATCTGAAACAATGGTAACTGGAATACCATGTAGCCTCACAATCTCGTGGATATACAACTTAGCTAACGTTATCGGCTTAGTTGTTCGGAGTGGTAGAAAGTGCGACGACTTCGTCAAAGGGTCAACAATCACCCAAATAATAGTATTTGATTTCTTCAACCTCGAAACCCACTAACAAAGTCCATTGTTATGTGTTCCCATTTCCACTCGGCTATCGGTAATGGTTGTAACAATCCCGAAGGTACTTGACGTTCGACCTTCATTTGTTGACAACTCGTACAACGTGAAACGTAGCGTGCTATTTCTCTTTTCATTCCTGGCTACCAATAAACATATTTTAAGTCTCTATACATCTTGGTGCTTCCTAGATAAACGGTATACTTCGTATTGTGTGCTTCCTCTAAAATGTTCTATTTCAACTCCTTCTCGGCAGGTACACAAATTTTACCCCTTATTCTCAAAACATTGTTCTCAAAAGTAAAACCTGGTTGTTTTCCCATTGGAATCTCATCACAATTCTTCTTCAAAGCTACATCTTGAAGTTGTTTCTCTGTAATCTCGTGAATCAAGAGTGGTTGTGCCACAATCATCGACATCAAGCCACTTTCAATCCTCAGAATCACCTTAAGCTCCAAATTCTCCATATCTCGAATCAATTCTTTCTGAGAATTCAAATCTGATGTAGCGTTGGTTGGTGCTTTACGACTAAGAGCATCGACGACGACATTCGCCTTGCCCATATGATACTGAATCGACAAATCATAGTCCTTCATTAACTCTAACCATCTCCTCTGTCTCATGTTCAAATCTCGTTGCGTAAACAAGTATTTCAAACTCTTATGGTCTGTATAGATCTTACATTTCTCCCCGTATAGGTAATGAAGCCAAATCTTCAATGCAAAAATCACGGCGGCCGATTCTAGATCATGTGTCGGATAGTTCTTCTCGTGCGGTCTAAGTTGTCTCGATGCATAGGCAATGACTTTGTCACCTTGCATAAGAACGCAACCTAAACCTCTATATGAAGCATCATTGTAAATAATAAACCCTTTAGTCCTCGTTGGAACGGCTAAGATTGGTGCTTCACTAATCGACCTTTCAATTCTTGAAAACTTTCTTCACATTCTGGTCTCCATACAAAACAACATCCTTCCTCATCAATTGTGCCATCGGCACTGCAATATGTGAAAAGTCTTTCACAAACCTCCGATAATACCCAGCTAATCCTAGGAAACTTCGAATATCTGTCACATTCGTCGGTCTTACCCAATTGGTAACTACTTCTATCTTCTGAGAATATACTGAAATTCCTTTCGCTAATACTATATGTCCAAGAAAAGCAATCTCTGTCAACCAAAACTCACACTTCTTTAATTTGCCGAACAACATCTTCTCACGCAATAGTTGTAAAGCTAATCGCAAATGATGCTCATGATCTTCAATGCTTTTGGAGTTAATTAAGATATCATCAATGAACACAATGACAAACTCATTTAAGTAGTCCTTGAAAACACGATTCATCAAGTCCATAAAAGCAGCTGGTGCATTAGCCACTCCAAACGGCATTACCAGAAATTCAAAGTGGCCATATCTAGTTCTGAAAGCTGTCTTTTTAACATCTTCTTCTTTAACTTTCAACTGGTGGTAACCGGATCTCAAGTTAATCTTCGAAAATACTTGGGCCCCTTGTAATTGATCAAACAAGTCATCTATTCACGGCAATGGATACTTGTTCTTGACGGTTAAGTTATTCAGCTCTCGATAGTCGATACACATACGCATTGTCCCATCCTTCTTCTTTACAAACAAGATTGGAGCTCCCCATGGCAAAACACTCGGTCGGATAAACAGTTCTTCTAACTGAATTTTCAAATCTTTCAATTCTATCAGTGTCATTCGGTACGGTGCTTTAGATACCGGTTGTGACCCTGGTAATACCTCTATCGTGAACTCAAGCTCTCTTTTAATCAATATGTCGGGTAACTTATCGGGAAAAACATCTGGGAATTCTCGAACTACTAGAATGTCTTCTACTAGTGGTCCAAGAACTCGTGTGTCGAAAGAAACCTAAACAACCTTTCTTCAACATCTTCTTTGCATGCATCGTCGATATTAGGTACGGCGATACAGTCATACCTTTATCCTGAAAAGTAAACTCTTCTTGTCCTGACAGATAGAAACTAACCCTTTTCCGCTCGCAATCGATCTTAGCTTACCAATCCATACCCAAGATAACATCAAAGTAGTTCACTGTCAACGAAATCAAATCGACGCTCAAGACTTTATCGTCTATCTTGATCTCACACGACTTGAATACTGAAGAAGTTACTAACGGTTCACTACTAGGCAATGATACACACAATTCATATCTTAGCGGTTCAGACTTAATAGTTAAATGCTTAACAAAGGTACCTGATACAAATGAATGCGTTGAATCAGAATCCATAAGTATATGTACTGGATATGAACAAATAGGAAGAATACCTGATACGACTGTATCATCCGTATTCCCCAACCTGAGCTGGAAGTATCGTCCTTCTTGTTGTTTGACTCCCTTTTCTTTGTCCACTCGTTGCCCTGCCTTTGAGCCATTCGTCATACTCGACGCCCCAGTACTCATTCCCGGTTATCTCTTACTCGGATAATTTTTTGCTATATGCCCTAGTTATCCACACTCAAAACATTTCCCCCTCATCTCTGGATTGTAGCTCTTGGTATTCGAGGTGGTGTTCGGTGTGGTCGAATTTGTGTTCGAAGGACAGTTTCTAGATACGTGTCCTAATTGCTTGCAAATGTAACGCGTGCTTAAAAGATAACAAGTTCCCTTATGTCACAGGTTACATGTTGGGCTTAACGGCCTCGAGTCTCCCACGAAAGTATTTCCTCCTTGGCTCCCCACATATGATCCCAAACTTCGCGTGAACGGTTTCTTCGCATTCCCTTGACCCTTGTTCTTATTGTCATTGGATCTTTTTCCTTGTTGCCCTTGTCGATATCGATCGACACTTTTCTCAGCTATACAAGCAGCTTTCTCAATGAGAAAATGGTCGGGTGTTGCAACATATTCACACGGCCACGTATATTCTCCCTAAGTCCTTCCTCAAACTTACAAGCCTTATCCCCATCGGTAGGAACAGTAGTTTTCCTAAAGCGCAACAAGGCATTGTAACGGAATGCATACTCACTCACAGTCATGTCTCCTTAAGCCAAACTTGCAAACTCTTGGCATTTCTGAGTATAAACAGACCGCGGAAAGAAATGCTTGTTGAATTCATCTTTGAATGCTTCCCACGTAGTTGGCTTTCCTTGTTCAAGCACGTTGTTCCACCAATCCAATGCTTCCACCATTAAGGTATCGGATACACAAAGAATTTTCTCTTCATCGGAACATATTACTTGATGAAAATGTCTTTCCATATCCATCACCCAGTGGTTGGCCAAGTCTATGTCGGTTTTTCTGTAATTCAAAGTCGGTTTCCTTTTGTGGAACTGTTCTGTGATGCTATGTTGAGGTCTTGGTACCGATGGTGCATAGATGTAGCGAATTTCAACCAGTAGGGCCTGAACATCATCTGCTCTCGTTCACTTACAGCTTGAACGAAATTTCCCACCATGTTCACTAATTAGTCCATTCGCGAATGCAGTGACAAATCTCTTACCTACTCAGTCATGATGTTTCAATTGTTCACCCTGTTGAGTTTAATGCATAATAACTATGCATGTCATGCCACAATATATAAATGTGCACAGTTCACCAATATAATCAACAAATTCTAACATACGAGCAATTTCAACAATGATAGCAACATTATCATCATAAACGTACACTCTACTCGATGTCACTCAGCATATAACGTCACTCGTCCCCAATGCTATAAACCTAATGCTCTGATACCACTAAATGTCACAGCCCTATCCCACAATAGCGGAACCGGAGCCCGTGGCATGCCACTGAGGCTAAACCAATTCATTAATGTTCCCAAAAATTAGTTTTAAGAACACACGCAGTGGAAAGAAAATAAAACATTTTGAAAACTAGTCGTCCAGTTGACTGCACCTCATGCCCAGTCGACTGATACTGATCCAGCAGAAACTTTGAATTTAGATAATCCAGCCTACTATTTTCTATGTCCAGTCGACTGGGGCTTCAAATATTTAGTCGACTGGTACGATCCTGTCGACTGAAGTCCAGCCTGGGCAAAAATTTCTGAATTGAAAACATGATCCAGTCGACTGTGTCAAGGACCCAGTCAACTGATCCTCCATAAAAAAGATGCAGTGAGTTACTAAAAAAGAGGGTCCAGTCGACTGTTTTCTCAACCAGTAGACTGGTTTATGGTAGCATTACACATTCTGCAGAGTTTCTAAGTCTGAAAGTTTTCTGAAAACGTTCGGGGATTAAACACACACTCAAAACTTGATCCAAAGTAATCATAACTGTATTATAACATTACTAAAACATAATTACAACAAGTTACTGTCTATTACAACGTTTTAGATCCATTCTAACATACTAAATTAAACATAGTTAAAAACCATGAGAATTCTTATTACAACATGTTCATGTCAAAACGACGAGGTTAACGCATTGAGTCGCCTTCTAAGTGAACTCCCAAACCCATGCTCACTTCTGCGATTCCTCGCCAGCATTAACACCTACAATGGTTATTTGAATAACCACACATATTCAATTTGTTTAGCTAACGCTTAGTGAATAAAACAACAAATGCACGTGAATGACAAACATGCTCGCATTCACATCTCTGCATTTTATACTAGTCGTGGGAGACTCACATACACATTCCATACTCCCAATCCATGACTCCTCGCCAATAAGTCCACGTAAAAGGGTAAGACCCACGATTCTTCTCTTTAATCGTGCGATCGTAATGCCTATATTGGCTTCGTAAAATGGCTTAGTGATCACGTGCTCCTTCTGACCTAAATAAGCAACTCAACATGCTCAAATACATATTGCCATGCTCTCGGTAAACAAAACATTTCACCATGCTATTGGGCCTACTTATCAATATAATTGCCCAATATGAGCTACACAATATATCTATATGAACTACACAACATATCGAGAATTACGTTTGCCTCCCCACGAGTTTTCAAAACTCCTAATTAGTCTCTGAAACTTTCTACACAACCAATTCATAGCTTTACAAGTGAAACCTCAAAATTATAAAAGTTTCTGACTAAAATCCGTTTGGTTGCTAAAACGTAAATTTCTACATGACATTTTCGAAATTGCTAATTAGCCTACCAAATTAATAGCGTGTTAATTCGTCCTCACCGGGATACTAAATCTAACAACAGAAATATATTCTAAACCAGAAAAATTATACAGATAGTGAAATACATAGGTAAATATTTATTTTCAGATAAACATTTAAGTATTCCACAATGACTGTCGCACACTCGGAGAGACATCACAACGTCATAATACTCAATCAACACCATCTCAATGGGTTCTCTAATACAGACACCCAAATTTACTCGTGAGTCCAAACTCACTCATATGTGCCAACATGCATAACACATCACATTATCATGCATGACAATGCAATGAAATGCAATAACACAAATGCGAGTGTTATAATTAAGTAAATCCCTTGCTATTTTAACTGAGACTCTCTCTCTCTCTCTCTCTCTCTCTCTCTCTCTCTCTCATCAGAAGATAAAAAAAAAAACTAGAGTTTCAATGAGAGAGAGAGTCTCACTAAACTAGGGTCGAGATACATTGAAACCCTAGTCTCTTTTTTTTTTCTTCTTTTTATCTTCTGATGAGAGAGAGTGAGTCTCAGTTAAAATGGGAAGGGATTTACTGAAGGGCAAAATCGTCCTTCCACAAGGTCCGTCAAATTTGATGAGAAAACTGACAATTTCAGTTTAAACAATAAGGGATAAAATGTCAAGTTTCATAGTATAGGGGGTGAAGTAAAAATGGCCTAAACCACAAAGGATAAGTGTATTTACCTCTATTTCTTTTCTTTGGTTAACAAGAGATTGAGGAAGAATCTATTGGACTATCTGTTGGGAAAAATAGAGATTATGAATTAAAAGCAGAAATTTAAAGGCTCCAAACGCGTCTAATGACACTGTCAACACCTTTTACGAAACTGACTATCCCACACATACGTGTAACTGACAAGTCCAAAATAACACGTTTCTATATTAAACAACCATTTTCGGACTGTTGATCAGTCAATCCAGACAGATTGAGTAAGATAGGAACAAGACTTTAGGCTCTTGAATATTAAATATTAATTAACAAACTATCACCACTTTAGATATATAGCCTTTTGACTCACAAATAAAGTTTGCTTTTTGACTATCAAACAAACGAATTTCTCTACAAGTTTATAAAATGAACAAAACAAAATCAAACAAACAAATTTCTTTACGGGCTTTTATAAAATAACAATAACAAAATAAACATCAACACTATCATCCAATAACACACGCTTTTCCACCTGCCCAGCTCCTAAATTTGCTAGAATATCCTCACTACGATACCCTTCTCTCAAAGTTTGAGGCACCGTTCCCTTACATCTACCTACGAGCAGTGTGCCAATCTCCCATAAAACCCTCTTTTCTAGATTCCATATATTAGCATTTCTAATGTTGGATTATTTTAATAAAAATGAATATTAATCTTTTTATTGTGTGGTGATCACAATGCTTTTTAATTAAACAACAGGTTATGTAGCTGTTCAAATTCTTTTACACATTATTATCCAGCGTTTTACAATTAATTTCACTCTACATAGATGTCAAATGGTTTAAAACCATTATGGTATACTTGCACCAAATTGTAATACCTATGTGTATTACCAACAGTTATATATGTGCTGTTTATGTTGAAGGTCTTCATCAGTTACTTAACCCTTATGGTTAAAGATAAGTTAAGGTCTTGTAGTAAAAACTCATCAAGTGTTTTTAAGCCAACTAATGTATTTATGTGCATTCTTGTACCTACGTATGTATTGCAGTTGATAGGCTAAGGCAAAGGTGTCCGGACTATCGTATTTTATAGACGGTGTGCTATATATTTCCTACTGCACCGGAGTATCGTCTCAAAAAGTGTTATCTCGCCTCATCCTAATCACCCTATTTGGTGGATTTTTTAAAGGCCAATTTTTATATTATTCTCTAACATCTAATTAAGAAGACCTCCAATCAAGCCCCATTTTCAACTATTTCGTTTACCGAGGAAGCAAACTAAAAGTTGCACCCAAAACAGTTGATCTGCATTAAGAGATTTCCAACTGTTCCATTAAAAATTGTACAATCGCATAAAACAAACTTGCTCAAGGACAAAGAAACAGTCCCTTGCACATCACCTTAAGAAATTCTGGTATGGGTAATGTTTCGGGCACGCAAATACTTTACACAAATATTTTATCTTTTTCATGGATGGTAATGTAGAGTACGTTAAGTTTAGTGGACCCTACAATACCATCCAAGAGAGAGATAGAGGGTTTGTTTTAACTATTTATGCTTCTAGTGTTGTTGCACGTTATCATATTCTAGTTGATGATGTTGTCCCTTGACTCGAGCACTATTGCAAAAGCTCAAATTGCGAATAAATAAATAAATAAATAAAAATTAGGACATCCTCACTTCCTCAGTATCACCGTGTGTTTGAAATATAAAATTGTAGGAAAATTCTAATTACGCCTACCTGTTGTGTTATATAGCTGTATAAGAGGTAAATATAATGCAACAAATGAGTGTAAAGAGCAATTTATTTAGTAACATTTAGAATTTCTCAAAATTTTATTGACATGGTCAAGGTCGGAGCTACAACATAACCCCACTTTATTTTTTATTTTTTTCGGTCTTCACAATGTCATACAATATTTGAGTGATGCTATACTTTTCAAATTCTCATCCCAAATAATGTGAGAGTAGGATCACCTTAAACTGATCCCATCCACTACCACATTATTTGAGATGTATTTTTTGGGATTAAAATTTAGAAAACAGTTAACATTTCTCTATACATGCAATTTGTTTGGGCTTTACCCTAACCTGACATCACTGAAATAAGTGGAAAAAATATGAGTGGTTTCAATTTTGAACTTTAAAAAATTAAATATTAATGTTTGGGCCAGAAATTGAAATTTGCCGATTCACAAAAAAAGGCATATCCTTCTATGCACCCAAAATCTACCTTTACAAATCCAAAATTTTTAAATTACAAAACCCTAGCTCAAAGGAGGTCTTGGAAAGCGGATGGAAAAAATATTGGACATCACGGTGATAGGAATGATGTGGAAATCTCAACCTAGTCAAATTCGTATATTTAAATATTTGACTCCTATTTTCGGGGAATTTCTTCCCACATCAACCAAATCTCTATTCACATAAGACTACAATATCTCCTCTATAAGAGATATTACAAAATTCTACATGGTATAGTGATACCCAATATTTACTCTAGTGGCAGGGACTAGCGGCGACGTGTTGTGAGCTTGTTTCAATATTGTTATTATTATTATTTTTTTTAATCCCACCCCTTGTGTTATTATCCTTATTTCACCTTATACGTACCACCTCCCATGATGTATATCCAGTGTGTTTGGTAATGGCCTTCGAGATTATTTAATTCGCCTGATAGCGCGTACCAAACATAAGATAAAATAAATAAATAAAAAAATAAAAAAAGAAAGAAGGTTATTCTATTCCGTTCTCATGCAAACAAAGGTGGCCACAGTCAAAATTAGCTTCTAACGTTAATTATATATATTTATTTATATACCAAAAATTGTAAGGATGTGCCATTGGTAATATTGTCCATATAATATTAGAGAAATGATTTTGATGCCCTGATATTTTGGACCCTTGATATGTGTAATGTATTACTCAATCATTTAAGTATCTAAGATTGTTCCTATATTTTTCACCACTTTGTTAAATTTTAATTTTGAAAATTTCGAAACTCACCCCCTTTCCACTTTTGACACTTTTCTCATTTCTCTCCCCTTTCTATACCTCTTTTTCTTTACATTAAGTATGCATCTGAAATTCTAAATATTAACATTATAAAAACAAAATTTCAATAAAATATGACTAATTTAGATTTAAATAAACTTTTTATAAGTTGTGCCTCAAGTGAAGGTCCAAAGGCGCTTAGGAAAAAAAAAAAAAAAAAAAAGGAAAAAGAAGACCACCTTGTGCATTTTAAACTGTTGGGATTCATCTGATTAATTGACAGTTCAATGCCCGGTTTAGCCAAATGGTAAACCTTCAGAGTTCATTGAATACACATCTAACCCATGAGCTGGATTCAGGGTCAGTCCTGAGATTTTGAGGGCCCTATTCGAACTTCTAAATGGGGGCCCTCTATATATTAGCATAAATATTACAAATATTATTTATTGATTACTTAAATAATAAATTTGAGTTAGTATTTTTAAGAGTAGGCCCTGCCTAAAGGGGACCCTAAGCGACCGCGTGTGTCGCTTCCCCTCAGGACCGGCCCTGGCTGGATTAATCAAAAGACTTACGCTTTGGGTAAGTGGCCGCCCAATGAATCGAACACTAAACCTGTGGAGATTACTCCTAAAAGACTAACGCTCGGTATTGGCCGGGTTGGCAACCGAAATTGGAAACCAAACTTCCGATTTGAAAACAATTTTAAAAGATTTAGACTTGACCACATTATAATCTGCTATTAGCGAGACCACCACGTGACATTTGGTCTTGAAACATAGAATAATTTCTCAAACAATCAAGATCTTTGTACGTTGGGCCTTACTCATCTGCACACTTGTTTTCCATGCAAATATAATTTCGTCGTTTACAAACATGGACCCAGAGTCCGGCTATGCATTAGTGGTTCGCCAACCCTCCCCCATCTCTCTCTCTCTCACACACACCCCTATACCAATTAGGGTTTTGAATTGTGTTTGCAGACACTGATAATCCCAAAAAAGAAAAAAATAAATGGCGAGACGTCGAGGTCGTCCTCGAAAACTGTGTTTAGACAAATATCCAGAGTTCTTCAAAGTCTATATTCCCGATCGTAGCTCTCAACAACTGGTACTTTCTTCTCTCTTTGTTCATCTTAGAACTCCTATTTGTATGATTGTCTCTTCTGTGTATATATATATAGCATGCTTTAGTGCGCACTAGGCGAGTTAGACTTAAAAAGCCAGGAATCCGCCCCACCGCCCGCTCTTGTATGGATGACCTGTTCCATAAGCCCAGTACGCTCGCCCAGTACGCACTAAAATCTGACTGTATATATATTCATTGTATTTTTTTTATTTATGAAAAGGGTTAATCAAATAAAAGAAAAGCCAAACCACACATACAAAATACAAAAGATGCAAGGGGCATACCCCAAATATACAAAGGAGATCAAACATATGCTAGGCACAGGGGATGGAGACCATTATAATTTATAAAGAAACGACCAAAGAATAAACTCATCCTAAACTAGCAACATAGGCCTCAACAAAATAAATCATGACAATTGCCTGAACAAAAGAGAACCATCAAGGTCTATGGTGACCCTTAGGGCGGCTACCACTGAACTTTTTCTTCGCTTCCCGCTTTCTCTGTTTGTTTAGAGGAGAGGGAACTAGCAGGACTGGGGACCCTTCCTCAAAACCAGCCTCTCATTGTATTGCTATTATTGTTGTTGTTCTATTAAGAAAACTGCGAAGTTTGGTGACACTATTTTTGTGTCTGCCCATTATTACCGAAAAGTGAAAACCTTTTTCCTATTCTGTTTGGTTGATGGGAAAAGTTTGAAAAAGAAGATAGTTAAAAGGGAAAGAGTCACAGTAATCTTATGGTTCCGAATTTTGTATTTCGAAATTGAGGTTCTAAATTAATTGATAAGTGGAACCACCTAAAAACAACTTTCAGTGAATTTCTGTAAGTGAAGTGATGATTGTGACAATAGTTGATAACCAAATTTGGAAAGTTGAGAAGAATTGCATTATTCATAAATTTACGCAATATTTGAAGCGTATATAAAGTTCTTTTGTCCTGTTCTGCTTTGTGATTGATATGTATGTGCATTGTTGTACGTAAAACAACTTTCAGTAAAGTTTTGTAGCTGAAGTGATGATTGCGATAATAGTTGGTATCCGAATTTGGAATCTAAAGAAGAATAGCATTATACATAAACATAAATTTATGTAATATTAGAAGGGTATTTCGTTCTTTCGTCCCGTTCTGCTTTGTGATTGATACATATGTGCAATGTTGGTTATGTGGAATGCACGTGGACCAATCTTACAACGGAAAAAAGACGAGTTTCTTCTATCATTTTCAAGACAAAAAGAGACCAATTGTTCCTAGAAAACTTACTGAAGACTTTTTCTTATTTAATATGCTAAAATGTAGGTATTTGAATACAATATTTTATATCTAAATGCAGTGTTGACCCCTAAGCTATTATTCTATCCAAAACATGGGTTTTGTGCTTTTTGGCTGCCATCTGAAACCCCAAACCATGGCTGTGGGTATTCTCCAAACTGCTGGTTTTTTGCACCATGAAACTTAAGTATTGAATTTCATCTGAATGCATTGGAGGTAAGTCTGTGCTTTAGGAGCCGTGTTATGTCAAAAGCATGTACCATATGTCTATATTAAGGTCTAAGCAAAGGATTTTCGTGTGAAATTGGTGACATCGGTTCATAACCTTTTTCAAGTGTAAGGAGGCAATTTGTTTAATAACTTTGTTATTCTTCTCTGAAAACCGTACACGTCCAATTTGCACAATCGCATCATGAACTTGACCTAGAGGATGCATAATAAGCAAATCCTGTCTTCATTGGGAATTTCTCTCCAAAATTTAGAGAGTAAAATGATGAATTAATTCTGATGTTTGGGGTCTAGTTCTTTTTTCATTAATTCATTCATTGATACTTATACGGACAGAAAGCTCCAAATCTTATAGTTGTTGCTTAAAAAAAAAAAAGGAAGAAAAAATTTATGAAGATAGCTCATTAGACTAGTCAATTGGAGGCTTTTCATTTGCTTTGGTCATAAACTTTGGACATTTGAGTTCCAAATTTCTAGTTCTTCCAATTCATACATTTTCTCAGCAACTAAACGGAGCGATACTCTCTGACTGAAGAGAAAGAGCTCATATTCGTGTTCCTATATTCATGTATGAAGACAAACAACCATTAACATGATGATAAATGTCATAATATGAATTATATGTACAAAATTCAATTGATCACATTGAAAACCTGTAATGCTTCTCCAGTATGTAATGTGTGCGATTAAATACATATTCTTGCAGCGTGTACCACCAGCTTTCATCAAGCATTTCAATGGAACCATACCAAGTAAGGCCATCCTTAAAGATCTCAGTGGAAAAGTTTGGCCTGTCGACATGGAAGAAGTTGAAAGCAGCTTATTTATTAAGAATGGTTGGAAGAGCTTTGTGAGTGATCATTCATTGGGGCTTGGAGAATTTTTAATCTTTAGATACGATGGAGATTCTTTGTTCGATGTTACAATATATGGTACGAATGCATGCAAAAAGGAAGAAAATTTAGGCCTCAAGAAGACTGCTATACACATAAAGAAAGAAGAAGAGACAGAAGCAGAGAATATATGTATCATGCATAAACAATCTCGCAAGAGGAAGTACTCAGAAATAGGCCACAGAAGTTCATCGCGTGGTTAGTCATTTTAGACTTATGCTCTGTTTGTTTTGACGTAATGAATGTTTGTTTTTTCATGTAACATGTTATGTAGAAACAAAAAACGTTGTCCTTGTTTTCCGGTGTTTGCTTGACACTTGTACGATATTTTACACGTAACGAAAAATGAACTTGTACGCACTTTGATGAGGATGGATATATTACCCAAAATTACTTGTGTTGGTATTAGTATAAGGGAATAGGTCCAAGCGAGAATGTATATATATACATATATATATGTATCCGCATGTAACATATGCACGTAAAGTAATATGTGCACATATGTAGGTTTGTTAATCTACATTTAGACGTGCTCATTTATGTAGATATATACATTAATGTTTGTGTATATCATGCTGATAAATTGGACATTTCACTTTTAAGCAATGTTCTGGAAACTGAGTTACGGAATTTTTCCTCCATGAATCATTTTCAACATTTTAAGCTACTTTCATTTTCTTGAAAATCTTCATAAAACATTTTACGGCCAAGTCAGGACAACCAAACACCGGATTTTTCTGGAAAATGTTTTACTTTGAAACAAACAGGTTAGTTCATCGTATACTTTTTTTGTTCTCGGTTCAATCTCAAATGCCAAATCAAAAAAATTGTTTCAGAAACTGCTGAAAAATGTGAGGCATCTGATGCAGCAGAGATGGTCTTACCAAAAAATCCGTATTTTATTGGGTCTATCAAGCGGAGATATCCTTACAACCTGGTGAGATTTTGGTATTGTGCTTGAAAAAGTACTGTATGTGGTTTCACATTTAATCTTGATTTATTCCTAGAAAACAAAAATTATCTCTGGCGTTGATAGGGAGATTGGTTGGGGGGGGGGGGGGGGGGGGGGGGGAGAGGTTGTCCTGTTTGAACGACTGTTAATAAAAAATTTAGCTCCAAAATAATAACATTAATATAGAAGGCAAAGTGGCAATCTTGTCGTGAAAACTTGTTTTAAGGTGTGCTGGGGAAGTTATGTTGGGATCGAGTGTCTTGCAAGTCATTAGAAGATGGAAGCTTTAAGATTGAAGAGGTGAGTACCACCAACAGTTCGCACAGGGAAGACTTTGCCTTCAAGTAGAGGCTATATTGGTATTGTTCTTTTTCTTGGTTTTCCTCTAGTGGATACATTACTAATATACGTTGTAGACTTTGATGATTGTTCAGTTTTCAGTTACTTGGATATCTCATCGGTTGAGAGATAATGGTGCAGCTAAGCTAAGAGATGCGAAGAACACATCTCAACGGCCTTCTTTGAACATGTTGATTGTCAAAACAATGTCAGGAATAAAGCCTACATGTTGATTGTCGAAACAATGTCAATAACAAAAGTTCTACTAGCTTGTTGATTCTTCGGAATGCGGAGAGAGTAGGAAATTATAGATTGATCTCAACTAAGTTTTTTTTTATTGAATATCAAAGTTGTTGCCCATTAATCAAGCCATAGCCACCGCATTCCTATATACTTGTGTGTGTGTGTGCGCGCGCACGCGTGTGTGTGTGTGTTTTGGAGATATAATTTGATCCCGAGAGATTTAATTCAATCCTATCAAATCCCATGATTTGGGGATCACTTATTTTTAGGGATTTAATTGTAATAAACTTTTAATTCCTTGATTTTATTTCCTTGTTTGAATCTTCTAGCTTGTATATAAATTAAGAACTCTACAATGGAATACATAAGAAATATTTTACCCAATTTTGATTTCTGATTGGTAGCAGAGCCAGGTCGATTTGGCCTAAAGTTCAAGTGCTTCCGCTTTTCCGGCGGTTGAATTTTTCTTAATTTTCATTTATGACTCCTTTGGTCTCTTCTCATGTATCACTTCCACTGCTGCCACTAATTTAGCCCCTTTAAGGGCTTGTTTGGTTCTACCCGCTTCTGCCCAGTTGATATTATGCCGTCGCCGCCAATCGAATTTTTTGTCACCCACTTTTGTCACCAAAACAGCCCACTCTTATCCCAAACGGTCATTTCTTATTGATCTTGTGAGGTCGATTTCTTCCCCACTTGTCTTTGCATCAACAAAGGTGTTTGCTATTATGCTAGACCAGTCTTGAAACAATAGATTGACTTTGGCTGTTAGATCCTGTTTGGCTTTGGTTTGTGGGATTAATTGCTATTTAGCCTTGTTTGGCTTTTGTTTTTTATTGGTGTGGGGGTGCTAATAAGGTCAGTTTGGCTACCGCTATTTATTGTTACACTTGGTTCTTCCAAACTCCGGTCCTCATCACCATTCCTATCATGGGTTTGAGGAGGAGTGGTGGAGTATATTATGGCTTGAACTCCTTTAAGATTTGGATCTATCGGTACAACCACTGTTCTTGGGCCTCTTTGGTGATTTATTGTGGACGATGTTTCCCACAGTCTCACCCTCTATTGGTGGATGGTGTTTCCCACTCTTGTCCACTTTCATGGACAGTCTTGTTGTAACTTTATCATTCCAAACTTCTTTGGTTTACTCCCATCTTCACTTTGAGGGGGAGTGTTGGAGATATAATTTGATACCGAAAGATTTAATTCGATCCTATCAAACCCATGATTTGGGGATCACTTATTTTTAGGGATTAATTGTAATCAGCTTTTAATCCTTGATTTTATTTCCTTGTTTGAATCTTCTAGCTTGTATATAAGTAAAGAACTCTACAATGGTATACATAAGAAATGTTTTACCCCAATTTTGATTTTTTCTGTGAGGAATCGACAATTACGGGTGGAGCTTTATTTAGAGTTACTCAGGCCAACGTGCTCAAGGACTTGTAGTTTTTGACTCAAGCCTTACACGGTTTACACTCTTAACATGGAAATCTCTCAAAAACAGGCGTAATTATAATCACTCCAGGTATGGAAGCTTATAAATGAGTAAATGAATGAACAATCAAATGCTTCCATACACGACACTGAAGAATGGTTATTGTTGGGGTGTAAAGTCTCGTGAATGGAATACCGTCTACTAGAGGAGCGAAGTACCGCGGACTTGCTTTTAGGTTTTGTATAAGATAGAGGTGGTGGGAAAGAAAAAACATGTGTCTAAGCATGTGATTGGACAGTTCTAAATTTGACCCACACTTTTCGACTTCTCCAATCTTTTTTAACCTTCAACTCAGCACTTTGTTCTTCTTTTCTCTCCCTTTCTCATCATTCTTTTTTTATTTCTCTTCCTTCACACTCACTTCCTTTCCCTTCTCTCTGTCTTTTTTTTTTCTTTGGATTAAGCCAACACTATTCGAAGTATAACAACTTTCTTCTCTTGCCGACTAAACAACAATCCCCAAGATGACACAGTTCCAATCACAAGCGTTGACTAGATTAGACAAGTATTTATAGGTTGAGGTATGCTCCTAGCCTGGGAAGTATGATTGGGAACTCATGTCAATTCATAACGAGGTAATAACACAGAATAAGTATATGAAGGGTGGTAAGTAGGGGTGCATACAAGCTGAGCCGCTCAACAAGGGCTCGAGGCTCGGCTCGATAAAAGCTTGGCTCGGCTCGACTCGTTTAATAAACGAGCCAAGCTTGAGCTCAAAAAGGATGTACAATTTGAAGAAGTGAAATCGCATCTTTCATTTTGTCCCACATTGGATGGGAAAGAAAACGGTAAGAGAAGAGCTATCTATAAAAGCAAGGTGATGGTTGTGAACTGGTGATAAAGTTAAGCGCATGGCCCACGCGGCTTCTTTCTTATGATTGAAGCTTGGACCACCTATTATGAGTATAATATAATAATTATAAATAGAGCCATTCCGAGAGCTTGTGCTGTGATCCGGAGCCTCAATCCTACTTAGTTGAGTGTAATTTTTATTTTAACCTAGCCGAGCTTGAGCAAAGTGAATTTTTGTCGAGCCAAGCTCTAGCCAGCTCGTTTAAGAATTTGACAAGCTTGAGCCGAGCTTGACTAGAGTGTTAATACTTCGAGCCGAGCCTAGAAAGCTCGGCTCGTATGCACCCTTCGTGGTAAGTAAGAGAAAATTTCGGTAAGTGTGAGCATATGTTGGGTTAAGGCTGTAAAATATAGTGTTGATGGCTTAAATCATGTTCTTGATTTATTAGCTTGTTCATTCCATTGATTCTCCGAGTTCTAAATTGGTAAATCCTAAACGTTCTCCTTTAGTAGTTAGCCAAATGAAATGATAATGAGACTTACAACGAGTTTATAGCACTTATTCAATGAAAATGACTCGAGTTGGTGTGATTGTCCCTAATACATGAAGATTGGCTCAATAGCTTACCAAGGGTTCACGTCCCCACTACTTGTTTCTCGAAACATGACAACCATCTTTTACTCTTGTTTTAAATGCAACCGCGATTCCTGCGATAGTGAGTTAGTTTTCTTTCTCTGTTTCTTTTATTAGTTTAGTTGTAGTGTCGCGTATAGTTTCGTTTCGTTCCGCTCCATTACTAGGGACTAGCATGAGCTAGTTGGGTGTCGACTTTGTGCCAATCAATTATAACCATACCAATCGATTGACTCCCTTCCAATCGATTTGTATGGAACTTCCAACTTGATATATACTCTTTGTTTCCTCAGCTTTACCCTTTTGTCTGCAATCAATTCCAGCTCACAAAGATACAGAACATTTGCAAAATAGTCTATCTAACACAACAAAATACCATAGAAGCACATCATTGCGTAAAACGAAGAGCATTAAAATACAAACTGAGATAAAACTAGGGACTTGGGGACTAGAATTTGCATTTAATGTAACATATCGTGCTAATATTTTGCAAATATCATCACTCATCACCCATAGTTAGGTTACAATTCCACAACCCTAATTTGACTAAAAAAAGGGAAAATTCGAAAAATGAATAGAAATGGTAAATTGAGAAAATTCATAATCATAATCTCCTAATGATCCTGAGAATGGCACAATTTATAGTATCCAAATAGGATCCTTTTTTCTAAGAGAAATTGCCAAAACACAACTTCCCTAAAATAGCAAATTTTCCTATTAAGTGGTCGAATACGTTTCAAAGGGTGCTAAGATACGAAGAGCTCAGAAACAGCTTCGATTTGTAGGTGGCTCTCGCGAAAAACAGACAACCGAGCACAAAGTTATCCCCAAACTGTAATGTATGTGAGAGGATAGCTAGTTTACATCCACTCTATGAACGCTCTTGTTTGTTATTCAGAAGAATAAGAGGGTGGAATTTTAGGATATTCTACTTCGTATCTTATTGGTTGTGGCTTGTTGAGAGATAAGCTCGGATTGAAACTTATCAAGACATGGAGTAGCTTAGGGGTTCTGTGGGAAGTTCTTAATAATTAGATTAGAACTCGAAGAAGGAAGTTGAGTCTCAACAATAATCAATGTATATGTGAGAGAATATAGCTAGTTTACAAGAGGTTTAATTTATTGTATCATGATTCGAATGAAAGTTACCATATAAATATTTATTTCCTAACTATTTACATTTTGGATTAGTATGCGATGTTTAGCAGTCTTTTGAATTTCTTGTAGTCTTTACTTTCTTGTTTCTCTTTCATCATAAGAAAAGCGTACTATGCATGATTGCCAGCTGAAGTCTAATAACATTAAGCTTTAAGAAAGATTTACAAAGACAACCATGGCACACCAGTTCAATGTTTTGCATGGCTGGAAATGAACCGGGGTCAGCTTGATTGAAGCTCGTTCAAGCTTGGTCTGTTTAATTAAAAAACTCAAGCTTGAGCATTTCTTTTGAAAGCCAGCTGAGTTTGAAGAGAGTTGGCCTGGATAAGAGTAAGCTAGGGAATCCTACACGCATGACTTAGACTTGTGCTGGCTTAGCAGTTGGGATTAGTTCAGATAAATCGCTCATTTCTAAGCCCCGACCTTAAGCTTGACTATGGCTTGTTCTTAACTCTGAGCTGAACTTGAGCTTAAGTAAATCCACTTGGTCCAAGCTCGAACAGTCGAACATGCTTTGGTTGAGCTCAATTTGAGCTTTGCTGCAGATAAAAGAGCCGATATCCAACACATACTGCTACGATCGGATTGCCTCGCTTGCAACCCTAATGATTGGTTTGAATATTTAACCTGTCAAAGTGACTAAAAGTTTTTGCATTTTGGTTACATTATATGGATTCAGGTAATCAATTGCTCGAGACGAAATCCACTCATGCACTTAGATAACACCTCAACATTTTCCACTTTGTTGACCTACGTAACCTATGGAACATACTTGAAGTATGCAACATACTACATTGCATGATTTGTTCTTGTGCATGCTGAAACGAATTGATTATGGACCGCAGCGTAGCAGGGATAAGAATACCACACAACACAGACATGTTGACGCAACAAACCTTAAAAATGTAGAATACGGACACAGCGAGAAAAAAATTATTTTAGAACAAGTTATACAATATACGCTGCCATGTCCACTCCTGTTCTGTTCTAGTTTTGTTCACCGGTTCCAGTTATCTGTGAAATTTTAATTACATTGATCAACCACACACCTAGTTTGTTTTTAAATTCCTCTGAGATACTGATTAGTTGTACTGAAATGTTTTTGATATATGGTTTACTTTTCATTCATTGTTGGTGTGCTTCAGGATATTCCTAATCGATTGGTGGGAAAGAACGGTATTCAAATGAAGCCAGAAATGGTGTTCCGTGATCAGAGTGGAAAGTCATGGCCTGTGAGAGTTTGTTTCAGAAAGGACGGTCGGGTATTTTTCGCTAAAGGGTGGAAGGATTTCTGGAAGGATAACTGTATGGGGTTTGATGACAAGTGCATTTTCGAGTTTGCAATTGGCAGAGGAAGAAGAGCAAGCGCAGAAATAAAGGTGAAAATTGTCCACGCGAGGAAGGGAACTCGGAAAAACTAAGGGTCCGTGTGGTAACGTTTTTAGTTTTTCTAACTTCTGAGAACGGAAACTAGATTTTTTTTCCTTTTAAAAAAATGTATAAAAATTAAAGCTGAAAGGTGTGTGTGTGTTTTTTTTTTTTTTTGTCTTCTTTGGCCCAGTCATTTTCTTAAAAACTAAAAACGGAAATCATTAGCAAACACAGTTTTGGTTTCGTTTTCAAAAAAAGAAAGGAAGAAAAACAGAAATGATTACCAAACATGTGTTCAGTGTTCATTTGCAAAAGTGTGAAATCAAAAATCGAAAACTGAAAGCCGCAATGCTACCAAATGAGGCCAAGTGGGGTAGGAGGCGGCTTATGATATTTGATGCATGAAGATAATTATATGTGTGTATATATATATATATATATATGTGTGTGTGTGTGTGCGCGCGCGCTCGTGCGCTCTTGAGCTGTTTGGTTCAATTGGTGCAAGTTTTTGTGAATAAACTGTTGCTCGGATAATTTATGCTACGTATAGACCTTGGTTGCTGGATTTTTGGAATTTCTTTGGGTGCCTATGTATATATTCTTTTCCGTTGCCATCCGTCTGCTGTACTTGCATATCAGTGTACATAAACTTGAGGTCCGTTGGTTAATAGATTTAGAGAGGATAAGGAAAAGAAGACGGCAGCAAAAACTGCTTATGTAGTGTTTTTCTTTCATGCTTGAATAACAATAAAATTAGAAAATTTCATGGTAGGAATTCAAGAAAATAGAAAGGTAACTCACACGATTGGAGATTTTCTATTTAGGATTAATTACACAAACCTCCCATAAGGTTTGCCTTAATTACGTATCTCTCTCGCATTTTGAGAAATTACGTGGACCTCCCCTGGAAGAAACAAAAGTTTAACGCCTATGACGTAAAACGTAAAATGACTGAATTGCCTGTACATTAAATTACACAAACCTCCCCTGAGCTATGATCTAATTACACAAACCTCCTCTGAGCAATGGTCTAATTGCACAAACCTCCCTTGCACCACTAAGAAGTGTATCTTTCAATTTTTTCAAATTCCTTTCAAACCCAAGATTTGCAATTTCTTCAAACATTTCTTCAAACTCTTCAATTTCTCAATTTCGTAATTTAAATTTGCTGGGTTTAGGTTTTTTTTTTCGCTGTCTATGGAAGAAATATGAAAATTTTCAATTTTCCAATTTCATAATTTAAATAAACTGGGTTTGTGTGTCGTGTGTGTTTCCCATTTTTCAATTTCTCCTGTCTATGGAAGAAATATGGGTGGAAGAAGAAGGGAGGAAAAAAAATTAAAAATATGGAAACTGGGTTTGTCTATTTTTTTTTTTTTTCCATCTTGTCAATTGTTCCCGTCTATCGAAGAAATATGGGTGGAGGAAGAAGAAAGGAAAAAAAGAAAAAGAAAAAGAGAGAGAGTTTTGGGCACAAACAAATCTCACAAACATCACAATATGTCTATCTCTTTCCTGTGGGATCCACTGATATTGTGGGGTCAATAGAGGAGAGATAGACACATTGTGGTGGTTGTGGATTGTGTTTGTGAGATTTGTTTGTGCCCAAAGACGTACTAAAAATAGTGATTCAATTTCATAATTTAAATAAACTAGGATTGTTTGTTTGTTTGCTTTTAAATTTTTTTTTTCCATATTTTTATTTTCCCTTGTCTATGGAAGAAATATGGGCGGAAGATGAAGGGAGAAGAAAAAAAATCAATTTTCCAATTTCATAATTTAAATTTTTTTTTTTTTCATCTTTTCAATTTCTCATGCCTCTATGGAAGAAATGCGGGTGGAAGAAGATTGGAGAAAAATAACTTTAAAAAAAAAAAAGAAGCAATTTTGTAATGAAATCTCTCTTTTCTCTTAATAAGGGTAATATTGTCATTTTAAAGAAATTTAACTGCAAATTAACTTTCTTGTTTGGTCAACTCACAGTTGATTAACAGAGGGGAGGTCATGTTACCAACTATACACTTAAAAGGACGTTTGTGTAATGAGTAATGCTGCATACACATACTTTTTGACACACAGCTTTAAATGGATGTACCCTGTGTTGTGTAAGTGGTGCATAGAAAAGTGTGATAAATTCAAACAGCACAATGTACATTTAAAGCATAGTGTGTCAAAAAGTGTGTGTACCAAACATTTCCCTTGTATAATTTTTTAAAATACGATGGAGGTCTGCATAATTAATGCAAATCTTAAGCGAGGTTTGCGTAATTAACCCTTTTAAAAAATAAAAAATAAAAATAAAAGAAGAAGAAGAAGAAGTAGCAATTTTGTAATGAAATCTCCCTTTTCTATTAATAAGGGTAATATTGTCATTTTAAGAAATTTAACTGCAAATTTAACTTTCCTTTTTGGTCAACTCACAGTTGACTAACAGAGAGGAGGTCAGTGTTACCAACTATAAACCTCAAGGGAGGTTTGTGTAATTTTTTAAAATACGAGGGAGGTCTGTGTAATTCTATGAGGGTTTTTTTTTTTTTTTTTGTACAAACTAATTTATCCCATAATTCTTTCACAAAAATTTTGATTTATTAGCTTAATTAGTTATTTATATTTATCACTTTGATATTTGTGTGGCAGTGCGTGTTTAGTTTGAAATGTATAAGATTGTTTAAAAGATCATAAGATATTATCAGATGGTTTAATAAACTGTAAGATATTATCATATTATAAGTTTTAAGTGTATCAAATTGTTTAAAAGATTATAAGCTATTTATGGGATAGATTAGTTTGTACAAAAAAAAAAACACATAGAATTATATTATTTCTATCCATAAAAAATATATAATATAAATTTGGTATTAAATACCAAATTAGAAGGATTATTTGGTTATAAGACACAAGGGAAAAATTTTTGAGGACAAGGACATATTGTTGGGAACAAACTCAATAATTCTAGTTGTGACTAATATACCCCTTTCATTCATTTCCAGTTAGAGAGAGAAAGCACAATGAGAGAGAGAGAGAGAGAGAAAATACAATCAGATCATCATCGTCATCGTGATGATCGCCGGCCAACACCACTATCGTCGTCGGTGGCTATCACCACCACCATTGCGCACCATCGCCGTCGCACACCACTGCCATCGCGAGCCAAACACCGCCATCTCTGAGCCAACTACTACCATCTCGCGAGCCAACCACCACCACCATCTCGTGAGCCAACCACCACCATCTCTGAACCAACCACCACCATCTCGTGAGCCAACCACCACCATCTCGCGAGCCAACAACCACCATCTCCGAGCCAGTGGCACCATCATTCACCGCCACCAAAGCGAGCATTTTCATGAGCAGATCCGGCCACCAGTGCACCGATCCACCACAGATCTGGCACAGATCTCTTCTTTTTTTTTTTAACACAATTTTTTGTGAAATTTATCAAAAAAAAAACGTCAGTAACTCTCTCAACATTTTTTCCTAGAGTTTGATATCAACAATAGTACTTGTTTAATAGATCTCGTTGAGTAGGCTGTAAACATATAGATTTTATGCAAAAAAATAAGTTACAGATCGATATGATTGCTCAAATTTGTAAAAAGTTTTTGCAATATTTGGTAGAACACTTTTTTGTGAAATTTCACAATCTTTGTGAAATTTCACAACTTTATTTTCTTTTAAAAATTTCACAACTTTTTCGGTGCTGGTATGAGAAATTACATTTCAAAAACTTGTTTTGTGATCATTTCATATTGATGTGGTAGTTTGGTTGTGAAGAGATTGTCAGGTAAGGTCGTGATGGTGATCAACAGAGGTTTGGTGTGGCTGTGGTGGTTTCGTAAAATTTCACGAACTCTGTGAAATTTCACAACTTTTTGTTGATAAATTTCACAACCTTTTTTTTCTTTTTTTTTTTTCTTTTTTAAATTTCACAAGTTTTTTTGGTGGTATAAGAAATAAACTTTCATAAAGTTGTTTTCTGATCATTATATGTTGATTTGGTGTTTTGGTTGTGAATGAGGTCAATCAGGTGAGGTCATGGTGGTCGTTGGAAGTAAGGTGAGGTGGTGGTGGTTGGTGGAGGCTTAAGGTCGTGATGGTGGTCATCGGAGCTCAGGCAAGGTCGTCGGAGGTCAGGCGAGGTGATGGTAGTGGTCGCCGGAGGTCAGGCGAGGTCGCCTAAGATGCAAGGGGTGAACTCTCTTGGTGTAGACCAATATTGGGGTAGATTTGTCAAAACACCAAGGAGTGTACTTACTCCCAAATATTTTTACTAGTTATACCTAAACCACTATACTTTCCTTAAGTTGGATTAATTGCTAATTGCCCCAATAAATAAATAAATGAATAAAGTGATATTCCCTAGAACCCCTGTATAAGCTTCTGCTCCCACTGAACTATACTCTCTGAGTTTGCCCCTATACATGGGGTCATTTTTGGCTAGAAATAATGTGACATTCCCATTTTGCCTTTGCTTTTTGTGCAATTGGGTGGATTTTGCACAATTTTTAAACTATAGGGTGTAAATTGCCAAAATTAAAATCACAAGGACCAAACTGTCACAACCCTCAAACTATGGGGGTGTAATTTGTAATTTACCCTACTCCATTTCTTTGTTCTAAGCTCTAATTCTATGGTCGCTAAAGTAGAGCAATCATAGAGTCAAAGTATCAAACCACAATTGGATCATATAAATAAGAGTTCTCTTGTCACGCCCCAACAAAAATAGAGAAAAACAATTTTTCTTTTTGAGTCCATAGAGCAAGTGAAAGTCACTAATTATCCACACCACACAGTACTAGTCCAAAAGATAAACAGGAACAGTAAACAACTGAAATATAATAACAGTATCACTATTACAAACATCAGAGTGTGGTCCACAGGATCACAACAGGTGTGGAGACAGCATATGCCCAAGTACCGTTAACTAAAACAAAACAGAGTCTAAACAGAAATAACTAAATATAAATATCTTCAGATTTTCAGCTGGCGTAACTGATCGGGAGAGAACAAATCCTATTTATATGCCTTAACAAGCATTTGTTAGTACCTTTTTATCCTGTTTTTGTATATTTTTACTTCGTTTTCTATTTTCTGACAGGTTTTGGAAGAAATCAAGTATATCAAGCTAAACAGGGTGAAAAAGCAGAAGAAAAGAAGCTGAAAAAGCCAAGTCGCGCGCGCGAGCCGCGCCCGCGAAAACCGAGAATCGCTCGCGCGATCCGCTCGCGCGAGAACCCAGAATTCGCTCGCGCGATCCGCGCGCGCGAGGAGCCAAATGTCGCGCTCGCGCGACCCGCTCGCGCGATATGTCCAAAAATCAAAGTTGCGTATTTCAGTATACTGAAGACTCCTGTGCAAACGAGATGTCCTAACTGCGTCCAGATTGTAAAATACATCCGTTTCAGTACGTTTCGGGTTAAGAAGGCTTCCAAAACTTATTGTAAATCTATATATACCCTATTTTACTTCAATTAAAGGGTTACACATTGTTGCCAATTATTACACACACATTCTACAACCATACTTCCAGCCATTGAAGGGAGGGAAGCAAGGAGAAGAAGAAGAAGACCAAGGGTTTCCATGGCCTCCTCCATCAACTACTTGCCATCTACCACTTCCATGGCAGCCTAGACATAGATCTAGGGTTTCAATGAAGCCCTAGATGAGTAATAGGGTTTTATTTATGTTTTTATTTTAGTTTTATTATGTATGGATGACAGTCACATGTTTAGAGGATTTTTATAAATAAATCGTACTTCTATTGATTAAATCATTGCTTTCAGAATTTATTCTTGTCTTAGATCTATTTTGACTGTGATGTGCTCAACGATCTATGCTTGCTGTGCTTGTTTAGATTGTTTATATGTGATGGTGCTTTATTGATTTGTGCTATCAAGTATCCGAATAGTCCATGCCTAGGTTAGACGGATTAGATCACAACCCTAATTTAGTGTGGGATAATTCGTGCTAACCGCAGATGGATTATGTTGGTGCTTGAACCATGATTATCTTCTTGTCGGAGGAATTGGGCTTGTAGCTACAATTCCCCATTATCATCCAATGTAATAAGCTAAAGTAATTCATAAATATTCCTATTATGAAGCTAGTGGTGGATTTGCAATCCTAGGTTCCCTTAAACATTATTTAAAACAACTATTTAAATTGCTTTCATAGTTTAGATTTATTTTTATGTTCTTAGTTTAATTCAAATCAAAATCTCGTTTTTCATAATTAACTAAATTTAGGTTTTAAAATTAAAGCATTGTAGTATTTCAATCTCTGTGGGTTCGACCTTTGCTTTCACTACTACAAATCTTTAGAAAAGTAAAGAATACTTTTTATATCTTGATATTGACAACATCAATTTTTGGCGCCGTTGCCGGGGATTGCAAACTACTACTTTTAGTTTTATAATCTTAGTTTAGTTAATTCGTAAATATTAGAATAGTTTTTATTCTTTTTATTTTCCGTTTTTAATTGCTAACTTTTCTTTTTTATTTTATAGGTTATCAAGTCATCAATTCCAACGTTTCCGAGTGGAGTAGCTAATTACATCAAAGGAGCTTACGCAAATAAAATAAATAAAAATTAAGTAATTTGCTTCCTTTGAAACCCGCTTTAAACCACTGTAAGTCAGGGCGCTGTGACGCACTATTTGCATTAGTTTAGGGTTAATTGCACTGCATTAGCTAGGAAACCCGGGGCGCTGGGCTTGACGCGGTCATTGCATTACAGGATAATATTCATGCATCACAGTAGTTGAGTGCTTGTTATCTTCGTTGCGTGATTGCTAGTTGTTTCTTTTTAAAGTCAGTTTTTGTTTTTAGTTTACTTTCTTTTAGTTTATGTTAGGTACACGTTCAAACAAACCGGAATTAAAACCTTTCGACTCTGAACTTGAACGTACATTAAGACTCAACAAGTCCTCAAACTTAACTTCTACAGCTAGGTTTTTAATAAACGACGATTTGACACCAAAACCAACGTCTTTATTTGAGTCCGAAATATGTAGTACGCTTACACGACTAAAGAAACCACGCTTTAATAACATAGAACCAATTAAAATGGCAGACATTGGAAATAATAACGAAAACAACCAAAATCACAACGGAGCTAATATGAATAATCTTAATATACCGCCACCTCCTCCACTTATAAACTATTTTATTCCTACGACATACACGCCACAAGCTGGTATCGAATTACCGGAGGCGACGGCATCTCACTTTGAGATAAAGTCGTCTACTATCTCGCTACTTCCTTCTTTCCATGGCCGTCTAAACGAAGACCCGTACCAACACTTAGGGGATTTTCAGGGTATATGCTCTACTTTGAAAATACAAAACCTAAATAATGATGAATTAAAATTGCGGCTCTTCCCATTCTCTTTAAGAGACAAAGCGAAGTATTGGCTTCAATCACTTGAGCCAAACACAATTAAAACATGGGAAGCCTTACACACCGCCTTTTTACAAAAGTTTTTCCCTATTATGCGTACCAATAAGATAAGAAAGGATATAACTAATTTTGTGATGCAAGATGGGGAGACTCTTTATGACACGTGGGAAAAATTTAAAGAATTATTACGCTCGTGTCCACATCATCAGGTTCCCAAGTGGCAATTGGTTCAAGTCTTCTACGAAGGGCTTATTCCCTCGGTTAGGAATACCGTCGATGCCGTTTGTGCGGGAACTTTCCTACACAAAAGCGCCGACGAGGCTTGGAAAATTTTTGAAACGTTACGCGAGAATTCGATGCACCAAGCGGTGTCTGTCCGTTCAGAGGGATATCTTCAACCTAAGCGAGAGGTGACAGTTGAGTCAAGTCAGTCAATTGAAATAAAAGAACTATCTAAAAAACTTGACCGACTTTTAACAATGAATCAAACGACAGCCCCACCCGCTCATGAAATTTGTGCATTATGTTCTGATCCTTCACATTCGATACTTGCATGTCCATCGGCGAGTCAATTTCCGGAATTCGTGGAGCAACACATTAATTCTATTCAATAATACCCACGAAATAATTATAATTCAACTAATAATAATCCGGACGCGCCATGGAGAAATCATCCTAACTTCTCGTGGAAAAATAATAACAATAATCCTAATGAGGCGACTAATTTTTCAAATGCATATCGACCTAATCAATACCAACAACCGCCTCCTAATTCGAATCCTTCAAGGGGTAATGTTTTTGAGGAAAAGGTGTTGGCATCCCTTAATAAAATTGAAACTCAAGTCCAAGCACAAGCACAAATAGTGCACTCTCATACACAATCTATTGCGAAGCTTGAAACCCAAGTGGGACAATTAGCTACTGCAATGAGTCGTAGAAACGAGGGGACGTTGCCTAGTCAAACAATTCAAAACCCTAAGGGACAATATGAGGTTAAGGGGTCGAATGAACAAGTAAACGCCGTCTCAACTAGGATGACTACACAAGAGGAGGTGATAGAAACCCCTAATAAGCAAGAGAATGTGATAGATATGAACGTAAAATTTAATAAAGAGAGAGGTGAGGACGTAAATCAAAGTAGAAAAGAAAATGAACCGGTCCAAACGAATTATATTCCGAGAATGCCATATCCACCTAATGAAGAGGGACCGTCACATTTGACCAAGAAAGGGTCAAAAATGGAAGATATACTCGAGGTGTTTAAACAAGTTAAAATTAATATTCCATTCCTCGATGCTATTAAACAAATTCCCGCTTATGCTAAATGTTTAAAAGACCTTTGTACTCAAAAGCGCAAAATACGTAGTCATACTCCTAAAAAGGTCTTTCTCACGGAAAAAGTAAGCTCTATCTTCCAACACGCTCCGCCGAAGTATAAGGATCCCGGTACGCCTACGATTTCATGTGTCATAGGTGACACTATCATTCATAGGGCTCTCCTTGACTTAGGAGCTAGTGTTAACCTTTTACCCTATCATGTCTATAAACAATTAGGACTAGGTGAGCTTAAACCTACGGCCGCTACTATACAATTAGCGGATCGTTCCGTCAAAGTACCTAGAGGAATCGTCGAAGACGTGCTAGTAAAATTTGATCAATGTTTCTATCCAGTTGATTTTATGGTCCTTGACACCGAACCGGTGTTAGATACTAGAAAATACACTCCTGTTATTCTTGGTCGTCCATTCTTAGCCACGGCCAACGCACGTGTCAATTGTAGAACAGGGGTGATGAAAGTGTCGTTCGGGAATATAAAATTAAAATTAAATGTTTTTAATGCTGTTGATCAACCTCCCAAAGACGATGATTATCTAGGTGTGGAGGGTAGTGAGGTTAAACGGAATATTGAACTTACTAACGTAATAAATAGGAGAGAGGGGAATAACATCGAGGATGATGAGTGGATGAATCCTAATCCTTCGGCACCTAACGATGAATTTACCCGGAAGGTGAAAAATCGACTTGACGATAATGGTGAGCTGTCAAATGAATTAACACATAACAACCATGTTTTGACGTTTCACCAGAATCTCCCTAACGCCCTAAAATGTACAAACTCTGATTTACGACCTCCATAAAATCTTGAGCTAGAATGGTCTAGCTAAAGACGTAAAAGATAGCGCTTCTTGGGAGGCAACCCAAGCTTTATTTCGTTCGTTTTTCTTTGTTTTTGGGTGGTTTCAGTCTGTTTTGGACATTTTGGATAGGTTTGGGGGTTGGTATTAATTTATTTTAATAATATATACATAATTTTACCTAAATAATGGAAAATACCATTCTCGCGCGCGCGGGCCGCTCGCGCGAGACATCGCTCGCGCGGCCCGCTGGCGCGAGAATGTGCCTTAGACGTTTTTCCTTTGATTTTCTTGAGAAGAGCCTCAGGTTCTCCTCGCGCCTGTTCTCGCGGGCGCGAGGTAGCTCGCGGGCGCGAGGGGGCCCGCTGGCGCAAAAATTTAGTGATTAAAAAAAAAAAAAAAAAAATTTGGGATTCGCGCGCGCGACGGCCGCTCGCGCGGACCGCTCGCGCGATTCCCTCATTTCTGCATTTTCTTTTTTTGTTTTCTATATCAGTCCCCCATACTTGTTCTGATAGTTTTTACGTTTCTGTTTGTCTTTCGTAAGCACTTTTCAATCTAGTCCTTTGTTGGTTTTGTAGTTCTGGTTCTGTTTTATTTTCTTTTATAGTTTATTATCTTTTTATTCCCGAGCTTATAGTTAATGTTTTTCCATTTCTTTTAGCTGTATTTACTATTTTCTTTGTTTAGTTTCTTGTATCGGTAGTAACAGGTAACATTAAATTTTATTGCCATATTCATTTGTGTTCACCTGTTATATGCTTGCCGAGATCAAGGTAATATCGTTCCTTTCTTACCTATTTTCTTTCGTTTTATTGTTTCATTGGGGACAATGAAAGGTTTAGGTTTGGGGGTATGCACACACATGCACATTATTACAAATACTGAAATTTTGAAAATTTTCAATTTTTGTGCTTAAATAAACGATGTCACCTACGATTTTTGCAATATCCATTTGATACTTCTTGTTATGTAACTATGATTGTTATAGAATGGTAAACAAGAGAATATGTGATTAAACATTTGTTGAAGTTATGATGTAACGTTTTAAGTTATGTATTGTTCGAATCGTAGTTTTATATCATAGAACTGCACATAAACTTATGCACTGCACGTAGTCGCTTGAATACATGTTGGTTGTGAACTATAATATGATTCGGATTTCTAGATAACACAAGGTGGAGACTAAACCCGGTGAGCTTTTGAGCCTATCTTTTCTTTTTAGAGGGTTATAAATACATTGTGTTTGTCGAATTTCATTGAAATAGCGCATTAACTTGTTGTTTAGACTCATTATTCTTGTTTTGGTTGATAGTCAAGTTAAAATATTTGTTACCATGCTAAATAATCTTCCATTGTAAACATTGAAGAACCGTATTATCCTAGGAAATGATTTTAGGCCCTCTTTGTTTACTGCCGACCGATAAAAGATAAAAATTTCCTTAGTTCGCTCTTTGAGCCGTTACAATGCCTCTTTTTCTTTGTTCACCATTATCCTCTTTAAAAGCTCCAACTTGATCAACTTGGAGTATACCACTGGAAGAGTGATCAACTTTTAGTAGTATTAAGGCGATGTGTTGGTTGAGAAGAAGAAAATAAGATGCTATTGGGGTAGTTGCTTGGTATTCGATGAATAATCATTTGAGAAGCAAGAAAGGAAAAAGGAAAAGAAACATAATATAGAAGAGGAAGGTTGAAAAAAAAATGAATTAAAAAGGAATGAAGAAAAAAAAAAGATGAAAGTTTGTAGAAGAAGAATGAAAGAAATCGAACATGCCTTACAATGCCATTCTAAAACTACCTAATGAATCATTTCTATCATTTTTCATTACCTGAGCCACATTCTAACCTTTGAAAAGTCCTATTTGATCCTAGAAAACATGGTTTGGATATGTAAATGATGGGAGGGGGATTAAAACATGGTAATGATTAATTTTTCTTGATTGTTGGCATCCTATCCATGAGACTACTATTCTTTCGTGTCATGCGTCTTTTCCGAGTCATATGTGAGCATTTCTCGTTTTGAAAACATATTTCCTTTACTCACATATTTTAGAAAAATTACACCTGTTTCTGAGTGTTTCATTTGAGAGTGTAATTAACATTGTGAGATTCGTAGTCGAGACATAGTTAAATGGTTATCCGAAGTATATTCCATGTTAATGACATGCGCGTGTTCATTTGACTACCATATCACACACGTGCAATTTTATGAGAAACTCTATTGATTTATACGATGCATGTGCTTGGGATTGTTTTTCGTGATTTAAGTGGACGATGGATTCCATTTCTTCTTGTTCATTATTCTATTTCAAATCTTTGTTGTATAATAAGGAGTATTGAATATTATGTTCTTTGTATTAATAAAAGTTTTTAAATTTACAAGTTAATAAAAATGGTTGTGGGTAACTTGTTGACGAGAACCCTCACGAGACTTCACTCGTCCGACTAGGGACACCTAGGGGTTTAAAAGGCTTGTTGCATATGCTAAATGCAATCGTGATCCATACGAAAATGGAGTAGTATTTTATTAGTAGTTTTTATTTTTAGTTTTGCTCGAGGACTAGCAAAATGTAGGTTTGGGGGTGTGATCGGGAGAGAACAAATCCTATTTATATGCCTTAACAAGCATTTGTTAGTACCTTTTTATCCTGTTTTTGTATATTTTTACTTCGTTTTCTATTTTCTGACAGGTTTTGGAAGAAATCAAGTATATCAAGCTAAACAGGGTGAAAAAGCAGAAGAAAAGAAGCTGAAAAAGCCAAGTCGCACGCGCGAGCCGCGCCCGCGAAAACCGAGAATCGCTCGCGCGATCCGCTCGCGCGAGAACCCAGAATTCGCTCGCGCGATCCGCGCGCGCGAGGAGCCAAATGTCGCGCTCGCGCGACCCGCTCGCGCGATATGTCCAAAAATCAAAGTTGCGTATTTCAGTATACTGAAGACTCCTGTGCAAACGAGATGTCCTAACTGCGTCCAGATTGTAAAATACATCCGTTTCAGTACGTTTCGGGTTAAGAAGGCTTCCAAAACTTGTTGTAAATCTATATATACCCTATTTTACTTCAATTAAAGGGTTACACATTGTTGCCAATTATTACACACACATTCTACAACCATACTTCCAGCCATTGAAGGGAGGGAAGCAAGGAGAAGAAGAAGAAGACCAAGGGTTTCCATGGCCTCCTCCATCAACTACTTGCCATCTACCACTTCCATGGCAGCCTAGACATAGATCTAGGGTTTCAATGAAGCCCTAGATGAGTAATAGGGTTTTATTTATGTTTTTATTTTAGTTTTATTATGTATGGATGACAGTCACATGTTTAGAGGATTTTTATAAATAAATCGTACTTCTATTGATTAAATCATTGCTTTCAGAATTTATTCTTGTCTTAGATCTATTTTGACTGTGATGTGCTCAACGATCTATGCTTGCTGTGCTTGTTTAGATTGTTTACATGTGATGGTGCTTTATTGATTTGTGCTATCAAGTATCCGAATAGTCCATGCCTAGGTTAGACGGATTAGATCACAACCCTAATTTAGTGTGGGATAATTCGTGCTAACCGCAGATGGATTATGTTGGTGCTTGAACCATGATTATCTTCTTGTCGGAGGAATTGGGCTTGTAGCTACAATTCCCCATTATCATCCAATGTAATAAGCTAAAGTAATTCATAAATATTCCTATTATGAAGCTAGTGGTGGATTTGCAATCCTAGGTTCCCTTAAACATTATTTAAAACAACTATTTAAATTGCTTTCATAGTTTAGATTTATTTTTATGTTCTTAGTTTAATTCAAATCAAAATCTCGTTTTTCATAATTAACTAAATTTAGGTTTTAAAATTAAAGCATTGTAGTATTTCAATCTCTGTGGGTTCGACCTTTGCTTTCACTACTACAAATCTTTAGAAAAGTAAAGAATACTTTTTATATCTTGATATTGACAACATCAGTAACGATAGTCGTCAACATAATACTCTTCTCCAGTATAACCGTCATCAGTGGGGCCACCCTTTGCATATTCCAACCTCGGGTTGTAGCCATCACCGTAAGTTCCAATACCTGCATTATTAAGGACAGGATAGTCTGGACGGAGACTGTCAGGTTATTGAAAGCTGAGTGAGAACTAACTAACACAGTCTCATAGATATAACGTAATTACTAGTCATGCACAATATAAAGCAGTGATATTAAAATATCTTTTCCTCTTTTATTCAGACACATTATTAACCGATTCTCATCATTCTCCAACTCTAAGACTGATTGTACCAATTCCCGATTGACCATCTCGAACTGATTATATCATCACAATATATCAGTACTCTTGTTCACCGCTTTTAAGAACTCTTGTGAGCACCCATACATCGTTCTCATATAACGACTGGTCTATAGACGTACCCATACTCTTGTTCACTGCTTTTAAGAACTCTTAATGTTCACCGCTTTTAAGAACGCTAGCTTGCGAGTACTATACATACATAGCTCTGGTAAATATAAACTATGAATGTGCCACAACTACTCTTGGTCACCACTTTTAAGAACTCTTACTATTCAACGCTTTAAGAACTCTTGCGAGTACTGTGCACCCATAGCTTCCACAATCCTGGTCAAATCCTTCCGACTCACTTATCGGACTGAACCTAAGCGAATCATCAGCTCGACTCACACTACCTCGAAATATACTAATATCCCACTGACTCAATCCCCAGTGATCCAATGCTACTCATCGTTACTATCTCCAACTTATCTCGTTATCGCATCGCATTACTACTAACGTTCCGAACCTGACTACATTACTCACCACATTATCTCAATCTCATTATCCTATCCCATTACCTCTGTAATCCATGATATTGCATAATAGGAACAGGAAACAGCAACCAAACAGTTACACATTATGAATTATAAACTAAAGGAAACATCCAAGTTCTGTTATGTTCGATCGATTGAAGTCCTCTCAATCGCTTGAAGAAAGTTCGGTTTGATCAATCGAAGTATTCTCGATCGATTGAAGTCAAGGTGGTCTCGATCGATTGAAGCCATTTTGATCGATTGAGACTCAGGGATGTTCGATCGATTGAACGCAGTTCGATCGCTCGAACTTCGTCTTCTCCAGATTCTATAGTGAACGTCCAAAATTTGGTAGGGGGTGTTTGGGTCCTTATTAATCATACAAAAACTTGTAAAACATCACAACTAGGCTACTGGGTGAGTTTGGAACTCACCCAAATTTGGCTTGAATTCCAACCTCGAGCTTTAATGGTCTCTCTCTCTCTCCAACCTCGAGCTTTAATGGTCTCTCTCTCTCTCTCTCTCTCTCTCTCTCTCTCTCTCTGCCTCAGTCTCTTCTGTCTCTCTCTGTCTCCTTCCCTTTTCCTCTTCTTCTTCTGATTGTCTCTCTCTGTCTCTGACTGAAAATATAAATATAAGAGTGTGTGTGTATATATATAGATGTATGTGTATAATACATATAACACAAGCACACAACTCTTTCTACTTTCTTGGTTCAGCAAACCCTCACCAACACACCAGCACAAACATATATATAGAGGGGGAGGTGGGTGCAGGTGGTTGTGTTTGCGGAAAAACTGGAATTTGAAATTATTACACTCTCGATCGATCGAACATACTTCGATCGCTCGAACTCAGATCGGCCAGTTAGATCGATTGAAAAAGGGCTTTGATCAATTGAAGTAGGGACCGCATCATAAATTCAGGTCGATAAGGTTTCGATCGATTGAACAAGGTTCGATCGCTTGAACTTTGGTATGTTCGATCGCTTGAAAGAAGCTCGATCGATTGAACGTGAAATTTCAAGTATTGACAAGGGAAATATGTAGAATCTCTTTGCATAAATAATTATTGAAAATACAGGGTATTACATCTATACTGCCATGTTCTCTTCGCATTCAAAGCCAGTCTTGGAAGAAGACTAATTTCACCTTTCTTTTTAGTAACTCAGATCACTTAGGCTTAGTTTGGCCCCCATGTGGCTATTAAAAGGAGCTTATGAAATTTATTATTAAGTTTTTGATAATTTTGTCAAAAAGCAACCTTGAGCTTTTTTTTTTTAAAGCTCAATTCTAGAGCTTTTAAAAGCTCTCCCTAAAAAAGTCATAAGTTCAATTTTTGCAAAGCTCATAAACTAGTTACCAAATGAATTAACATGAAATTGTGCTTTAAAAAAGGAGAAGCACCAAAATGGGGGGCCAAACTAAGCCTTAGTACTGAGGTTGTTCCATTTTATCTTAAGTAGAGGTAGATATGTAGAAACTTCAAGAAAAAACTTTTGCTCACCCAAAAAATGGTTCACCAATGCTCACCCAAACATGATGCTTGAGTGAGCATTAGTGAACCATTTTTTGGGTGAGTAAAAATGCTCTCAAACTTCAATTACATATTGTAAATCAGAACATGTTTGTAATTAGGGTTAATTTCAGATACACCTTCTGCACTCTTTTTTTTCATCACCTCCTGAACTTTCAAACGGTGTGACTAACACGGTATCTCTGTGGTTTGAATTAATGTGCAACCATTAATAAATCTGTTATATTTAATTGATAAAAGCCAGCAAAAGCGTTTATCCAGTATTTGTAATTATTTCAAGAATAAAATAATTATGTACACTTACAAGGGCAGAACCAGGAATGCATATTTTGGGGAGGTCGAGTATCTTAGCTTGGTTCTTCCATTTAGGGGTGAGCAAAAAAATCAGTAGACCGAACCGAGTAATTTAGTCATTTTTTTTTGTTATTCACATCTAAAACCGATCCGAACATTTGGTCGGCTTTTAAAACATGAAAAAAATCGAAGAAAAAAACCGACTGATGTACACCCCTAGTTCTACTAGGAATGCCCCCGAGGAATTATTTGGATCTATTTTTCCATTTTTTGGGTAGAATTTCTTTATCAAAATTATTTATGTGTTCCGCAAGTGAGTTTTTTTTTTTCTTTTTTTTGGTGCTTGTAATTTCAATTGGGTGTAGTTGATCTTGATCTAGTCTTTGAATTTCATAACTAATAAGTAGAGCAATATATATTTACTTAGACTATTTCGTGAAAATTAAAGTTTTAGAAGGGTAATATATAATTGATTTCATTTGCAGGGATCAATACGTGTAACATATGTAATTTCAAAAAAATTTTAAGCAAAATTAGAATTCTTGCAAAATTTTGGAGGGAACATATGCCCCCTTAGAGCATCTACAGTGGTGTAAATAAATGTAAGGTAAATTTAGGCTAATTTTTCATACGAAAATGTGAAGATTCACAATTGTGTAGGATCCTAAATGGCAAAGTGATTGTCGTTTGATGACCAAACTAATTATTGGTTGACGTCGGTTTTTTTTCCCTTTCCTCTTCGGTCTACACACACTTGCACATGCACGTACAAAAAAAAAAAAAGAAGAAGAAGAAAGAAAAAAAAAAGGACGAATGTTAAATGGCAAAGGCAATATTGTTTGGTGACCAAAAAGGTTACCTTTGCCGTTTTGCTGTACGGTAAGGAAAATAGTTGAATGGTAAAATAAGTTACGCTAATATATACTACCATAAGTTGCCATTTAAACTACATTAATGTCTTTACCAAAAAAAAAAAAAAGAAAAGAAAAGAAAAACTACATTAATGTGAGAGAACTGTAGGGTACAATGCTGATGCAGATGCTATGAAATAGTTTAACAATTGTACAAGATATTATAATAATAATTAATAAACCATATGTCCCTTCATTCGATACAACATAGGACAAAAACAAAGCAGTTAGAAAATCAATTTTGTAATTCCAAGTTGGTGCGTTACTCCTAATTTAAATAACATCGGAATTGAGATCAATTTTTGCTCACTTAAGTACTCCATTGGATGAGCATGTGAGACTCACTACTTTTCAACTTTTCTTTATCTCCATTTTACCCATCGAAAGTGGTGGATTTCACATGCGCACCCCAAACACCCCATTAAGTGAGCAGCTAAAACTCACTATTTTTCAACCTTTTTTATCTCTATTTTATCCATGGAAAGTGGTGGATAGTGACCAAATGGGTGCTTGTGAGCAAATATTAAGTGAGCAAAATGCTCTCTGTAATTTTGCTAGTGTGTTGCTGTCCTCTGTTTCATAAACCCTAGCGTTCAATTCAAAACTTGTACGAAGTTCCACGAAAGTGTAGAGACTCTACATAGAGCACTGTCTTCTTCACCTGAGGTCCCTACTCTCTCTCTCTCTCTCTCTCTCTCTATCTCTCTCTCTTCCAAGGTTTCAACAATTCTGTCACGCCCCGGAACCACTCAGATGATCCTAGGACACGTGGCACGCCACCAAGGCTTAACCCCAGTCATTAAAATTCCAAAATAAGTTTAAAATAACTTAAACCAAAGAAGCTCAACAATAATAATAAATAAATAAAACAAAATCATGTCTTTGCAATTAGCCAAAAACCCTGTTTTAGCAAATAGTAACTGCTCAAATAACACTACCAAATCATAGTCATGAGCTCCCAAAGTCCAAGCAAGAGCTTTTAAATACTTTAAGAGAAATACTAAATATAAAAATTCACAACCAACCCAATAAATAAATCTCCAAGTTCAAACGTCCCAATCTAATAACATTAGTCATAGTAACACTATGATAAAATAATCCCAACTAACACAGTCCAACCTTATATTACAGGAGTTAAGTTACAATCCAACTAAAGTATACAGCTTAATTAGAAATATTACATAAGCTTAAACCAACCAAAGTATGACTCGTACAATCCAGATTAAAACTAATTACCACTATATTGCAAGTTTAGGACTAAAAAGCAGGTAACTATTAACAAGGTTACATCAACTCCCAAAACCCATAAGCCGACCAAGCCACTTCCCAGCTCACTTCCCCGATTCCTCGCCACGATCACCTACGATGGTTATTCAATAACCATTACAATATATAAGCTATATGCTTAGTGAGTAATGCTAATCATGATTATGGATAATAAACATGCTCAATTCAACATATTACAAATAACTATAGTCTCTGGCAATTACTAGTTCACTCCCACCACTACCGGCTAGCCCCCGGCTCCACTCCCCAAGCCCACGTGACTAGTCATGACCCACGCCCTCACACGTGCGGTCCCATAGGCCTCTGGTGGCCGTGGTCCTCACCACAATGATTACCTCATGGTGGTATAGAACTAGCAATTTCCATTGACCTAAATAGGCAACTCAACATGCTCATTTAATCATTACACCGTGCTTTCACAATCAAATTGGGCCTAATTTAACCACATGAATTTTTTCCAATAATAATCTAAATAAATTAAATTACGCTAATTAGGCATGCTTTGGCATCACAATTGAACTCAACATGAAAATCATCCAAATATCAAAATTAACATCACTCACCTCTTGGGTTTCGCTCATAATTGTGAAATTAAAGCCCTACTATGAACCAGGTACAAATCCTATACATAAAATTACAAGTTATGAGCTTAAACCCCAAAAAGGGTCGCGGAAAAACTGTCACGGAACTCAATAAAATTAGTACCAATAGATTAGACTCACCCCCAGGAGTCCGAATATGTAGCCTGTTTTAAAAACCGACGTCGTTAGGCGCGTCAATCGGCGTCGAAAAGCTCGCCGTCTTCCGTTGTAATTCTCGTACCTAATTCTCTGTACGTACTGCCTCCTAACCAATATAGAAGTAGTAGTCACCCCCTTTAGGTGGCTTGTTTATATGTTTTTTCCAATTTTATTATAATAACCCTTCATGTTTTGATAATTATAATTACACCCTTATTAACTATAAACCTTATTAAAATTATCCCAAACCTAAATGGATATTTGTCTATGTCTCGCATGAGTCCCATAAGTGGTCCCATCTAATTATATGAAGTTGCTAATTAGCCTACTAATTATATAACGTGTTCAATTCGTGCTCACAAAGGTACCCCTAATTGACCCCAAAATTGGTCATCACCTAATAACACGAAATTATTAACAATCAAATAATAAATCATTTAAGCCTTAATAAACATTTAGGCACATATGGTGTTCCACATATTATTGTCCCATCTCAACTGGGACCCATCAACACATATCCCAACTTGGGATTGTCATACTGGCCATAACTGGGTTCCCAACTGGACACCCAAAAACAACTTAGTGGGTTAAACCCACTTCCAATATGTGTCACATAACACTATAATTATCATTAACTCATGATTTTGCATGCTAAAGCAATAATAAATATAAACCGCGGGAGCGGTTGTTATATCTCTCCCCTCCTTAAAAAGGAGTTTGTCCCCAAACTCGTAGTACCTCAAGTTTCGAACAAGAACGGATATTTATTCTTGATAGTTAACTTGTTGAGTTCTCGATAATCGATACACATTCTCATCGTCCCATATTTCTTATTGACAAACAAGACTGGTGCACCCCATGGTGATACACTAGGTCGAATGAATCCCTTATCTAGAAGATCTTATAGTTGAATCTTCAATTCTTTCAACTCCACCGGTGCCATTCTGTACGGTGTTTTCGATACTGGCTGAGACCCCGAGGCTACTTCAATGGTAAATTCAATTTCCCGCTCAACCAGTACATCTGGTACATCTTCAGGGAACACATCTGGAAACTCTCGTACAACTGAAATATCTTCTACTCCAGTCCCTGTGACCCGTGTGTCAATTATTGAACATAAGAACCCCCGACAACCTTGTTTCAACAACTTGCCTGCCCGTATTGCTGAAACCAAATATGGTGGTGCTACAACACCAGTTCCCTGAAAACTAAACTCCCCTTGTCCCATTGGTCGAAAAGTAACTATTTTCTGTTCACAATCGATAGTAGCTTGGTTTCCAGATAACCAGTCCATACCCAAAATTATGTCAAAATAATTAACGGCCAACGGAATTAAATTCACTGTCAAAACCCTATCATTTACCCTGATATCACACGCTTTAAATATTGATGAAGTCACCATGGGTTTGCTTAAGGGTAAAGATATTGACAAATCATATCCCAAAGGTTCTGACATGTTGTCTAAGTGTCTAACAAATTCATGTGCAACAAAAAAATGTGTTGAACCTGAATCTATTAAAACATACGCCGGGTGTGAGCAAATGAGTAATGTACCTGATACCACGGAATCAGTAGCGACAACATCCCCCGGTGTTAGACGGAAATACCTTCCTTGTCTTTGCTCAGGTCCTTTCCCTTTGTTCATACTTGTTCCTGGTTTTGCCCCAGCTGATGCCACAGGACCTGTCCCTCGCTGTTGTCTTATTGGGCATTCTTTGGCTTGATGTCCTGGCTAGCCACATTCAAAGCATTTTTCCCTCATGTCTGGATTTATGCTCCCTGTACTCTGGGTTCGAGCTTGTGGGCAATTCCTCGCTATATGGCCCTTCTGCTTGCAGATATTGCATACTAGAGTCAAGTGGCATATACCCCAATGTTGACGATTGCACGTTGGACATAATGGGCGACTCTCCCCAGATAAGGAACTTCCCCTTTGAACTCCTGAGCTAGAACCAGAACCTCGCGAGAACGGCTTCTTAAAGAAACCTTGTCCTTTACTTTTTCCCTCGGCTGGCCACTTATTCTGTTGGCTCTGTTTATATATACTTGTCAATATCCCTTTCTGCGATCAAAGCAATATCTTGCACATCGGCCACCTTTCTGAGTTAATGTGTATCCACTCGGCTTCTAATATTATCTCGTAGGCCTTCTTCAAATTTCCGTGCTCTATCCACCTCTCTTGGTACTGTTCGATGTGCAAATCGAAGTAAACTGTTGTACTTAGCTGCGTACTCATTTACTATCATATCTCCTTGTTGTAGATTTGCAAACTCACGGCCCAACTGTGTCTTAACGGCTGCTGGAAAGCACCGCTTGTAGAAAACCTTTACAAATCTGTCCCACGTCTCTGGTGCCCCTTGTTCAATCACATTTGTCCACCAGTTTTGAGCTTCACCCTTCAAAGTGTCGGTAGCACACATTATCTTTTCCTCATCTGTACACTCTACTGCCCGAAAGATACGGTTCATATCCATCACCCAATGGTCGGCTTGTGATGGATCTGGGCCTCCATCAAATTGACTCGGCTTTCTTTTATAAAATTGTTCAATGACTCCCCGTTCGGCCCGTGGTTGTGGGTTTGCAGGTCTATCACGTCCCATCTGATCACTTACTGCCCTTACAAAATTGCTTACCACATCTTCTAGGTGGACCATCCTCGAATGAGGTGAACGTTCCCGATTATGATCCATTTTCTTACCTGTCAGTCAATTGACATAAATATATTGCATTCTATGCCAATATGTTATATAACATCATAGCAACAATTATTCATATGCATTCATGAAATGCATTTTACATGCTCGTCATCTATGCGTACTCTCAATCGTCGTCTCTCGTACCCAAGGCTCTAAGCCTAATGCTCTGATACCACTAAATGTCACGCCCCGGAACCACTCAGATGATCCTAGGACACGTGGCACGCCACTAAGGCTTAACCCCAGTCATTAAAGTTCTAAAATAAGTTTAAAATAACTTAAACCAAAAAAGCTCAACAATAATAATAAATAAATAAAGCAAAATCCTATCTTTGCAATTAGCCAAAAACCCTATTTTAGCAAATAGTAACTTCTCAAATAATACTACCAAATCATAGTCATGAGCTCCCAAAGTCCAAGCAAGAGTTTTTAAATACTTTAAGAGAAATACTAAATATAACAATTTACAACCAACCCAATAAATAAATCTCCAAGTTCAAACGTCCTAATCTAATAACATTAGTCATAGTAACACTATGATAAAATAATCCCAACTAACACAGTCCAACCTTATATTACAGGAGTTAAGTTACAATCCAACTAAAGTATACAGCTTAATTAGAAATATTGCATAAGCTTAAACCAACCAAAGTATGACTCGTACAATCCAGATTAAAACTAATTACCACTATATTGCAAGTTTAGGACTAAAAAGCAGGTAACTATTAACAAGGTTACAACAACTCCCAAAACCCATAAGCCGACCAAGCCACTTCCCAGCTCACTTCCCCGATTTCTCGCCAGGATCACTTACGATGGTTATTCAATAACCATTACAATATATAAGCTATATGCTTAGTGAGTAATGCTAATCATGATTATGGATAATAAACATGCTCAATTCAACATATTACAAATAACTATAGTCTCTGGCAATTACTAGTTCACTCCCACCACTACCGGTTAGCCCGCGGCTCCACTCCCCAAGCCCACGTGACTAGTCATGACCCACGCCCTCACACGTGCGGTCCCATAGGCCTCTGGTGGCCGTGGTCCTCACCACAATGATTACCTCATGGTGGTATAGAACTAGCAATTTCCATTGACTCAAATAGGCAACTCAACATGCTCATTTAATCATTACACCGTGCTTTCACAATCAAATTGGGCCTAATTTAACCACATGAATTTTTTCCAATAATAATCTAAATAAATTAAATTACGCTAATTAGGCATGCTTTGGCATCACAATTGAACTCAACATGAAAATCATCCAAATATCAAAATTAACATCACTCACCTCTTGGGTTTCGCTCCTAATTATGAAATTAAAGCCCTACTATGAACCAGGTACAAATCCTATACATAAAATTACAAGTTATGAGCTTAAACCCCAAAAAGGGTCGCGGAAAAACTGTCACGGAACTCAATAAAATTAGCACCAATAGATTAGACTCACCCCCAGGAGTCCGAATATGTAGCCTGTTTTAAAAACCGACATCGTTAGGCGCGTCAATCGGCGTCGAAAAGCTCGCCGTCTTCCGTTGTAATTCTCGTACCTAATTCTCTGTACGTACTGCCTCCTAACCAATATAGAAGTATTGGGGATGATTAGTCATCCCCTTTAGGTGGCTTGTTTATATGTTTTTTCCAATTTTATTATAACAACCCTTCATGTTTTGATAATTATAATTACACCCTTATTAACTATAAACCTTATTAAAATTATCCCAAACCTAAATGGGTATTTGTCTATGTCTCGCATGAGTCCCATAAGTGGTCCCATCTAATTATATGAAGTTGCTAATTAGCCTACTAATTATATAACGTGTTCAATTTGTGCTCACAAAGGTACCCTAATTGACCCCAAAAGTGGTCATCACCTAATAACACGAAATTATTAATAATCAAATAATAAATCATTTAAGCCTTAATAAATATTTAGGCACATATGGTGTTCCACATATTATTGTTCCATCTCAACTGGGACCCATCAACACATATCCCAACTTGGGATTGTCATACTGGCCATAACTGGGTTCCCAACTGGACACCCAAAAACAACTTAGTGGGTTAAACCCACTTCCAATATGTGTCACATAACACTATATTTATCATTAACTCATGATTTTGCATGCTAAAGCAATAATAAATATAAACCGCGGGAGCGGGTGTTATAAATTCTCATGCAATCCACCTTATACATTGCATCCAATTCTCCACCTCGCTTCCACAATCCATGGAAACCCAACCAAACCCACATCCTCAATCCCCCCAAAACCATACCCATTAAACCCAAACCCTCTCTTAAACCTCTAACTCTCTCAAACTCTCTCAAAACCACGATTCACTACGATTTCGAAGAAAAACAAAAGCTCGATGAACATGATAACCCAGAAACTCTAACGCGCCTTCCAGTCGTGATTCGTTAGTCCGGTAGTGTTTCTCGGTACTTGTGGGATGGGAATGATTTGAAGTTGGTTTCTTTTGATGCAAACGCTGCTTCTCTATCTTCGTTTGATTTTGAAGATGGGTTTCGAAGATTGTTTAGATTATGTAGTTCGGGTGTTAGGAATTTTTTCCTTCCTCAGGAAGTGCGTGAGAATTATTTGGAATATGTGAAGTGGAAGTTCTTGCATAGGGTTTTCAGTTCTGCTCTGCAGGTTCTTGCTACCCAGGTAAATGCTTTGGATTGCAGTTGTTAAAGATGGGTGCCAATTATGTGTGTTTGTATATTTATCTTGGGTATTGATTCATGTCTCCAAACTGTGTAAAAATTGATATAATCAATCTAGTAAATTTTCTGGTTGTTGGATATTACTTTGATGATTCATGGGTTCGAAGCAATATTTTTATTTACGGCATTTATTTATTTTTTCAATATGTGGAACATTGAATTAGTTTGGTAAATGCTTTGCATTGCAGTTGTTAAAGTTTGGTCTAGTTATCTCCGTGCGTGTGTGTGTGTGTACATTTAATGTGAAATTGAATCATTTGTCAACAAATGGTATAAAAAAAACTGCTATAATCAATGCAATGAATTTTCTGGGTGTTGGGCAACATTTGATGATTCACGAGTGTGTGGAACATTGAAGTAGTTCTACAAATCTGAAGATTGTCTTATCGTTTTATATGGCATAAAGCTTGCCCTCTATGGAAACATTTTCTCTTTTGAAATTGCAATTTCAAATTTGTAACCATAAGAATTGAGTAGTTTTGAGACATTTTCTCAGACAATAGATAACAGATAATATTATTGAACTATTAAGGTTATATAGAATTTTCCACTGCCTTTTTAGTTCTTCGCAAAAATAATTCTTTTCCTGTTTTAATATATTCAAATGCCTCCTAGTTTGCAAATTGGGCTCTGTGATTGCATATTCTATGTGAATGGGTTGTTACAAGGCAATGTTTCGGGCAAATGGAATAGGGTACTCCCGTTCTCTTCCATCGGCTGCTGCACTGAATTGGGTCTTGAAAGATGGGCTAGGACGGCTGAGTAGGTGCATCTATACTGCTAGCTTTGCGTCTGCTTTTGATACCAATTTGAAGGTATGATTTCTATTCCTCCTCAATGTGTTTCACAGTTAATTCCTTAAAATTATAGTTGTAAATTTCTTCGTGAGCCCATCCTGCAATCGTCAATCACCACATCTCATATTTGGGTGTTTGAAGTTTTATTTGTCAAAGACAATGGAAAAGTTCTGAAGTTCCGTATTGTGGGGCCTGATAGTCAACATGTGGCCCTAGTTCTGATCTTATTGTCATGGCAGCTATCAAGGTATTCTGTAATCTTTGTGGAAACTCAGCAGCTCTGTGGACGTAGCCCTAGTTTTGGGGGACGGGGGTGAACCACAAAATTCTGGTGTCCTTGTATTTGTCTTTTTGTTTCTGATTTCGAATCTCACAGATCCTGTATAGGGATAAATCCGCAACAGTTAGTTGATTGGTGATTCTTAGACAACTGCAAAGTAAAATGTTGTAGAGTATGCACTCTAGGTTGTGATGTCTAGACTATAGAGTGTTGATAATGATTAATGTGTTCTTTTTTTATTTATCATTTTATTTTTATTTTGAAGAGAGTCAGGTTTGTAACCTCCATTCTATTCAGTTTGAGCATTGGAGTTGAGTTGCTGACACTTGCATTTCCCATGTACTTCTTGCTTCTGGCAACTGTAGCCAACATTGCCAAACAAATAAGCCTCGCTTGCTACCTGGCGACTGGTGTAAGTTCAAAGCTTCAACTGTCTAACTCTTTGTATAGTATATCCTATCTTGTCTTCTAAATATTTTATGTAGATTGTCAATGATTAATGTCACGCCCCGACGTAGCATAAATATGGAAAGCGTTTAATTTCCTTTATGGACCCGTAGGTCGCGACAGTTTGAAGGATCGATTCCGTCCCAAAACGTCGAACAACATAAAACCATTAATCAGAGTAGGGCAACCTGGGCTTATAAAAATTAAATCTCTAACTTATTACATCCTATAGTACAGGGTTTACTAAGGCACAGACCGCCTTGAAAATAAAACAATAACTTACAGTCTATTACAGTCATCCTCAAAACCAAATCAACACATAATCATAAAGCATATAAAAGTAACATCTCTTCTCAGCAACAGATCTTAATTTGCATAATCATAAGGTTCTTCTTGGTTATTACCTGCAAAGCCTGAACACGAATGTCCAGGACGCATCAACGCCGTCAGCTTCAAGAAGCTGGTGAGTATTAAAAACATAGCTTTGAATGTAAAAACATACTCATTTACCTTTTTCCCATTACCATTTAAATACCACAAGTTTATATTTAAAGATAAAGAGCTTGATAGAAAAACAACCACAACATTATTTAAAAGATAATTTCACACATATGTAACCATGTATGAGGACAATGCACCATCTCATCTAACCGACTCTTTTCTCTCGACAAAACCCAACAACCCTCTATCCTACTCCTGGTATCTTTGAAATACTAAGATAGCCACACTTTAGCAACGGGGCGCCAGGGAGTGTCCAGTTTGCCTCACACTTTGGTCCGGGGTACCAGGGAGTGTCCAATGCCTCACACTTTGAAGACCCTAACCGCCATGCAAATACCGGGGCAACCCCCACACAGGTATCCAGACTCGAGTTATCAGGGAGTGTCCATAGGCCACACTTTAGCACTTCCATGGGTGCCAGTGAGTGTCCAAGTTCGGCTTCACACACTTTAACGCTTCCATGGGCGTCAGGGAGTGTCCATTTTTGCCACCTTCGCATTTCAAAGACACCCTCATCCTCTTTTTCAACTACAACCACAATCACAACCACAACCACAACCACAACCACAACCACAACCACAATCACAACTCACAACCACAATCACAACTCAAACTCATACACTTTCCACACTAACAATACTCTTTTCCACCCTACCATTACTCTTTTACACACTACCAACACTCACCATGCATGTACAACTGACTCCACATGAATGTCATCAAACTTTAAACATAAAGGAATTCACAGAATTAAAGAAATAATACGCGTACGGGGATTGAAAATTCGTAATTCATTGCCTTAATCATTTTAAACATAACTAATAGCATTCTAAAAACTGCTACTGTAATCCTCGTTTTCTGTCCAAACGGTGCAGAATCTGAGAAAATTGCATTAGATGAAAAGTGTGCAGAATCGAGTTTTGCTTGGGACAACGCGGGCAGAACCTTAAATTTCATTCGTTTTCCTAACAAAAATCTGGAAACACAATTCTGCTACTGTTAAAATTAAAAGAGAAAATATTAGATTGAATTTCTAATATACTTTTTCTGCTACTGTAATCCTCATTTTCTGCCCAAACGGTGTAAAATCTGAGAAAATTGCATTAGACGAAACGTGTGCAGAATCGAGTTTTTCTTGGGACAACGCGGGCAGAACCTTAAATTTCATTCGTTTTCCTAACACAAATCTGAAAACAAAATTCTGCTACTGTTAAAATTAACTACCTAAATCAGTAAATAAGGAATGAGTTACATTTGGAGTGAGTTAGTAATACTCACCGTGATGTAGATTGAAGAAGTTGTTGAGAAAGAAATACAAGAATTAAGAATCTCCAATTTCAAGCTTGGCTATGGAGGATTGAGCTCTTCAAATTCTGAAATTATTATCTCTCTATGTGACTCTCTCAAACTCTCTATGTTAGGAGTGTAGAATGTGTAGTGTGGTTGGGTGTATAAATACTCAAACTCCCACTTAGAAAACATTTGCCTAACATCCCACTCATTCTCCATTAATCTCCACTAATTACAAAGAAAGTGCAACAATGATGTGTAAATATACACTTGCAATTCATAATGCTCCATTGATAATTGAAAGGGTAGGTGGAGTTGGTGTGGGTCAAGGTGTGTTTGAAAATCAAGCTTATGGCATTAGGACAACACACATACTACAAGCATTTGCCAAACAAGGCCTAAGGGAAAACTTTAGCAATAATAATTGGGTATAAAGAAATTTGTCCAATCAGTTACTCCCAAAATTCTGTGGAAGTTTAACACTGCGCGGTCAGTTTTAAACCTAAACTAGTATTTTCGTGACACGGTGTTTATCACAAAAATACAGAAAATTCATTTTAACGTTAGAAATAGTTTTCTGATTTCATAAAAATACAGTTTGAGTTTAAAAGAAATAATTCCACCGTTTTGAAATACAGTTTTGAATTTTAACACAGGTATTGCAAGTTTTTATGAAAATTGCATTTTGACCCCAAAAGTAATTTCAATTATTCAAGAATTAAACTTTTCACATAAGAATCGAAATTAACATATAAACAGACAATATATATTAAATTTTGAATATAATAATGCCAATGATAATGAAAATTTTAAATATGATAATGCATGAAAATGCAGGTTATTACACCCTTCCCCCCTTAAACAGGATTTCGTCCCCGAAATCAAGACTAACTAGTCATGAAACAACTCCGGGTACTTCTTCCTCATATCAGCTTCAACTTCCCACGAGGCTTCATTCTCGTCACGGTGATTCCACTGAACCTTCACCAACGGGATATCCTTATTCCTTAACTTCTTGATACTCTGATCCAGAATCTTCACCGGTCTCTCCTTGTAAGAAACGTTATGACTCGTCTCAATGTCGTCATAACTAACCACATGCGAGGGATCTCGTATGTACTTTCTCAACATACTCACGTGAAACACGTTGTGAACCCCAGACATCTTTGGTGGTAGCGCCAGTTGATAGGCCACTTTCCCGATACGTTCCAAAATCTCAAACGGTCCAATAAAACGCGGAGCTAACTTCCCCCTCTTGAGACCAAAGCGTACTACTCCTCGTGTTGGTGAAACCTTAAGAAGTACGTGATCTCCAACACTGAATTCCAAATCTTTTCGGCGTCGATCAGCATAACTCTTATACCGGCTCTGAGCGGTTCTCATCCTTTCTTTGACCAAGGAGATCTTCTTGTTGGTTTCTCTAACCAAATCTGGTCCCAACAAATCTGTGTCCCCAACCTCTGCCCAACACAATGGAGAACGACACGGTCGTCCGTACAGTGCTTCGAACGGAGCCATACCGATACTCGCGTGATAACTATTGTTGTAGGCAAATTCAACCAATGGCAAGTGTGTCTCCCAAGATTCTTCAAAATCGATCACACAAGCCCTAAGCATATCCTCCATGATCTGATTAACACGCTCAGTTTGCCCATCTGTCTGAGGGTGAAACGCAGTACTCATCTTGAGTGAAGTTCCCATAGCTTCTTGCAGACTTTCCCAAAATCCAGAAGTAAAACGTGCGTCACGGTCTGACACAATCGACACAGGTGCACCGTGAAGTCGCACAACTTGTTGTATGTACATCCGGCTCATCTTTTCCACCGGGTATGTCATACTATAAGCAATGAAATGGGCTGATTTCGTCAGTCGATCCACAATTACCCAAATAGCGTCATGATTCTGCTGCGACCGGGGCAATCCTACTACAAAATCCATCGTAATGTGCTCCCACTTCCAACCAGGGATAGGTAGCGGTTGCAACAATCCTGACGGTCTCTGATGTTCGGCCTTGACTTGCTGACACGTCAAACACTTGGATACAAACTCGGCCACATCCTTCTTCATGCCTTCCCACCAGAAATTTCTCTTTAAATCTTTATACATCTTCGTTCCTCCCGGGTGAACTGTATATCTTGACTTATGTGCTTCTTCCAGGATATCCTTCCTTAACTCTCCATCACCGGGCACGCACAATCTATTCCTGCACCGATACCCTCCATCGATTCCCACCTTCCATTCTGTCGGGTCCTTCTCTGACATCTTCTTGAACCATGATTGAAACTTCTCATCTTCTTTCTGAGCTCCAATAATGCGGTCAATGAGAACAGGCTGTAGGATAAGACATCCGAAAAGTTGTCCTTCTCCTCTTTCAGCACTCTGTATATCAAACTCTGCCAACGTCTCCAATGCTCGCCATTCTCTAACCATTAAGGAGGCGATTGTCTCACGAGTCTGCCGACTCAAAGCATCAGCGACCACATTAGCTTTACCAGGGTGGTATTCCAATGTGAAGTCGTAATCTTTGATCAACTCCATCCATCTGCGCTGCCTCATGTTCAACTCTTTCTGTGTGAACAAATACTTCAGACTCTTGTGATCGGAGAACAAATCAAACTTCTCACCGTAGAGATAATGTCTCCAAATCTTGAGTGCAAATACCACTGCTGCCAACTCCAAATCATGAATGGGATAATTCAACTCATTCGGCTTCAGCTGCCTGGATCCATAGGCTACAACTCTGTCATCTTGCATAAGTACACACCCTAGTCCTTGATATGATGCGTCACTAAAGATAGTGAACTTCTCACCAGGCTTGGGTATTGCTAGTACTGGTGCGGTAGTGAGTCTCTCTTTCAACTCTAGAAAGGCTCGCTCATGCTTCTCTGTCCATTCGAATTTCAAATTCTTCTTCGTCAACCCAGTCAATGGTGCAGCTATCTTGGAGAATCCCTCAACAAATCTCCTGTAATAGCCTGCGAGTCCAAGAAAACTCCGAACTTCTGTAGGGTTGCTTGGCCTAACCCAGTTGGATACAGCATCGGTCTTGGACGAATCCACAGAAATTCCTTGAGATGACACCTTGTGTCCCAAAAATTTCACTTCTTGCAACCAGAACTCACACTTACTGAACTTGGCATACAAGTGGTGGTCCTTAAGCGTCTGCATCGTAATCCGAAGATGTTGCTCGTGTTCTTCTCTTGACTTAGAATAGATCAAAATATCATCAATAAAGACGATGGCAAACTGATCTAAATAAGGCTTGAATACTCTGTTCATCAGATCCATAAACACTGCCGGGGCGTTCGTCAATCCAAACGGCATCACCAGAAATTCATAATGACCATATCGGGTTCTGAAAGCAGTCTTAGGTATGTCTTCCTTCCGTACCCTCAACTGATGATACCCCGACCTTAGGTCTATCTTGGAAAATATCGTAGCTCCTTGTAGTTGATCAAATAAATCGTCGATCCGAGGCAAAGGATACTTGTTCTTGATTGTCACTCGATTCAATTCTCTGTAGTCGATACACAGCCTGAGCGTCCCGTCCTTCTTCTTCACAAATAACACCGGTGCTCCCCAAGGCGATGTACTTGGACGTACAAAACCTAGGTTCTCGAGCTCTTGTACTTGTCCCTTCAATTCTAGTAGTTCTGTGGGGGCCATTCTGTAGGGAACCTTGGTAATCGGTACGGTACCCGGTATAAGCTCAATACAGAACTCTATACTTCTCTCGGGCGGTAATCCAGAAATGTCTTGAAATACTTCTTCGAAGTCCTTGACTACAGGTATAGATGATGCTGTCACCTCTGTACTGACGACTTCGATGTTGGCTAAACATCTTGTGAGGAACATATCTCCCGAAGGGTTACATTGAAAATCAAAGGGTTGATTCTCATTGTCGGAGAATGTAATTCTCTTCCTCGCGCAATCCAACTTCACTTGATTCTGAGACAGCCAATCCATTCCTAGGATTATGTCGAACTCCTTCATCGATAGGACGATCAACCTTGTAGGGATTTCTCGGTCTCCAATCCGTAGAGGACAATCCTTGCATACATGTCCTAAACTGACCGCAGCTCCTATTGGTGATGTAGCCTTCAAAGCTGTCTCTAAGCGATGAGGTAAGATACCCAATCTCCGAATTGTATTAACAGATATGAATGATAGAGCAGCACCCGTATCAAATAATACTCTAACATGGGAGTTAAATAGAGTCAATGTACCTTCCACTGCTTGCTGATCAGGTTGAACTTCTCCAAGATCTCCTTCTTCATATACAGCTCCATCATATCCAGCGGCATCAGGAATAACAGCATTCAAGCGGGTCTGACCCTGTTGTCCATAAGTTGCTTGCTTAGGAGCAGTGCAGAACCTGCTGATGTGACCTGGTTCTCCACAGTTGAAGCAGACTATTCCTGGCTGAGCAGCACGCCTTGGTGCCCTGCAGTCCCGAGCCACATGTCCAGGGTTGCCACAGTTGAAGCACTTTACACCACTACTTCCTTCTCCTACTCGGGGTTGAGTCGGATGGGTAATAGCTTGTGCCTTCTTGCTCCCATCAAAGTTCCTCTTCTGCCCTTGGGTATGGTTCATTGGTGGTCTATTTCCAAAATTACCCCTCTGAGGCGGTCGGAATTCCAATTGTTTGCGATATACTCGAGCATCTTCTTCCAGGTCGGTAGCCAGGCCGACTAGTCCTTCAAATGATTTGTCTAGGTGGCCGAGAGTCAAGCGACGAATCTGCGGTGCCAACCCTTGATTATACTTCCGGATCTTCTTCTCCTCAGTATCAACCATGTGCGGGGCAAACCGTGACAGCCTCTCAAACTGTGTGGTATACTCTTGCACCGTCTTGGTTCCTTGCGTCAGATCCATAAATTCCTTCTCTCTTCTGTGCCTCTCCGTAGCCGGGAAGTACTTCTCCAGGAATCTCCCTTTGAACGCTGTCCACGTCATCCCCATCGCAGCTGTGTTTCCGATAGTGGCTATGACCGAGTCCCACCAATCTGCAGCGGCGTCGGTTAGTTGAAATGTAGCCAGCCTCCTCTTGTCCATCTCGTTGCATTGGACAGCTTCGAACATGCGATCCATCTGTCTTAACCATTGCTCTGCCTTCCAGGGATCCGTGGTACCCGCAAATTGCTCGGGTCTGAGCGCACGGAATCTTTCCAGCAGCTTATCTCCCGTCTGGCGGTCTCGTTGGTTTTCATTCGCATTACTAACCCTCTCGAGACGTCTGATAAAAGCTTCAAATATTCCCGTGGGGTCGGCAGCCTCGGGCGCTCCTTCAATCAGATTTCTGTTCCTCCTTGGTCTTCCAGCCATTCTATGCATGATAGGGGTAGTAGAATGAGAAACATGCATGCAACAGTACTATGACGAAAATTTTCAAAGTAGTATATATCACTATAACACATACTCGTATTATCACATAAGCATACAATAAAATATATATTGAGTACATATAATACGTATTCGAACTAGGGCTGTCTAATAGCAAAGAGGTTGTATTCTTATCCTCTAGACTCTGGTTGTGGGCCATACTGACTTTTCCAAGATTTGACTTAGGAAGTTCGTCAGTGCCTAAGCTATTGATGAGGGCTATGGTATGCTTTAACTCCTTAAAAACTCGGCTACTATATGTCTGTAGGGGCATCATAAGTTATGGTTAACTCGGCTAATCCTAAATGGATATGTCTGAAGGTATATGGAAATTGCTATCATTCTTGTCGATGTGACAAGACAAACGGGTAATCATTTCTATGATAAAACCAACTTAGAATTTTAGTTTCTGTACTAAGGGTAATCCGTACTAAACTAACACTAGAACTTGGTTGTATAGCTTAGTAAAACTTAAGGGTAACCTATGTCACTAATCTATGGCGTGAATAACTGAGCCTGGTCAATCTAGAAAACCTATGGCTCTGATACCACCAAATCCTGTCACGCCCCGACGTAGCATAAATATGGAAAGCGTTTAATTTCCTTTATGGACCCGTAGGTCGCGACAGTTTGAAGGATCGATTCCGTCCCAAAACGTCGAACAACATAAAACCATTAATCAGAGTAGGGCAACCTGGGCTTATAAAAATTAAATCTCTAACTTATTACATCCTATAGTACAGGGTTTACTAAGGCACAGACCGCCTTGAAAATAAAACAATAACTTACAGTCTATTACAGTCATCCTCAAAACCAAATCAACACATAATCATAAAGCATATAAAAGTAACATCTCTTCTCAGCAACAGATCTTAATTTGCATAATCATAAGGTTCTTCTTGGTTATTACCTGCAAAGCCTGAACACGAATGTCCAGGACGCATCAACGCCGTCAGCTTCAAGAAGCTGGTGAGTATTAAAAACATAGCTTTGAATGTAAAAACATACTCATTTACCTTTTTCCCATTACCATTTAAATACCACAAGTTTATATTTAAAGATAAAGAGCTTGATAGAAAAACAACCACAACATTATTTAAAAGATAATTTCACACATATGTAACCATGTATGAGGACAATGCACCATCTCATCTAACCGACTCTTTTCTCTCGACAAAACCCAACAACCCTCTATCCTACTCCTGGTATCTTTGAAATACTAAGATAGCCACACTTTAGCAACGGGGCGCCAGGGAGTGTCCAGTTTGCCTCACACTTTGGTCCGGGGTACCAGGGAGTGTCCAATGCCTCACACTTTGAAGACCCTAACCGCCATGCAAATACCGGGGCAACCCCCACACAGGTATCCAGACTCGAGTTATCAGGGAGTGTCCATAGGCCACACTTTAGCACTTCCATGGGTGCCAGTGAGTGTCCAAGTTCGGCTTCACACACTTTAACGCTTCCATGGGCGTCAGGGAGTGTCCATTTTTGCCACCTTCGCATTTCAAAGACACCCTCATCCTCTTTTTCAACTACAACCACAATCACAACCACAACCACAACCACAACCACAACCACAACCACAATCACAACTCACAACCACAATCACAACTCAAACTCATACACTTTCCACACTAACAATACTCTTTTCCACCCTACCATTACTCTTTTACACACTACCAACACTCACCATGCATGTACAACTGACTCTACATGAATGTCATCAAACTTTAAACATAAAGGAATTCACAGAATTAAAGAAATAATACGCGTACGGGGATTGAAAATTCGTAATTCATTGCCTTAATCATTTTAAACATAACTAATAGCATTCTAAAAACTGCTACTGTAATCCTCGTTTTCTGTCCAAACGGTGCAGAATCTGAGAAAATTGCATTAGATGAAAAGTGTGCAGAATCGAGTTTTGCTTGGGACAACGCGGGCAGAACCTTAAATTTCATTCGTTTTCCTAACAAAAATCTGGAAACACAATTCTGCTACTGTTAAAATTAAAAGAGAAAATATTAGATTGAATTTCTAATATACTTTTTCTGCTACTGTAATCCTCATTTTCTGCCCAAACGGTGTAAAATCTGAGAAAATTGCATTAGACGAAACGTGTGCAGAATCGAGTTTTTCTTGGGACAACGCGGGCAGAACCTTAAATTTCATTCGTTTTCCTAACACAAATCTGAAAACAAAATTCTGCTACTGTTAAAATTAACTACCTAAATCAGTAAATAAGGAATGAGTTACATTTGGAGTGAGTTAGTAATACTCACCGTGATGTAGATTGAAGAAGTTGTTGAGAAAGAAATACAAGAATTAAGAATCTCCAATTTCAAGCTTGGCTATGGAGGATTGAGCTCTTCAAATTCTGAAATTATTATCTCTCTATGTGACTCTCTCAAACTCTCTATGTTAGGAGTGTAGAATGTGTAGTGTGGTTGGGTGTATAAATACTCAAACTCCCACTTAGAAAACATTTGCCTAACATCCCACTCATTCTCCATTAATCTCCACTAATTACAAAGAAAGTGCAACAATGATGTGTAAATATACACTTGCAATTCATAATGCTCCATTGATAATTGAAAGGGTAGGTGGAGTTGGTGTGGGTCAAGGTGTGTTTGAAAATCAAGCTTATGGCATTAGGACAACACACATACTACAAGCATTTGCCAAACAAGGCCTAAGGGAAAACTTTAGCAATAATAATTGGGTATAAAGAAATTTGTCCAATCAGTTACTCCCAAAATTCTGTGGAAGTTTAACACTGCGCGGTCAGTTTTAAACCTAAACTAGTATTTTCGTGACACGGTGTTTATCACAAAAATACAGAAAATTCATTTTAACGTTAGAAATAGTTTTCTGATTTCATAAAAATACAGTTTGAGTTTAAAAGAAATAATTCCACCGTTTTGAAATACAGTTTTGAATTTTAACACAGGTATTGCAAGTTTTTATGAAAATTGCATTTTGACCCCAAAAGTAATTTCAATTATTCAAGAATTAAACTTTTCACATAAGAATCGAAATTAACATATAAACAGACAATATATATTAAATTTTGAATATAATAATGCCAATGATAATGAAAATTTTAAATATGATAATGCATGAAAATGCAGGTTATTACAATTAATGATCATCAGTTTTTCATTATTATACACATGGTTGTTGGAATTGGGCGATGCAGGAGTCGATTTATATGAGTCAATTTGAATTTCATACAATCCAATACGATTCATAGTTTTGAGCTTTGAATTTTAGGTGGAAACCTTTCAACCTTTAAATCCTTGATATTGCATGAAACTTGTGCTACATTGTTATTTTATTCATTCACACTTGTTTTTTCTTTCTTTTTTATTTTTATTTTTATTTTTGTAATGATGTTATACACGTACGATTATTGATTTTTTTTTTAAAAGTATATCTAAGTATTCACGATTCACTTTTAGCAAACGTGTTCAAGATTCGATTCATCGTTTGACAACTACACTTATAAAATTATTTTGTTTGTATGAACAGTCTGCTGTTCATCGGAGCTTTGCAATAGCAGATAACATTGGGGAAGTTTCTGCGAAGGCACAGGTTCATCATAAACTTTCTAGCATGTTTCCTTTATTTTGGTTGGTATAGCATCTTAAGCAATGGAGAAACTGATATTTGGTTCGGGTTTCAGATTCAAACGGTATGCTTCGATAACCTTGGTCTTATGCTTGTTGCAGTCCTCAATATTCTGTTCAGAAACAGTCATAGGTCCTCTCTTTCATTTTATTTAGTGTCAATTACACTTTGATACCCCCGATTTTTCTAAAATGTCCCTTTACACCCTCTAAAATAAATTTTACTCACTTATGGCCTTTGAAGTTAAATAGAGTTCAATTGAGGATGATTGTTAACAGTTATGACGATTGAGGTCCCTAAATAGTTATTCCCAATTGATATCAATTGTCTTCAATTGTCCACAATTGAAATCGTTTTAAAAGTCGAGGGCCTAAAGATAGATGACCTAAAATGAAATTTTTGAGGAAATATAGGGTACTAAAATGTACTTGACCCATTTATTTACAATGAAATTGTATAATCTTCCAACTCATTTGCAATTGATGAATTGACAGCTGTGTGTATTTTATTGCTGCAATTTAACATTTCGTAATAGGTTGTTCTCCTACTTGGTATGCACTAAAATACTTCATGTTAATAAGTAAATTCATTCAGTGCCCTCTAAAACCGTTTCTAATACATAGTTTTACAGTTTACTCATATGCCCCATAAACTTGTGATCATGCTATCAATTCAAGAGTCATTAACTGATATAATAAATTTGCTAATAGACAGTGCGATGTATGCTTGCCTAACTTCTCGATGATGTTACAGATTGCAGGCCACTTTACCCTTTGTTGTATACCCAATATTATCGGCACTTGACCTTTTTGGAATTTATCAAGGGTTGAAACACGTTCATCTCCAAACATTAACTAAGGTTTGTCTTTGAATGTTGTTCTAGAATACCCAGTTTATTGATTTAGGAGTACTTGGAAAGCTGAAATTACAAAGATGCTTACATTGTGAGTTCTTTGTCCTCAAACAGAACTGCCTCTTGAGTTCTTTTTTCTTTGTCCTCTTGCACCCCGGTAATACCCAATCTATCTTTGAAACTTCAACCTTTTAGAGGGGACGAGCATTTTAACACACTTGCACCCGAATAAAAATTATAAATTTCGAAAATGAACTCTGCATGTCTATACATCTAAGAAGTTGTATGGGTAGTACACGAAGCTGTTTGTGGTTTAGAAAAAAACCAATTCCACTCAGTTTGATGTTTGTGTAGTTGCTTTCTGGTCACATAGGAGCTATGAAACGCGGACTAGTGGTCTCTTGGAACTTTAGGGGCTTTGAATAGTTGAAAAGGTCGCCACACCGGCACTTGGTGCGCACCGGTACTGGGTGTTCCGTGGATTTTTGAGTTCTTTTGGAGTGTGACTAGGGCTTTTTTGTAGTGTTCTTTTGAAAAAGAACACAAGTTATTCATACAAATTTGAAAACTTTGGGGGTTTAAAAGATAAATAATATAAATTATCTAGGGTATACACTAATGCACTAATAGTAATAAAATAATTTATATATACTACTATCTGAAAATATTTTATCCAAGTACTCCCGCCGCACCCTTACCCTTACCCTTACTTTTTGAAAAATTGGCGAATCCCTCGCACCCGCATCCCCGTACCCAAATCCCCGCACTCGCACCGGTGCTACCTAGCATAGGAGTCAGTATCCAACTTGGAAAGAAACGCCCCAAAAACTAGTTCGTAATCAAACATTATATTGGTTTCGTAACAAACAAATAAAAGTTCGACAAGGCTTGAACGTGATCCTATTTAAGGATTTTCCAAACAGGCCCTAAGAAAAGAAATAAAGATGAATAGTTTTTGAACCAAATGCATTGCGGGTCATCTGAAATAAGTAAAGGTGGACTACCTTTAATGGTTTTGAGGGAGTAATAGTTTGCAGTTCAATCAGCTCACTGTTCCACTTTTCATTTTCAGGATAGGCTAGAGATTATTATAAATGCGTGGATTGAGTTGGGATATGTCCCTTCCCCTTCAGAAGTAAGCGAAAAAGAAGGAATAGATTTCCTTTGGAGCAAAGGTGTGTCTCACCCCTTCACTTTCATCTAGTTGTGTTTTAGTGCTTTAATAGAAGTTGCTTCAGTATTAGTTAACTGTCATTTCTGATATTTCAATCAGGCAGAGAATTGTGGCCCATCATAATCGGTTGCTTAAATCCCAGGGCTCAAATACCAAAGTTGTTAATGATGACAATGCGATCTCTGAAGGATGACAATTTCTACTTTATAAGTTTGGACATTAGGTGGAGGATTAATCAGAACAAATGAAGTGAGTATATTTAAGAAGCCTTTACCTACACTCTAATCATACTTGTTAGCACTAATACGTTCTCTTTTTGCAACTTCTCATAGTTTTTTCATCAATGAAATTACAGAAAGGTATTCTTCTTTGTCTACGAGAAGGGGCGGGAACAGCAGATGTTATCATGGGTCTGTTGCAGGTAAAATTCATTTGATTATGATTTAATCCCCACGGGTAGCTCAAATTTAGGTGTACTACAAGCCCGTTTGGTATTGCTATGGGAGTAAGAGATTTTTCCTTTAATGAATTTTTAAAAAATGTAGCAAATGCCACTTCCGATTTAAGCTGTTTTTTCAGCTTTTAAGTGGATTTGATTTTTGAAAAATCTATTATTTTTTTATCCTGCCAAGCGAACTCAATTCTCTCAATAATCCCAAACACATTGTTGGTGTAACCATTAAAACTCTTTGTGGGGCTGATGAGGTTTACCCGTCATCATCACCAAAAATTAAAGTCATAAAAAAACACGAAGTAGAATTTTAATTTGTATATGCCTAAAAAAACCTCCTATTTTGGCACGCCTTGATGATGATTATTTAGTTTCATGTGTTATATTTCTGTTATTGTGTAGGCATGCTATGTCCGTAAAGGCCTCCTACTGAGCAGGGGCAGTTGGGAGAGTATTTACAAAGCTTGTGAGAGCTCAGATGCAGTTATAACGGACTGCTTTAAATTGATTGAAGATAGCAAGCGATATGCACTAGGAGATTTGGACCTCTTGAATGAAGAGATGTTAAAATTGGGGTGGGCTTGTAGAAACATCTTATTGGGCACTAAGGAGCAGGTTCGATATAGTTTTGTGGATGACTGAAAGCTTCTTTTTCAAAAAAAAAATTTCTTTTTTTTTTTGGGTGTTTGTTCTCGCATGTGTGTGAGTTTTGTACATGTACCATTGGAGAATCTTGTGGTATTTTATTTCTGTTGGTAGTCTAGTCGTATCGCAGTACTGCCATAACTCTAGTCCATGGCGGCGGCTGCAAGTTGCCTCATTGGAGATTCTCGGGGATCGCTTCAAGTCTCCAGTCGAGAAACTTACAATGTGCTTGTAAGTTTTCTTTAACATTTTGTTTATATGTATTTTCTCCCTCTTAATGGCGACCTTTTGAAAAAAGGAAAATTTATAATTCGTAGATCTACGGACAGTATTCTTTAAATTGGGGTTTCAATATTATTGTTTTTGGTTATTGCAATGAAGAGGCACATGAGCAGTTTCATGGGATACTTGACATAAAGGACCTAGCTCTCGCACCATATTTCAGTGTAGTTGAAATATGTTACGTCTCCTTAGTTCCGAAGGTTTGTTTGCTAGTTTCCGTGTTTCGGTATTTGTTGTATCGCCTATTAGATTTGTTTGGGTTGAAGACACCGACACCGAGCGCTGTCTTGTTTTCTCATTTTCGGTTTGTCCTAGTTTTGGGGCTTCCCATAATAGTTTTGGTTTTGTTTCATGAAGTTTTGTTTTAGCCAGTTCCAAAAAAAAAAAAATATTGTTGGAACCTTGACTAATGTTCTGACATTTGTCATTTTTTTCCCCTTATTTTGTTTTTTGTTTTTCAATATATCATATAGGGTGAAATGCATTTTTCACCCTTATAGTTAAGAGTGTTGTGTCAATTTGTTCCCCGGATTTCTAATTTGGACAATTTGAACCTTTACACTCCGTTTGGTTGAGAGAAATAGAGAGAAGAGAAGAGAAACTCATTAAGAGAAGAGAAGAGAAATGATAATTGACTCCATCTCGTTTGGATTAAGAGAAGAGAAGAGAAACTTAAATTTCTCTTGTTTGTTTAATTTTCATAAGAGGAGAGAAAATAAAGTATTTATAATCAATTTACCCTTTCATTCACTTCTAAATAATGATACTTTGTAAGTACATAAATATATAAGGAGATATTAGTCTTTTACTTAATTAGTTTTCTCTTCTTTTCTCTCCAATTTTGAGAGAAACAAAGTGAGCTCTTTCTCTCCACTTTCTTCCCACTATCTCCATTTCTCTTCTCTTCTCTCTCTACTTAAGTTATCCAACGAGAGAGATGGAGAGAAAGTTATCCTATTTCTCTTTTCTTCTTTCCATTTCTCTCAATCCAAACAAAGTGTTGTAGCAATGTGGCCTCTTGTGTCAATTTCCGTAAAAAAAAAAACAAAAAACAAAACGGAAGACACATGGCCACTCACTCAAGGGCATTATAAGAATTTTCTACACTCCCTCACAGTGGGAGTAACATTTTGGCATGAACATAGACGAAACAGACACAACATAGATACCAACACCAAAAGGATCACAAAATTAAAAGGGTCTGAAAGTTACTGAATTACCCCTCACCAAGATGCAACATCTGGTAAAAGAAAGGATATTTTAGTAATTCAATAACACCTCAAGCCTCTTTTGTCAAGGATAATGGTGATATAATATAATTAAATAAGTGAAAATTATATAGACACTCACTCATATATTACTCTTTTTCATAAACACCCCCGAAACTAAAATTTAACAACTTTACCGCTTAAATTATTTGTTGTTTTCCCCTTAAATTGACCCCCTCAAATACATGTAAATATTGAATGTAATTGTTGAGTAATCCTACATGGTATCACAAACCAATAAGGAGTATGCATTAATCCATCTAACCCCCTATTTCAAGGGGAATCCTTCTCTAAAACTTCTCCAACTCAACAAATTTTTGAAACTTGTGAGAGGGGATAAAATCCTCTAGTTGGTATCCCCGTGATACCCAATATTTACTCCTGAAATATTCCCTCACAAATAGTTGAGAGGTCAATTTGTTGAGTTCTTTTTTTTTATTTAGGGGGGTGTTAGTGAGAAAGGGCAATACGTATCGAGGGATATTAGGTTAACCCTTCAATATTAGGTGTATTAGCCAAAAGCCGACACGATTTGGCCATTTTTTGATATGTCCTCCGCTACTTTTTCAATTTGGTGAAAAGCCCTCGCTACTTTTGCAATTCAGCGAAAAATCTCTTGTTACTAAGCAAAAAATGGCTAAGGGTCCGTTTGATAAAACTAAAAATCAAGTGTTGAATTTTAAGTGATTGATTTTGCAATACTGAAAACAGTTTATCAAACACCGAAATAGACTGCATTCAGTGATCATTTTTAGTAGAAATATTTCACTTAAAATTTTCAATGATTTTTTGGCTGCTTTTGCAATTAAGTGGTACGTTATCAAACACATTGAGAACAAAAAAAAAGTGCTGAACGTTTTCATTTTCACCACTTAATTGGGTTATCAAACACATCCTAACTTAATATTATCTGTCAACCTTAAACACCATAATTTATGCTTTTTTTTAGTCTTTTTTTTATTCTTCTGGGATTTCATGTATTTGGTCGAGAACTATGCTTTGGAGTTGAAAATTGTACCCAAAAAAAAAAAGTAATTTGGAACCTCGTTTTCGATTTTATCCGTCAAAATAGACAATATATATATTTTTTTTGCTGAACAAACAATACTATCTGTTGACAGACAAATAGTATTGACAAAAACAACCATAATTTTCTCCTCTTTTATTTATTTATTTATTTTTATTTATTTTTGTATTTCATGTATTTTATGTATTTCTTCAAGATCTACGTATTGGACTTGAAATTTTTACAAAAAAGATATGTTGTAGCCTGATTTTGAGATTTTACATGTCTACAATAATTAATATTATATGTTATCTGTCTGCAAACAGATAATATGTATTAATGGCGATAACTTTTTTGGGTTTTGTTTTTCTTTCTAATTTTTACTTCTTTTTTTTTTTCGAGATCCACGCATTCAATTTCGAATCTTTACAAAATAGGTAATTTGCATGCTCATTTTGATATTTTATCTGTCTGCATATATATAATTTTGTCATTTTTTGGACTTTATGTGTGTTCTTATTTATTTATTTTATTTTATATATTTTTTTCGAGATCTATTGTCACTCCCCGTATCCCATTTAATTAAAATAGGATTTTTTTTTTCCCATTATCCTTTTGGAAAAAAAAAAAGTGCTATCAAGTACCCAACTAGTCCGTCATACTTGTAATTTACAAAGTTACAACCACTATATAAAGTGTTTCGAGTTGAATTTAGTCTCTTTCTCCATTCTCAATCGCCATCCACGCTCCCTGAATTAAGAAATTGAAAAAAGAGTAATGCTAAGCACACAACACTAATCACACAAGTACCACATTTAAAGCACAATGCTTCACATTTAAAGCACATGATACCTAGCATTATTAAATGTATGGTACCTAGCATTATTAAATGTGCTTTAAATGTGGAGCCTTATACTTTAAATGTGGTACTTGTGTGGTTAGTGTTGTGTGTCTAGCATTATTGTTGAAAAAAATACACCAATTGAAAGATTATATTAAAAATCTTTCCCAAACACTCATTTATCTGTAAGCCATGGCCAAACGTCACCTTAACTGGGTTTTCCCCTCCATCCCTATCTCTCTCGTTTTCCCCTTTGCCCTAACATCTCCCCTTTTACTCATCCTTCCATTTCCTCACGCATCAACATACATGCATGCCTGTGCATTTTTGTAACCAACAATGATACATATACACACCAAATCACCCACTAAATGACCCACATGCCCTTCTAAACAAAAAATAAAAAAAATTACTGTGGGACCCACACTCATCTTCCCTAAATCCCTAATTTCCCTCCCATTTTCCCCCAATCTGTTCTGCGAAGAAAGAACCTAGTGACCAGAAACCCCAGCCTCAGCCAAGCCCCTCTCGTCGACCTCTTGCCAAATCCGCCGCCGACGAGTCATCCCTGTCGCCGTCAAGTGTCCACGCCGCCGTCACTTACTTGCTTCTATCTGGTTACTTACTTGTGTCGTCTATGACGATACAATTTCACCCCAAATTCTTCCCTGTAAAGATAAAGGAAAATGCTCTAAGTGTTTTTCTTCATAAGAATTTTTTTTTTCAAGAAAATACACTACTGTATACTAGTAGGACAATTCATCCAAGTTTTTCTCCATAAGAATTTGGTGCTCTCTCTTTTCTAATTGTTGAACAAGGATGGCCCATTTCTTGCTGTGGATATCGCAATTTTCTTTCTACCCACAGCTTTTCTTTTAAAATTCTTTCAAAATTGAATTCAAAACAAATGAGTCGCCACTTAATTTTTAAAAGGAAAAATTAAGAAACCATTTCAAAAGGAAACTGATCTTTTACGAAACCAAAGATTAAACTAGGTCCGGGGATTATGGAATGAGAAGGGAAGGAGCCCATTGGACTAAAGCACCCCTTCTCATCCTATCTCGCGATAGGCCTCTACTTAACATCCTTTTGATCAAATTTATTAATCTAAGCATGCCCTCAACTAATACATATGTACATATACATTACAAAAGCATGTCCAAAGGGGTGTAAAATTGCTAATGACAAAATATCATTCATAAGCCATATATTTCAAGTAGCAAGCAATATGATATGCAATAGGGAACAAGAGAACTTACCCGGGATCCAGCGGCGGTATTAAACGTGCAATGCATACAAACAAAAGAAAATTCTAAAAAAGAGTCTCTAATCATATGTATTCTCATAAGGCAAATCCAAATTCTACGGTGTCGCGCATGATTGGAAAATTGATAAAATCAAGAAATTACGATAAGCTCAAAAGGGATTCGAGAAGTCGTACCTTGATAGCGCTACAAAACAAAGGGTTAGTTCACATGATATACAGGATAATATGATATCAAAAACAATCAATCCCAATTCTCTAGCTTAGATCTAGCAAACATGAAATCCAAATTTATCCAATAGCTAGTCCTAATTGTAAGCATTAAGGTATGAATGAATGAATGTGAACAAGAATAAAACATGAATTTATTCACTAATTTGGATCACTTAGCCTCTGGATTTAAGCTAAATTATCATTATTCAAAACATGATTTGGGTCCCAAGACATTAGGAGACCATTTGAGTTGAAATGAACAAGATTAGACAATAGCAGTAGCAGTTTTTTGTGAATTACAGAGAGCAGACCAGATCTTGAAAAATAGGAAAATCAAACTCCCAACGGTTGGATCTTAATGAATTTTGGATATGATATGCCTCTGTGAGTCTATTTTATATCCCAAAAAGAAAAATCAAAGTTTCAACGGTCGGATCTCCAAGAATTGGACAAAAACCAGACATCACTCAGCATTTTACAACCTTCTGTCCAGAGTTCTTGCACGATTTTCTAAAAATAGCAAAAATATCAGAAATGCTTTGTTCTTTTTAGGGTGGTTTCCTAACACTTTAATCTACTTGGAAAAAATTATTTTGGGTCACAAACACTTTATTAAAGCTCTGATTTACTTATTTCAAAAGAGTGTCACTGTTATGAAACTCTGGACAGATTGTAGTGACTTTACCAAAACTCATGACCAAACCCTTTTAAACGTAAAATCTCCTAAAAACAAAAATTACAGTGGTAAAACATTGTGTTATTGATACCCTCCCATTGGTTTCACTTGATTCCAACGGTTAGATTTTGAATTAAAAATCCTTGATCAAAATCGGTTTATGAACCCACTATTTTCATTTGTCAAGTTCAACTTTTATTTGTTAACCCCAACTATTAAACCATGAAGTTGGACTTAAACTAAACCATTTTCTCTTACCATTTGATGGTCATTGGAGGCTAAAGACCTTTATATTTGTAGATTTCAAATGAAGTATGAATAGACTTCATGAAATCTCAAGATAAGGAATCTAAACCATGGAGATGGGCTTAGACTCAAAACCACTTTCTCCTACCATTTGATGGTCATTGGAGATGAGGACATGACTAATACTCATGAGTCTCAAAGGAATATAGAAAGGATTCCATGAAACATCAAGTTAGAGGACCCAAGTCATAAGTATGGACTTGGACCCATCTATTTGCTTATAAAATGAAGTGATGATCAAACTTTGACTCCCATGTGAAGCATAAGCTTACATGGGATTCAAAAGATCAAACTCAAGAAATTTCAAGAGAGATATTGAGGATCTCTAAGAGTCTCAAGAAGGAAGTATGAACAACAAAAGAAATGAAGCAAAGAAAACAAAGAAGTTTGAGGATTAGAGATTCAAAAAGAAAGAATGCAAATAAACAACTTATGGTTAGAGGATCACCTCCAAACTATCCTCAAAAGTTTCTCAACTTTGAAGATCTTCCAAGCTCTTCTCTCTAGTTTTCCAACTCTCTCTTTTCTCTCCCAAAGAATGTTAGTGTAGTGGTGGTTATCTCTTGTGTATTGTGTTGTATATCTTCTTGCAAGGAAGATCCTCCCTCTTTTATAGACAAATTACCAAGTATTCTCAGTGAATTCGGAGTAAAAGACAGGTGTAAATGTCTCATTTGGTGGTACAATACGTACTTCCTGAAAATAGACAGACTGCTGCATAGGACGGTAGTCAAAAATATTTTACGGCAGTCAATGAATGCCGCTGCGGCACTCCGTGAAAGCCGCGGCGGCATTCCATGACTGCCGCGCGACTCTCAGTAAGTGCCGCGCCAAATTATTGATTGCCGCAACTTTGTCAACCTTACTTTATCAGTTTTTTGTTTTTATCCGCACACATATACGTATTGTACCACAAAATACAGACTTTAAAAGCAAACGGCAGTCAGAATATGTCGGCGACACTTAGTAAATACAGGGCCGGCACTCACTGAATGCCGTTCGGCACTCACTGAGTGCCGCGGAATACTGCCGTGTGCCTTTTTTTGTTGAACTTCCCTTTGTAGGTCTTTTCTTTCTTCCTTATTCTTAAAGAAACTTATTTTCGAAGATTTTTTCCAAAAATGGTATTTTATACCTGAATTCGCCTAAATACCTGGTATTTTCTTCTTTCTGTGAAATTTAATTGCGTTTGGAGAACTTTCTGAAGAGCTTGGAATACTTCGAATCTTTCGGTCCTTATCATCATTGGACGTGGAGGTGACGCTCTCCTAAATTCGACGATCAGTCAAAATCGGGGTGTCTACACTTGCACATCTCTACTTTAGTTTATTTTTCAGCTCCATGTTATACATATATACACACACACACAAACACATATGTTGGTGGCAGAGGAAACACCAAATTCAATCACTCCCAATTGAAGAGCCAATCTATGGATCCTTAGTCCTCTCTTAGAATGGACTTGTTCTTGGGTATATCCGTGAAAATGCTTTCCATGTGTTTGTGAAAATGCTGAAGAGAAAGTATTAAACTGTTTGACTCTCTCTCTTCCATTAAGAAAACTATGTAGTTTGATTTTCAAACTTCTGGCAGTTTTGTTTGTCTTAGCTTCATACTTATTTGAGGCAAGTTCTTCAAGCATCTCTAGGAATAATTAGCTTGAATAAATAGTTGGTTTCATCAATCAATTGCCAAAAGGTCCTTCCATTCACATTTCTTTTTATCTTCCAAACAGAAATTAATTAGAATATAATATAAGCTTCAATGCAAGTTGCAGACTTGAAAATTTCAGAGCACAATGCAATCAAATGGACAGTTTTGGCATTGAGTAGTCATGAGAGAGAGAGAGAGAGAGAGAGAGAGAGAGAGAGAGAGAGAGAGAGAGGGCAGAGTCGCTGGGTTCTTTCTTCGCAGAGCAAATTGGGGGGAAAATGGGAGGGAAATTAGGGATTTAGGGAAGATGAGTGTGGGTCCCACAGTAAGTTTTTTATTTTTTGCTTAGAAGGGCTTGTGGGTCATTTAGTGGGTGATTTGGTGTGTGTATGTATCATTGTTGTTTATACATATCTCTTATGTTATATTTATACTTACAAGATCAAGACCAAGTGGTACAAATCTTTCATGCTTATCATTTATTTTTAAATTAAGTGCGCTCCATTTTAAACTCTTTTTTTTTATTCAACGGCTCCATTTTAAACTCTTGCTTATCCATTCTTGTGATCTTGATATGATCATGATTTTATCTCTTATTTCCCTTCACTTCACATGTGCACTTAGCCCCTGGTTATCCTCTTAGTGATCTATTTTGTAGGAGTGACAATTCGGTTAGACGTGTCATAATCGTTGTGATTTTGAGTTGATTTCTAGTTTTGAGTATTATTCAATAAAAAATATAAACTTTTTTTTTAATTTAGAGAGGCTTGGTCTAAGGATCCTAAGGTTTGGTTAATTTGGACTAAAGTACAAACCCATAAACAAAAACCTACATAAAGGACACAATAATAAAACCTTTACATACTAAACTCATCATAATTACATTTTAATGGCTGAAGTCCTGCAACTATTAAAACTCAGACCAAACTACCCTTGGGAATTAAACCACGTTCTGTTCTCTAACATCTTTCTCTCTCTCTCTTTCTAGGATACCTCCTCTCTCACTCTACAATCTCTCTCTCTCTCTTTCTCTCTCTCTCTCCACCAATCCACCTCTACCTCCACCACCACCACCACCACCATCGGCTGCCATCGCCGCCACCACCAATCACTGCCATAGCTGCCGCTAGCACCATGCGCAACACCACACCGTCGCACAGCACCACCATTACGCACCATCACCAACATCACGAGCACTACCTCCGCCCAGCACCATCACCGATTTGCCACCACCACCACCACTACTAGTTCATCACCTCCATCATCTTCTTCATCTTCGACCACCATTAATCTTCTTCATCTCCGACGACATGTAACCTCGTGATTGAGATCTAGATCGGATCTTGATCGGTGATTGAGATCTAGATCTAAATCTAAATAATTTGGATGTTGCAGCCATAATGAACTCCGGCGACCACCATACAAGGCCACCATATATGAGGTAAGTTGCGGAATGTACAATCTTAAGTCAAAACACTTAAGATGTGTTAAGTGAAATTTGACTTAATATTTTTGAAGTGGAAATTTTAGATTTTTCAATAAAGTTTCACTTTATCTTAAGTGAAAATCCAATCTTCAGTGAATTTGCAAATGTAAGAGAATTTTATAGATCAAAAGTTAAAGTCAAATTTCACTTAATTTCATTACAAATTAGTGAAATTTGACTTAAAAAATATCTTAAGTCAAATTTTACTTAATATTTTTAAGTAGGGGAAGTCATCTGATTTCAGACGAGGTTGTGGGGGTGGGGGTCGATGGAGGTCAGGCGAGGGGTAGGAGAAATCGTGGTGGTCATCGGATGACAGGCGAGGCAGGGGTGGTTGTCACCGAAGGTTAGGTGAGGCATGGGGTAATCGCCAGAGGTCAAGTGAGGTCGCCGGAGGTCAGAGGAGATCGCCGGAGGTGACAGGAATGGTGGCCGGAGATGGCAGGGGTGTGGTTGCTGGGTAATGGTAGCTAGGACTTGGTTAGGGTTAGAGGATGAAGATGAGGGTAATTTGGTATATGGACATTGGGAAGACTTATCTTACTTTAAGTTATCCTTAATCTCAATAAAGCTTCTCTTAATAACATTTTCACCAATTTTTCCTTTAATTTAATCGTGTCGTGTCGTATCATAATCGGGTTGTCTCAATGCACCTATAGTGTCAATATTTACAAAAGGAACATGTGTTTTGTTATAACAATTTGAAGTTTTTTTTTTATACATAAAAGAAAATTTTTGATCAAAACAAGAAAAAATGGCTTAACGAGTTAAAAGAAAAGTAGCTTGAATTTTAGATTAGAAATGTTTTATTTGAGAGAGGTGTAGCTAAAGCCCCTTATATCAAAAGCCAAAAGCGACGTCGTCTGGACTGGATCATTTGCATTATTGCCTTTTGAGTAAAAAAATCTTCCCCCTTGACAATACGAAATTAATTTTAACACCCCCATGATCTCCATTATCAATCAACCGCTTCACAGTTCCCAAACCTGAACCCCCCGGTGACAACCTTTGTCCGTTTTACTTTCCCGCCGATTCACAACTCTCTCTCTCTCTCTCAAAAACTAGGGCAACCCAATTCACTTCCCTCTCTCTCTCGTTCTTAATGGCGATTTCAAAGTAGTTGTCAGTGTCGTATCGAGTATCAACCAATGTTGTTCCTCAACGACTTGATTCGACGGAGGCTAGCAGCTCTGTTACGGCCATGGCTATTGCGAGAACTGGAATTCGAATTCAAATTAGGGTTTCTTCGCTCTCACGTCGTTGCGAAGAACCTCAGCTTGGACTGTTCTGTTCTCAACGAGTTACTCGACGAGTCCGCACTTTTCATATTCAAAGAGTTCAAGGTCGATGAATTGAGTCTTCGAATATCGTATTGGTCAGTCCCTACTTTCACTGTCGATTTTAGCGGCGTCCATATCATTATGTCAGCTGGGTAAGTACTACGTCCATGCCCTCCTTCTCTACTTAATTTAAGAAAAAATGTGTGTAAAAGCTTCATTTGGCACTTGAACTCTCCAATGTTCGTACTCAAATTTCCTTGTTATATTATTAATTTCCCTCATTTGATTGTAAAATTTGAGTATTAGTCAAACGACTCATACCCATATCAAAACAAATTTGTGTAAAAAACTTAAAAAAGCCCTCTCCTAATCCTTACTAAAACCCATATCAAAATTTGAGTCAATGAACAGTGTTATTTCAAATTGGGTCTGGATATGAGTAAAACTCAATTTTGACATGGGTTTTTCGAGCGTTTTGAACTAGATTTAAATTTGGTACGGGTGTTGGGTAAAAGTCCTTAAAATTGTTCTCCAATCCTCGACTCAAACTCGTATCGAATTGAGTTTTACTAAAACCTAAACTTGAATTGAAATAACACTGTTCATTTAAACTCAAATTTTATGCTAAAGTTGGGAAAGTAATGAATTTGAGTATGTCCATTGGAGAGCTTCATTCCCAATGACGGTTGTACTAAATTTTAATAAGGGCCGGAGATGGCCTAATATATGTTTGTTTCTAAATATTTGTATATATATATATGTTGTATTTTTGTCTAATGTTTTATTCTTTCGAGTTTGATTACTACTATGATTTTTAATTTGAAGGGAAGTGGCTGAGAAGGGGGGTGTGAGACGGAAGCAGAAACCTACTGATACGTCCTTGGAGGACATGAAGAAGGTGCTCGCTGAAATCGATCCAGAGGTATGCTTATTTCACTGTTCATTCTAGCCAGAGAGGAAAATGAGCATTGCTGATAAACTGGAGTGCTATAGAATGACTAAAGTCTACGATATAAGCAGATGTGATGGTTTAATACCTGAGATTTGTTAGAGAAATGTCTGATTCCCATGGGTTTGCAGTTCAGTTGTGTTAAGAATGATCCATTTTTTACTTGTACAGTTTCTATTCCTTTAATTGGTGAAAACAGAAAGATAAATTAAAAAGGGGCATTGTACATAGTGGCTTTGTACTGCAACATTTATGGTGATTCCGATCAATGCTGGACAAGGTTTTATCGAAAATTATGGCTTTCACCAAAAGAAGTAAAAAAGAACAAATGTTAATTGGTTGCTTTGTCTACATTCAGATTGCCCAAATATATTACTGCTGAAACACAGTTTTCGACCAAGAGGTGACTTTCATTGCAACACACATGTACTATTACCTTAACAATTTAGTGGTTATGTAAAGCCATCAGTATCATTTGGTGAATTAAAATGGGTTTAACCTAGTTAATAAGCTGATTATCTGTATCTTTTATACCCACATAGAGTTATATAAGTATATGTCGAGTACATTTCAGTCTGGGTTTCTCATTTTCAAATTGCTTGGGCATGTATTAAGTTGTTTGGTTTTGCTTGATCGATTCAAACCTACCGTGATTACTGAGTCTGATGTCCAGGGTGGTGCTTTGCATGAGGTGATGGAAAAAATTATGGGTACTAGTTTGAGAAATCAGACAACTTCTCTCCTTAATGTTATCCTTCAACGATGTCACTTCCTGATGCATGAGATTCATCTGGTAGTGCAGTTTCCTATATCAAATGATTCATCTTGTTTATTTGACGTAAAGGAGCTTAATGCTGAGGCTCAGTATATCGGCTGTGGATGTTTTCTTAGGGGCCTCATCAGTTCAATTTTTGTACCTCTGAGAGAGAGCTCTTTTGCTCTTGAGTTAAGAGGTTTTGAGATTGGATTGAAGAGAAAAGAGCATTTAAGCTGTGTTGTATCTTCAACGGACCTGTTCAGTTGCATGAAATTGGAAGATCTTCGGCTCATTGACTTCAAACTTAGCATTCTGGAAATACTTTTTACATTTTCTCCACTAGATTTTACAATTATCTATGCGTTTAATGCAATATCATCTAGTGAATTGAAGCGTACTCGAAATGGTAAGCAACTGTGGAGAATAGCTGCAAGCAGAATTTGTTCTCTGGTTTCAACTCCTCGGTTTTTGTTTTATAAATTGGTAGGTGTTGTTTGTTTATGGTTGTGCTATGCCCGTGCGTATGAGAATCTGCTATTCCTAGGTGGATATCCTGTGGACAAAATTATAAAACAATCTGCTGCAATGATGTCCGTGGATGGTGTATTTTCTAGATCTTTTAAAACCCAGTGGAAGGTTATTTCTGAGATTGAAAAAAAGCTGCCAGCTCATGCAATTGCACAGGCACGGAGAATAACCCGTTCTAGAGTGGCATTGAATGTTCGCAAGGATGAAGTTCATTTGAATCAATCACTTGTCAATGGTCATTTCAAAGTCTTCCGAATGATCCTTTCACGACTAGCTTTTGTTTGGAATGTCATCTGCAGCATATTCTGCTCAATCATATTCCTTTTTTGGCAAAAGGTTTCGGATGACCACCCCAGAATTGATGTCCTGTCAAGAGTTGTTTCTGCAGATTTTTGTCCACACCGTGCATTTAATCTAAACATCAGGAAAATTTCAATCGTTCTTTCGCCCGCAAATGCTATCGAGCCTTCTGTTGGTGGGAAACTACGCTCAGATATTGGGATTTCATACTCGGAATTACTTGCATTTTGTTGTTCCATTGATATGTTGTTCTTAACATACACAGAGAACATTTGCGAACAGTATTTCTGCTTTTCATGTGGGGAACTGAAGGCTGTTTCCCCATCTATTACTGAGGATGGCTCAACTAGTAACAAAATTACAAGTTATCAGAAGGGGAACGGGAAAAGGAAAGCTGATGATGTGGAGGCTATCTTATGGAGTGAGCCTGCTAAAAATTTATCTGCTGTAGATTTGCGAACTAATTCTCTTAATGATGCTGAAGGGAAGTCTGTCCCCTTTTTGGAGAACCTTTTACAACAAACGTGGTCTAAATGGGAAGAAATCTGCACAAAAGGTAAAGGGTGTGAGATTCGGTATTCAGAAAGGTGTGAGATCCGGTATTCAGAAAACCCTTGGATTCTCTGTGAGATTAAAAACTTTTTGACGGATCAAGACCTCAAGAACACGAACACCGGCTCTTGGAACTGCAGTTTGATAGTGGGAAAATTGAATTTTTTCTTGGGATACTTATCTATATTATCAATTACTGTACTTCTAAGACAGATACAGCATGCGCTGTCTTGGGTTCCCTGTGGGGCGAGGACAAATGTTCTCTCACCTACTCAAATAACATCTGAGGATTTACCAGTGATCGACAGATACAAGTCATATTTGGAGATGACTATGCTTAGAGTTCTCCCAGAGAAAAATATTCAGATTGGAGTGTTCATTACTGGTCCCCACATCCAAATATCACTGGAAAAGGAGGTGTTCTTTGATAGGGATGCAAATGTGAATCATATTTTTAGCCAAGACAATCTTCACCTTGCAGTTGATGTCCACAACATTGAATTTGCTGTTTGGCCGAACTCGAAATTTGATATAGTAGCATCAACTGCTTGCCCTGGATTAGGTGACTCAGAAACAGAGTGCCTCAGGGTGATGGAGCCTCCAATAATTGACATTTGTCAATCAAATAATGAAATGTATACATGTTGCCGACGGATTTCACTTTGCATTTACCTAAAGGTTAATGGTTTAAATGCTTTCTTTGATGACCCAGCACAAAATCAGCTTTGCCAAATTATCATCCTAAATCCAATAGTTCTCCAGTTATCATCCTTGAGGTAGGGATTTCGGACTTTTTCTTCACCTTACTTTTCATTGCCTAGATGGTTCTTCCTTTGTCCTTCTGTTTTGTGTTACTTAGGGATCTTCTCTTTTTATCTTTCCCGGGAGATTCCTGTTGGAGCACTGTGGTAAATTTTGCTTCCTTCTTATTCTCTGTTTGTTGTGATTTAAAATTTTTTCCGAAGATGTTTCCAGCATTTTCCAGTTTGGTTGTTTGTAAAATGTTTTCTGAAGAATCTCAGGAGTATGAAAGTGGCTTAAAATGCTGAAAATGATTTGGGAAAATTTTCCGCAAGTCATTTTTCTGGAAGAAGAATTAAAATTGAAATGCTCAATAATCAACATGTACGTGTGTGGATCTTTGTTCATATGAATACAGACGCATATTTGTCAACATGTCCGTGTCCGTGCTTCATTGCTATTGACTGCCTCCTGGACCCATGCAAGATGATTGGACAAACGTTGGCATGCAAAATGTGTGATAGTATCCTCCAATCAGTTCCTCTTACTTTGATGTTAGACCCTGCCAAAGGTTCAAAACAACCCTCACTCTTCTCATTCAGTCTACATAGTGAATTGGACTGGGACATTATAAAGGAAAGGCAGTGTGAAAAGGATCACCGCCACATCCAAGACTCTGGACATCCATCAAAATACTGACAAAAAAATTGGTATCCATTTGCCACAATTGACCCCAGTAAATTGGAAATACCAAAATTTTGTTGACGAACATTTGGTCAAACTTAGAGAGTACAATCGTCTCTCTATCTTTTATTAATAAAGAGAAGAAGAAAAGAAAGGGAAAAATAATTACAGAGAAGTCCCTACACAAAGATAAAATAAAATAAGAGAACTAAAAGATATAACTCTCGACACTCCTTCTCAAGCAGGTGCGAAGATTTCACTCATGCCCAGCTTGCTGAGAATAGAGTGAAAAAATTTGCTAGCTAAACTCTTAGTAAGAACATCTGCTAGCTGTTCTCCGGATTTCACAATGGAGTGCAAATAATCCCACTATTCAACTTCTCCTTGATGAAGTGTCGATCTATATCATGTTGGACCGGATTGTGAGCGATATTAATGGCAGCTTTATTGTCACAATACAACTTCATAGAGTCTTCGGGCCCAAAACCAAGGTCAAATAGGATAATCTGAATCCATGACAACTTACATAGTCCCTGTGCCATGGCTCTGAACTCTGCCTCGGCACTAGACCTCGCCACAATTTGTTGCTTCTTGCTCCTCCAAGTAACCAAGTTGCCACCAACAAATGAACAATATCCCGTTGTTGACCTCCTGTCAGTAACGACCCAGCCCAATCTGCATCTGTATAGGCCTCCACTTGAGTGTGACCATGCTTAGCATTCCAGGTGCTGACTTGAGATACCTCACAATTCTAAAGACAGCATCAAAGTAAACCTTTCTCGGAGAATGCATAAACTGACTGACCACACTCACGGCGAAAGCTATCTCCGGTTTAGTGTGAGATAGGTAAATTAGCTTACCAACCATCCTCTGATATCTTCCCTTGTCAATAGGTTCTCCACTTGTGTCATCACTAATTTTCTGATTTGGGTCCATTGGGGTGTCAGCTGCTTTACTCCCAAGCATATTGTCTCTGAGAAATAAAAATCCCATCCTTGGATCTAGCAACTTCGATCCCCAAGAAATACTTCAAGTTCCCCAAATCCTTGATCTCAAATTCTTTGGCGAGATAATTCTTCAACCGTCCCATCTCTTCTGCGTCATCTCCTGTGAGGACTATATCATCAACATAAACTATCAATGCAGTCAACTTATTTCCTGAAGAACGTTTTATGAAGAGAGTATGATTACTCTGACTCTGTTTAAATCCATACCTGATCATGGCTTGTGAAAACCTATAAAACCATGCTCTAGGTGATTGCTTGAGCCCATACAACGACTTCTTGAGACGGCACACTTTTCCCTTTGTCTTAGCATCCTCAAAACCTGGAGGAACATCCATATACACTTCTTCTAGGTCACCATGCAGGAAGGCATTTTTTACGTCAAACTGATGGAATGACCACTCCAAGTTTGCTGCAAGAGACAATAAAATTCTGATAGAGATCATCTTGGCCACAGGAGCAAATGTTTCTTGGTAATCAACTCCATAAGTTTGAGTAAATCCTTTAGCCACTAATCTAGCCTTATACCTCTCAATTGTCCCATCGGCCTTGTCTTTCACAGTGAACACCCACTTGCACCCTACAGTCTTCTTCCCTCGAGGTAACTCTGCTAATTCCCAAGTGCAATTCTTCGAGAGTGCTTTCATCTCTTCAACCATGGCTGATTTCCACTTAGGATCAGAGAGCTTCCTAGACATGGTTAGGAATTGAAATAGAGGAAGGTTTGGACCCAAAGGTCCTATAGGATGGAGACAAACGATAGTATGAAACATAATTAGAAAGAGGATGCTTAGTACATGTTCTAGTGCCCTTTCGATGAGCAATAGGAATGTCTAAATCATCACTTGAATCAGGAAAGTGAGTGGATGGACTCGAAATACCTGGATCATCATCACTAGAAGTGATTGGCTGTAGTGAAGGGAAATGAATAGCTTCCATTTCTGCTGCCCCAAATCTTTTCCTTTCTTTGTTATTTGAGTATGTCAATAACTCTTTTCCCCTTTTTTTCAGTTTGTTCTCTTTCTCCCTCACATTCCTCTTTATTTTCTACCTCACCTTGCCTTGGTTCCTCTCCCCTTCCTCTTTATTTTCTACCTCACCTTCCCTTGGTTCCTCTCCCCCTTCCTCTTTATTTTCTCTTGACTCATCGTCTTCCTTTTCCTCATTTTCTACTCTTTCTCCCTCATCTCTTTTTGTTGTGAAAGGAACAATGGCAATAGGCACTCCTCTAGGCATCTCTTCCTCACTCTCTTTCTCCCCTTGAAGAGGTGGTTGTGGAGACTGAAAGTAGGATTGGGTCTTCCTGGAAGGTAACATCCATAGAGACATACCACTTACGTGAAGGAGGATGATAACACCGATCCTCCTTTTGTTTGGGTGAGTAGCCAATGAAGACACATTTAAGAGCACGAGGGTCTAATTTTTTTCGGGAAGGACAATGGTTGTGAACAAAGCAAACACAACCAAACACTTTGGGAGGAATAGCAAATGTAAACGATGGACTAAGGAGAATTTCAATGGGAGATTTCTTATCAAGGATACGAGTGGGTAAACCATTGATGAGGTATGCAGCCGTTAAAACTGCCTTACCCAATAGGGTTTTGGAACCTGCATGGAAAACATCATGGAGCGAGCAGTTTCCAACCGATGGCGATTCTTCTACTCTGCAACTCCATTTTGTTGGGGAGTATTAGTGCAGGAAGTTTGGTGAATTATGCTATGTTCAGAAAAAAAAGGATTTAAGGCCACCATAAATATATTCCCCCCTATATTAGAACGCACAATTTTGACAACAGTACTAAGTTGAGTGCATATCATTTTGTGAAAGCTTTTGAAAATAGAAAACATATCACTCTTATCTTTCATCAAATACACCCAAGTAGTATGAGAAAAATCGTCAATAAAAGTAACAAACCACTTATAACCATTCAAGAAAGAGATATGGGATGGACCCCAAACATCAATATGAACAATCTGAAAAGGAGGAGTACTTTTAATCAAACTCAAATTAAAGGTGGCACGATGATGTTTGCCAAGTTCACATGCTTCACAAGGAGCATCAGAAACATTTTTATTATTTATTAAAGAAGGAAACAAATGATGAAGAAGTGAAAAAGATGGATGGCCTAGTCTCTGGTGCCACAGCCAAGCCTCTCCAGGAAGAGTCTCCCTCTGTGAATGGTGAGCACTCCGCGGCATATTCCCACTCTCAGCTTCCTTGGGCAGTAGAAAATAGAGTCCATTCTCTTCCCTACCACTGCCAATCATCTTCTTTGTGTAGAGATCCTGAAAGACACAGTGAGAGGGAAAGAAAGTCACACAACAATTTAGGTCTCGAGTAATGCAACTAATAGAAATAAGAGTAGTCGAAAAATTGGGTACATGAAGAACCGAAGATAAAGTTAGAGAATTAAAAGCATTAATGACACCTTTACCATAAATAGGAGTGAGATTACCATCTGCAGTTCTAAGTTTATCTTTACCTGAACATGGAGCATAGGTAGGAAAATTGGTAGACAGACCAGTCATGTGATCGGAAGCCCCCGAGTCAATGATCCATGGTTGTTGAGAGGTAGCATGTAAAGTACAAGAAAAATTAGCAACATTACCTGCTTGAGCAAAAGACGTAGAAGAACTCGTGGGAGTATCCAGCTGTGCCATAATACGCCTCAATGTCTCCAGGTCAGCACTACTAATACCCCCTGTAGCAGATGAAGGGGAGGATGACTCCTCTGAATGAGGAGGGTCAGAACCAGTGGATAAGTGAGCCCTGGGCCTGCTGCCCCGACATCCACTGCTTCCTCCACCTCTCCCCTTTGTCAATGGTGGACGGCCATGGAGCTTCCAACAAATCGCACGAATATGCCCCAATCTATTTGCAATGATCACACCACTTGTCTTTAGCATCAGTACCCTCAGAAATATTATCTTTCCGTGAATTGAAAACAGGGCCCTTACCCCCTCTTTGACTAGAAGAGGCCAAAGCAGACCTATCAGTAGAAACAGAGGAAAGCATAACTGAGCGGCAACTCTCCTCATTCTGAACATATGCAAATGCTTCCCTAAGTGACGGTAAAGGTTTCATCCCAAGTTCCCGACTCCTAACTTGATCAAACTCGGAATTGAGCCCAACAAGGAATTTAAAAATTCGTTCACTCTCAATATATTCTTTAAAACTAGCAGCATCTGTGGGACAAACTGGGCGATGGTTTTTCAAGTGATCAAGACGCTTCCACATAGTGGATAAGGATGTCAAGTACTGAAGTGTGGAATGGTCACCTTGAACCTTGACCTCAATAGTCCCCTACGAAGTTCATAAATTTGAGCTATGTTACCTTTCCTAGCATATGTCCGTGCAAGAGTATCCCAAATGTCATTTGCAGTTTCCATTTCCAAGAAATATTCAGCAATACGGGCTCCATCGAATGAACGAGCCAGCTCATAACCAGATAATTATCAATCACCCGCTTAGCATAAGTGGGTTCCTTACGACTAGGTGCCTTGATTGTGCCATTAACATAACCATACTTCGCTCGACTGCGGAGCCAGAATGTGGCGGACTGAGACCACGGAAGATAATTTTCACCATTGAGTAAGGCAGTAGTGATTTTGGATCCAGGATTCTCGGTAACAAGGAAATGCTTCTCATTACCTATAGGAGAATCTTTACCACTAGGGTTTCCAATTGTAATTCCTTCCTTTGACATGTTGAAGGAAATATGCACTTACCTAAAGAGAACGATGGTCAGCAAGGCACTCCTATTACTCCCATGCACCGTTTAGGTGCAATTGTCCATTAATGGACAGGTCATGGGTCCAAAATCGGACCTAGAAAGGGAAGAAACAAAGGATTGGATCAGCCCCAATTGAATCTGTATGAACCAATGAATAGGGCTGAAAAAAGAAGAGAATAAAAGAGAAATAGGGCTGTCGGATCAGGCCAGGTGGTCTGGGAGGTTGTCGACTAGCCTAGGGCTGCCGGCATGGTGAATGGAGGCTAGGGTTGGTGTCGGCTCAAGTCAGGCTTGAGAAAAAAATAGTCTCTCGATGAACAGTAATGGTGAACAGTAGCGATGAACATTGTCGATGAATAGTGCTCAGGTCATATTTGGTGGTGGAAGGTGTATGGGTTGGGGTGGTGTGTTGGTGGCCGGAGGAAGCTAGGGTTAGGTAGAGGATGGTTGGGAAGGCTCTGATACCATGTTGACAAACATTTGGTCAAACTTAGAGAGTACAATCGTCTCTCTATCTTTTATTAATAAAGAGAAGAAGAAAAGAAAGGGAAAAATAATTATAGAGAAGTCCCTACACAAAGATAAAATAAAATAAGAGAACTAAAAGATATAGCTCTCAACAAATTTAGCCCTTGACAATGAGTATTAACTTTTTATGGAAAAATTAAAAAATGAATCACTGATAAACGCCAGCTTTCTCAGTCAGTTCACTTACCAATATACCAACTCATATGGGAAGATTATCTGAGGCAATATCATATATGATATACTCCCCCATCCCATTTTATTGGTCCTTCTTTCCTTTTTTGGCCATTCCAAAACAACTGTCCACTAAGAATATTCCATGTCAAATTTTTAGTTACTTTCTAAAAATACCCTTATTGATTTTGAAATTATCCAACAAAAAGTCAAGGGAAAGGAAAAACAAGCAAGGGTATTTTGGAACTTTTGCATTAATTACATGGCATGTGAATGGCAATCATTATGACCCCTTAAAAAGTTGAAGTCCCAAAGGTGGACTAACAAAATGAGACGGAGGGAGTATCTACTTAAAATATGACGGTCAACCTCACTCAATGTGACATTACCTAACTGGTGTATCTTGCTTGTAGGTTTTAAGTGATTGTTGGTCCACATAAGCTGATCCAAATGGGCTCTTAAGTGTCCACTTTTTTGCCCAAGTAAGAACGAAATTAGTGATAATTCCTGTAATTGCCCAATGGCATCAAAACTTGCTAAGGAAACTGCTTCTGAAGGATGGTACTGTTTTGAAAGTATGCTTGCGGTGGTGGGCAAAGTTTAGTTTTGGTTAGTGAGTTGTAGGAATCTATGCTGTCGCTTGGTGTATCTTTTGATGACGTTGAGAGCGATATTCCTACTTTGGTGGTGGATCAAATGTTGCAACTAAGGCAGTAATGATTTTCTTTAAGAGGAATGTGTTCGGCTTACATGATGTGTCTGGAAAGGGCATATAAAATAATATTGAAATTGAGAACTCCAAACCTTTGAAAAATGTGAGTCTTAAGCTATGAGGAACCTCATCGGTTTAAATTTATGCAAAATTTTTAATAGGAAAATGAAGTTGGATTCTTATTTTGGTAATGCCTTTTCAAATAGTTATGCATATATTATACAACAAGAGAAGCTCGGAATTGTGTACCATCAGGTTTCACTCTGTACTGCATCTCGTTCCTCACATTCTATGCTTTCTTCTTTGCTTGCTCTTGATGTCTCTTTTGCCGTTAGACACTTCTATTTTTGTGATGAGAATATCAGAAATATATTTCATTCCATGGCAAGTAGACATAAACATCTGAAATATAATATGTTTTGAATATAAATATACCGAAATGATACCTGGTTCTATAATTGTTTGATGTTCACTTAAATCCATCTCGCTCCATCTGTAGCACAGAAAGACGATGCTAAGCCATGACTTTTTTGATCGTGAAAGTGTCTTTATATTTATTGCAGGGAGGACTTTCATTCATTTAGCACGGGAATTGTTGCTTTCTCAGCAGCTTTGCAAGGAATCTTTACAGGACTCACTGTCTTATTATATATGGACGAGCTATTTGTTTTGGTTAAGGTGATTATGTTATTATCACTGGCAATTCTCTCATTCTCAAGGTTGTATTTGCGTAAAGAATATGACACAGGATTTTATTAAGGCAAAAAAAATAGTTCAAAAGACAAAAAAAAAAAAAAAAAAAGTTCAAAAGACTGCCTTAAAACCCCTTGTTTATGTGGAAGGAAGGGAACCTTAGAAGACTTATGAGGATTTCAAAGAGGGATTAGCCTCCAGGCTCCAACTACTCAAGTGAAATCCTAGCAGGATAGGTGCTACATCCAAATCAGTAGGAAGGAGTAGGTGATTTGTAATGAACTAATGGGCTCTCTTCTAAAAATTAAGAGCATTACTCTCTCTCTCTCTCTCTCTCTCTCATACACACACACATACGCATATATAGCAACTACCAAAGCCTGTTGATCCAGTAACATGAAGAAAGAACCCAACAGCATGCTCAAAATGCATGGGCCCAAGTTACTAGTTGCAAGGTTCGCCCACCACATTATTGTTACCCAATCGGGGTGGGATATGATATCACCTCCACTTAAATACACGACGTCAGTGTTGCATCACATTGCCCAGTAACTTCCTATAGTTGGTGAGTATCATACGGACCTCTGCTTCTGTTAGGGCCCCACTTCCCACAGGATCCACCATGTTGTTGCACCACATGGGTATTGGAAGGAGAGTACCACACCGTCGGGACCACGACTTTGATACCATTTGTAACGTTGCAAGCCTACCGGCCAGTAACCTGAATAAAGAGCCCTACAAGATGACCCAAATTTCTGCACACACTAATGTGTCACTAACCCCGAAGTTCTATAGTTCCGCTTAAGTATTTGTTCCTGTTGAGCTATAGGGGCTTTGCTCTGTTTTCTTTGGTTTGGTTTACTCTGTTTTCTGTAGTTTGGTTTAATTGATAATGAATTATGATTGCCTTGGGGTGTTTATGATCAATGTCAATCTTTTGATATGGCTGAGCAGACTTTCCTGATTGTATCTCAAATGCTTGAAATCTCTCTCTGTCTCTCCTTTGGAAAGAGATTTTCATAATGGAGAATGTACTGCAATTATAGTTTTTTTTTTCTTTCTATTTTCTAACAGAGATTTGATTTCCGAAGAGCACCAAATTGGGTTCGTACCCCATATGCACCCAGAGCACAAAACAAAAGATCAATAGTAAAATCTCCTTTTTCCCCAAAAGATTTACAAATGACTCAATATAGTTCATGACTATAGTCACTATAGAATCCAAATTATACCGCTCTTAATAGCCCATGTTTCAGAGTATGAACAGAGAATTCCCATTGAAGAATTCTCCTAGTTCTTTCGTGCCAACTGCACCACGTCAGGCAAGGGGGTCCACATCCCTTGTATCTTTCAGCTGCTGCATCTGACAGTTACCTCTCCACCCCTGAACGTATCTACCCAGTTCCTACCATTGTCCACACAAGTCAAGAATGAAATAAGATAATATCAAAACTCGTCACCATGGGGGAGTTGGAGTTAATTTCTTTTACATAGATGTCTTGTTTATACTTCTCTCATAGTACAGCGGTTACCATGTGATTCTAGTTACCATGTGAGTTGGGTGTATCCTTCATACGTTAATATTTTGTTTGATGTTTCTCCCTGGTGTTTAAAAGGATTACTGTCTACCGGTTAACCCACTAAGCAATTAAGAACTTTTTAGTTACTTCTATTAGTGTATTTATGTAAGGTTGCTACTTATATATATCCTGTTTGTTAGTATCTTTAATTGGGAGGTTACCAAGGGATTTCCTTGTTTTGGTATATAAACTTTTGATTGACATAAAGGCCTGCTGTAGGTCATTCCTTGACAAGGTAAACCTTCCCTTAATTGATGTCGATCTCATTATGATATAGAGTTAGATCCATGGGTTCGAATTTGAATCCGCCGTAAAAGAGTAGATGATACTAAGATCAAACTATACTATATATAAATTTGATCTGACGATATCCTAGTCCAATAATTTTTTCCAGTACTATGTATTTTATATGTTCTATGAGAATCTTTTACCAATAATATATTTTATCTTTCTTTTTCTGGAATAATTTATTAGTGTAAAAGATAGAATCTTGGTTTATTCCTTTATTCATGCCTTACATGAGTGGAAACTTTTCTTTGTGGCAGGTAGGTCTTGGTTTATTTTCTGCAGCGTCACATGCTCTTTCTAGTGATTTATTTGGTGGTGCAAATTTGCAAGACTTTACACAGGAAGCAACGGTCTGTGCAGAAAGTGGAAGTGAGGGAACATTGGTTATGAGTGCAAAAGAGACATCCGTAGTGAGCACTCTGTTTGTTGGTAATGGCATCTTTAAGCTCAAATCAGTAGATATGGTGCTTCATAACTCCAGGAAAAAATGTATAAATAGCACGAAGTTAGCCATGCACAGTGTTCCTGAGCGTGGAATTTGGACGTCCGTTGAGAACATATACCTAGAGTTCTCTTACCAGGAAAGCATGATTGAAGTTTCTTCTGATATCACTGGAATTCGGTCTGCTATTCTAAGAGATTTGAGTGAGATTGGGACAATCTTTGATCAATCTGAACTCAGGAATCTGCTGTTGCAATCTCAGAATTGCTTACATGAAGTATCTATTTCTCTTTGCACATTTTCTTTGAGGATGTGTTCCCCTCAGAATGTGATGGAACCTCCCTCAAGTCAGTGGTTACTGATAAAAATTTTGGTCAGTGAGATATATATAGCAAGGTGCTTGGTAAAGAATATATTGGTAAAAGAACAAAATTCGAATAAACTTGAGTTCTCCCTTGCTGTTGGAAGAGAATTCCGGACAATCACTTGTCAAATCCAGGTCCTTATTTTGTAAATTAGGTAGATTTTTTGACAGTACGCTTGTTGCAGTTTATTCTTGCTATGCAATCAACTTTTAAACTTCACTTCATTTAGCTATGTTACATGGACTTGAGTACGTGTACCGGGTGCAGGTAAGTGTCTTAGTGTCGGACTCTCCGTATCCATGAATCTACGGACGTGGCAGTAAATCTGTATTTTTCTTATATTTCTTAGAGAAAGTAGTGTATTTATGTGATAACATTTTAATTGAACATTTCGACAATTTTGAAAGTGTAGATTTAGATTAGGGCAAGCTTAGGAGACAAATGATGTCTCCTGTATTTTATTATATGAAGAGAAGGAAATAGAATTACAATAGTACCCATATGTCTAATACATGATAGTAAAGAGAATAAAGTAAAAATGAAAATAATAAAACAAGTAAACTAACACTCCCCCTCAAGCTGGTACAAAAATATCTCATTCCCAGCTTACTAAGAGCAAAATGAAACGGTCTACTCCCAACTTTGTAAGAATATCTGCAAGTTGATCCCCGGTATTCACAAATGGAGTACAGATCACACCACTATTGATATTCTCCTTGATGAAGTGTCTGTCAATCTTCACGTGTTTAGTCCGATCATGTTGCACTGGATTGTGAGCAATGTGATTGCAAACTTGTTGTCACAATACAATCTCATAGAGTCACTAAGATCAAGACCTAAGAGTCTTTTAACAACAACTTAATCCATAGAAGTTCGCATACACCTTCAGCCATGGCTCTGAACTTAGCCTCTGCACTAGACCTAGCCACCACGTTCTACTTCTTACTCCGCCATGTAACAAAATTACCTTGCACAATGGTACAATAGCCTGAAGTGGACCTCTTGTCTGCCATAGATCTAGCCCAATCAGCATCTGTGTATGCTTTTCCAGGAGCTGGTTTCAATTACCTCAAAATCCAGAAGACAGCCTCCATATGAGATTTACGGGGAGTGTGCATGAACTGACTTACAACACTCATAACAAAGGCAATATCAGGTCGAGTATGAGAAAGATAAATGAGTCTTCCCACTAACGGATATTTATATACCTTTATCTACCTCTACTTTACCTGAATCATCACCAAGTTTTTGATCTGATTCAATCTGAGTGTCACACGCTCGACTTCAGAGCATTCCAATCTCCTCCAATAAGTCAAGTACATATTTCCTTTGTGAAAAGAAGATTCTATGCTTAGATCTAGCAAAACCTCAATCCTCAAAAAAATATTTAAGAACCCCCAAGTCTTTTATTTCAAACTCCTTGGACAAGTACTTTTTCAGCCTTTGCATTTCATTCAGATCATCCCCAGTCAAGACAGTGTCATCCACGTATACGATCAATGCAGTAGTCTTACCCTGTGATGAATGTTTAATGGACAAAGTGTGATCATCTTGATTCTGTCTAAAACCATACCTGAGCATAGCTTGTGTGAACCTCTCGAACCATGCCCTAAGAAACTGTTTCAAGCTATACAATGAATTTCTGAGTCTACACACCTTGTCGTCTGTCTTAGAATCCTCGAAGCCAGGAGGAACATCCATATACACCGCCTCGTCTAGATCACCGTGAAGAAGTGCATTCTTCACAACAAACTGGTATAGGGGCGACCCAAATTTGGCAGCTAGTGACAGAAGGACCCTAACTGAGTTCAGCTTTGCAACAGGGGCAAATGTCTCCTGATAGTCAATTCCATAGGTTTGTGTGAAGCCCTTAGCAACTAGCTGAGCTTTGTACCTTTCAATGGAGCCATGAGCCCTATGCTTCACAGTGTACACCCACTTGCACCCCACAGTTTTTTTCCCCTCAGGTAACCTCGTCAGTTCTCAAGTGCCATTCTTACGATGAGCTTTCGTCTCTTCGATCATAGCGTGCTTCCACTTGGGATCTGCAAGAGCATCCTGGACATTATTAGGAACAAACACAGAACCAATTTTCGAAAGAAAAGCTTTATAGGAGGGAGACAAGTGAGAATATGACACAAAATTCGAGATAGGATGTTGGGTACAAGCCCTAACACCCTTACGTACAACAATAGGGATAGCAAGAGCAGAGTCAGACTCCATAGGAACAGGTATATAAGACTTACTAGAAATATCAGTATCAGAATCAGAGTTACCTTGGTCCTCAACACTTGAAGGAGATCATCGCGACCCTCGCACAGCTCTTAGAGGGCCAGCGCCAAACCCAGCAACAGATCGAAGCCCTGCTGGCCCAACGGAGCAATCCACCACCGGCCGGGTCACAGCCCGGGAGCGCAGCGCGTGGTCGGGAGTCCATCTGGACCCGACAGCGTGCCCGGAAGAACTCGAACCATGTTGGAGATGCAAGGGAAGTCATAAAGGCGTGCTGCCCGAGAAAAGAGGCAAGAGCATATAGCCCGGAAATCGGTCCAGGATCACTCGATCAAGAGTCGAAGTGATCTTAGGCACACGATCAACCGGAGTCATAGCCGAGCCTGATCCCAAGAGATAGCACACCGCGAGGAGGAATCCTCTTCCGCCGACTCGACCTACCATGCCGATACAGGTCGGGAGGACGTGGAAGACCGCATCGAAGACTTTGGAAAGACAGATCAACGGAATGTCCAAGAGGTTGGGCCAGAATGCTACTCATGATCGTGTCACTACCGAGACAGAGTCACCGTTCTCTAGCGAGATCATGAGGTTTGCCGTCCTGCGCAAATTTAAACAACCTCGTCTAGATTCTTATAACGGCTCTTTAAGCCCCTTCGACCACGTCCGAACCTATAAGGGTCAGATGGCCTTGGCACCAACGTAGACGAACTGTTTTGCCTGGCCTTTCCCGGCACTTTGAAAGGCCTGGCAGCACAATGGTTCCACTCCCTGAAACCCCGATCGGTCAAAGATTTGAAGGAAGGAAAAGTCGTTGAAGGATTATGTCGATCGATTCAACCAACAGAAGCTTCAAGTCTGCGACCTGAATAAGACAGGCGCCGTTACAGCCTTTTGCTCGGGAGTTCAACACACCAAGTGCGCCACGTTGTTTCACAGGAACCACCCGGCAACCTGGCGGAACTCGTAGAGAGGGTTGGAAAATATGTTTGACACTGAAGAATTTCTAAAAACCAAAGACCCCGGGCACGTAAATGACGAGCCTCCAAGAAGTAAGCGGAAGCGAGATCAGCCCGAGAAGAACAATATAAAGAAGCCTAATAGTTCTGGCAGTTCCTTCAGTGTCCAACAGTCAGGGTCTAGCAGCCCCAACCCGACTTCCAGTTCATAGCGGTCTGAGTCCAGCAGCCCTGACCCGACCTCCAGCTCGTAGCAGTTAGGGTCCAGTAATCCTGACCTTGCCTCCAACTCATAGTGCCCAGGAGCCTGGTGATCCCGACCCGACTTCCTGTCTCCAACAGTCTAGGCGAGTCCAACTATAGTGGTACTTTTGCCCGATCATAGTACGAGGCTCCACAGACTGTCAAAGAGCTCCTAAAAGACCTCGGGATTACACCCGACGCATCAAAAGACCTCGGGATCACACCCGAGGTATCAAAAGACCCTGGAACTACCAACGTTCTAGGTCGGCTGCCTACAGTAATTGTTCCCGCAGCCCTTGCCTCAACAAAAGCTTGGGGGGCAAGAGGGAATAAGGACTACAAGAAGTCACACCAAGTAATAGGCCTTGAGGTTAACTAAGTAAAACCCTTAGACAACCCGAGTGCCTACAATATTCAAAGGCATTAACTCCACTTAGGCTCAAATCGACGATTGCGGTGATTAAAGCCTCTTAGGGTGGCCCGCGATAGAAGAGTAAAAAAGACCCTAAAGCGACACGCTTTAGGTCGGCTTTTCCAACATGGTCAAGCTCTTCTCCCAACAGTCTTGACGAAGGCTTGCTGGGCAGAAGATAACCATCCTGGGGAGCTAACATAAAAAAGATCCTAAAGCAACACACTTCAGGTCGGTTTTTCCAACATGGTCAAGTTCTTCTACCAACAACCTTGATGAAGGTTTACTCGGCAGAGGACAACCATCCTGGGAGCTAACTTAAACAAAAGACTTCAAATTAGGCCAAGTCTCAACTCTTAGCCAATTCCCGAGCACTCAGACAATGGCAAGCGACATCAAACAGATTTCCAAACTTGCCCCGATATGGCATCAAACCAACCTTGGAAATGGGTGGCAATTGATACGCGCGAAATTGGCTCTACTCTATTACCGAGCGGTTCTACACAGTGACCGGCCCTTATCCCGACCAGGTCATAAACAGCTGCTTGGATGAGTACTATCCCGACCGGTCCCGACTATCGGAGACTTCCTGAGCGGTATATGCACGAGGCCCGACCAACAGGTCGGGAAGATCGCGCAGGCACGACTCGTCACAGGGATAGCTCACCTAGGCCCCATGGCATGATCCAGAATGTTCCAGCCAGATTCCTACTCAAAGTTAGAAGACTAATGGAATGTGTAGAGAGTTTCCTAATACAATTAGGAAACTCACTTGATTTGTGTCAATCACTTCCTAATTGGATTGTATTACCTAATCTGAGTAGTTTTCTTGTACGAGTAGGTCTCTTGCATCTATAAAAGAGACCACTCATCTCCTTTATGGGGATCGACTTTTCAGTCTAGATAGCACCTCTATAGCAATCATAATCGTGCCCGGCCGACCTCTGGTAGCTCCAAACTATTGTTGATTCACCAAAGGTCCCCGGCTTTTTAACAGTATAGTGAACGTGCTCAGACACACACGTGGACGTAGGTTCCTTCATTAACAGGGCCGAATCACATATAAACCCGATCTCTCATTATCTCTCTCATTGTTTTAGTGAAAAAAGATGAAGGAGAATTTTATGATATTCTTTATTCATTCTATGCAGTCCATTATATACACATCCAAGATAACAATTAAAGGAAAGAAAGTAGAAGAAAGGAAATAAGAAAGAAAGGAAATAAAATCAATCTAATCCTAGAATCCTGGGATAGAATTTTGACTGAAATTCTATCCACGAAATCTTATCTACAACAGTGTCTTTCTCCTTGATCCTCTCTAACCCAAATTTAGGCATCATCACCATCTATGACCTTTCAAAAAATTAAAACGAGAAGGACTCCAAATATCAGAATGAACTAAAGTAAACGAAACTAAACTTTTATTACAACTAGGAGCCAAAGAAGCTCTATGATGTTTACCCAGTTCACAAGTTTCACAAAGGAAATCAGAAACATTTTTATTCAAGACTAAAGAAGGAAACAAATGCTTTAGTAAATAAAAAGAGGGATGTCCTAAACGTAGATGCCAAAGATGTATGTCTTCAGTTTTATTCTTAGAAACCACTATGTGATGTGCTAACGGTCCTCCAACATCCAAGATATAAAGTCCACTCTCCTTTCTACCATTGCCAATCATCCTCCTCGTGGTAAGGTCCTGAAAGACACAACGAGAAGGGAAAAAAGTTACACTGCAGTGTAAGTCTTGAGTGATACGACTAATGGATAACAAATTATGGGAGAAATTGGGAATATGTGTACAGATGACAAAGACAGGATGGAGTGGCATGAGTAGTACCCTTCCCGGAAATAGAGGAAAAAGTATCCTCAGCAACATGAACCTTGTCTTTACCTGAACAAGGCTTGTACACAGAAAATATTAGAACATCTAGACATGTGTTCAGAAGCACCAGAATCAATAATCCAGGGAGAAGAAGAATAAGACAAGTGTGCCCTTGCGGATGTGACTAAGTTACCTGAATGAGCAAGAGGCATCTGTAGATGCAGTAGAAGCATACGTATGGCAAGATTAAGGAATGAAGAGCCTCCTCTACCTCTGAGACAGTAAATTGTGCTGGATCGGAAGTGGATGGGGCCTACTCAACAGGAGTCGGTGTCGTAGGATCTAATGCTGTAGTATGATGAGCACGATAATTACCTCCCTGCGAATGTCCCCCACAACCCCCAGGCTGTCCAGGTGGGCGGCCTTACAATCTCTAGGATGTCTCCCTGGTATGATAGGGCTGATTCCAATAATCACAGAACTGCTTGGCTTTCTCAGATGACCCAGACTCATTAGAAGAAGTACGCCCTCGGGACTGTTGGTTCCCATCTCTCTGGGGAACCGAGACGAGAGCAGATCTCTCGGTAGAAATGGGTGGAAGCATAGCAGAACGTCGACTCTCCTCGTTCTCTATATATGCAAAGGCCTCCTGGAGAGAAGGCAAAGGATCCATCCCAAGAACACGGTTGTGAACAGGATCATACTCAGTATTAAGTCCCTCTATAAACTTAAAGATCCTCTCTTCAGCAACCAGTTTATTATAGGCAACGGAATCAGTTTGACAAACAGGCTTATAGTCCAAGAGGTGATCAAGTTGTTTCCAACTAGTGGTCAGAGATGTGAAATACTGAAGAACACTCATCTCTCTCTGTTCTGAGCGACCAATCGTCCGCCTCAACTCAAACATCTATGCAGAATTGCCCTTTCGGGAGTAGGTGTTGGCCATGGTCTCCCAAATGTCTTGCGTAGTCGCCATGTCCAAAAAACCTTTAGCAATCTCAGGAATCATCGAATGGCAAAGCCATGTCATGACAGTGGAGTTCTCCATCTACCACTTGTCATATGCGCATCCTCGGTGCTAGGTGCCTTGATTTGTCCGTTGATATACTCCATCTTCCCTCTGCCCTCAAGAGACATTGTTATAGACCGAGACCAAACCAAGTAGTTCTGACAATTGAAAAGGGAAGTAGTAAGCTTAACATTCGGGCTCTTAGAAGGAGCAACAATATTTTCACTCCTTGGCTGCTGTGTATTCAAAGTGGATTTTTTTGAATCTGACATCTTGAATTGACATGCAACAAATACCCGCAACAATTGAAAAACAAAGAAGAACAACTTGTATCAACGGAGACGCAGCACACGATCGTAACTTAAAGCACTATACAGGATTCCAGAAATCAATCATCACTGATATTCCATAAAAGGACTAAAAAATTGAAGAAAAAATTAAATCCCAATCAACAGTGGCTGTCAGAAATAATGGTTATGAAGGATGAAGACTGAAACAAGGTGGGTGTTGGAATGTCCCACATCGCCCATTTATGGCCCCTCTGTGCGGTTTATGAGGCTTTACTTCCCCTCACCTTAACACCTGGGTTTTAACAAATTGAATTGGTTGGGCCTTACAAGTGGTATCAGAGCCTTGTTTGTCCCCTATCTCCGTAATCCGCGTGTGTGCCTTTGCCACACGTGTGGGGGCATGTTGTCGTCCCACATCGCTTAGATGTGTTGTTGCTTGTGTGGTTTATAAGGCCTTAGTTGCCCTCTCCTTAACACCTGAGTTTTAAGGAGTTGAATGGGTTGGGTCTTACAAGTGGTATCAGAGCTTGGTTGGGCTTGTCTTCCGGCGTGTTGAGTGTCCGGCTACTGTCATCCAGGGTATGCCGAGTGTTCGGCTCCTGTGCTTAAGGGGGTGTGTTGGAATGTCCCACATCGCCCATTTTTGGCCACTCTATGCGGTTTATAAGGCTTTACTTCCCCTCTCCTTAACACCTGGGTTTTAAGGAGTTGAATGGGCTGGGCTTTACAAGTGGTATCAGAGCCTTGTTTGTCCCCTATCTCCGTAATCCACGTGTGAGCCTTAGCCACACGTGCGGGGGCATGTTGTCGTCCCACATCGCTTAGATATGTTGTTGCCTGTGCGATTTATATGGCCTTAGTTCCCCTCTCCTTAACACCTGGGTTTTAAGGAGTTGAATGGGCTGGGTCTTACAAGTGGTATCAGAGCCTTGTTTGTCTCTTATCTCAATAATCCACGTGTTTGGCTCTCAGTCATGCCACACGTGCGGGGGACGTGTTGAGATTGTCTGTCCCACATCGGGGACTTATAACCTAGCTACTCAATATATAAGTTCAAGGGGCTACTCCACCCATTGCCAATTGGTTTTGGGTTGGATGCTCCAATTCAATAGTGGGAATTTGGATTAGGTGGATCAGCGAGGGCTAGTGAGGCATGGAGGGGGTACGGCTTGGTGTGGTCGCTGTTGACCGAAGCCCTAAAGGGCTGCGCTTAGGAGCTGCAAAGCCCTAGGGCTGCGACTTGGGCTGTGAAGCCCTGGGGTGCGGCTTGGGAAAAGATGCCCTAGAGTGCTGCGGCTTGGACTGGGATGCTTTGGGAGGCAGCGGCTGGCTTGCTGGTGGGATGCGGCTAGTTGTTAGGTGGTGGTTTGTGGTGGTGGTGTATAGTGATCTCTCTTAGGGAGACTCTGATACCATGTAGATTTAGATTAGGGCAAGCTTAGGAGACAAATGATGTCTCTTGTATTTTATTATATGAAGAGAAGGAAATAGAATTACAATAGTACCCCTATGTCTAAAACATAAGAGTAAGGATGATAAAGTAAAAATAAAAAAAATAAAACAAGTAAACTAACTGGAAGAACTTTGTATTGAAAGCAATATAATTACTGACTTTAAGATAGTATTGTACAAGTAGCTATTATGCTTCTTGGTGTGTATAACTATCCCATACCCATGTCCGAGTGTCGAGTGTCGGATACAGATACTTCAACCTATTAAGAAAAATCTATGTGACATAGCATTTTAGTTATGGCACTCACATGTGACTATATTCTTGGGATTGTGTGTACATGATTATTGATTGCTCCGAATTCCACTTATTTAATGGGGAGTGACATATGATGTTATTCGACAGGGTGGTGCTATTTTCCTGGAGATAGAAGTGCTGCCAATACTTCTTGATTGTGTTGCTTCATATCTTCATTTTGTCAGACATCTTTTGCACATGTCATCATCAATGGAATGCATAACATCTGAAACTGGTGAGGCTGGTAGGCACAGTAAGTTTCATCCAGTGGATTGGGAGCAGGTGGAAGCATTCACTGGAAATTTTTCTCAGTTTTCTCTCATACTAGTGGCCACAGATGAATCTGGTATAATCATCTATCTTCTTGTTGTCATGGTATTTAGAATCGGTTAGCTCATTAGTCAATTTAGACGAGTCGAGTTTCATACAACCCAATACGATCCACGATTCAATAGGAGTTATGATTTATAATTTGAGCTTTGAAATTTTAAGTTTTAAAATGGAAAACTTTCAACATTTTGTGTCTTGATATTGTATGAAGCTTGTGTTAAATAGTCATTTTGACCATTTTAAGCACTTTGTATGTGTTTTTATATCTATATTATATGTCACTATATGTTCTTATTTATTTTCTTGAAAACTGAATCTTATGATTCATGATTCGATACAAATCATACAATTCACAATTCGTAGTTTTGGCAAACCTATTCATAATTCGATTCATGATTTGGCATCCATGCTTGTTTTACGTTACAAGGCTATGCCCAACGTGCTTGAATGTGAGAACTACTCTTTGAGGCCGATTTTTTTGCAGGCACACTTCAAGAACTACTCTTTGAGGCCGATTTTCATTTGAACGTTGAATTGGGCGATAGGAACAAACAATTGTCCTTTCAACTTACCCGCTTTTCTGTTGTTTCTCAAATTCTTCACAAAACCGTGGGACAAGGAACCAGTGAAATTCAAATTCCTCATTTTGATGGGGTTCAAGAGGAATCTTCTATTGAGGGTGCTCAAGTCTTGCATTCAAGTCATCAAAACTATATTTTGAAACAGTTAGGTGCTTCCATTTCAGTTGAGAAGCTTGTTCCAGGGAATGGAATTGGCACTCTGCACTTAAATCAGGCCTGGGTTGGCAGGGGTTCTGTTTCGGGTTTTGATATGAGAATCTCTCTGAGAGAAATACAGGTGCCCATTGCTTTGTCATGTTTTCTGCAGTTTCTTATGAGTCCTCGGTATATAGAATGACACTTATGCCACTGCTGATGCCTTTTTTCCTTGTTTTGTTTTCTTCTGCTCCTTATGAAGTGATTAAAGAGTAATGCTCCGTTTGGTATGGAATTGACTTGTTTCGTAGTGGGTATATCATAGTGATGTACTTTAGATATATTAGAGAGAAAAATCACAAAAGAGGGATATAGATGGAGATACATACACAATAGACTGGGAGTTATTTGGTATATGAGTCGAGGAGCATGGGGTTTCATCAACCCCCAACTCATCTACTAATATGCAAAACACCACCTCCAACTCATCCAACTCAAAACCAAAAGCAAGGATGACTGGATGATGTGAAAAAGTAAAAATTGTATTAGAATGCATCTTTACAATGAGCTGAAAATGAAGAGGATAGTATAATTGGAATGGGTGAGAAATTAGAATGCATTCCAAACATACCCTAAAACTATACAAGTTTTCTGATATGATTGATAATTTAATGATGTTGTCACATAAGCATGCTTAACTTGTTTGAGCTTTCGAATGTTACTTTGGCGTAAGTCACTCTCACTTGATTCTGTTGCATCAGATGATTTTGTCAACTGTTGAATCCTTATCTGGAGTTTTTAGCGAAGGGTCATCCAGTTATGCAGAAGCAGCAGAACAAACACAGTTGTTTACTAACCAAGAATCCTATAGCAATTTGGAAGAAACAGTTCCTGATGGTACTTTTCAGCCTGTTTGGGTTAGCCTTTAGAATAATCACTTTTTGAAATAGGAGATTTTTAAAAGGGGCTTGCTATCCTACTAAATGAAGGTAGTTGGATAGTAATGTGTTCAACTTTAAATGGACAAGAAAAGCCCATGCCACCTAATTAAATGGGCGCACTAGAATAAATTTGCAATGAGTTCACTAAAGTAATTTCTGTTAGCTGCTTTGCAAAACTACCTTAGCTTTCTCACTTTAATAGGGCTTTTTGGCTCAGGCAATGGGCATACGTTTTGATATGCAGTATGTTAGCATTCCCTTTTTAAAAAGCTAAAAATTGGAAACCGGCTCTTATTTGCTGAAAGTTTTTTTTCGTCATATCATAGATCTCTTTCTCCCTAGTTCAGGGAAAGCGTAACCCAATAAAAATTTGTGACTTGTTTAGGAGCTATTGTCGCCATCCAAGATGTTCATCAACACATGTATATGACAGTTGAAGGTGTAGAAAGCAAGTATAATTTGGTTGGGGCAATTCATTATTCGCTTGTAGGAGAAAGGGCTCTTTTCAGGGTATGAACTACTATACCTTTACTTTACATTCAAATAAAACTCCTGCTTTATGTAAAAATTCCTCTTCAACTATGTTTGATGATGCTTGCTGGTTCTTTTTTCAGATATACAGAGACTCTAATCTTGTTGATATGCTTTACATTATGGGTATATAACGGATTATAGACTACTCTTTTTACGAAGAGCTTTTCAGTTTGTTTACAGTTAGTTCATTGTGAAGACTATAGAAGTCTTTTTGCCCCCTCTCATAAGCAATGTGATTGACTTAGAAGTCTTTTTGCACCTAATTCCTGAGTTCCTTAGGGTTTGCGAATAGTATTGGAGTACGCCTCCAGATTTTTTTATTATGCTGGTTTGATCTTGGTTGCAGCATTTATTTTACTTTTTGTGGTGAACGTAAGATTCTTAAAATATGCTGTTTTCTAATCATCACAAAATCCAGCCACTCGCATATTGTCTCTCTTCTAAATTTTCACCATACAAATCTTTGGTAATGTTTGACCAAGTTACTAGTAATATATCGGGATCTTTCCAGCTTATTGCTACTCCTCTGCCTCTCGCCTCAACATCTTGCTGAAGTGAATGGATCACTTTTTCAAGCACCAAGCTCTGCAAGGGCTAGCTTTTATTTTTCGAGAAAAACAATGAATGAAGTAACCGATAAAATTTGATCCATGTCATGCCAACTCACTTTAGCCATTTTGACCTTTGTCGAGAGTACTTAAAGTTTACCAAACATGATAATGTATGCGTTTTTGTATCCCAGAAGCACGGTTGGGCCCAAACATACATGTGAGAAGTGATTCCGAACAGGGCCATCGAAAGCAATAGGAAATGAAGGGGGGTCAAGGGCGTCATGCCTCTCAAATCTTCATAGAGGAGGCTAAGCTGGCTTCAGGTGGAGCTTGAAGGATGGTGACCCATGCGGAGAAGTCTTGCCTAAATTTTCTGTGCTGTCTGCACAAAATTCCTTCTTTAATAGTGTGTATAAGTCTGCATTGTTCATTTGAACTGGGCAGCTCCTGACAGTATCTGACTGTACTCCATTACTGTTCTTTTCCACCTCATAATTCACAATGGATCTTATTGCAGTATCTGCATTTGAAATAGATCTTCCTGAACGCCCCTCTTCCCGAGCAAGGAGGAGGTTTGTGTGAAAGGTTCTTTCCTTCTGCTTTGGAGGGACGTTCTCATATTCCCCTCCTGGTTGTCGAACTGTGAATCATAAGATCCATTTTTTGTTTTGTACAAAGTGTACAGTAATGCATATGAATACGATTTACACATATAAAAACATATGTCTAGTGCTTAAATTAGCCAAAATAATAATTTAACGCAAGTTTCTTGCAACATCAAGTCTCTAAATGTTGAAAGTTTTCCACTTGAAACCTAAAATTTCAAAGTTCAAAACTATAGATTATGAATCGTATTGAATCTTGAATCATATCTGGCTATGAAACTCTATCGTCAATTCTAACAACCATGCTTATGCTTAGGTGAAATATCAAAATCAAAGGAGATGGATGTCATCCGTAATGTGGTTCTCGTTGATTTCATTGCATGCCAAGAGTGATTCCGGGGAACCATTACGACTAAATTATCACCCAGGTTCAGGTTTTGTTGACATTTCGAGCACTTACGATAGCGGGTGGGCACTTTGGAGGATGCTCTCTTGTAAGCCTGGAACTTACGAGGGTGATATCGAGCTGGAGTCTTACAATCATGTGGCTAAAAATACATTTTACCTTGTGAATAAGAAAAATGACCGTGCTGTTGCTTTTGTCGATGGGGTTCCAGAGTTTGTCCAAAAGCCCGGAAATCCATTTAAGTGGAAAGTGTTCAATGACGTTTCTATAATTCGTGATGTTACGTTGCTGGGTAGCTCGCGAGATAATTCACATGTGGAAGAAGAGAGAACTTTTGCACAAACTCAAAATCTTCCCCATATTGTTATTACGGTTGACAAGGTTGCAATGACCATTGTTGATGAACTTTTAGATACAAAGGAGAAGTTCCCACTCCTCCAGGTAGCTATCAGCAGCATCGACTTGATCTTACAAATTCTACCTGCTAAAGCCAGGGTTTTGAGCTCATTAAGTGTTGTGGTTTATTACTTTGATGCCCAAAGAAACTTATGGTGAGTGCTCGTGCATTATAAAACCATGACTCCTCCTCCTGATGTTCCCTTGAATTCTCTGTGAAATTTTTGCTGCAAGAGATATTCTTTTCCCTTGTAAGACATGTTTTCATTCCTTGTGTTTATGAATTTGCAGGGAAGAATTTGTTCACCCAGTTGAAGTATGTGTTTTTTATCGCTCTCGGTTTCAAATTCAGGGTTCAGAAACTCTTTTGCATGGAGTGCCTGTGCTTTTTTATGCTAGAATTAAAGAGGTTTGGATCAAGTTAAACGAATTGATTGTCGTTTACTGATTCTCTTGTTAGCTGATTTTCATTAATTGCTGTCATTGCTTACGTTTTTTTTTTGTTGGTGCGATTTTCTATGATGAAATGGCAGTTAGGGATATCGATAACCGAGCTTTCTTTGGATATATTTCTCTTTGTGATTGGAAAATTGAATTTGGCTGGTCCCTATGCTATAAGAAGCGCGAAGATTTTTGCAAACTGTTGCAAGGTTCTGAACTTCTGTACTTGATTCACATGAATTTGTCTTTGTGCATCTCATCAGTATGAGGGCTTGTGTTTACATCCTTGTGTCATGTGTAGGCTTAGTTGAGTTGAGTGGTATACTTTTCCAGTTTTCCGAGAGTGAGAATTTTATTGTGCGAATTTTCAGTTCATAACATTGATCTCTCTCTCTCTCTCTCTCTCTCTCTGCATCTCTCTCTCTCTCTATCTCTCTCTCTCTCTCTCTCTCTCTTAGTTGCTCATATCCTTCCTATTCAGTATGATCTTGGCATCAACAAGATTTATTTGTCAATGGTTTCTACGTGGCAGGTGGATAACCAGTCAAGCTTGGATTTGCTTTGTCAATTTTATGATAACCAAAATGCGTTAATAGCCAGAAAACAGTCAAGCATCATTGTCTTAAGGTATTGCTCTCCTCAAAAGTATTTTAGAGTGCTTCTTATCTACCAACTTTAGGGCTTTTGTTTCTCTGGGATATATATATATATATATATATAAGTATTTGGCATGTTCCTTGCTGACAAAAATTTATCCTTTATACATATACTAGTGGTGGACCACGTGCGTGGCACGCAGCAATGCCCGTGTCCATTTTTTTTTCCTCGCAAGTGAGTTTTTCTATTTCTGGTATAAATTCGTGTCATTTGTTCAAAGAAGAGCAATGGCATATATAAAATCGTCAAAGATACGAAAAATCATGTAATGTGTTCAAAGAAAGCAAATTGAATGTTAGAAATGGTGAAATATACAAAGACACTAATCTTTCTACGTTCTGAAGGGACCATAGAGGTTATTTAACCATCCATCCCAGTATAGTATATGCATGTTCCCTTCGCTGCCAGCTAAAAGCCTTTAAGCCAACTCAATAAGAAGAGATCAAAATTTGAGTGAGCATGGAAAGAATGATTCTTACATGCCTCTGATCTAATATGTAGGTACACAGAAGCAAACTAAAAGAATTGGGAGAAGAGGGAAAATGTTAAATCGAAACCCAAACATAAATTTCAAAGAAGCTAACACAGGCTAACATCTAGCATATTAATCCAACAATTAGAAGGTTCATGAGGAGATAGCATACCCCAGGCTCAACTTCATCCCTTGAATCAATTGGCACAAGTAGGACCTGCGCTGCAAACAAGAAGAAAACGGCGACTTCAATTTCAGTTTTCCCATTTCACTCATCCATTATTCCAGATTCCAAAACATTTATAAAAGTGTCATAGGTTCAAATTACACAGATGTCCCAAGAGTATACATTAAAGTTGAAACATTAGTTTACATAACATACTTTAAGAATAATACGTTCATAAAAAAATTCCTAAATAAAAGGATTGGTACTATAGTAGAAGATGAAGTAAAAGTTTGGAATTTTGTGAATCACTTTCCTCCCATATTTTTTAAGTTACAACATAATTTCAGAAGAATTAACTTTTTAATGCTATTTAAGCATGGAGAAAAACATACAAAAAATGGTTTACCTTCTTGTATTCCATTCCCTTTTCTTTTCCTTCCATGAATCCGCAGTCGTGAATGTGGTTTTCATATATAAACGGCCCATCCGATTTTAAGTTTACTTCAATGTGCAATTGCTCAACTACTAAATTAACATTTTAAGGGGATATAAATTTTCTGGTTTCAATATTAAATTATGTTAATGTTTTTTTTGTTTTCCTTTGTAAATCATATGAGATGTCACAGTTTTTTGTAGTATGTCAGCAGTGCAGTTGGCTATTCTTGGCAGTTCTTCAACATATTGGCGTTGCGTGAAGCCATTTTTTTTTTTGGGTTCAATGTCATCGCTTTTTTAAACTTTCAGTTTCCTAGGCCTTTATTTAATTAGGCCTTTATCTAGTTCTAAGCATTATTTCTGAAATGAGCAATTTTTACTTACTGAAACCATTCACGATAATCTTCCATGTTGCTTTAAATTTGAAATAAAATTTTTAACACACCTATTGCATTGAAGGACGTCCCAAGAGGCCCTAAGGAGTTCCCTAATTATCAAATTCCAAATACATAAATTTGTACAGCCCTATAGTTTTTCTTCTTTCTTTTTCTGCAGAAATTCATCATACATAGGCGCCTCTCTCGGCGGGGCCCAGAGGGGGTCAAAACTTCCAATTGCGGAAGACACAGAATCGAGTTGGATTGAGAGAGAAAAGGGGGAAAGAAAAAAAAAAAACAAGCGACTCCTCTAAATTGTTGAATTGGGTTTCAAAAGTAATATGGGTTCGTCCCCAAATTGAAACTGAAACCACAAAGCAAAACACAATATGATCAAAAGAGGAGAAAAATGGCCACAACCCACGAATATAGTATTGAGATTGAAATTCAGAAATTCCATCATTCATCAATAAATGAACCTCACAATTCAGAATTTCTCAAGGGTAACTATGTCAGCAAGTGTAAGTAAAAAACTTTACCTTACAACCGTAGAGTTGAAAACAATCACAAGCGACCACTCCAGTTCTTAGAAGGGCTACTTAAGAACAACCCAATAAATCCCAAGTTAACCCTCCTCAACCTCAAACTCACTCTCTGGTTGAAGCACAAATTAAATTAGAGTTTTTCTTGTAAGATAATACAAAATTAGAGAGAAAACGAATACCTATAGGTAAGAAAACGAATTTACAGACAATATGTATATACATATACATATATCTAGAGAGAGAGAAATTGAATGTATACCCTCTTTTTTTTTTTTTCCACCAAATCCTTGGCATTTGAGGCGGCCATGGGAATTATAGCGTTGGTAATCAGATTGAAAGAGAGAAGAACGCAGAGAGAGAGAGAGAGGGGAAAAAATCGGTGCAGAGAGGAGAGAGAGGGGCGCAGCGACAGAGAGAGAGAGCTGGGTAGATGCGTGGAAGGTTATAAGAACCACAGAATAGCAAGAGGGGTAATCTAGTTAATTTGCCAAGCAGGGGTAGAAGAGGCAATCCATATAATTCGACACTTCGGAGGCGATATTCTCTTATAGTATAGTAGATCTATATGTATATGTTTTTTCCCCCCCCACTTTTTGTGGTGGAAAGGGGAGTGCAACCATGAATCTTTAAGTTACTGTTGTACCTGTTGGAAGATATAGAAGTTTGACAAATGGGAAGATAAGTATTAATTGAGATTTGGGGAGATTTGATAATATTAGGAAGATGGTGGGATTTTATTAATTATTATTAGGGCTTAAGTCATGGCTTATGTCATTGATTAGGTCATTGCTTATGTAAGCCCTATGGGCACTTTAGTATTTTTCACTTCTTAGTTTTGCCTATATAAAGGCTTGTAATGCTTCATTGTAATCATCCCATTCTATTCTATATACAACTTATATTGAGATTTTCTACATGGTATCAGAGCCATAAAAAGTTCTGGTGTCTTTTTAGAGCCTTCCGCTTCGCTGGCGGGCGGACAACTTGCCGCTTCGCCGGACTTCCATTTTTTTTTCTCTTTGTTATCATTGGACCTTTTCTTGTCTCTCTTAGTCCTTCCAAAACAACCCATCTCTCTCTGAAGTTGCTGACATTACAGCAGCCACTGATGGCCATTTTCCGGCGATGATGTCATGATGAGGTCATCATTTTCCGGCGAGATTTCCGGCCAAAATTGACATGCCCAGTTGCGCCTCTTGATGCTGGTCATCGTGGTGTTCTTCGTTTTTTGATTTAAGACTGTTTGGAGAGGTTTTCTATTTTTTTTTAATATTTTCGGAATTTAAGGGCCTGATTTTTAGATCTGTGCATCTGGGACTTTTTTGGGCTGTTTAATGCTTGGATTCACACCTATATGCTGCGATTTAGCCAAAGGAAGAATTGTTTGAGTGTGATTTGTGACCATTTGCTTAGTTTTTCATCATTTTTTTGGCGAAAAACTTGTCATTCGGCTGACTGTTGGGTGTGCGAACCGTTTTTTTGGCTCCTGTTTGTTCGGCCAGCCTGTTTGTTGCATTTGCTGGTGGTCTAAGGCCTTGTTCGACACTAAGACTTTGTTGGCCGTGGTTGTTCTCAAAGGTCTTGTATGGAAGTTGCACTCTTGAGAGATGGAGACATGATGGTCTCTAAGGTCTTTTTTGGTTTATAGCCCCAAAAGTTTCCTGAATTTACAAATCAATCCCAACATTTTTTTCTGGAATTTCATATCTGCCCCAAATATTTTTTTTAAAAAATGACCTTTTTTTGCCCCCAATTTTTTTTTTTTTTTTTTTTTTTTTTTTTTTTTTCTGAAATTACACATTAGCCCCAATTTTTTTTCAAAATTTCAGATTTTTTTTTAAAGCCATGTTTGGCTTTGGGCTTCAATGTTTTGTTTCCATAATCTTCCAAACTTCGGTGTTCGTGTTTACTCCCACCTTCAGTTTGAGGGGGAGAATATAGGGATAGAGGACCAGGTGACGGGACCCCAAGGAGGGGGCCCGCTATATCACATGGTCAACGAGACCAACCGAAGAGAGACCCGCTACGCACAGAAGTATTTGGGATCACTACCACCTTTCACTTTGAGGGGGAGTGTTGAAGACAAGACAACTATCTCTCTGTGACACGATGGTTGCTTCCGTGGACACTTTCACCTTTGGATGTTTGTAGGACGAGAGCCGACCTTAAGAGGAGCCGCAAGTGGACCACCCAAGAAGGGGTCGCACGTAGACGAGTGCCTACCTAAAAGGAGCTGCTACAACAGTCTACAAGGATTTATTGAGGATAGTTAGGTATAAGATTGTCTTCCATATTCGTGTGCAAGTTGGACACTTCAACAAGTATCCGTGTGCCAACTTGAGGGGGAGTGTTGGAAGATATGGAAGTTTGACAAATGGGAAGATAAGTTTTAATTGAGATTTGGGGAGATTTGATAATAATAGGAAGATGGTGGGATTTTATTAATTATTATTAGGGCTTAAGTCATGGCTTATGTCATTGATTAGGTCATTGCTTATGTAAGTCCTATGGGCACTTTAGTATTTTTCACTTCTTAGTTTTGCCTATATAAAGGCTTGTAATGCTTCATTGTAATCATCCCATTCTATTCTATATACAACTTATATTGAGATTTTCTACAGTACCTGGTTATGATACAAGTTGAAATTCTTGAATCACATGATCCTTGGCTTCCTTAATAATCTGAACAATGGCTATTCATACATTACAGTTATTTTGGGTTAGTGGAAATTCTTAGTGGTATCTGTATGTTAGGCTTTGTAACATCAATTTCTGTTGAAGGGTGATGCATTTACAAGAGGTCCGAATTTTAAGCTAGAGAGGCTTGACTTATCGTTGAATGTTGAGTGTTTAAAATATAATTAATTTAGTTCACATTTTTCACCTCATATTGTTGTAATTATTATGTATGTCACTGGGACAAGTAGAAGGGTAGCATTTAATATCGGCTGAGAATGTAACAAAAGAGATGATGACCTGTTAAGTGTTATCATAAAACATAGGATTATTTGTAGGAGAGTGCGGCACATCTAGGGCGAGTGGTCTGGGGTGCGGCGCAGCTAGGGTGAGTGGTCTGGGGTGCAGCGCAGGGTAAGGTAAGTGGTGGTGGCTGTCGGCGCAGGGTGAGGTGGGCGGTGGTGGCTGCCGTCTATGGTGGTGGTGGTTAGGGTTGGGTAGGAGAATCCATTGGCTCTGATACCATGTCAAAATAATATTTAGGTAAAAGCTTAGGGTCTAACAATTAGTTGGAACCCTTTATATTAATCCATGAAAAAAGGAAAGCAAAATTACATCGGAGTCCTTAAACTTATAACTAAGTAAAAATACATCAACTAATAAATAATTCTAACATTATGTAACACTACACATGTGTAGAAAAATAGGTTTATGCAAGCTTAGGGCTAACATAACTGTTATGCCACTTTTTATATTGAGTACAAAGATGAGAAAAGAATAATTACATATAAGTCCTTACACAAAGGAAAAATAAGAAAAAGGGCATAAAAGAAAAAATAACTCTCAACACTCCCCCTCAAGCTGATACAAATATATCTTTCATATTCAGCCTGTCTAAAATAACATGGAATGGTCGACTTCGTATTCCCTTGGTAAGAATATCGGCAAGTTGATCACTCGACCTCACAAATGGAGTGCAAATAGTCCCACTGGTAAGATTCTCCTTAATAAAGTGTCTGTCAATCTCTACATGCTTAGTTTGATCGTGTTGAACGGGATTGTGAGCAATACTTATCGCAGACTTATTATAGCAATATAGTCTCATAGAATCCTTCCACTCAATCTTCAAGTCCTTCAACAGAGATTTAATCCACAAGAGCTCACAAACTCCTTGGGCCATAGTCCTAAACTCAACTTCTGCACTAGACCTGGACACAACATTCTGCTTTTTACTTCGCCAAGTAACGAGATTACCTCCCATAAACATGCAGTAGCCAGAGGTGGACCTCCTATTAGTAATAGAGCCGGCCCAGTCTGCATCGGTATAGGCTTCCACCCTGAAATGATCATGTCTGGAGAAAAACAAGCCCTTCTCGGAGAGGATTTCAAGAATCGAAGGATTCGAAGAACAGCCTCGAGATGAGACTCCCGAGGACAGTGCATGAATTGACTAACAACACTAATAGCGAAAGCGATATCAGGATGAGTGTGAGATAAATATATGAGCTTACCTACTAACCGCTGATATCTTCCTGTATCAACAACCTTTCCACTGGTGTCATCACTGAGCTTCTGATTGGGCTCCATTGGAGTATCACAAGCTTTGCTCCCAAGTATACCGGTTTCCTTCAATAGATCCAGAACATATTTTCTCTGGGAAATGAATATTCCATATTTGGATCTAGCAAGTTCAATCTCAAGAAAATATTGCAATGCTCCCAAGTCCTTTATCTCAAATTCACTGGCTAAATATCCCTTCAACCGCTCCATTTCTTCCAAGTCATCTCCTGTAAGCACAATGTCATCAACATATACAATAAAAGTAGTGATCTTACCCTGTGATGAATGTTTGATGAACAGTGTGTGATCAGCATGACTCTGCTTGAAGCCATGCCTAAGCATCGCTTGGGTAAATCTTTTAAACCAGGCTCTGGGAAACTGCTTAAGGCCATATAGGGATTTCCTCAGTCTGCACACTTTCCCTTCTGTTTTGGAGTCCTCAAAACCCGGGGGGACATCCATATAGACTTCGTCCTCCAAATCCCTGTGCAAAAAGGCATTCTTCACATCAAACTGGTGAAGAGGCCACTCCAGATTGGCTGCAAGAGAAAGAAGAATCCGAATCGAGTTCATTTTTGCAACAGATGCAAAGGTTTCCTGGTAGTCCACACCATAGGTCTGTGTAAAACCCTTGGCCACTAAACGAGCCTTAAACCTCTCAACAAAACCATCAGCCCTGTGCTTCACGGTATACACCCACTTGCATCCCACAGTTTTTTTTCCTTTAGGAAATGTGGTCAACTCCAAAGTACCACTCTTATGTAGAGCTTTCATCTCTTCAACCATGGCATATTTTCACTTGGGATCAGCAAGAGCATCCTGGACATGGTTAAGAGTACAAACAGATGAAATTTTGGAGAGAAAGGCTCTATAGGAAGGAGATAAGTGTGTGTAAGACAAAATTTGATATAGGATGTTGAGTACAAGACCTCATACCCTTACGGACAGCAATAGGAACATCTAAATCATCAGCCTGAAGAGAGGGTGTATCAGAAGAATTACCTGAATCTTATCACTTAGAGAGAATAGCAGTGGGAGTAGAGGAGTTGTGGCCTCTGGAGTCTCTCTAGTTTTCCGTTTACTCCATGTTCCCCTGAATAGACCAACATATCCTTCTCCTTCTCAACTTTCTATGTTTCTGGTATCTCAGGCTCCTCTCTTCTACTCTCTCTGGAGTCTCTCTAGTTTTCCGTTTACTCCATGTTCCCTGAAATAGACCAACATATCCTTCTCCTTCTCAACTCTCTCTGTTTCTGGTGTCTCAGGCTCCCTCTCTTCTACTCTCTCTGGAGTCTCTCTAGTTTTCCGTTTACTCCATGTTCCCCTGGGATAGATCAACATATCCTTCTCCGTCTCAACTCTCTATGTTTTTGGTATCTCAGGCTCCCTCTCTTCTACTCTCTCATTTTCAACTTCCTCCCTCTCCTCGGGCTCCCTCACCTCATCTTGTTTTTTTCCAACGCTCACTGTCTCGTCCTCAATCATCATAGGTGGAGTAGGCATCTCTTCCATACACCTTTGCTCCCCCTGAAGAAATGTTGGAGGATCAACAAAGAAGGACTGAGACTCATGAAAGGTAACATCCATAGATACAAACCATTTTCGAGATGGAGGATGATAGCATTTTTAACCCTTCTGAGTAGGAGAATAACCCACAAACACACACTTAATGGAGCGAGGATCCAATTTCCCACGAGTAGGAGAATGATTATGGACGAAACATACACAACCAAAGATACGGGGAGGAATGGAAGATGGGATAGAATGGTGAGAGAGAACCTCAAGTGGTGTTTTCTTATTTAATACACGAGTGGGAAGACGATTAATGAGATAAGCAGCTGTCAAGACTGCTTCACCCCAATAAGAACGGGGAGCTTGAACCTGGAAGAGTAAGGATCGTGCAACATCTAAAAGATGACGATTCTTGCGTTCTGCAACTCCGTTTTGTTATGGAGTGTCAGTGCAAGAAGTCTGATGAATAATTCCTTAAGAGAAAAATATGCACCAAACCCAGAGTCGATATACTCACCCCCATTATCCGACCGTAAAACCTTCACAACGGCCCCAAATTGGGTACACACCATTTTATGGAAATTTTGAAAAATCAAGAACACTTCCCGCTTTTCTTTCATCATATATAACCAAGTGGTATGGGAACAATCATTAATAAAGGAAACAAACCATCTATGACCCTTTAAAGATACAGTACGAGATGGACCCCAAACATCAGTGTTAATTAATGCAAACGGAATAGAACTTTTATTATTGCTAGGAGCAAACGAGGTTCTATGATGTTTTCCAAGTTCACAAGCATCTCACAAGAAATTTCGAAAACCATTGTTTGAGGCAAAAGATGGAAACATATGTCTAAGTACAGCAAAAGATGGATGTCCTAATCTTCTATGCCAAAGATGTAATTAGCTTTATTCTTTGACACTACGGTAGTATTAGCCATCTTCTCCCCTTCATCCAAAATGTAAAGGCCATGCTCCTCTCTACGACTGCCAATCGTCTTCCTCGTGATAAGATCCTGAAAGACACAATGAGATGGGAAAAAGTTTACACTACAGTTCAAATCATGAGTAACACGACTTATGGATAAAAGATTGTAAGAAAAACTCGGAACATGTAAAACTGAAGTTAAGGGTAAAGAGGGAGTGACACGAATGAGACTTTCCCTGAGACAGAGGAGAAGGTACCATCGGCAATTTTAACTTTGTCCTGACCTGAATAAGGCTTATAATCAGAGAAAAGGTTAGATGAACGTGACATATGATCTGAGGTACCGGAATCAATAATGCAACGAAGTGAAGAGTGAGAGAGAAAAACTCTAGGTTGTGTCACTAAGTTACCTGATTGAGGAAAAGATGATGAGGAACTGGCAGAGGCAGATGAAGCACATCAGGCCATCAGATTCCGGAGAGTCTCAAGCAGTAGCAGAGAAGGGGCTCACATCAGAAGTAGGAGTCTCATTACCGAAGACCGGAGCTGTAGTAACAATAGTATGGTGAGTATAAGCAGTTCCCCCTCGTCCACTGGAACGGCCTCCACGACCACCCGGAGGACAACCATGGAGACTCCAACATGTCTCTCTAGTATGATGGGGCCTATTACAATAATCACAGAATAACTTAGACCGATCAGAGGAGTCAGACGACTTGGTCCCTTCTCTTGGTGGGACAGAGACTAAGGCAGACCTCTTGGTGGAAGCAGGAGAAAGCATAACTACACGGCGGCTCTCCTCATATTGAACATACGCAAAGGCCTCTTGAAGTGTGGGAAGACTATCCATCCCAAGTACTCGAGTACGAATCGCGTCATAATCGGAATGAAGTTCCTGAAGGAACTTCTTTGCTTCTCAAGTAGTTTCCGGTACCCTGTAGCATCCGTAGGACAGATGGGCTGATAATCCTGTAGATGATCCACCCGATCTCAATTGGTAGTAAGAAATGTGAAATATTTAGTGACTGTCATGTCAGCCTGCTCAGAACGATCAATAGACCGTGTCAACTCAAATTCTTGGGCATAGTTCCCCTTCCTAGAGAAAGTAGAGGCAACTGTGTCCCAAATATCTTTAGCGGTCTTCATCCGGTAGAAACTCTCCCCAATCTCGGGGACTATGGAATTAATTAGCCAAGCCATGATGAGTGAATTCTCAATTTCCCACTTATCATTGCCCGAATCAGTGATGATGGGAGCCTGAATGCGCCCATCGAGATGTCCCATCTTCCCTTGACCCTTCAAGTAAAGAGTCACCTCCTGTGACCATGTCAAGTAATTCTGGCCATTGAATGGGGTGGAAGTAATTTTAAGATTGGGATCCAAAGGTGTCTCCACACTCTGAATAGTGTTCGAATTGGCAGACAACTGTTTCTCGGTTTCTGTCATGATTCCGGTGCACAACGGGGAAAAACCCAATAAAAACAGGAAGGGAAACGAAGGAGATGGGTACAAAGAGATCAAAAACTTCTAATCAATGGTCCGTAGAGGGACCTAAAAAAAAACTTGAACTTCAATTAAAACAGGGGTAAGGGATGATGAATGGAATCTGGATGACTAAGAGAAGGTTGGGTAGGGCTCGGTGAAGGTCTAGCAGCACATGGATGGTCAGGCGAGATTGGGGCTGAGGTGTGAGGAAGTCGGCGCAGACTGGGAAGGCCTAAGAGGCTACGCTGCAGGCAGGAGGGCCTGTGAAGCTGCGGCGCAGGCTGGACAGCCTGTGGTGGCTGCGGCGCAGGCTAGGGGGGCTGGGAAGGCTGTGGCACAGGTGGGTGTGGTGGTGGAGAAGGTGATCAGGTGATGGTGGAGAAGAACCCTAAGGCTCTGATACCATGTAGAGAAATAGGTTTATACAAGCTTAGGGCTAACATAGCTGTTATGCCCCTTTTTATATTGAGTACAAACATGAGAAAAGAATAATTACATATGAGTCCTTACACAAAGGAAAAATAAGAAAAAGGACATAAAAGAAAAAATAACTCTCAACAAAAATAACTGTCAACATGTACTTGAGGATTGGTGTTGTAAGGCTAGGTTGGGTTTTAGTTTCATTTTTGTGGTGGTGTTGTTGTTGTTATTATTATTACTATGTTTATTTATCCATTCAGTTACTCAACTCCCATTCCTGTAATCAGACGGATGTAGAATTTTTATACATGCCTGCTCGTCATTTGCAATCATATATTTATTTCTTCAATTCTAGGAGACTGCTTTAAGTTCTGGTTGTTATTGAGTTTGATTCAACTTTTGGAGTAATATCAATGATCTTGATTATACAACGTGTTGCAAGGCACTTAGCTTTGGTGAATCAACCTCCAGAGGCATCATACGTCTCAATCCAGCTTGCTGAGCGAGGAGCATTTTTAACTTTGCCAATTCACCTCTCTCTCTTAGAAGCTGGAGCATTTACTTGGAGAACTCGTATAGTCTCCGTACAAGGTAAAGTTTTACCTTCGATCCCGTACATAGGAATAATAATTGATTTGTATAGTACCATTAATTTTGAAAATTCTCTTGATCATGCTTGGAAATGTTTTGAATCCACATAGATGTAGACATGCTGCTACAGTGTATGTGCTGGTATTCAACAGTAAAATTCTTTAGTTGGTGTGGGTTTAATCTTGATCAAATGGCACGAGTACAGAACTTGTAGATTTCTCCTAAGATCTTCGGGGGTGGGGGCTTTGGTCAGAAGAGAATGTCAGTTTGGAGTTTTATCAACAATTTGCTTTATTTTCGGAAGACTTATGCACGGAATCGTAAAAGATATTTGTTTGGAAAATATGTGAATTAGGGAAAATTTCTGAGAATAGAGTGTTAATTAGGAAACAATGATTAACTTATATAACCGGAGACTGAATCTTGACATAACTCAGAACATGCATTTTTCCTGAGGCAACATACTGGCAGCCATGGACCATTTAATTGAAATAAAATTATTTAAACCACGGTACTGATAAAATTGTTTTGGGGAAGTTCTAAATATTAAATTTTAGAAATTTTAGCAAGGGTTTGAAATCTGCACAACCTCAAATTACTGGAATGTTCTTTAATTAGAAAATGTTTTTTGCCTGATAACTATGTGCAGGACAAGTTTGAGAGAATCCCTCGTGGACATTGGAAACCAAGTCACAGCCGTGTTTTGTTAGAAACTTTATAGTTTTTTTTGTTGACTGTAATAGATAAAATGCAGATTATGTGTGATTTTAATTATTATAATGTTAGATTGCCAACCATGTAACAGTTTGATCTACAATATAAGCAGATTTCATGTAGCCAACGTGAGGACTATTGGTAAACTTAGGTATGGTTGAAATCGGCCTTGATGAATTTGGTCTTTCGGTGGATTTTAGGTTTGGTAGTAATCGTGCACACATTTAAATGACTGGTGATATTTCCCTAAATAGTGTTAGTGGATGTATTACCTTTTCTTCTTCTGGAATCCAATGAGAACGTGGAGTCACCTTCATGTGAATTAAAGCCGGAAGTTAAATTTATACCCAATCGAATCGTCCCAATACGTTGGATTGATAGGGCCAACAATGGATAGTGTTCTTTTTATTTATTTATTATATATATTTTTTAATTTCTACTCAATCCATTTTTTGATTTTTGTTTTTTTTGTTCAATCCTTTTTTTCCTTGTTTTGTCCCTTTTTTCTTGTCTTGTTTATACTTTCAAAAGACTACTAGTGGTGGCAGAATATAACAAGAGTTCTGTTTGGATTAACCTTTCCATTCTTTAACAGATTCCAAAACTTACCCTGGGCCATTTGTTGTAGTCGATATTTCAAGAGAGATCGAGGTATCTTCTAAAATTAATGCTTTTGTAATATATTTTGGTTTAAGATTTAACAATAAAATACCATCATTGTTTTGGCAGTTTCACCTTTTCTTTGATTATTCTTAGGATGGTTTGTCAATCACGGTTTCTCCCTTGTTAAGAATACAAAATGAAACTGAATTCACAATGGAGTTACGTTTCCAACGGCATCAACAAAAGCAAGCTGAGTCTGCTACTGTGGTACTTAAGCCAGGGGATGCAATTGATGATTCTACTGCGGCATTTGATGCTATAAGCTTGTCTGGTGGATTAAAGAAAGCTCTGATGTCACTGAGTGTTGGTACATATTTGAGAACTTCTCTCTTTTGTTTATTATTGTGAAGGTATATTCTAGCTAGGTGCCTTGCAATAGTTACCTTCATAAGCCTACATCTCTAACTCTAATGTTATGGTGTAGTGTGTTTTAGTTACAGCCTAAGCAATTTGGAATGATTATGAGCCCGTTTGGCATAACTTTTTCGGGATGTGGCTATTTGGATTAGCCTTTTCGCAGTTTTTAAAATATCTGATTCCTTTTTAAAGCTAAAAAACAGCTCCTTTTTCCTTTTTATTTTATTTTATTTTTTATTTTTTTATTTTTAAATTTTTTTAAAATTTCCAATTTGTAGCTCTTCATAAAACCTCTTATTCCTTCTTTAAAAAAAAAATCCTCTTATTCCAAAATGTGATTATTTTAAAAGCTAACCCAAACCGACACTAAATAGATGTAGAGTGTATTTTGGCAAAGCTTAGGGTTGACAATGTATCACACCCTTTTATATTAACATTAATGATAAGAAGAAGAATATTACAATGAGACCCTAGCATAAAACATTATAATAAAACTAACATAACAACTCAACACTCCCCCTCGCTGGTACAAAAAATATCTCTCATGCCCAGCTTGCTCATAATAGAGTGGAACGGTTGACTTCCAATCCTCTTAGTGAGAACATCTGCAACTTGATTACCTGTCTTCACAAAGGGAAGCAAATGGTACCACTACTAAGATTCTCTTTAATGAAGTGTCGTTCAATCTCAACGTGCTTAGTTCGATCATGTTGAACTGAATTATGAGCTATACTAATTGCAGACTTATTATCACAGAATAGCTTCATAGAATCCAATTGTTCAAGCTTCAAATCTTTCAACAGCGACTTAATCCACAGGAGCTCACAAATACCTTGGGCCATAGCCTTGAACTCGGCTTCAGCACTAGACCTGGCTACAACATTTTGCTTCTTTCTTCTCCTAGTAACCAGATTTCCCCTTACGAACGTACAATACCCTGAAGTAGACCTCCTGTCAGTAACCTAACCATCCCAATCGGCGTCGGTATAAGCTTCCACCCTAAGATGGTTATGCTTAGCAAAGAATAATCCTTTCTCGGGAGCAGACTTCACGAATCGAAGAATCCGGAAAACAGGTTCCTGATGTGATTCTTGTGGAGAATGCATAAATTCGCTAATAACGCCAACTGCGGCAATAGCTCCACTGCTATCATCACTAAGCTTCTGATTCGGTTCCCTGCATGTATCACACACCTTACTCCCAAGCATCCCTGTCTCTTTTAGTAAATCAAGATCCTAATTCCTTTGGGAGATAAAGATCTCATCTCTAGATCGAGCAAGTTCAATGCCAAGGAAAAACCTCAATGTACCCAAGTCCTTGATTTCAAATTCAGTGGCCAAATAACTTTTCAACTTTCCCACTTCCTCCAAGTCATCCCCTGTAAGTACAATATCATCAACATACACTATAAGAGCTATAATCTTACCTTGCAACGAGTGTTCGATGAACAAAGTGTGATCAGCGTTACTCTGTCTAAAACCATAACGAAGCATAGCCTGTGAAAACCTCTCAAACCACGCTCTTGAGGATTGCTTTAGATTTATATAAAGACTACTTGAGTCTACACACTTTTCCTTCAGTTTTCGAGTCCTCAAAACTTGGAGGAGGCACATCCATGTACACTTCTTCTTCCAAATCACCGTGTAAAATGCATTTTCCACATCAAATTGGCGAAGTGGCCAGTCTAGATTTGTAGCAAGAGACAGAAGAATTCTGGCTGAGTTGATCTTTGCGACTGGTGCAAAGGTCTCCTCCTAGTCTACACCGTAGGTCTGAGTAAACCCTTTAGCCAAAAGCCACTAACCGAGCTTTATAACACTCAATAGAACAAGCCCTGTGTTTCACCGTGTACACCCACTTGCACCCTACAATCCTTTTTTCCCTTGGGCAACATTGTCAGTTCCTAAGTATCACTCTTATGAAGAGCTTTTATCTCTTCAATCATGGCATGTTTCCACTTGCGATCATCAAGAGCTTCCTGAAAATGGTTAGGAACACTCTCAGAGGAAACTTTGGAAAGAAAGACTCTATAGGAAGGAGACCAGCGAGAATAAGACACACAGTTCGAAATAGGATGTTGCATACAAGACCTAACACTTGTACGAACTGCAATAGGGACATCCAAACTGTCAAGCTCAGAAATAGAAGTACTAGAATTACATGAGTCAGAGTCACTTGGATTATCATCACGTAGAGAGAATGGCAGTGAATGTGGAGGAGAAGTAGCCTCTTCGGTCCCCCCTCTTACTCTTCCTCCATGTCTCTCTGGAATAAACTAACAACTCTTTCTCCTTTTCATTCTTCTCTGGCTCCCCATCATCACTTTTTTCCATCACTGTCCCCCTCTCATCACCTTTTTCATTCTCCACTTCAAGTATCATAGGCAACACAAAAGGACCCTCAGATACCTCTTCAACATACGGTTGCTCCCCCTGAAGAGGTAACTTGGAATAAGGAAATATGACTTAGACATCCATAGACGCAAACCACTTTCGAGATGGAGGATGATAGCATTTGTACCCCTTCTGAGTAGGAGAATAGCCAACAAAAACACATTTGATGGCACGAGGATCGAACTTCCCACGTGTTGGAGAATGATTATGCACACAACATATACAGCCGAACACCCGAGGAGGAATGGAGAAGGAAGAAGATGAGTCGATGACGGAGAAAGGACTTCTAGATGCGATTTTTTTTTAATCCAAAACACGAGTGGGGAGACAATTAATGAGATAAGCGGCTGTTAAGACCAGCTGATGTTGTCAAAATCAAGTTCTTTTGTTAACCCTATTAAAAACGTAATGCAGTGGAAATAGGGTGTCGAGCCCACAGGGATTGGAATGCAACAATGCTTGGTGGGTGCTTAATAACCAATTACAATGCGAGGAGCAATTAGCAAACTAAGAAATAAAATTGAGTCTTTTCGATTTTGGGTTTGATTCAATTTGTACTAGATTATACTACAATGACTATTTAGAAAATGGGAAGTAAACTTTGAACAAAGCTAAGTTTAATTAAAAATTGGGGGTTTTGCGAATGGTGGAATCGAGGTTGGGGAGAATAGAATTAGATTGAGGGGTTAAAGAGATGATTTTATTCATACTGTATAACTCCTATTTATATACAAGCTATGGAAACTATATAAAGGAAAGACAATCAAGGAAAATAAAGGACAATAAATGACAGATTACAATCCAAATCAAATCCCTAAAAGCCTGTGATCAACAAGATTATGGGCTTTGACTAAATATTCCAACAGGGAGCATTCCCCCACCTTGGACCAAACGATAAATGGATTCAATGTTTGTGATAACTTCTAGGGTAGACGATTTCATTTGGACAATCTATCAAAATGTGGTTGTCAACCTACGATATTTGATAGGAGTTCAAATGAAATACACGAGGAATGATTTGAAATCAAAGATTTAACAACTTAATATGCTAAACATAATAAGTGAAGTCTTAGAAAATCTTTCACACATGAACACTAGAAATACCACAAAGCATAAAATCCTACATTAAAGCACACATGGGCCAATGGTGGGTTTATGAATCCCAACCTACATGATTTAGCTACTCATGGCTACAATTACATTGATATTAAAGAGAGGGAAAGAGAGATCATACCAACTAGAGGAATCCATAATAAATGCCATAGAAATTCCAAGAGATTCTTCAATAAAAGCTTCAAACATTCAATATATTCACACTCTTTTCTCTCTCTAACACTATATGGAAGTTAATGTGTGTTGATGGAGTAACTGAAGAGGGAGATGAGGGGATTAGAGAGAGAGAGAGTTTACAATCTAAAATCTAAGTAAAATCATAGCTAACCCTAACAAAAACCAATCTCTAACTATATATACACCCAACCCCCAATGGCAAACTTGTGAATAAAAAGGAAGAACACATTCCGCAGTCGCGGATCAATCCCCTCTAAATTCCGGATAGATCCGCCCTTCATATAAGCCCTTGATGTTCCCTCGAGCAGCCGCAGATCGATCCCCTCTAAAGAGCGGATCGATCCATTTCAGGATTTTTCTCGCAGACTGTCCCTCAAAAACCGCGGATCGATCCCCTCTCTAAGCCGGATCGATCCGCTTAGCTTGAGTATGGTAATAAATTCCTCTAAAACACGCTAATCGATCCCCTCTCAAAGCCGGATCGATCCGCTCAGCTTCTGAAGTTATTTCTTGCCCTTTGTTATGTCATGAATGTCCAAGGGTTGGATTCCACTTCATCCAAGCTTGCAAAACCTACAAGAAAGAGATCATTATTAGCAAAAAGAGAGTAACAAAAAGGGTTATCAAGGGTACAATTTATCCATTAAATCTCTCGGGTTAGGTACTAATTCATGCTCAATACAGATAAAATCATGAGTTAAGAATGCAATATTGAACACAAATCAACAACTTCACCCCAATAGGACCGAGGAGCGTTGACAGAAAAAAGTAATGATCTATCAACATCTAAGAGATGACGGTTTTTACGTTCTGCTACCCCATTCTGTTGAGGGTGTGTCAGTACAAGACTACAAGACGTCTGATGGACAATGCTTTGAGCAGAAAAATAATCAGCTAGACTGGAATCAATATATTCACTCCCATTATCAGAACGTAAGACCTTAGCAACAACTTCGAACTGTGTGCCTACCATTTTGTGAAAGTGTTTGAAAATTGTAAAAACTTCCCGTTTTTCTTTCATCATATATAACCAGGTTGTACGAGAAAAATCATGAAGTTCAGGAATAGAAGTATTAGAATTACCCGAGTCGGAGTCATTTGGATCATCATCACTTAGAGAGAATAGCAGTGGATGTGGAGGAGAAGTGGCCTCCTTGGTCCCCCTCTTACTCTTACTCCATGTTCCTCTAGATAAACTAACGACTCTTTCTCTTTTTCATTCTTCTCTGTTAAATTGGAGCATCCAACCCAAAACCAATTGGCAATAGGTGGACTAGCCCCTTGAACTTATATATTGAGTAACTAGGTTATAAGTCCCTGATGTGGGGCAATCTCAACACGCCCCCGCACGTGTGGCATGACTGAGAGCCAAACACGTGGATTATTGAGATAGAGTGACGTGGAGTACACGTGGATAGATTGGGCCCAACAATAACCTGCTCTGATACCATGTAGAGAGTGTATTTTGGCAAAGCTTATGGTTGACAATGTGTCACACCCTTTTATATTAACATTAGTAAGAAGAAGAAGAATATTACAATGAGACCCCAACATAAAACATTAAATTAAAACTAACATAACAACTCAACAATAGAATCATGTGGCCGACCCCAAATAACTCGTTAGATTGAACTGAAGCTCTATTCTTGCTTGAGTGCGGTTCCTTGGATGGAAATTTGGGGGAATACCTCTTTTGCTAGTTTCAAGGGAAAACCTAACAATCTTTCAAAAGCAAAAAAACCTATAGGATATAAGACGGAGAAGGTTCCAAGTTTGTGATTACGATGTGCTGTAAATTAGGCAATAACAATATTTCGGTAATTTGTCATGTTTTAAGCAAGTACCAAGTATGAGACTTACAGACTAAGTACTATTGGACCATTGGTATATGCCCGGTTATTCTTTCTAGTCAATTATCTAACAACTTAAGCTTTTGGAGTAGTTGGTAACTTAACAGAGTAAAACACATGATTTATGCACCTGGATAGTTTAATCACCAAGTGGAATTTTGAAAATTAAAGTAGATTTGATAGAGTTTTTGTCTATTAATGATGACAATAATTTCGATTTTTGAACTTTTAATTTGAGTATATGGAAAGAAGGATAAATAGGATATATGGAGGCATAATAAACCTTTTATAAATTGAGAATACATAAAGAGTGATGGAATCAGATTATAGTTTCCGAAATGAGAAATATGTAGGACCTATTGAGATTAAGATAAGTAGGTGAAAAGATAAAAAAAACATGTGATGGGAATATCTCTCTGTACATTCAACATAACGAAATAATGATACAAGGAGCCTATTTATAGGCTTTACACAATCCTATACTCTACTAACGTTTAAACAATGTGGGAAAGCCATTACACTTATACATATTTAACCTTTTAACACTCCCCCTCAAGCTGGAGCATGCATATCATATGCACCCAGCTTGTTACAAATATATTTCACACTTGTCCTACCCAATGCTTTAGTAAACAAATCTGCTAACCGGTCTGCAGATTTAACAGGAATTGTACTACTCACATTCTGTAAGAGTTTTTCACGAACAAAGTTGCAATCAACTTCAATATGTTTCGTCCTCTCATGAAACACAAGATTGGAAGCAATATGAACTGCTACCTGGTTATTACAAAATAGGTTCATAGGCTTGGACTGAGTGAACCCAAGTTCCTCTAACAAATGATTCATCCATACTAACTCACAAGTAGTATGCGCCATAGCCCTATATTCTGACTCAACACTAGATCTAGCAACAACAGTTTGCTTCTTGTTTTTCCAGGACACAAGATTTCCTCTAACAAGAATGCAGTACCCTTTAGTAGACCTCCTATCACTAGGAGATCCGGCCCAATTTGCATCTGTGTAGCTCTCAACTCGGATGTGACCATGATCCTTATACAACAAACCACGGCCTGTGGCCCCCTTGAGGTACCTCAAGACTCGTATCACTGCATCCCAATGTGTAGTTCGAGGAGAGTCCATAAGCTGACTAATTATGCTATCTGCAAAGGTGACATCAAGTCTTGTGACAGTTAGGTAATTAAGCTTCCCAACTAAGCGTCTACACTGTTCTGGATCATCAAGTAGCTCCCCCTGATCTGGCAGTAATTTGGAATTGGGATCCATAGGAGTATCCAAAGGTTTTGATCCCAACATTCTTGTTTCAGTCAGCAAATTAAGAGCATATTTCCTCTGAGATAAGCAGATCCCTTCACTAGACCTAGCCACCTCAATGCCTAAGAAGTACCTAAGCTGCCCAAGTCTTTGGTCTGAAATTTGACTTATAAGAAGGATTTCAACTCCTGGATGCCCTTAGAATCATCACCAGTAATGACGATATCATCAACATAAACAATTAACAGGATTTTCCCCGCCACAGTGTGTATATAGAAAACAAAATGGTCAACACCATATCTCTAAAGACCAAACTCAGCAATCACATCACTGAACCTACCAAACTAAGCACGAGGGGACTGCTTTAAACCATAGAGAGACTTTTTTAATTTGCAAACCAGACTCGACTCCCCCTGAGCAACAAACCCAGGTGCTTACTCCATGTAGACCTCGTCAAGAAGAGTACCATTCAGAAATGCGTTCTTAACATCCAACTGGTGAAGGGGCTAGTGATAAGTAGTAGCAAGGGAGATAAAAACATGAGCTGATGCAATCTTAGCCACTGGGGAAAATGTTTCTGGATAGTCAAGTCCATAGACTTGAGTGTAGCCTTTGGCAACAAGGTGGGCCTTCAACTTGTCCAAAGTGCCATCAGGGTGAACCTTAACTGTATACACCCAACGGCAACCCACCACAGATTTTCTTGGCGGAGAGGGACAAAATCCTAAGTACCAGTCTCCTTAAGTGCACACATCTCATCTTGCATAGCTTGGTTCTAACCGGAATGGGCAAGTGCTTCTACAACAGTGTTAGGAATAGAAATGGAAGACACAGAAGCCACAAAGGAAGAAAAAGTGGGTGACAAACTATCATAGGAAACATAGTTAGAAATAGGATGCGAAGTGGTACAAGAACGGCAATGGGAAGATCTAAATCTGCCTGTTTTGGAGGAGTAGACGGCGGATCTGAGGACACAGAAGGCGAAGACTGAGCAGCGGAGTCCAGTAGAGTCTGTGAAGGTGGACGACGAGTATAAACTCGCAAATCAGGCCGAGTCAAGCGGGTGGAAACATCATAAGTAGGCGTTATAGCAGTCGGGACAGGAGAGACAAGAAGAGGGACGGGAAGCATAAAATCCGGATCAGTAGCCAAGTGGAACTATGAATGAAAGGGTGTAGATTCAAAGAATGTGACATCGGCAGAGACAAAGTACCGATAGAGGGAAGGACTGTAACAATGGTACCCTTTCCGAGTCCTAGAGTATCCCAAGAAAATACACCGAATGGCTCATGGGTCTAATTTGGCAGTACCAGGAGCCAGCTGATGAACGAAGCAAACACACTCAAAAACACGAGGAACAACTAAGAAAAGTGACCCAACAGGAAACAAGCTTGAGTGTGGTGTGCGTCCATTGAGAATAGAAGAGGGCATACGGTTAATCAAATAACAAGTAGTGAGGACAACATCCCCCCAAAAAATTTTTGGAACACGCATTTCAAACAACAGGGTGCGTGTGACTTTTAACAAGTGCATGTTTTCCTCTCAGTAACACCATTTTGTTTTGGTGTGTGTACACAAGAAGATTGATGAATCATACCAGAATGTGTCATAAAAGTACTGAAAGGGTCAGGATAATATTCCTTCGCATTATCACTTCGAAGAACACGAATGGACACACCAAATTGAGTTTTAATTTCAACACAAAAAGCACAAAAGATAGAAAATAACTCTGAACGATTTTTCATTAAATAAAGCCAAGTCATTCTTGAATAATCATCCACAAATGTAACAAAGTACCGATGTACAGAGAGGACCCCATACATCAGAGTGCACTAAATGAAATGGACTAGACGCTCTTTTATTGACCCGGGGAGCAAATTGAACACGATGATGCTTCCTCAACTGACATGACTCACATTCTAAAGACTACAAAGAACTTAAACTAGGAACTAAGAGCTTTAATTAGCCAATGAAGGATGACCAAGGTGGCAGTGGATCTGATGAGGTGAAACAGTAGCAGGACATGCTGTTGGTGAAGGAGCAGGGACAAGATCACCATCAAAGTAATAGAGGCCATTGGACTCATGCCCGACACCAATCGTCTTCCATGTTGTCAAATCCTAAATAAGAATAGAATCAGGAGAAAAAGAGACACAACAGTTGAGATCCTTAGTCAACTAATCAAAAGACATTAAATTAAAGAACGAACGAGGTATGTATAAAATAGAAGACAAGGGTAAAGACGAAGAGGGTTGAGCCGTCCCAATTCCTTCAACAGGAGTCGAGAACCCATCCGCTAAAGTGACTGGGGGAAGAGACGATGACAGCCGAATAGATGTAAAAAGACTAGATATACCTGTCAAATGATTACTAGCTCCAGAATCAATTACCCATGGGGAAGAACCTGAAGCAATGCAAGTATTATGTGTACTTCCATGCTGAGCTAAGGAAGCAGATGAGGTGGATGCCTGGTGTGCTGCTTGATATTGAAGCAACTGAGAGTATTCCTCGCGAGGAACAGAAATGGTATCCATAGGAGCAGTAGCAGGAGTGTATCCAGAATCAGAGATGGCAGCATTCGCAACCTGGTGGGGGGGGGGGGGGTGTACTATGGAGCTGCCAGCATGTGTCCTTGCTATGCCCATCCGAGAGTCTGGCCTCGACCACAGTCGGGACGACAACCCCGAAATCCTCCTCCGCGTCTTCCACGGTTAGGACTACTGCCCCTACCAGGAGCTTGTGGAGTCTGAGTAACAAGAGCGGAGCGATCAACAAGCGAAGGGGATGGAGGTAGGTCCCGAGGGGTGCTCCGTAGAACACGTTGATATGTCTCGGCAAAAGTAGGAAGAGTATCACTCCCAAGGATTTAAGATTTTATGGCCTTATATTCAGGTTTGAGGACGGCAAGAAACTTCATAACCAACATTTGTTCCCGCTGTTTCTGTTGTTCCTGAACACTAGTGGTAGGGGGTATAACAATATTCAACTCTTCATGTAACCGTTTCATAGTAGCAAAATAATCTGTAACCGAAAAATTATTCTGCTCAAGCTTAAAATATTGAGAGGACAAATCATACATCCGTGTTAAGTTACTAGAGTAAAGAAGGTGGAGTTACTCCCAAAGTGCCTTAATAGAGCCCAAGTGATTGCATCAATCTGCGACATCCGGTTCCATAGAATTCCATATCAATGTAACAAGCTGAGCATCAAGTTATTCCCACGTCTTAGCAGCCTTTTCATCAGCGGTAGGAGGGGATTCGATAAGATGTCCATCGTGGCCTAAGCAAGTGAGAGACATGGTAATCGCATTGGACCATTGGAGGAAGTTGTTGCCGTTCAACTTACGATTGGTGAGTTGGGTGAGAGATTTGGACTCCATGATGAGCAATGAACCAAATCAAAAGCCAAGGGATACCCGATCGGAACCAAAGAGGGCTGCAAAGTGCGATCCGAACCAAATAAGGGCAGATCGGGACCAAAAAATAAGCAAATCTGAACCAAATAGGGTTGCCGGAGCTACAGAGTCGCCGGACCTGGAGGGAGCTCGGGAGGTGATCGCCGGAGGTAGGCAAGGTCGCCGGAGGTAGGCAAGGTTGCCGAAAGGTCTGGGGTTGCCGGAAAAAGGGGCTGCGTGTGGATCTGGGGAGATTTGGGTTCGCCGGAGGAAAGGTGGTGGTCTGGGAGGGTAATCGGAGGACCAGGATTAGCCGCCGAGGGTTGTAGGAGGGAGCTGGTGGGCCAGGAGGCTGAGCTGCTGCGTGGAGGCTAGGAATTTTTTTATTTTTTATTTTTTTTGCTGTATGGGAAAAAAATGGAAAAGAAAATCAGAAGAAAAGAAACTAAAAAAAATGATCGAACTTCTTTGATTCACAAAGAAGGCGGATGAATGAAGAAGCAATCCCAGGACGGGAGGCTTTGATACCATGAAAAGAAAAAAACAGGTGATGGGAATATCTCTCTGTATATTCAACATAACGAAATAATGATACAAGGAGCCTATTTATAGGCTTTACACAATCCTATACTACTAACGTTTAAACGATGTGGGATAGCCACATTGCACTTATACATATTTACCCTTTTAACAGTAGGCATTAGAGTTTTTTTTATTCCTTTCTGTTGGAATTTTGGGGATTTGATCCCGGATATTATTTTGATATTTATGGTCATGTTGACCACATTAGCAAAGTGAGTGTAGCGGAGGTGAGGATGCTAAGATGGATGTGTGGTAAGACTAGGAAAGATAGAATTAGAAATGAGTACATCTGAGAGACTGTAGGAGTGACACATATTGAGGATAAGTTGAGGGAGAATAGACTTAGATGGTTCGGCCATGTGCAACGAAGACCTGTAGATGCACCTGTGCGAAAGAGTGATAAGATCGTAGTGCCTGGAATGGTTAGAGGGAGAGGCAGACCTAGACTGACTTGGGAATATGTAGTGCAACAAGATATGAATATGTATAATTTAAATGAGCATATAGCTCTTGATCGTGCAGAATGGAGAAAAAGGATTCATACAGCCGACCCCAATTGATTGGGACACAAGGCTTGGTTTGGTTTGGTTTGGTTTGGTAATTTCTTTTCTTTTCTTGTTATTTCCTTTCCTTCTTTATTCTCAGTGTAACATTATATAAACTTTGGGACGTACAGTAATAAAGATCATCTTTTCCCAATCTTCTTTTTGGTATCAGAGCCATGTACACGATCCAACACCACCACCACCACTGTGCCGCAACCCACCACCACCACCACCACTGCGCCGACAGCCTTCCTAGCCCCCACCAACCCAGCCGACACCCACCCAGGCACCACCAGTCTGTGCCATAACTTCTAGGAGTCTCCCCTCCTTGCGGTGCCACCTCCACTATTCCGCCGCCTTCCTTCAGTCCTTGTTAGGGCTTGTGTGATGTATTAGAGCAGTTCGTGTGCTCTTAACTGTCAGTCGGGTAACCGAGTTTCCGGTTGCCCCCGTTTGCCGAGTTTCCGGTCGCCAAGTCTCCGGCTGTGATTGTCTTTGTTGCCGATTGTTTGTTCTTTGGTTGCCGGCAAGTCTACATCTATTTTTTGGTCACTCTTCATCGCATTATGTCTGATATTGGTAAGACCGTTAACCCGATCAACTCTACTGCTCCTGCTATTACCCGTTCGGATCTCTTTGTGTCTCATCCGACTCCCGTTCACCGGATCACTAGTGTTCTACTCAATGGAAAAAATTTCCATGCATGGTCTAATTCCCTTCGCCTCTACCTTGGAGGCAAACGGAAAATAGGGTGGTTACTTGGGAAGGAGGTTAAGCCTGCCGAATCAGACGCGAAGTTTGAGCAGTGGTTTGCAAATAACTGTATTATTCTGGGTTGGATGTTTAACTCGATGGATGAACGGATCTATAATATGTTTATGTATCATAATACCGTTCATAGGCTTTGGACTGCTTTGAAGAAGATGCATGATCATGTGCATTCTGACTCGCGCATTTTCGAGCTCTACCAGGATATCTCTCATGCTTCCCAAGCTACTTTGGGACTGTCTATTTCTGACTTTTTTGGATACCTGCAGACTTGGTGGAAGGAGTTAGCTCAGTATGAACCCATCACCGATTTTCCTAATGATGGAGATGTTGAAGTTAAGCGACTTGACCGCCGTCGTACCTACCAGTTCTTGATGGGTCTAAAGCCCGTGTTCGAGGCTCTCTGAACTCAGATTCTGAATACCGTCTCTGTGCCCTCTTTATTTAAGGCCTTTGCTACTGTTGATGGTGATGAGAGACGTCGTCGCCTATTATCTGTTCCTGATTCTAGGCCCTCTCCTTTACCTGTCCCTGACCAGATGGCCTTTTCGGCTTCTTCTGGTGCTCGTTCTGGAGGCAATCGCCCTTACCGTCAGCATTGTCGTACACCGGGTCACTCCATAGATCGTTGTTTCACTCTTCACTCAGAGTTGAAAGGGCAGTTCACTCGGACTCGACCTGCTGGTCGTGGTACTGGTCGGGGCCGGGGTGCTCCTCGTGCAGGAGTGGTTGTTGAGATGCTTCCTCCTCCACCCGATTACAGTCAACTTTAGTCTCAGATTGCTCAACTTCAGTCACATGTAGGTTTAGGAGCTCCTCTTCCTTTATCATCCACTGGCCCCACAGCCGCCATTGTTGCAGGTACTCCTGCTGCTCTTCATGGTAAGTTAGGCCACCCTACTTGGATTCTCGATTCTGGGGCAAATAATCATATGACTGGTGAGCTTTCGGTTTATACTTCTCCTGTTACCTCCATTAAACAGTCTGTACGTATCGCAGATGGATCTTTCATTCCCATTTATAGTCAGGGTGATGCCCGATTATCTTCCGACATCACCTTCTCCTCTGTGTACTATGTTCCTAGTTTTGCCTTTAACTTGCTTTCGGTTAATCGCCTTGTCAAAGATCATAACTGCTCTGTTTTGTTCTTACCCCATTCTTGTTATTTGTAGACCCGAATACGAGGAAGATTTTGACAGGGGGTTTGAGCGGGACAACCTCTACTACTTGAGTGATCCTTCGGTGTCAAGGACGTTCTCCAGTCTTCAAGCTTCCGTGCTACCTGTTTTTAATAATTATGTTTTACCCGACTCAAATCAATATGTGTTTTCGCTTCAAACTTTAGATTTGTGGCATACTCGTCTAGGCCATGTCAAATTTCAGTATTTATGTTGTTTATTCCCTCAGTTAAGTAAAGCTTGTAAGGATTTCCATTTTAAATGTGTGGTTTGTGAATTATCTAAACAATTCGCACTTCTTATATTCCTCGCATGCACCGAGCACCTAGTGCCTTTGATCTTATTCACTCCGATGTGTGGGGTCCTTCCCCCGTCAAATCCATGGCACAACACCGATATTTTGTTATGTTTATTGATGATTATACACATTGTACTTGGGTTTCTCTTATGAAGAAAAAATCTGAATTTTTTCTCTCATTGTAGAAATTTTCTGCAAATGATTAAGACTCAATTTCATACTGTTGTTCGTAATATTCGGTTGATGAGTTTCGGGCGGAACTTAATAAAGGGGGTATTCTTCAACACTTTACTTGTCCTTATGCCCCTGAACAAAATGGGGTAGCCGAACGTAAAAATCGTCACCTTATAGCTATGGTTAGGTGTCTCCTACGTGGGATGGATGTTCCCAAGTATTTTTGGCATTTTGCTGTCCTTACTGCTACTTACCTGATTAATCGTACCCCTAGCTGTATCCTACAAGGCCATGCCCCGCTTCATGTCCTCAAGCCTGGTAGTAAACTCTTTCCCGTTGTCCCCCGGGTTTTCGGGTGCACGTGTTTTGTCCAAAATCCCAGCCCTACACGCACTAAACTTGATGACAAGGTTGTTCGGTGTGTTTTTCTGGGATATTCTTCTATGTCCAAAGGTTATCGTTTCTATGATCCTACCACACGTCATTTGTATCACTCTTTGGATGTCACATTTTTGGAAACGGTTCCATTTTTTACAGTTGCTTCTTCCTCTCAGGAAACTCCACTCGAGCATATTGTGGATGCTATCTCTGTCCTTCCTCGCCCTGTGCCTATTCTTGATATACCCAGTGACATACCCGATGACTCTTTGCCTCCGGTCATTACAACAGACCCATTACAGGTGTACTCTCGTCGTCCTCGTGCTCCGGACCCCATGCCATCATCTTCTTCGGAATCAGGTATCTCATCTCCTCCTTTAGTCTCTGATGTTGCTCCTCCTCGTTATCCTACCCGTATTCGTCGTCCTCCTTCACGTTATATTCTTTCAAGTAGTACTAACCATCCAATTTCTAAGTATGTCTCTTATCAGGGTCTGTCAAAACCATTTAGCTTATTTGAGAGTGCAGTTGATTCTGTCTCCATTCCTCGCTCTGTTCATGAAGCTCTCCAGAATCCAAAGTGGGTGGCTGCTATGAAAACAGAACTGAGTGCTCTTCAGGATAATCAAACTTGGGATCTTGTCTCTCTCCCGACTGGTGAACGTACAGTTGGCTGTAAGTGGGTCTTCAGTGTTAAGTATTTGGCAGACGGCACCATTGACCGATATGTGGCCTGTCTTGTGGCTAAGGCTTCACACAGGTTCCAGGTAAGGATTTCGGGGCCACTTTTGCTTCGGTTGCTAAACTGACTACAGTCCGGCTTCTTGTTTCCCTTGCTGCTTCCTATTCTTGGCCTCTTCATCAACTTGATGTCAAGAACACGTTTCTTAATGGTGATTTGTCTAAAGTTGTCTATATGGACCCCCCCCCCCCCCCCCTCTTGGTTTTCGGGCTCAGAGGGAGTATTCGGAGAAAGTTTGTCGCCTCCGAAAATCTCTCTATGGATTGAAGCAGTCTCCTCGTGCATGGTTCAGCCGGTTTAGTGATGTGGTGCTTACTATGGGATTTATTCGCTGCCATTCCGACCATACTTGCTTTATTCGTCGTAATTCCAAAAGGCAATGTATCATTATCTCTGTTTATGTTGACGATATTATTATTACAGGAGATGATGCGTCTGGTATTGTACAAGTGAAGCGGTCTCTTGGAATATCGTTCGACATTAAGGATTTGGGTCCTCTGAGGTATATTCTTGGCATTGAGGTGGCTCGGTCCCGCCAAGGTATTTCGTTATCCCAACGGAAATATGCCCTTGATCTCCTCCAAGATACGGGAATGCTTGGGTGTAGACCTGTTTCTTCTCCTATGGATCCAAATCATAAGTTGACTGCTGTATTGGGAGAGCCCTTACCAGATCCCTGTGTATATCAGCGTCTTGTGGGTCGTCTCATCTATTTGACGAACACAAGATCGGATCTGACTTTTGCTGTTAGTGTTGTGAGTTAATTTATGCACTCACCACGTACTTCACATCTTGATGCTGCTTATCATATTCTCCGATATCTCAAGATTTGTCCTGGTCTTGGTCTTTTCTTACAGACAGGAGCTCAATCAGGTCACTCCTGTTTTACTGATGCGGATTATGCAGGCTCAAAGGGTGATAGACGCTCTACTTCTGTTTTTTGTACTTTTCAAGGTTGTCATCTTATCTCCTAGTAAAGTAAAAAGCAAGTTGTCTTACGGTCTTCTGTTGAGGCCGAGTACCGTGCGATGGCTCAGGGTTCATGTGAACTCGTATGGCTTCGTTCCCTTCTTGGCGAGTTAGGCTTCCCAGTGGTGGACGCATCTACGTTATTTTGCGATAACAAGTCTGCAATTATGTTATCATCTGATTCAGTTCTTCATGAGAGAACTAAATATATAGAGGTAGACATCCATTTCATTCGGGAAAAAGTTTGGTCAGGAGTCATAACACCGAGCTTTGTTCCTTCATCAGATCAGACCACTGATATGTTCACTAAGTCCGTTGGTCCAGCCCTTCTACAGTCGTCTCTTGGCAAGCTTGGTCTCGTCAACATTTTCGCCACAGGTTGAGGGGGAGTGTTGGAATTAGGGGATTTGATCCCGGATATTATTATGATATTTATGGTCATGTTGACCACATTTAAGTTATTTTATTTCTTTCCTTTTCTTGTTGTTTCCTTTCCTTCTTTATTCTCAGTGTAACATATATAAACTTTGGGACGTACAGTGATAAAGATCATCTTTTCCCAATCTTCTTTTCTTTCAAAAGCATATGATTTTCTTGTAACACGTCCCTATATACACTGTGTTGAAGCTTGATATACATTGTTGGCCCATTATCTAGCAGATTAAGCTTTTGGAACAACTGGTAACTTAACATGGTATCAAAGCCTTGTTTATGAGAGGTCTTGAGTTTGATTCTCCATCCCCGCGTTGGTGTGCATATTTGCATGCTGTTATTTGCCTCCACTATGATGGAGTTTCATTTGTTGGCTCCTCAAGTGCAAGCCGGGATTGCACAGGATGGAGGGTGTTGAAGCTTGATATACATTGTTGGCCCATTCTCTAATAGCTTAAGCTTTTGTTGCAACTGGTAACTCAACACAGGAAATATATGTTTATAATGGTCGTATCATCGCTGTGTCCATGTCCTAATTTTTAAGAATTTGCCATACTGCCATATCATGTATGTGTCTGTGTCCCTGTATTAATATCTCTCTGTCTTAGTGAATAACGATGCAATGTATTCAGTTCAATATGAAATTTTAGAGCAATTCTGCTGTTTTTTCTCTTCTTTGCTATGAATTTCTTGCAGTTCTAAAGTTTGGGAAGTCAACCAGGGCTGCATATCATTTTTCTACTATTATGAATCGTGTTAGATGGGCTCAGCCCTCTAAACACCTTTAACTGTTCTACTTGGCACCCTAAATGAGACAATCTACTGTCAAAAGATTGTTCAATTTTACTATTACAGACACAAAAACAGCTTCTGAGCTATTGCCCTTGCTTAACTAATTAAGCATGAAATATGTAGCCCTTCCTACCACTTTACAAAGCCTAAAAACTAATATCATAACCAACCTATTGCCTGACAACCAATATCATAAATAGTTCCGGAAAACTCTTTTTACCTGTACCGAGCATACAATTTGCTTCCATAGCTTGTTGGAGTATCTTACTCTTATCTTCCACCAAATTACTTTTTCCTGTATTTAATTGAATAACTCCCGTTATCTAGTGGTTCTTTCTTTTTAATGTTTCACTATGTCCCCGTCTGGGAACCTTAAAATCCGCGATTGCCACCACCATTTCCCACGCGGGCCCTATGTAATTATGAGTGTTTGCTGCGGGCTGCAAACGGAAATTCATGTTTTTGGTAATCACATGCAGGTAATTTCTTATTTTCTTTTAGGCCAGAAATTGGAGATGACTTCAAAGATTCTTGGAAATTTCCTTCGGTGGAGTGGTCGGAATATATCGGAGGTGGAAAGGCTGTTCGTTTCTCTGGATTGTTTGATAAATTAAGTTACAAATTTCGGAAGGCTTTTTCCGTGGAACAAGAGAGATGTTCTTTCAGCACTGCATGTTGTTCCTTCAAATCTGAAGATGGAAATGTTGCTAATGTACATTTTCTAATTCAGTGCATTGCAAGAGATGTACCTATTATACAGCCTGATAATTTTGGATATCCTCAAGGAAATAGATCTTCACCAGTTGCCTTACAGGAGCACAAGGAAATCTTTCTTCTTCCCACTGTTAGAGTGTCGAACTTATTGAAGTCAGAGATCCATGTACTATTGACTGATACAGGTAATAGCAAATTTATGTCTTTGTGTTAAAAAACATTAGGGTAAATATCACTGACCTCCCCTAAGGTTTGTCTTTTTATCAGCCACCTCCCCTGTGCTTTGAATAATATCTACAACCTCCCTTGCAAATAAGGGTTTGTCGGCAGTATCAGATGGGTATGTGAATTTTCAGAAGTACCCGTATGTATAAATACGTACACATATTATTACTATCATTATTAATACTATTATTATTTTTTAGTATCATTATTATTAGGGTAAATTACACAAACCTCCCCTGAGGTTTGCCTTAATTACACGGACCTCCCCTCTTGTTTCAAAAATTACACAGACCTCCCTCGAGGTTTGTAATTAAGTAACAAAACGCCCCCTCCCCTAATGGTCCGTTAGTTTTTTTTACATTAGCCTCTCCTGAAAATTACAATTAGCCACCCTAATATTATAAAATTGTCATACTAAAGCCCCCTTTCTCTTATATTTTTGTACTAATTATAAAATCCCTCCTCCCTCCTATGTTTTTGGGTTAAGTTTTTTAGCATTAACTTATATCATCTACACAAAATATACACAAAACATATATAAATAGGTCCAAATTTTTTTTCCCCCGAACAAACCTCTATCAAGCCCCCCCTGTATTAATTTTCTAGATCCGCCCCTGTCCTTATGCTTCAAAAGTGGACACTTAACCCCCTGTGATTGTGGACTAAAATAGAACTGTTATGATTTCACTCAAAATTAACATCACAAAATGGGTTAAGTGTTTATATTTTTAACCAATTTTAGAATTTTTGTTAGTTTTGAGTGAAATCATAACAATTCCATTTTAGTCCACAATCACAGGGGGTTAAGTGTCCACTTTTGAAGCATAGGGACAGGGGCGGATCTAGAAAATAAATACATGGGGGGCTTGATAGAGGTTTGTTTGGGGAAAAAAAAAATTTTGGACCTATTTATATGTATTTTGTGTTAATTAATGCTAAAAAAATTAACCCAAAAACATAGGAGGGAGGAGGGATTTTATAATTAGAACAAAAATATAAGAGAAAGGGGGCTTAGTATGACAATTTTATAATATTAGGGGGGCTAATTGTAATTTTCAGGGGAGGCTAATGTAAAAAATACTAACGGACCGTTAGGGGAGGGGGCGTTTTGTTACCTAATTACAAACCTCGAGGGAGGTCTGTGTAATTTTTGAAACAAGAGGGGAGGTCCGTGTAATTAAGGCAAACCTCAGAGGAGGTTTGTGTAATTTACCCTTATTATTATTATTATTGTTATTTTTAGATTATTATTAAATGTAAAAATGAAGGATGATACAAAAGGATGATTATGTCTTTTTGTACATTTAAAAACTCAAATTTGTCAAAGTGGAGTACCATTGGCAAGGGCATTATGTTCTTTTATCTATATAGTAAGGTATTGTTGTCAAATAACATGATGGACTTTTGTCAGTTCATCTTGAAAATTGCTGACATTACTGATGCAAAGTTTTGGTTTCAAGGGAGGTTGCTATATTAATGCGAAACACAAGGAGGTCGCTGATATAATGGAAAACCTTAGCGGAGATCTGTATAGTTGTTTTTTCTGCTAATTCCATCTTGGTGCAGATCCTAGTGCAGCTATTGGCTGTGACAGTATTGGAAAGCAGGCCACTATTTCTTGTGGATCAACTGTTGATTTATATGCTAACCCTGCGACAATATACTTCATTGTTACTCTGACTGCCTTTAGTTCAAGCTGCAAGCCAGTGAACAGCAGTGATTGGGTTAAGAAGTTACAGAAGCAGAAAAAGGATGTTCATCATTTAGACATCAATTTGGATTTTGGTGGTGGAAAGTATTTTGCAATCTTAAGATTGTCCCGTGGGCATAGGGGCATATTAGAGGTTGTTAAATATAAACCCTTTGAATAGTTTTATTATTGTGTATTTCCAATTGCATTAAGATGCACTACTAGTTGGATTCCTTGTTGTTCACTGACTTGAGTCATAGTTTAGCCATTGAATTAGAATTTGGTGGTCATATGCTATATATACAGTCATGCGGATATGGCACGATATGGACACGGACAAGGATACAGACACGGGAAACAAGAATTATATCCTTCTAGTTAGTTATGCAATGTACAATGCCATGTCCACTCCCATTTCCTAAATTTTCAGATAAACCCATTATTTATCTTCCACTTAGTATATTAAGAATTTTACCTCAAATGGTTTTAAACATTTCCAAGGAGACAATGTGCCATGCCCACTCCCGTGTCCGACCATGTCGGTCGCGTGCTCGACACATGCCCCATACAAAATAAATAAATTAATTAATTAAGACACGTTTTTTTGTGTGTCCAAACAAACACGGCACCCAAATTGAAGTGTCTGCGGACTGTGGTACGTAGTTCATATGTATTTCGCTACCTTAAAATTATCCACTCGCACAGGAGATACTAGCGATAGTTGTTAGTACCCTGCTAATATTTCTCTCCATTCAACTTCCAATAACATGCATATACACTACAAGGTTGATTTCTAGTCTAGCAAAGTTACTACCATGTTGTGCAGACTATCTATGATTTACTCTACATGGCTAACATTATTTGCATGACAATCCTCTTCAAAGCTAATTTGTACATCTGTTTTCAGGTGGCGATTTTTACATCATACACAGTGGAAAATGATACCGACTTCCCCTTGTTTTGCTTTGCACCAAATCATAAGCCTCCGTCTAGGTATATTTGTGGCAGTGTTTAGTTGTCACTTTTGTTGCTGCTATTACTTGCCTTTGTAATAACTGCTAAATTTTGAGTGCAGGGATGAGGCCGCCGAAAAGCTCGATTTCAGTATTTCTCCTGACCACGGATATCTTTTGTCTCCAAAATCAACTGGGTCATGGTTCATCAAGTAATTGATAATTTTTTAATATCGTAGCTTCAGTTACCAAATCAAATGCTTAAAGCCCGTTTGTTTTTACTGTGGGAAAAAAGACATCTTTCCCTTGATATATTTTCGAAAAAGCAGCATTTTACTGCTTTTGATTTAAGGCTTTAAGCTGTTTTTCAGCTTTAAAGTGGATTCGATTTTGTAGAAAGCTGTGAAAAAGTTTTTGCCAAATGGACTCAAATTTCTTAAAAATTTCAGACAAGTGAACATTGCCAAATAAGCAGATCCATATGTGCTCTTAATAGTTTGATGTTTCTATTTGGTAATGACGACTCATTCAGCTTCTGCTGCCAGATACAACAAGGTGCGGCTCAAATTGTTGGAAGAGAAAGCATCTGAGATCTTGTTGGACTTGGATGCTTTATCGGGCCTCACAGAGATAGCCCTGGAAGTAGAGGATGGATCTGGTTTCAAACATGTTGCAAAATTGGGGGTGTCGTTAGGGCCACTTAGTAGTAAACTAAATGTTCCATCACAAGCAATATCTTTGGTCCCACGATATGTTGTTTTCAATGAATCAGAGGAAGTTATCACTATACGGCAATGCTATTTGGAGGTTTGGATGTTATTTTTCAATGCCGAAGGTGCCGTTATCTTTTTCATGTGCCCTAATAATGCTCTAAATTTTCTTCTTTTTTCGTATCTTTTTTTTTCTTTTTTTGTTGAAAACAATGAAAAGGATGACATGGAAGGGATGATTCCTATAAAGAGTAAGCAGAAAATAGCACTAAAGCTGAGGAGTGGAACTATTAAGAAGAGAGAAGTTAGTGTTTTTGAGAACTTGCTCAGAAAACATCGAGATACCCGTGATAATTCAATGGAATTTATTCAGTTTCGACCCAATGAGGCTGGATTGGGTTGGTCAGGGCCAGTGTGCGTTGCTTCACTGGGACGATTTTTCCTGAAATTCAGAAGATCCTTAGATTTTACTGCGCAGCAATCAAATCAAATAACAGCACAAAGCAACACTTTGCCTGAATTTGCCGCCGTTCATGTGGTGGAAGAAGGTTCTAGTCTTGTTATGCACTACCACATGCCACCAAATATCAATCTGCCTTATCGAATTGAGAACTGCTTGCATGACTCATTCATCACATACTATCAAAAGGTTGTATTGTTGGTCGCCCTCTTTATCAGTCAAAGTATAAGGAATAGAAATTTGTCCTGCATATTTACACTCACACTTCCTTTTGATTGATTTTTTTGAAGAATTTCAGGATTGGTTTGAGCCAGATACTCTAGGAGCTGGAAGTAGTGTTAATTATGTCTGGGATGACTTGACTCTTCCCCGTAAGCTGGTCATCCAGATTAATGGTATTTACTGCTCTCCTGATACTTCTTTTAACATTGTGTTTGAATGCGTTTCACTTCTTATGATTATTATACCTTCACTCAATTTTTACGGGAATGAAATTTGTAGTTGTTTTACCTAAAACTTCCTTGAATGCTATTACGAATATTGTATCCATTTCATTCAAATTTGAACTCACCCCAAGGCTAATATGTTTCTAGAGTTCAGTTTCTACGTATATCTATATGTATCAGCTTATGGCTCGTGTTCCCATATTAAGTGTTACTTTCTCCGACTTGAAGTACCATCCTTTATGACTCGGTGAATTTTTTCTGTAGAATCCAAAAGTGCAATCTACTACTATTTATATTCTAGATTGCCACATTAACCTTGATTGGTAGAGGTGTTAAAGGCAATAATTAGCAATTAACTTTTCGACAAAAGTTATATGTGAATATTCAGTAATGTGCACATCAAGTATCATGGTGAAGTTGGTCCGTGTACATGTTTCCTTTTTTGTTTTTTTTTTTTACTGAAATGGGTTCTGATGGAAAACTTACTGCTACCTATGTTTGTCAGAGAAGTATTTATGAATTGCACTGGCATGTTTAGCGTCTGTTCTCTGCGTCATCTTTTTGACTGTTTGTTGTGTCTTGCTTGCTAATAGTGATTTGATGGTTCATTGAAGTCATGATGTTATTTTGGAAGTGTAGTGCATCACTCCTTATTTTTGCTTCTTATAGATGCGCAACGCGAAATCAACTTGGATAAGGTGCGGGAGTGGAAGCCATTATATAAAGCAAGGCAACAGAGAGGTTTGGGGCTACATTTACCTTTGGACAAGAAAAGAACTAGTTCTGGTGAATCAAGTGGCATGGGGATTGTAAATGTGGGATATGAAATATATGCTGATGGGCCAACAAGGGTGTTGCGAATTTGCGAGTATTCTGGTAGTCACAAGGAAAGTAGAGTGTTCCAGTCCAGTGGGAAAATACGACTAAGAATTTCTTATTTCTTAATCCACTTACTTGAACATTCTAAGGTCAGTCTCTGATTCTTGATGCTTATGTCACCCAAAACTGTTGTTACCAGCGCCTCTCTCGTTTATATGTCTCTTATGACCACCATATTTCTCTTTTATTATTATCCATTGATGTATGGTCATGAACTCTCTACATTATTTCTTGGAGAAGTTGGTCACCGATATGATTTAATCCCTTGCTTGCTAGTGCCCGCTGGGATTAGCTTTTCTGGGGCCAGCAATCACTAATAAGTGTTGTTTACAAAGCTGAAACCGTTTGCATTAGCTTTTTCACAACTTTTTAAAATTCTGATTCCTTTTTAAAGCCAAAAAAAAGCTCCAATTTGAAGCTTTTTAAAAATTCTCTTATTTCAAAAAGTGATTGTTTTGAAAGCTAACCAAACGGGCTCTTAGTACTACCATTCTATTCCATTTGTTGGTCCCTTTATTCATGCCCAAATCTGCAGCCTATCATATGCATTAATAGAATGCTTGATACTGTAGTAATTGTATCTCCCCACTTCAGAAGAAGGGCTACAAATGGTGAGCTTTCTTTTGGAGGCTTGTTTCGCTAAGAACCAAGTCTGTAAGTTGCTCAGCTTGGATCGTACGGATGGTGAGTAGGTGGTTGGTGGCGAACCTGAGGTTCTGCATGAATCTGATGGCCATGAAAGCCACTTTTGCCAGAGAATTATGAGAGTTGTCATCGTTATATTTTGTTGTTTATTGATATTCAATATCTTAGATATTCACTAAGAAACATAAAAAAAAAAAAAAAAAATTAATAATAATTAAAAAAAATAGTAATAAAAAAAATTTGCTGCACATTGAAAGAAGAAAAACTATTGGAGGAACAGGAAGAACAACAAACGATGATTACTAAATTGGACAGTGCATGGTGCAAGAGACTAAACAATCCGCACGAATGTAGTAAGAACCAAACTGAATTTCAGTTCTGGAAACTTAATATGCTGCATTACGTTCACACTTTCACATGCTGATGAGCAAAAAAAACTCTTAGGGGAGACCATGCGAATGGTTGAATTGATGACTTCGCTTCGATCATTCAACTTTAGCTTCTGAAGGAATCAGGTCACTTACTTTGCTGAAGAGAGAATAGTGAAATTGTGGAGAAGATTCTTTATGAGAAGCTGGTAGTCAGTGGATAAGTACTGTTGAGAGAATAAATACTTAAGTTACACCCTCTCTAACAGCTTAAGCTTTTAGAGTTGATGGTTGTGAACATGGTATCAGAGCCGGCAAAGGTCCCGAGTTCAAACCTCGCTGTTACCCTGATTTCTATAATTTCCACGTGTTTGGCCCTCATCAAAGAAAGTCTAACTACACGTGAGGGGGGTGTGTTGAGAGAATAAATACTTAAGTTACACTCTCTCTAACAGTTTTAAGTTTTTAGAGTAGATGGTTGTCAACAAGTACCATTTTTCTCTTATGTGTTAGGGATTCTAGAGATGCTATCTGTTTTAATTTATAAATCAAAGGCTGTACTAGCTATATCTCCTGCCTTAAATTCTATATTTAATTGTTGTGGAACAACTTCCCTTACACTTCTTTTGACAATTTCATCTACTGAAGGATATAGATGCTGGTGAGACTCCATTTTACTCACCAATCATTGTTACAAGGCTAGAAAACATCAATCTGGATTCTATGTTTACTAATCAGCATAACTACAACCAGCTCAGAGTACAGGTAATTCATTTTCCTTGTGGTGGTGCATTCTATATAAGTACCGCTTGTCCTCGAAAGAACTCAAATTTTGAGATTTTCACAAACTCCTTTATCTTGGTATAATCCAGACGCTAAGTGTGGACCAGAAATGGATCGGTGCTCCTTTTGCAGCAATGCTTCGTAAGGAGCAGTTGAACTATAGTGACAGAAATGTTTATATACTTCGTGTCGTAGTTGTGCTTCTGTCATCCAGTGCTAATGTTAAACAGGTCAAATACTCATCCGTTGTTCTGCAGGTAAGATTTATTTATTTTTAATAGTAAATGAAGATGATAAAGTAATTACAATTAGAAGAAAGACATTGGGAATAATTTCTGATAATATAATTCATACTTTGTAGCTGGTTATATACACAAACTAAGTTACAAGTTTAGGAAAGAGAGAGAATAAAGAAAAGAAATAAAAGAGGAAACAAAATCAAATCAAAGATAAGATCCTAATTAATTCCTAGTTGACTGAAATCTTATCCCAAGGAATTGTTATCTCCAACACTCCCCCTCAAGCTGGAGCGAAGGCATTCACGAGTCCCAGCTTGACGATAGATGACTTCAAGAGAGATGGTCCAACAGACTTTGTGAGCACATCCGCAGTCTGATCCGAAGAAGGAACAAAGCACGGAGAGATAATACCAGAACGAACTTTCTCTTGAATAAAGTGGACATCAACCTCAATATGCTTGGTGCGCTCATGAAGAACAGAGTCCGAAGCAAGCATTATAGCAGACTTATTATCACAAAACAATGTGGAGGGCTCAGAAACTGGAAACCCTAACTCCCGCAATCAAAGAAGCTCACAAGTACCTTGTGCCATAGCACGATATTCGGCTTCAACCGATGAACTTGACACGACTACTTGTTTCTTGCTTTTCCAAGAGATAAGGTGTTTACCATAGAATGTACAAAACCCAAAGTTGAACGCCTATCACTCTTGCAACCAGCATAGTCTGCATCTGTGAAACACGTGACCCCAGATTGCGTTCCTGCAGCAAAGAAAAGACCTAGACGTGGGCAGGTTTTTAAGATACCGAAAAATATGATGGACAACATCCATATGAGAAGTACGAGGGGCTTGCATGAACTGGCTAACAACGCTCACAGCGAAAGCAAGATCAGGTCTTGTATTGGTCAAATAAATGAGCCGACCAACAAGACGCTGATAAGAAGCTGGATTAGATAACAGTTCTCCAGACTCGAAAGATATTTTGATATTCGGATCCATGGGTGTGGAAGCAGGGCGACAACCCATTATGCCAGTATCACTGAGGAGATCCAAGATGTATTTCCGTTGGTTCATTGAGATCCCATGACGAGATCGGGCAATCTTAGTCCCAAGGAAATACTTGAGAGGACCTAAGTCTTTGACATCAAATGTCACTCCAAGTTTTTCTTTTACCTTGCACTTCCTCCAGTATCATCGCCAGTAATAATAATGTCATCAACGTAAACTGATAAAATAATACACCGACCTTCCGGACGTCGTCGAATAAAGCAGGTGTGATCAGAGTGACACCTAGTGAGCCACGCCTGAGGAGACTGCTTTAACCCATAAAGTGACTTTCGTAGCCGACAAACTTTCCTAGAATACTCCCCCTCAGCCCGAAAACCCGGAGGGATAAATGATTTCCTGGAGATCCCCATTCAGAAATGCATTCTTCACGTCAAGTTGATGAAGGGGCCAACAATGAGAAACTGCTAAAGAAACAATAAGTCGAACCGTAGTAAGTTTGGCCACAGGAGCAAAAGTAGCATTAAAGTCTTTCCCTGGGATCTGAGTAAACCCTTAGCAACCAAGCGAGCCTTATAGCAATCAATAAACCCATCCGGAAGGTAGTTGACTGTAAAGACCCATTTTCACCTAATTGTCTTTTCCCCCGAAGGAAGAGAGACAGGATCCCAAGTACGGTTATACTGAAGATCATCCATTTCTGCTTGCAAGCCTGAACCCAATGCGGATTTTGGAGAGCCTCAGACACAGACCTGGGAATTGAAATCGAATCTACCTGACCAAGAAAAGCTTGATAGGGTTGTGAAAGAGCTGATATGAGACATACTGGGAAATAGGGTGATGAGTTGAGCAAGAATAACCATACCGATTTACTGGGCGAGAAAGTCTCTTGGATCGCTTATCGGTGCAGAAGAAGCAGGACCTGAATCCGGAGAAGCATTTGGAGGCTGAGCATGAGCTTGTGGACGCCTGAAGTAATGAAATTCAGGAGAAGATGTAATTATTGGTGGTAGGAGATTCTCATTTCCAACCTCAGGAGAGGAAGAATCAAAGACAGGAACAGGACGAGGTAACTTGTCAAGTTCAATGGGAGTCTCCTGAGGCACGGAGACAGAGGGACGATTGGAACTTGCAAAATAAAAAGCATCCTCGAGAAACGTAACATCCATAGAAGTATAAAACCGATGAGTAACAGGATCATAGCACCTATAACCTTTAGATTGAGGAGAATAACCAAGAAAGACACACCGAATAGCCTTATCATCAAGTTTAGTGCAGAAGAATTTAGGGAAAAGGATAATTCTTATTGCTATACATTCCCTTGTATATATAACATAACAAGGAGCAATTAAAGGAAAGAAATAAAAGAAGATAAAGTCACAATAAAAGAGAAATTAAATAGGTCAACATGACAAATAAAGACAAAATAAAATCTTCTAAAATATCCTAAAAGATAATTATTTCCAACAAATATGAAGAGGGCTACGATTCTGAACAAAACAAGTGCAAATAAAGACACGAGGTAACACATAAAAAAGTGTAGAATCGGGCTGAAGGACATGCAGAGGAGCTTTACCATCCAAGACGCGACTTGGAGTTCGATTAATCAGATATGTGGCTGTGAGAACTGCGAAATGCCAAAAGTATTTATGGACCTCCATTCCACGAAGGAGACACCGGACTACAGACATAATGTGACGGTTTATTTGTTCTGCCACACTATTTTGTTCTGGGGTATAGGTACAAGATAGTTGTTCGAGGATACCCTTTTTATTAAGTTCAGAACAAAAATCATTAAAAACATATTCATGGCCATTATCTATTCGAAGGGTACGAACAACAGTTTGAAACTGAGTTTTAACCATTTGCAAAAATTGAGTAAATAATGGAAAAACTTCAGATTTTTTCTTAAAGGAGATAAACCCATGTACAACGTGAATAGTCATAAATGAACGTAACATAATAGCGATACCCATTTAATGCAGTAATACGGGATTGTCTCCATACATCGGAATGTATAATATCAAAAGCACTAAAAGCACGAGACATACGAGGAATATAAGAAGAACGAGATATTGAAAGTAAACATAGATATTGAAAGTTAGCATGTCCTAGCCGGGCATGCCACAAGTCTAAAATTTTATTGGAGAAAGAACTAGAAGCAGAACTAGGTAAAACAAACGCCTATAAACTAGAAGACACAAGTGGTGGTGGCGGCTCCCCAAAGAAGTAGAGTTCATCACGCTCATGGCCCGTACCAAAAATCTTCTTTGAAGTCATGTCCTGCAAGAGACAACGATTAGGTAAGAAAATGACAGCATAATTATAACTCTTTGCAAGGCGACTAACTGATAAAAGATGAAAAGACAACTGAGGGACATGAAGAATAGAAGACAAGGTAATCGTGGGGGACAAACACACATTACCCTTGCTTTGAACTCTAGTGGTGGAACCATCAGCAATACTCACAGTGTGGTTAACAGGTGTAAGAGGGGACGAAAAAAGAGATAACTCACCCGTCATGTGATCATTGGCTCCCGAGTCCAGAACCCACCTTGGAGTTCCAATCTTAACATGTAAAGCAGTGGAAGTACATGTAGCAATGGCAGTCGTGGAAGGACCTGACTGATGCTGCTGTAGTAGGGAGCCAAGTTGGTTCTGAATCTGTCTAAGCCGAGTTTGAAGTAGACTCTGATTCTGATGAAGCTGATTAATATCAGGAACAGTGGGCTCAGGACCGGTCTCAGCGATAGCAGCGACGCGGGTTGGGCCAGGATTGCGGGGTCGAGCAAACTGTTTCTTCAACTCAGAATGGAGTTGAAAACAGCGATCTTTGGTATAACCAACAGCATTACAATGTTTACAGACCGGAGGTTTCCGATTATTGGGACGAGGCCCAATGTGAGCAGCAAAAGCCATCTGATCAGGAACAGCAGGAGCATCAAAAAGTGGAGTCTGAGAAGCCTGAATCAATTTTCGGCGGCCCATCACCATCAATAATAGCAAAAGCCTCGTAAAGTGAAGGCATAGGTGATGTGTTCAAAATTTGAGTATGAAGAGATTCAAATTCAGATTTTAAACCCATCAAGAACTGGTAAGTGTGCAGACGGTCTAGGCGTTGGACAATAATAGTAGCGGCTTCAGCAGGAATGTCACCAAGAGGCTCATACTGAGCCAACTCCTCCCAACGGGACTGGAGATAACCCAAATAATTAGAGACACTTAGTCGAAGATAATCCTGAGAGGACTGAGAAACTTCACGATGAACTTGATAAATTTGGGACTCGTTACGCTTATGCGCATGCATCTGAGTCAAGGCATTCCATAGTCCATGAACCGAAGTGTGATACATACACATATGGTAAATACGAGGCTCCATAGAATTAATAACCAACCCAAGATAGCACCATTGTACATATTCCACTGATCAAAGGTGGAATCCGTGGGAGCCGGCTTGGGTGTAGTGCCATGACGCCAACCAAGGATCAAAATTTCGTTTCGGTCTATTGTTTCGATCTACCCAGAAATGGAAACGTTTCGGAAACATTTCGGAAACATGTGGAAATAGCGGAAAAAATTGGAAACATTGAGAAACATGGGGAAACATAACTTCAAACTTAATTATATGCGTGTATAAAGCTAATAATTGATTAATTGAACATTTGAGAGGTCTGTATATGTAGAGCTGCATTAAAAATGTATAGTTTAAATTGAAAATATATGAGGATTAAGTCGCCAATCTACTGTCAAACACTTCATAGAATCCACAAAACACTTCATAGAATGCAAAAGATACATATAAGTACATAGTATGCTAATAAGCCATCTCTAAAATAAAACACTTGTTCATATGACAAGTACACAACCACATGATTATCTCAATGGAAACAAGTATGTTTCATTGGAAGCAAATGAAACGATGCGGAATCATAGTCTTGTTTCGATAGAAACAAAAAAAACAAAGTCGTTTCGATGGAATTCATGGAATTTCGAGATTCCATGGTTGTTTCGTTTCCATGACCTAGGAAACGGAAACGTTTCGGCCGTTTCGATGGAAACAGAAGGAAATTTTGATCCTTGACGCCAACTAGACTTGCCTTTGGCACCTAGGAGCAAGGATCAAAATTTCCTTCTGTTTCCATCGAAACGGCCGAAACGTTTCCGTTTCCTAGGTCATGGAAACGAAACAACCATGGAATCTCGAAATTCCATGAATTCCATCGAAACGACTTTGTTTATTTTGTTTCCATCGAAACATAATTGTTTCCATCGAAACAAGCCTATGATTCCGCATCGTTTCATTTGCTTCCAACGAAACATACTTGTTTCCATTGAGATAATCATGTGGTTGTGTACTTGTCATATGAACAAATATTTTATTTTAGAGATGGCTTATTAGCTTACTATGTACTTATATGTATCTTTTGCATTCTATGAAGTGTTTTGTGGATTCTATGAAGTATTTGACAGTAGATTGGCGACTTAATCCTCATGTATTTTCAATTTAAACTATACATTTTTAATGCAGCTCTACATATATAGACCTCTCAAATGTTCAATTAATCAATTATTAGCTTTATACACGCATATAATTAAGTTTGAAGTTATGTTTCCCCATGTTTCTCAATGTTTCCAATTTTTTCCGCTGTTTCCACATGTTTCCGAAACGTTTCCGTTTCTGGGTAGACCGAAACAATAGACCGAAATGAAATTTTGATCCTTGCCTAGGAGAGCCAAAGGGAATGAGACCATGCAGTAAAATTTTGTCCATCCAAAAGAACAGTAGTAACCCTTTGCGCAGGAGCATGTGGAGTCATAGACAGAGAGAGACCTGAATGTGATTGTGACCCAGTAGGAGGCTGCGTAATTTCTGTATCCTTGGTCATTGTTGCGGATTATAATAACCAAAACTAAAAACAACAAGGCGCAAAAAAAGATTATAAAGGCTGCTGGCAGAAATAGGGGTTACCGAGACACGGGTAGCCCAAGATCAGGTAAAGAGTGCACTGAAAGGGCTCTAGATCATCACAGACCCACCCACAATCGGTGCAAGGCGCAGTTTACGGGCTGCGCAAAAAAGGGCCGGAAAGGTGTAGGTACGGCGAGGGGCCTGGTGGGTCTCAGTGAGGGCTTTGGTGGTTGTCGGCTGGTGTGTTGGTGGTGGCTAGTGGTGTTGGCGAGGGCTTGGTGGCTGCGGCGAGGTGGCTAGTGGTGACTCGGGGCTGCGGCTGTTGGTGGGTGGTGGCTAGGGTTTATGGTTAGGCTTTGATAACAAGAAGAAAGACAATGGGGGCTGTAGCTGTTTATGTGCACAAACTAAGTTACAAGTTTAGGAAAGAGAAAGAATAAAGGAAAGAAATAAAAGAGGAAACAAAATCAAATCAAAGATACGATCCTAATGAATTCCAAGTTGGCTGAAATCTTATCCCCAGGAATTATTATCTCCAACACAATTCGTGAGAATTCATTTCGAAAATGACATTAATGATTTTATTGACCATGAAGCATGCATGCATGCATGAACTGGCGGTTGCAGCATTTGATTATGTAATTGGTATATATCTGCAGCCACTTGATTTGAACCTTGATGAGGAGACACTAATGAAAATTGTTCCATTTTGGAGAACATCACTCTCGAATAGTCAGAGCCAGCGGTATTACTTTGATCATTTTGAGATCCACCCAATAAAGGTTCGGTGTTTTATGCGATAAATTAGTGATTTTGTCTTTTCTATAGTATATTGCTCATGCATTTCTGTGTGTATTTGAAGATCATAGCAAGCTTTCTTCCTGGCGACTCGTATTCCAGCTATAGCTCAACCCAAGAAATGTTGAGGTCTTTGCTCCATAGTGTAATAAAGGTTTGATATGAAGGGTTCTTAAACTTCGCTGAGAACAAAAAAGCCTAAGACTTAAATGTGACACTCCTATATGTTATCATATCTTGGCTTCTATTTATTTTTTCCCTTTTATTTATCCTAGCTGTTCATCGCTGTTTTAGATTCCTGCCATAAAGAAAAAGAACGTCGAGCTAAATGGAGTTTTGGTTACTCATGCTCTGATAACCATAAGTGAATTGTTTATCAAATGCACTCAACATTATTCATGGTAACCTATCGTATATCTTTTTTGTGTGGTGATGTATTTTTATATTGGTGACCTATTCATGTCTAACAACGATTGGGTTCTCTAGGTATGCCATGAGGGCCATCTATATTGCAAAAGGAAGCCCATTGCTTCCACCAGCTATTGCTTCTATTTTTGATGACTTGGCTTCATCCTCCCTTGATGTCTTTTTTGATCCTTCTAGGGTCCTGATGAATCTTCCTGGTCTCACCATTGGTATTACTCTCTCTCTCTCTCTCTCTCTCTCTCTCTCTCTCTCTCTCTCTCTCTCTCTCTCTCTCTCTCTCTATGTTGGAGTAATTTGGTTGTCGCTCAATATAAACTCACATGAGCTTTGTAAGAACAAGTTCTTAGAGATACTATTTCTGTTGTTATAACTATGTTTGGTCCATATGAGAAGTAATTATGCAAACTTTAGTCAATCTACTTAATTCCTTTTGAGCTATACTAACTATAGTATTGTCGATTTGCTTAAACAGAATTTTTAAGACTATCGTTCTGTCTGATAACAACTAGACAACTATTTGGTCTTGTTAACTTTGTTAATTTACCAATTGCTCCAAAAGCTTAAGCTGTTAGAGAATAGACCCAACACTGTATATCAAAGCTTCAACACCCTCACTCACACGCTACCCCGTCTCCCAAGTGGAGAGTTGTAGAAAGACCAATGGACCTGACTCATCCTCAAAAGACGCCTTATAAGGGGAGGATTACCCAAACTTATAAGAAGAACAGTCGGAGGCTATGCCCAGGCGATGTGGGAGAATTCAACACACCCCCTGGACCACATCAACAGGGAAAGCCAAACAAGGGGAGGGAGCCCAACTCAGCTCTGATACCAAATAGAAAGACCAATGGCCCGACTCCCCTCAAAAGACGCCTTGTAGGCTTATAAGAAGCACAAATGGGGGCTATGCCTAGGCGACGTGGGACAATCCAACACACCCCCTCGACCACATCAGCACTCCCCTCAACGCTGAATTACACGGCAAGAGGGCGGCGGGCTGACCCAACAACCCAGCTCTGATACCATGTAGAAAAACCAATAGGCTGACTCACCCTCAAAAGACGCCTTATAAGGGGAGGATTACCCAGACTTATAAGAAGCACAGACGGGGCCTATGCCCAGGTGATGTGGGACAAATCCAACAAGAGCCTATAAACTAAAATCCATTATAGTGGAGACAATAAAGTTCCAATATGCACACAAGAACGAGGCTCCAATAGCATGTTAAGTCACCAATTGCTCTAAAAGCTTAAGTTGCTAGAGAATGGGTCCAACATTGTATATGAAGGCTGAACAATCTTTGTATAGTAACCTACCCAAAATTATTAGCACAGCCACATAATTATCTGGCGTTATATTAGGTATTCTTGTCAGACATCATAACTCCTAGATGTCACTCTTGTAATCAGTGGTTGATGCTTTAAATTGTGGACAGGTACTTTCAAACTCATCAGTAAATGTATTGATGGTAAAGGATTCTCAGGAACAAAGCGCTATTTTGGTGATCTTGGAAAAACTGTGAGTTTACTTTCATTCAGTACTGTACTACTACCACTACAGCACTACCTATGTTTTCTGTGAATATTATAGCCTGTTGGTTATGCAGGTGAAAACAGCAGGGTCAAACATACTCTTTGCTGCCGTCACTGAAGTCTCAGATTCAGTTCTAAAGGGTGCAGAAACTAGTGGTTTTAACGGAATGGTGAGTCTATTTCTACTCAAGACTATGCTCCTACCCTTGTTAATACTAGAGGTGAATGCTTATTGCACCGGAGGAAAAGTTCTGAAATAACTAATTGAGTATAATATGTGATACGCCCAAAATTATGGGCAGTTTCCTACTCAAGCTAGAAGATTAATGGAAAGTGCATCTATTTCCTAATCCAATTGGGAAACCCCCACAATTAATGTCAATCAATCCTAATACAATTAGGAAACTTGCTTGATTGGTGTCAATCACACCCTAATAGGATTATATTTCCTTATCCATGTATGAGTAGGTCTCTTACATCTATAAAAGAGACCTCTCACCCCCATCAAAGGGGCGGCCAACTCTTTAGTCTACACAGCACCTCTACAAAATTCACCATTACACGCATACACCCGGCCGGTATTACTGGTAGTGCCGCCCCTCTTTGTTGGCTCACCAGGCCCGCCGGTGATCTGCTAGTGAACGTGCTCAGACACACCCGTGGACGTAGGTACCTTCATTAACAGGGCCGAACCACATACAAAAAATAGTCTCTCACTTTCTCTCTCTCTCCTTAAATTGCTCTACTTTACTCTTACCAATTTTTGGCATCATCAGCTTGGCGCCGTCTGTGGGAAACGACAATTCTTCTCATCAACAAATTCTTGACTGATCAATATGCCACCAAAGAAGGCTGCGCAGCAGTCCGACCGGGATGTTCCTTCGGCCCCGGCGTCGACTGCAGCAGTCCCGACATATGAGCAAATCACCGCAACTCTCACACAACTCTTGGAGGGCCAGCGTCAAATCCAGCAACAGATCGAAGCACTGCTAGCCCAGCAAAGCAATCCTCCAGTGGCCGGGAAACGACCCGGGAACATTGCGTACGGTCGAGAACCGATCTTGACCCGACAACGGACCCGAGCCAACCTGTCCCATGTTGAGTATGCCAGAGACATCAACAATGGGCGTGCTGCCCGAGAGGAAAGACAGGAGCGTATGGCCCGGGAATCAGTCCAGGGTCACTCGGTCAAGAGCCAAGTCGTCCCTAGGCGAACGGTTACCCGGAGTCATAGCCGAGCCCGATCCCAGAGGACAACACCCTGCCATAAAGAAGCCTCTTCCACCAACCTGACCAGCTCCTCAGATACCGGTCGGGAAGGAGTGGAAGCCCGAATCAAGGACTTGAAGAAACAGATCGACGGAGTGGCCAAAAAGCTTGGTCAAAACTGTGTTCCGAATCAAGCCAATACCGAGACAAAGCCACCATTCTCCAGCCAGATCACGAGGTTCTCTATCCCGCGCAAATTCAAGCAGCCTCGGCTAGATTCATACAACGGCTCGGGAAGCCCGATTGACCACGTCCAAACCTATAAGGCTCAGATGGCCCTAGCCACCAACTCCGATGAGCTACACTTCCTAGCCTTCCCCAGCACTTTGAAAGGCCCGGCCATGCAGTGGTTCTACTCCTTGGAGCCCCGATCGGTCCGCAGTTTCAAACAACTCAGCAAGCAGTTCATCAACCAGTTCGCCGGTATGCATGAGCGGCCAAAGCCAGACATGCAACTACTAACAGTCAGACAACGGAATAATGAGTCCCTCAAGGAGTTCACCGACCGGTTCAACCAACAGAAGCTTCAAATCCGCAATTTGAACGAGACAATCGCCATCATAGCCTTCTGCTCGGGAGTTCAACACACCAAGTGCGCCGCGTCGTTCCACAGAAACCGACCGGAAACTTTGGTCGAGCTCTCTAAGAGGGTTGGAAAATACATTGACACTAAAGAGTTTCTGAAGACCAAAGACACCGGGCAAGAAAGCAACGAGTTTTCCAGAAATAAGCGGAAGCGAAATCAGCCCGGGAATTCTGACAGTTCCTTCGACTCACAGCAGGCAGGGTCCGGCAGTCCCGACCCGACCTCCAGTTCGCAGCGGTCTGAGCCCGGCAGCCCCGACCCGACCTCCAGTTCGCAGCGGTCTGAGCCCGGCAGCCCCGACCCGACCTCCAGTTCGCAGCGGTCTGAGTCCGGCAGCCCCGGCCCGATCTCCAGCTCACATCGGTCAGGATCAAACAGTTCCGACTTTGCCTCCAGCACAGAGAAGTCAGAAGCACAACGACCCTGATCCGACCTCCGGTCTCCATCGGTCTAGAAGAGCCCGACTACATTGGTACTTGCTTGATCACCACATGAGGCTCCACCGATTGTCAGAGAACTCATACAAAGACCTCGGGCCTAACCCCGAGGCATCCAAAGACCTCGGGTCTAACCCCGAGGCATATAAAAAGACCTCGGGCCTAACCCCGAGGCATCCAAAGACCTCGGGCCTAACCCCGAGGCACTAAAAAGACCTCGAGCTCCGAACTCAGGCGCTAAAAGACCTCGGGCTCCGAACCCAGGCACCAAAGACCTCGGGGTCACGCCCGAGGCACCGGCTTCGCTTAGGTCCAGCCGACGATGGAGGCAAACCTCCTAGGTGGCTGATGATGGCAAGCTTCAAAAGACCCTGCAACCACCATGTTCCAGGTCGGTTACCTACAGATCATAGCCTCTGTAAGACCCTCGTCTTAGCGAAAGCTTGGGGGGCAAGATGGCGCAGTGAACTAAACAGGTAATCACACCGGGTATTTACAGGCCTCGCGGATAACCAAGTCAAAATCTTGGACAACCCGAGCACCTACAGTACTCAGAGATATTAACTCCACTTAGGTCCAGACCGACGATAGAGGTGACTAAAATCTCTTAGGTTGGCCGACGATAGAGGAGTAAAAGGACCCTAAAGCAACGTGATTTAGGTCGGCTCCACCAACATGGTCAAGCTCTTCTCCCAACAGTCTTGACGAAGGCTGGCCGGGTAGAAGACAACCATCCTGGGGAGTTAACAGTAAAAAGGACCCTAGAGCAATACGCTTTAGGTCGGCTTGTCCAACATGGTAAAATCCTTCTACCCACAGCCTTGACGAAGGTTTACGGGCAGAAGATAACCATCCTGGGAGCTAACTCAAGCAAAAAAGACTCCGAAGTAGGCCGAGTCTCAACTCTCGGTCACTTCCTGAGCACTCAAAGACTCCGAATTAGGCCGGGTCTCAACTCCCGGTCAGTTCCCGAGCGACTAAAAGTCCCGAGCTAGGCTGGGTCTCAACTCCCAATCAGTTCCCGAGGACTCACCAGGCTCAGAAGCCCCGAGGCAGCTTTCACAAGAACTCAGACAGCGGCGAGTAACATCAAACTGATTTCCAAACTTGCCCCGATATAGCATCTGACCAATCTTGAAAATGGGGGGCAGCTGATACGCCCAAAATTATGGGCAGTTTCCTACTCAAGCTAGAAGATTAATGGAAAGTGCATCTATTTCCTAATCCAATTGGGAAACCCCCACAATTAATGTCAATCAATCCTAATACAATTAGGAAACTTGCTTGATTGGTGTCAATCACACCCTAATAGGATTATATTTCCTTATCCATGTATGAGTAGGTCTCTTACATCTATAAAAGAGACCTCTCACCCCCATCAAAGGGGCGGCCAACTCTTTAGTCTACACAGCACCTCTACAAAATTCACCATTACACGCATACACCCGGCCGGTATTACTGGTAGTGCCGCCCCTCTTTGTTGGCTCACCAGGCCCGCCGGTGATCTGCTAGTGAACGTGCTCAGACACACCCGTGGACGTAGGTACCTTCATTAACAGGGCCGAACCACATACAAAAAATAGTCTCTCACTTTCTCTCTCTCTCCTTAAATTGCTCTACTTTACTCTTACCAATTTTTGGCATCATCAATATGGTAAGTTGGTTGGTATGATATGATTATGTAATGCCCATAAACAATACATTATATATATATATATATTTAAAGAATTACTAGTTACATGGAAAAACAAAACATATTTGGCAGATAGTTTTGCTTCTCTTGTAGTACTTAAATTCAAATACATTTTATCCAACAAATACTCCTATTTATCTTATCCAACAAAGAGTACAAATATGTGAATTTACAAAAGTACTATTTTGACATTTGCCACATTAGCAGAATATACTTCAAAGAGGAGTGGCATGTATCTATTGAGGTGGCATTCAAAAAGATTTCTTTTTTATTTATGTACATTATATGGCATTGAAGTATTACCTAGACAACTTAGACGTCAACAATTTTCTTCAGGTGAGTGGATTTCACCAAGGAATATTGAAATTGGCCATGGAGCCGTCACTTTTGGGTACTGCGGTTATGGAGGGTGGCCCAGATCGAAAAATTAAACTTGATCGAAGTCCTGGAGTTGATGAGGTATACTATTTTTTGCCCTCAAAATGTTCTTACAGTAATTGTTGTTAAATTGTGAATTGAATCATGAATCGTATCGAATCATGAATCATAATGATGCAGTAATTTGTGGTACTTTATATTATAATAATTGTACTTAGCTTGTAATATTTCATTTAGTTGCTATTTTGGTTTAGTCACAAGCATGTGACACTAGCAAGGGTTAAATAGGCTATAAATAGTAGGCTAGGGTTAGGTTAAAGAAGTTTTGGGATATTTTGTATTTGATATTGCTTGTAAAGCAAGTTGAGCTTTAAGCTCATTAATGGTGATTGACTTCCCAAAACCCTAGTTCTTATTCTCTTCTCTAATTTCCTCTTATACATGCAACTATATTTGCATCATAAGGCTCACTTCTTTTCATATAAATGTATATACATTATTGGATACATTTAGAAACACATGTTCAATGCTTGAAATGAGCAAACCAACAATTTAACACAAGTTTCGTGCAATATCAGGGCTCAAAATTTGTTAAAAGTTTTCCACTGGAGACTTAAAACTTTTATGGTGAATCTAGTTGAATCTGCACTAGTAGTACGAGCGGAAAGGGTGCTCAGTCGATATATTTTTGCATTAATGATTCTTTCACACGTGGTGCTATGGAGTTCACACTTTTATATCTTTTTTAGTATTTCATTATATAAGCTTCTGTAAGTTTTAGTTCCGCCATTGATTTGTTTCTATATTATAATTTATAGTTGTTTACTCTAATATTAGTCCGTAATTATTTATTTGGAACAATGCAGTTATATATTGAAGGGTACCTGCAAGCTATGTTGGATACACTATATAAACAGGACTATTTGAGAGTTAGAGTCATTGACAACCAGGTACTTTACTTCTCCACAAACACTCGGAGACACACGTAACGCACTCACATTGTGTCACCTCAGGGGCTGATCTAGCACTTGATTTTGAATTTTTTTTTCATATATACCTTTAAAAAATATAGTTTTTACACTTAAAACCCTCCCCCCCCCCCCCCCCCCCCCCCCCCCCCCCCCCAAAATTTTATAACTCCCTATTTTATTAGTATTTGAGTTTTGAAAAAAATTCTACAACAAAACCTTCAATTTCTTAGTCTCAAATTGTAACAACAATGTGTTATTTTATTGTATTTTTGGTGTCAATCAGTATTAACTTTTCTAAAGTGCCATTTAAAGTTAACTTTTAGATGTCATTTGTTGGTTACAATTTTGTAATAGGTAATAAAAAGTTCAGAAGTGTTGCAACTTTGATGTGTGGTTCATATAATGGAGAAGATTTTTTTAGTTTTTGTATCAATTTTTATCATCTAAACGAAAAATATGTATGCATAGACCCCAAAAAATTGTCTCGGGAGCGTTGCCCCCCAAACCCCCGTAAACCTTGGCTACCTTCAGGTTTAATTTCTTGGCTTCACTTCTACCAAACCCCCAACCCACTCCTCCCCCCCCCCTCTCTAGTTCAAATTTCTACATCCGCCCGTGTCACCTTTATAATTATGAGAAGCAAATACTAAGATTGACGTCAGATATTCTATGGTGAGCTAGTTTACAGCCACAATGATTGAAGATTTTGTTTTAGTTGAGAGTTTGGACATATTCTTCTATACTGTGCGTAGTTTCCTATGCATGTTTACATTTGAAGGTATGGTCACGTGAAAATTTGATTCAGCAGATTGGCAAGTTTGTATTGTTTGTAGTTATTCCGTATGCACATACACTCGCGCATACACACACACACACAACAACAACAACAACAAATATTCGTAACATATGTGGATGAAAATTAACTTGCCAAACCATCTCTGGGTACATTCTTTCGAGATGCGCAATCATCGGCTTGATGAATATTTTTATGCTCATGCTAGACACTGCTAAATCTCTGGTCTGAGTTGAGCATTATTCATGCATTACCCAATCTCCACAGGTCTTCCTCAAAAACCTGCCCCCAAACAGTTCCCTTATAGATGAGATAGTGGATCGTGTGAAGGACTTCCTTGTGAGCAAGGCATTGTTGAAAGGAGATTCTTCAACAACAACGCGTCCTTTAAGCCATCTTCGTGGAGAAAGTGTAAGTGTTCTCTTATGCATTTTTTAACCTTGAAATTTCCCTGCAAACTATTCAGGTATTCTATTTTAGAAGTCTGATAGAGATGTAGAATCCACCTGCACATTCTTCTTCGCTGCCTGAAACAATAGAATGAAAGAGCATTTTTATGTTTAAAATCAGGTGTTCACTCAACATACCACCAGTGACTTTTTTTAGGCATTCGAAATTTGGTAGACGCTACGAACTTCATTGTATTGAGTTTTGGTATGGAAACCTGCGCTCATACCAATATGGCAGAGCATTTGAACATTTTCTTAACTATTGAAAAAGCTCTTGATTTTTTCGCTTTTTTTTAAGGAAGGCCTTGCCTTCTTCAGAGAGATATAGCCACCATAGACTAGCTCGCCCGTAGGGGATGATCAGGCCAGAATTTGCCATGCGGTCTAGAGATCTAGTTGACGCTTGGAATGAGTACGCTAATATCCTTGAGAGAGAGAACGTGGCCACCCCGACCAATGTCAAGTGATGACTTCCAAATTCACCTGAAAATTGATTCAATATGCTCACGTGAGTAGTAAAAATAAATTCTCTTTAGTTATGTCATCAGCTACGGGTTCAACTACTGTGAGAAGGCATGAGCTAACCTGACAACTAAAATAGAATGTATTTAGAATGATTGTATGTGATAGCATCTACTATAATGGGAATATTAAGAAACCCGATTATTGCAATTGCTCAGGATACTGTTCTTTAGCTTCTAGGGTGGAACGAGTCATGGGATTCTTTGAGATTTTATCTGATGTCTTTCGTGGCAAAGTTCGCCTAGTTGCAAAGCTTATCAGTGGGGATGTTTTTTATTTGCATTCATGCCCTTTGGAGAGTATTGCTAAATTAAGTGGTGATTTGTGGTTCAGAGAACCACCAGTTCTAAATATTCTTCTAAATATTCTATGTTTATGTAGCTTCTTTTTAGACATAGGTTGTTTGTGCCAGGTTTAAAAATTACCCATGAGCTGGTTCCTTATCAAACCAATAGAAAATCGATTTTCAAAGAACCCAATAGAACTGAGACTTGATTTGAACCTGAACCTGTTTTCATCATTTCCAAACAGGCCCAAGTTTTGGCTTCAAAACCAGCACTGTTGTGTAGATGTATTAAAAGTCAATTTTATTTTTTCTTACAGGATTGGAGAATTGGGCCAACGGTGCTGACTTTGTGCGAACACCTCTTTGTGAGTTTCGCAATCCGTATGCTCAGAAAGCATGCTGGTAAGTTTATTGGCAGAATCAACTCGAAGAAAAAATTGGAGGGTGATGATCGGAAAGCCATTGTTCTCGCATCTACAACTCCAGAACAGAAGGCGAGGGTTGTTTGGAAGTGGGAAATTGGCAAATTTGTCTTGTCAGGTATAGTTGCCTATATTGACGGGCGGCTATGCCGTTCTATTCCTAATCCTGTTGCAAGACGGATTGTGAGTGGTTTTCTGTTCAGTTTTCTTGACAAAAATGACAACGAATGAATTTCTGCTATATATCTTGGTTACTGAAATAAGTGTAAAGCTATATAATGTGTATTATGTAGAAGAAAAAATAAAAGAAAAGAAAATAGTTGGGTAGTGAGTCCCTGTCCCTTATTCGAATGTTGTGTTAAATATTAGGGTTAATTAAAGATACACCTCATGTGGTTAACTTGTGTTTTAGTTTGTCCCCTATAGTTTCAAATATGTCGCAGATACCCTGTGGTTTGGACCAGCAGTTGTGCATTAGTCCAATCCACAAGGGTATTAGTGACACGGCAAATACACATTTGGGATTGGACTAATGCGCAACTGCTGGTCCAAACCACAGGGTATTAGTGACCCGATCACACTTGCCACCCTCACGTTTGGGATATCACACACACCTCCCATCATAGTTTTTCGGATAACAGTACTAACTAAAAATATAAAATTACTATTTTACCCTTGTTGCAACTACATCATTTTAAGTGGATTCTTTCTTCATCATCTCTCATTAATTGTTTGCCCTAATATACATACCTGTATATATACACACACACACACACACACACACATACAAATCTTGTTGCTGCCCACCCACCACCATAGCCAACAAGAGCACAAGCCACCATCACAGCCACCGGCCTATCATTGTAAATTGAATCAAATGGAGACGAGACAACTTCAAATGTAATTCTATTATATTTGAATCAATTGTAATTTAAGAGGTAAAAACTAAGAAGACAATGGAATTGCCGATGGTGTCTTGTCAAAATGCATTTTTCATGATTCCTTTGTGAGAGTCTCAGAGATAACATCCTTGCATTTGAAGCAAGAGATGCTTCAAAATTTGGGGGGCAAAAATTGGAAAGAAAGCCACTCCTTATTTTATTTTCCATCGCCATAACCCATCACCACAATTATTTTTGTGAGACCATTGTTGCTCTTCAAGGAAGGATTAGGGCACTGTGGTTTGGGAGAGAGAAAGTTGTTTACAGAGAAATTTCTTAATGTGTTCTTTATTTGGTCAATTATTCTTCCTAACCATAACTAATTCAAACCACAACTGAACACTATAGACCATTACAGCCCATCTACACACACACACATATAGATATATATATATATATATATATACGAGTATCACCTTCACCGACTAAAAAGGAGACCTATTCTCCAAATTGATTCTCTAGATTTAATCAAAATATGTACTCCATCCGTCTCTTTTTTTGAGTCCTATATTCCATTTTAGGATGTTCCAAAATTAGTGCCCACTTTACTAAATTGGTACACAATTTTTATTTACTTCCAAAACCACATTTCCTTGAAATCTACACCACCTATTCGCCAAATTGATTCTCTAGATTTAATCAAAATATGTACTCCATCCGTCTCTTTTTTTGAGTCCTATATTCCATTTTAGGATGTTCCAAAATTAGTGCCCACTTTACTAAATTGGTACACAATTTTTATTTACTTCCAAAACCACATTTCCTTGAAATCTACACCAAGACAAAATTAAAAAAGTTATTGTAATGATTAGGGGCAATTGTGAAAAGTAGGTGTAGATTCTTTTTGTCCCCTTAGTAAGTTGAGTTCCCAAAGATGGACTCAAAAAAAGGGACGGATGGAGTAATTAATACATATAAACACAGACAAAATATGTAATGATCTGATCTTTTTCTTTCTCGAACCCAAAACTGGTGATGAAATTGAAGAAGAACAAGATCAGGAAGAAAAACTGGGGGCGGAAGAAGTAATTGGGGATTCGAAGGATATTTTTGTCCTTACCACATTCATCAAAAGGGAAGGATAGTTTTGACTTTGACATTAAATACTTTTTAAAATTAAGTCAACAAAAATCTGTTAGTCAAAGTAAAAGAAGGGAGGTATTGATACTTGTAATCTCTAACAAGGGAGGTATGTGTGATATCCCAAACGTGAGGGGTAGCAAGTGTGATCGGGTTAAACTTCGAGGGAGGTAGGTGATATTTACCCCACTAAATATTAGATTGTCATCTATTTTGCTTGAACAAGACAATCTTTCCCTCCATCTTTGTTCACTTGGCTCCCAGAAACACACTAGTGGAGAGGAATTCTTTCTATTATTGGGGAGCTTCGGCTATAGTCCCCTCAAATAAAATTCTTTTAGCCAAAACTCGGTTACTTTTTTTAAACTCATTAGGTCTTTTTTATGCCTAAATAAATTCAAATTGCTACAACTTTTGTTCTACAACTCTATTTTTCGTAAAATTTGATGTTTTGGAATCAGCAAGATGAGATCTATCAAACGAGATCAATATTGATCATAAAATTCTGGGAAAAAAGAACTAAAAGTTAAACAAATAAGAAAAACTGTGTTATTTCGCATAGATATAATTAAAAAAAAAAAAGCATATTCATTTCGTAAAATTGGCAGTATAGATGCATAGATCTTGATAAAATACAAGGGGGAAAAAAAGCCCAAGTATTGAGAAAGTTATGGTAGTTTAAAGTTGACTAATAATATTATCTGTTAGACAGATAAAATCTCAAAATCGGGCTGTAAATCATATTTTTTTTTGTAAAATATTCAAGTCCAATGTGTAGATAGATATCAAAGAAATACATGAAATTAAAAAAATAATAATACTAAAAAAAGACCAAAAAATGAGAAAATTATTATCGCTTTCATGAATATATCTGTTTATGAACATATGTATATATATATATATATATATTTATGTTAGAGGGGCTTTTTACTGAAAAAAAAAATTAGGTAAAGCTTTTTAAAAAATGGCCAAATCGTTTATTTGACTAATTTTCTTATTTTTTTTAGGAGTTTATGACCTAATATCCCATTTTGTCCCCTTCTTTCTGTGGGCAAATTTATGAAACAAATAAAGTCTAAAATATTCAATTTCAAATGCTCTTGTACGGTATCAAGTCAAAAATACGAGAAATTTTTGGGTACCCTTAAGGTATCACATGGCATGCCACTTGGTGTCTCGTACTCAATAGTAGTGGGCCACACAAATAATGGAACCCACCACAAAAAATTTAAATGGGCTACAATTCCGTGTGACGCTATCTCATTGGATGTGAAATACCACATAAGCGCTAGCTTGAGGGTACACCAAAACTTCTCCAAAAATATACACTACTATCGCTGGTACGTACATCGGATGGCAACTTAGATTGCTACACAAGAACAGCTGCGCAGTGTTTGGAAATGGAATTGGGACTTTGGAACTTACGGCCCGTTTGGTTCACGGATAATTTTAGGTGGATTCTGATTACTAGGAATCGTACCAGTATTCACTTTACCAGGAATCTGAATTCCTGCAGAATGTTTGGTTCACCAACGACTCGTTTGGTTCACGGATAATTTTAGGTGGATTCTGATTACTAGGAATCGTAATACCAGTAATCACTTTACCACCTCCAAGCTAGGATTTAGAATCCACCCTATTTTTCACCTTTGGGTGGATTCTAAATCCAGTGGGACCCACAATTCATTAAATATTCCATGAACCAAACAAAGATATATTTTAAAATTACTAGTAATCTGTAATAACCTGCATTTCCATTTAATTTTAAATTACATTTTCATATTTAATTGGTAATTGCATTGGCATATTTAATTTCATTTGGTATTGACTGCTTCATTTAATTACATTTCCCATGTTCTAATCCCTTGTGTTATTTCATATTAAAATTCTTGTAGGGGTCAAATTGTAATTTTTACAAAATTAATAATACCTGTGTGGATTTCAAAGTCTGTATTTCAAAACGGTGAAAATAACTTCTATTGACTCAATCAGTATTTTTATGAAACCAGAAAACCATTTCTTAAGTTAAAACGAATTTCCTGTATTTTTGTGGTGACCACCGCGCCCCGGAAATACCAGTTTATGTCCAAAACTGTCCGCGCTGTGCTAAACTTCCACAGATGTTGGAAGTGACTGATTTGGACATTTACTTTATTGCCATTTATGGCAAGTGATCATTGGCTAAGGCAATGTTTGGGAATGTTTAACTCATACATGTAATTGTTGTGCCTAAAGCCAAATTTCCCAAACACTTCTACTTAGGTCCCTATTACTCTAACTTGACCCTTGGTGGAGCTTTGGAGTTATATCAGTGTTTATCTACGTATGTATAAGCTGTGTATATTGTGTACTTAGTTAATTAGGAAATCAAACTAATTTGTAGAGTAATGTTCACACAACTTGGGCACCAAGTTGAATTTTGCTACTTATACCTCACACCCTCGTTCATAAACTACACATGTATCTGTATAAACTAAAATTTTCAGAGAATTTCAGAGAGAGAGCTTGAGAGTTAATTTCAGAATTTCAGAGAGAGAAGACTCAATCACCATAACTTGCAAGTTTCATTTGGGTTTCTTGAATTAGCTATCTTTCTCAACAAATCTCTCTATATTCAATCTCAGTGAGTATTCTAAACTCACTAAGAATGTAATTTCATGTCTATTTACTGTGTGTTTGTTAAATTTTGTAAAAACACCATGGTTGATTTACGTATGAAAATTCATAGCTTGAAATCAAGATTTTCAAACCTTAATCTAAATTCGTTTTTAGAGATGAATATGGAAGATTATAGTATGTATTGACTATGTTTGAAGTTTTAGAGCTTAATTCGTTCATATAAGAAAGTATATTAGAAATCAAATTTTGACATGTTTTAGTTCATCATAAAATTGGAGAGTTATAGTTAGAATCATGTTAAATTAATCATAGATTCTTAATCCTTGTTTAAAAAGGAAGAGATCCATATATAACATGATGTACATACTTACAGAATTGAAAATGGGTCAAAAAGACCCCTGTTTTACTGAACCAGAGCAGTTTCTGCGGAGAAGATGAAGCCTCAGCTTCATCTCGCGCCACGATCGCGCGCGCGAGAATCGTGCGAGCGGCCCGCGCGAGCGACCCCTCGCGCGAGCGGCCCGCGCGCGCGAGGTAGGCTTCCCCAGGCAGACGTAAGAGTTTATATATATATATTTGAAAATTGGCTGGTCGCGCGAGCGAGGGTCGCGCGAGAACCCCTTCGCGCGAGCGATCCGCGCGCGCGACCTTGCTTTCCTCAGGCAGACATAAAAGTTTATTAATAAAAGGAAATTTGGGTATATCGCGCGAGCGGCCCGCGCGAGCGACCCTTCGCGCGAGCGGCCCGCGCGCGCGAGGTATTGCAGTTTATGTTTTTGTCTGTTTTTCTGTTAAAAGACTGTTTGGGTGAAATTTATATACTGTTAAGGCTCTGTTTGGGAATTTAGTTGATCAGAACTCTATTTGGTTATGTTTAAGTGATTAAAACGTTGTAGTATGACTCATTAATTCCCGTACGCGTGTTGTTCCTTAATTCTGCATTTTGTTTAAGTGCATACCATTCATGTGGGTCAGTGGTACATGCATATGGGTGTCAGTCTGTGTGGAAAAGAGTAATGGTAGTGTGGAAAGGGTATGAGTTTGTGTTTGTGGTTGTGGTTGTGGTTGAGTATGAGTTTGTGGTTGTGGTCGTGGTTGTGGTTGTGGTTGTGGTTGTGGTTGTAATTGTGGAAGAGGGTATCTTTGAAATGCGACGGTGGCAAATAAGGACACTCCCCGACGCCCATGGAAGCGTTAAAGTGTGTGAAGCCGAACTCGGACATTCCCTGGCACCCATGGTAGTGCTAAAGTGTGGCCTACGGACACTCCCTGATAACTCAAGTCTGGATACTGTGTGAGGGGTTGCCCCGGTATTTGCATGGCGGTTAGGGTATTCAAAGTGTGAGGCATTGGACACTCCCTGGTACCCCGGACCAAAGTGTGAGGCAAACTGGACACTCCCTGGCGCCCCGTTGCTAAAGTGTGGCTATCTGAGCGTTTCAAAGATACCAGGAGTAGGATAGTGGGTTGTTGTGGCTGTCGAGAGAAAAGCGTCGGCAAGATGAGTGTGGTGCATTGTTCTCATACACGGTCCCATCTGTTTAAATTACCCTCTTTAAATAATGTTGTGAATGTTTTCTAAATGAGCTCCTTACTTCAATAATAAACTTGTGGATTTAAATGGGAATTGGAAAAAGGTAAGTTGGTATGTTTTACATTCAAAGTTATGTTTTTAATACTCACCAGCTTCTTGAAGCTGACGACGTTGATGCGTCCTGGACATTCGTGTTCAGGCTTTTCAGGTTACAATCAGGAGGAATCCTACGACTATGCTAATTGAGAATGGCTGCATCTGGAATAAAGAAACTGTTTATTATATGCTTTAAGTTTATCTGTTTTAAGTTATGAACTATTTTGTTTTATAAGGATGACTGTAACAGACTCTAAGTTATTATTTTATTTTCAAGGCGGTCTGTGCCTTAGTTGACCCCGGTTCATAAGATGTAATAAGTTAGAAAGTTTTTGTAAGCCTTGATTGCTTTACTCTGATTATTATGTTTTGATTGTTTAACGTTTGGGACGGAATCGATCCTTCAAACTGTCGCGACCTACGGGTCCATAAAGGAAATTAAACGCTTTCCTTATTTATGCTACGTCGGGGCGTGACAGGATTTAGTGGTATCAGAGCCAGGTTACCTAGATTGACCAGGCTCGGTTATTCACGCCACAAATTAGTAACACAGGTTACCTTTAAGTTTTACTAAGCTATACAACCAAGTTCCAGTTTTAGTTTAGTACGGATTATCCTTATTTCAGAAACTAAGTTCTAGGTTGGTTTCGTCATAGAGATGATTACACGATTGTCTTGTCACATCGACAAGAATGATAGCAGTTTCCATATATCTTCAGACGTATCCATTTAGAATTAGCCGAGATGGCCATAACTTATGATGCCCCTACAGACAGATAGTAGCCGAGCTTCTAAGGAGTTAAGACATACCATAGCCCTCATAAATAGCTTAGGCACTGACGAACCTCCTGAGTCAAATCTCGGAACAGTCAGCATGGCCCACAGCCTAGAGTATGGAGAACAAGAATAAGAATACGACCTCCTTGCTATTAGATAGCCCTAGTTCGACTGCGTGTTTGGTGTATTATGTGTACTTGATATATGTTGCTTATTTGGATTTTATTATATGCTTATGATATTATACGAGTATGTGATATAGTGATATTTACTCTTTTTGGATGTCGTCATTGTTTAAACTACTTTATGTTACTGCTTCATGCATGATCATCATTTTGTTATCATTATCATGCATTAAGAATGGCTGGGAGACCAAGGAGGAACAGCAATTTAAATAAGGAGGCACCTTTGGCTGCCGATCCCACAGAAATGTTTGAAGCCTTTGTCAAACGTCTCGAGAGGGTTAGTAATGCTAATGGAAACCAACGAGACCGCCAAACTGGAGATTAGCTGGTGGAGAGATTCCGTGCGCTCAGGCCCGAGTAGTTTGCGGGTACCGCGGAGCCCTGGAAAGCGGAACAGTGGTTGAGAAGGATGGACCGCATGTTCGACGTTGTTCAGTACAATGAGATGGACAAGAGGAGGTTAGCTACCCTTGGGTATTTTACCTCATTGTTTGGAGAAAGCTTTGAGGGCTACCTCACCATTAGGAGCCGCAGTCAAGATAGGACACGTGCGCAAGGATTTTCCCTTACGGCTTGGAGACCATGGGATCCCTGCAAGGCTGATTGTCCTATCGATGAAGGAGTTCGACGTAATCCTAGGAATGGATTGGCTCTCTCAGAATCAAGTGAAGTTGGATTGTGCGAGGAAGAGAATTACATTCCCCGACAATGAGAATCAACCCTTTGATTTTCAATGTAACCCTACGGGAGATATGTTCCTCACGAGATGCTTAGCCAACATCGAAGTCGTCAGTACAGAGGTGACATCGTCATCTATACCTGTAGTCAAGGACTTCGAAGAAGTGTTTGAAGATGTTTCTGGTCTACCGCCCGAGAGAAGTATAGAGTTCTGTATCGAGCTTATACCGGGTACCGTACCGATCACCAAGGTTCCCTACAGAGTGGCCCCCACAGAACTGTTGGAATTGAAGGAACAAGTTCAAGAGCTCGAGAACCTAGGTTTTGTACGCCCAAGTACATCGCCTTGGGGAGCACCGGTGTTATTTGTAAAGAAGAAGGACGGGACACTCAGACTGTGTATCGACTACAGAGAATTGAATCGCGTGACTAGCAAGAACAAGTATCCCTTGCCTCGGATTGACGATTTGTTTGATCAACTACAAGGAGCTACGACATTTTCCAAGATAGACCTGAGGTCGGGATATCATCAGTTGAGGGTACGGAAGGAAGACATACCTAAGACTGCTTTCAGGACCCGATATGGTCATTATGAATTCCTGGTAATGCCGTTTGGAATAACGAACACCCCGGCAGTGTTTATGGATCTGATGAACAGAGTGTTCAAACCTTATTTAGATCAGTTTGTCATCGTCTTTATTGATGATATTTTGATCTATTCTAAGTCAAGAGAAGAACACGAGCAACATCTACGGATTGCAATGCAGACGCTCAAGGACCAGCAGTTGTATGCCAAGTTCAGTAAGTGTGAGTTCTGGTTGCAAGAAGTGGAATTTTTGGGACACAAGGTGTCATCTCATGGAATTTCATTGGATTCGTCCAAGACCGATGCTGTATCAAATTGGGTTAGACCGAGCAACCCTACAGAAGTTCGGAGCTTTCTTGGACTCGCAGGCTATTACAGGAGATTCGTTGAGGGATTCTCAAGGATAGCAGCACCTTTAACTGGGTTGACGAAGAAGAACTTGAAGTTTGAATGGACAGAAAAGCATGAGCGAGCCTTTCTAGAGTTGAAAGAGAGACTCACTACCGCGCCGGTACTAGCAATACCCAAGCCTGATGAGAAGTTCACTATCTTTAGTGACGCGTCATATCAAGGATTAGGGTGCGTACTTATGCAAGATGGCAGGGTGATCGCCTATGGATCCAGACAGCTGAAGCCGAATGAGTTGAACTATTCCATTCATGATTTAGAGTTGGCAGCAGTAGTCTTCGCACTCAAGATTTGGAGACACTAACTCTACGGTGAGAAGTTTGATTTGTTCTCCGATCACAAGAGTTTGAAATACTTGTTCACGCAGAAAGAGTTGAACATGAGGCAACGCAGGTGGATAGAGTTGATCAAAGATTACGACTTCACATTAGAATACCACCCGGGTAAAGCCAATGTGGTTGCTGATGCCCTGAGTCGACAGACTCGTGAGACGATCGCCTCCTTAATGATGAGAGAGTGGCGAGCTTTGGAGACTTTGGCGGAATTCGATGTACAGAGTGCTGAAGAAGGAGAAGGACAATTGTTCGGATGTCTTATCCTGCAGCCTGTTCTTATCGACCGCATTATTGGAGCTCAGAAAGAAGATGAGAAATTTCAGGCATGGTCCGTGAAAATGTCAGAAAAAGACCCGACAGAATGGAAAGTGGGAATCAATGGAGGATATCGGTGCAGGAATAGATTATGTGTGCCAGGTAATGGAGAGATAAGGAAGGATATCCTGGAAGAAGCACATAAGTCGAGATATACAGTTCACCCGGGAGGAACGAAGATGTACAAAGATCTGAAGAGAAATTTCTGGTGGGAAGGTATGAAGAAAGACGTGGCCGAATTTGTATCCAAGTGTTTGACATGTCAGCAAGTCAAGGCCGAACATCAGAGACCGTCAGGATTGTTGCAACCGCTACCTATTCCTGGTTGGAAGTGGGAGCACATTACGATGGATTTTGTAGTAGGATTACCCCGGTCGCAACAGAATCATGACGCTATTTGGGCAATTGTGGATCGACAAACGAAGTCAGCTCATTTCATTGCTTATAGTATGACATACCCGGTAGAGAAGATGAGCTGGATGTACATACAACAAGTTGTGCGACTTCACGGTGCACCTGTGTCAATTGTGTCAGACCGTGACGCACGTTTTACTTCTGGATTTTGGGAAAGTCTGCAAGAAGCTATGGGAACTTCGCTCAAGATGAGCACTGCTTTTCACCCTCAGACAGATGGACAAACTGAGCGTGTTAATCAGATAATGGAAGATATGCTCAGGGCTTGTGTGATCGATTTTGAAGAATCTTGGGAGACACACTTACCATTGGTAGAATTTGCCTATAACAACAGCTATCACACGAGTATCGGTATGGCTCCGTTCGAAGCATTGTACGGACGACCATGTCGTTCCCCTTTGTGTTGGGCAGAAGTTGGGGATACAGAGTTGTTGGGACCAGACTTGGTTAGAGAAACCAACGAGAAGATTACTTTGGTCAAGGAGAGGATGAGAACCGCTCAGAGCCGGTATAAGAGTTATGCTGATCGACGACGGAAGGATTTGGAGTTTAGTGTTGGAGATCACGTACTCCTTAAGGTTTCACCAACCCGAGGAGTGGTACGTTTTGGTCTCAAGAGAGGGAAGTTAGCTCCGCGTTTCATCGGACTGTTCGAGATTTTGGAACGTGTCGGGAAAGTAGCTTATCGACTGGCGCTACCACCAAAGATGTCTGGGGTTCACAACGTGTTTCACGTGAGTATGTTGAGGAAGTACATACGCGACCCCTCGCATGTGGTTAGTTATGATGATATTGAGACGAGTCATAACATTTCTTACAAGGAGAGACCTGTGAAGATTCTAGATCAGAGTATCAAGAAGTTGAGGAATAAAGACATTCCGTTGGTGAAGGTTCAGTGGAATCACCATGACGAGAACGAAGCCTCGTGGGAAGTGGAAGCTGATATGAGGAAGAAGTACCCGGAGTTATTTCAGGACTAATTTGTCTTGATTTCGGGGACGAAATCCTGTTTAAGGGAGGAAGGGTGTAATAACCTGCATTTCCATTTAATTTTAAATTACATTTTCATATTTAATTGGTAATTGCATTGGCATATTTAATTTCATTTGGTATTGACTGCTTCATTTAATTACATTTCCCATGTTCTAATCCCTTGTGTTATTTCATATTAAAATTCTTGTTGGGGTCAAATTGTAATTTTTACAAAATTAATAATACCTGTGTGGATTTCAAAGTCTGTATTTCAAAACGGTGAAAATAACTTCTATTGACTCAATCAGTATTTTTATGAAACCAGAAAACCATTCCTTAAGTTAAAACGAATTTCCTGTATTTTTGTGGTGACCACCGCGCCCCGGAAATACCAGTTTATGTCCAAAACTGTCCGCGCTGTGCTAAACTTCCACAGATGTTGGAAGTGACTGATTTGGACATTTACTTTATTGCCATTTATGGCAAGTGATCATTGGCTAAGGCAATGTTTGGGAATGTTTAACTCATACATGTAATTGTTGTGCCTAAAGCCAAATTTCCCAAACACTTCTACTTAGGTCCCTATTACTCTAACTTGACCCTTGGTGGAGCTTTGGAGTTATATCAGTGTTTATCTACGTATGTATAAGCTGTGTATATTGTGTACTTAGTTAATTAGGAAATCAAACTAATTTGTAGAGTAATGTTCACACAACTTGGGCACCAAGTTGAATTTTGCTACTTATACCTCACACCCTCGTTCATAAACTACACATGTATCTGTATAAACTAAAATTTTCAGAGAATTTCAGAGAGAGAGCTTGAGAGTTAATTTCAGAATTTCAGAGAGAGAAGACTCAATCACCATAACTTGCAAGTTTCATTTGGGTTTCTTGAATTAGCTATCTTTCTCAACAAATCTCTCTATATTCAATCTCAGTGAGTATTCTAAACTCACTAAGAATGTAATTTCATGTCTATTTACTGTGTGTTTGTTAAATTTTGTAAAAACACCATGGTTGATTTACGTATGAAAATTCATAGCTTGAAATCAAGATTTTCAAACCTTAATCTAAATTCGTTTTTAGAGATGAATATGGAAGATTATAGTATGTATTGACTATGTTTGAAGTTTTAGAGCTTAATTCGTTCATATAAGAAAGTATATTAGAAATCAAATTTTGACATGTTTTAGTTCATCATAAAATTGGAGAGTTATAGTTAGAATCATGTTAAATTAATCATAGATTCTTAATCCTTGTTTAAAAAGGAAGAGATCCATATATAACATGATGTACATACTTACAGAATTGAAAATGGGTCAAAAAGACCCCTGTTTTACTGAACCAGAGCAGTTTCTGCGGAGAAGATGAAGCCTCAGCTTCATCTCGCGCCACGATCGCGCGCGCGAGAATCGTGCGAGCGGCCCGCGCGAGCGACCCCTCGCGCGAGCGGCCCGCGCGCGCGAGGTAGGCTTCCCCAGGCAGACGTAAGAGTTTATATATATATATTTGAAAATTGGCTGGTCGCGCGAGCGAGGGTCGCGCGAGAACCCCTTCGCGCGAGCGATCCGCGCGCGCGACCTTGCTTTCCTCAGGCAGACATAAAAGTTTATTAATAAAAGGAAATTTGGGTATATCGCGCGAGCGGCCCGCGCGAGCGACCCTTCGCGCGAGCGGCCCGCGCGCGCGAGGTATTGCAGTTTATGTTTTTGTCTGTTTTTCTGTTAAAAGACTGTTTGGGTGAAATTTATATACTGTTAAGGCTCTGTTTGGGAATTTAGTTGATCAGAACTCTATTTGGTTATGTTTAAGTGATTAAAACGTTGTAGTATGACTCATTAATTCCCGTACGCGTGTTGTTCCTTAATTCTGCATTTTGTTTAAGTGCATACCATTCATGTGGGTCAGTGGTACATGCATATGGGTGTCAGTCTGTGTGGAAAAGAGTAATGGTAGTGTGGAAAGGGTATGAGTTTGTGTTTGTGGTTGTGGTTGTGGTTGAGTATGAGTTTGTGGTTGTGGTTGTGGTTGTGGTTGTGGTTGTAATTGTGGAAGAGGGTATCTTTGAAATGCGACGGTGGCAAATAAGGACACTCCCTGACGTCCATGGAAGCGTTAAAGTGTGTGAAGCCGAACTCGGACATTCCCTGGCACCCATGGTAGTGCTAAAGTGTGGCCTACGGACACTCCCTGATAACTCAAGTCTGGATACTGTGTGAGGGGTTGCCCCGGTATTTGCATGGCGGTTAGGGTATTCAAAGTGTGAGGCATTGGACACTCCCTGGTACCCCGGACCAAAGTGTGAGGCAAACTGGACACTCCCTGGCGCCCCGTTGCTAAAGTGTGGCTATCTGAGCGTTTCAAAGATACCAGGAGTAGGATAGTGGGTTGTTGTGGCTGTCGAGAGAAAAGCGTCGGCAAGATGAGTGTGGTGCATTGTTCTCATACACGGTCCCATCTGTTTAAATTACCCTCTTTAAATAATGTTGTGAATGTTTTCTAAATGAGCTCCTTACTTCAATAATAAACTTGTGGATTTAAATGGGAATTGGAAAAAGGTAAGTTGGTATGTTTTACATTCAAAGTTATGTTTTTAATACTCACCAGCTTCTTGAAGCTGACGACGTTGATGCGTCCTGGACATTCGTGTTCAGGCTTTTCAGGTTACAATCAGGAGGAATCCTACGACTATGCTAATTGAGAATGGCTGCATCTGGAATAAAGAAACTGTTTATTATATGCTTTAAGTTTATCTGTTTTAAGTTATGAACTATTTTGTTTTATAAGGATGACTGTAACAGACTCTAAGTTATTATTTTATTTTCAAGGCGGTCTGTGCCTTAGTTGACCCCGGTTCATAAGATGTAATAAGTTAGAAAGTTTTTGTAAGCCTTGATTGCTTTACTCTGATTATTATGTTTTGATTGTTTGACGTTTGGGACGGAATCGATCCTTCAAACTGTCGCGACCTACGGGTCCATAAAGGAAATTAAACGCTTTCCTTATTTATGCTACGTCGGGGCGTGACATAATCTTCGGGTGGAATCAAAATCCACCCTAAGAATCCATGAACCAAACGGGCCATTACTGCTAAGGACATAGTGTCACCCTCCAAACTTAACAAGCATCTTTAGAAGAGAGCATTTTTGCTCACACGAGCCTCCACTGGATGACATATGTTCCATTCCAGAAATTAGTGAATTGGTGATAATACATGGGCAAAATGGGAATGGGATGAGACATATGTTACCTAGGGCCAGAGGAGGCCTTAGTGAGCAATGTGTGAGCAAAATTGGGTTCAGAAAAAATGCTCTCTCTTTAGAAATGGTTCTATCTAAAAATTGGGCGACACTTTTGTCAATGATATACCAAATGCAAACGCACTTCCAATTCATCAACACCACAGTTCTAAAGATATAGCAATCCGAATCATTCCATAGATTTGATGGTGCACGTATTAGGAACATAACAAAGACTGAGCTAAGGTGAGAGTAAAAGGTGGGGGAGTGGATTGTAAGGTTTGGAGGTCAACATTTTTCTAAGGTTTGGAGTAAGATAAACCCAAAGATAATAAGATTACTGTCTAAGAGAAACATACAAGGTTATGAAATACATTTTACCTAATTGTGGTTGACCCATTTTTTCTTCTTTATAGTTGATACTAATCCCTAAAGCTGAGATTGAAATGAACCGTTAAACTTTCCGTTTAATCTAACGTTTCTCTTTGTAGTTATATCTATTTTCACTTTAAACCCTATGGTTCAAAAGTTGACACTTAATCCTTTATGATTGTGACTAAAATGAGGGGTATATTTGTCATTTCAAGTCAACAGTTAACACCATTAGAATTTGCACTTTAACACATACACAACCAACAAAAGGGGTTAAGTGTCAACATATAAATCATTGAGAACGGCCTTACTATAGGTACTAAACTGTATTCAAAACACAATATAAATGAGTAGAAGCTACCATAAGTTAATACTTGGAAGTACCAAATCCAACTCTCTCCATAGAGAAGTGACCATGCACTTGGTGATGACTTGCCTAGTTCTTGAACAAACAGAAATCCAAGAGTAAAGAAAAATTAATTTAGCACAATCATAATATGCAGAGAACTTGGATAATCACCAATTGTCAGTCCAGAAATCCAAGAGCGCATGTAGTAATTAGACACAGATTCTTACACTTCATGTTTGGAGTAACAAATTACTTTAGGGTAATTCTGTAAATAACTACTCCAACCCATGGATGTAGAATTTCACAAGAAGAAATTGCCCCCACTAATAGTAAGAATTCAACTACTCGCCCAAAAAATAGCTAGTAAAAGGTTCACATTGAAGATCAACAGCGGTTTTCCGGATGTTCATATCTCAAAATAAAAATGATTGATTTAACAATACATAAACATGACTTTAAATTAGTATCATTTATTGCTTAACAAGCCTGATGTAGAAAGGAGGCGTAGAGCCTTGTTGGAGTTGTTCAAAACTGCAGATGACCTTGCGACCTGCATCTTCCTTTTCTTCAAAAACTCCAGAGAGTTCTGTAAGCATTGAGGAGGTGGTATGTCCTTCAAAATCACAGGTTCTAGTCTGTGAAATAATAAATAAGTGCAATAAAATTTATTTAGTTCTAAAACTGTTTCTCCAAAAGAATTTGTACATTATTGCTGTAAGACGAGGGAGGTCCTTTTTCAGGGAAATGAAAAGGGTCCTTACCCAGAGGTTTTCGGCCATCTCTTTTTTGAGTTAGGCTTTTTCTTGGTCTTCTCTTCCTCAGAATCTGAGGAGAAAACGTGTCTGCAGATGAATCTTGTTAGAACCTTGCATCGAGTTATAGAGCTTCGTAACATAGTCACACACACACACACACACGCACAGAGAGAGAGAGAGAGAGAGAGAGAGAGAGAGAGAGAGAGAGAGAGAGAGATTACTTATCACGAGCTGCAAGCAGTTCCACAATGTCCTTTGGAAGCATCCCCTCATTATCCTGAGACTCCTGGTGTGTGTCGGTTTCTATAACATCTTTTGTGCTTTCAACCTGTTTTGATGGTCTTGGTGTTTTCTTTTGCGCCCATTGTCTGCGACGTTCTTTTCCTTCGCGTACAACTCTATATAGAAGCAATTTAGTTCCTGTTAAGCGGACCTTAGAGTACCTAACCCCATGAATCCCATCTTAATATTTTAAGGGCTGTGAAAAAGTTATTTACCTCACGATACAACAGAACAATCCTAATAATTTAACAATTGGAAGAACTTTAAAAAACTCTCCCAACATACCCTAACCACAACCCTCTCACATTAAACAGGATAAGCCATAATTAAGTATTTCAATGTACCATCAAGATGCTATGGCTAAAATCAGTCGTCTAGGAAAGAAAAGTATACAAAGCCAACTTTAGAAGAATGAGCTCAAACACAATAGGCACAGACACGTTATCAAGTGCAAAAGTCCTAATATTGGGACGTAATGCTACAACAAATGCTTACTGGAAATTCATATTAAAAGGCAGGGAAGGCCTAAGCATAAACCCTAGTCCCGAGCTCAATCTGAAAGGCATGGAGTAGGAAGAAGAAATACCATCTAAGGCCATTTTACAGAAATTGCAGGGCAGAAAGCGAAACCCGTTCCATAAAAATTGAAAACCCCCCGTCGTAGAAAAAGAGCGATTTTTAATAATAGCCTTTGATTCCCTGACAACATGATATCTACTCCTGAGATAGAGAAACCTATGCCAATTAATTTAAGTGAAATGTCAAGCAAAAGGTGGTAATTTTGATCCACAAAGCGAAATAAAACACACAATACACCAACTCAAGAATATCATAATGAGAAACACAAAGAAATGCACTCATAAGTGATCTACAATCAAGATCATTCAGTGGAGTTACAGGCTTACTATCCAAAAGGAAATTTGCAAAATTAAAAAAACTGGTTTGTAACAAGAAGTAGGGAAGTCAGAAAAATTCATAAAAAAATTCCTGGTTAGAAGTCATCTCTTTGATGATCTTCCATTGAGAAAGAGCACTGCAATTGTTCTAACTTTACGGGTCACTATTTTAAGCAACTTCACTGCCATGAGAAAGAGAGTGTATGCATATTGTACATTCCCTTGTGGCTTGTAAATTAACCTTACAAGTTCACGGACTCTTGGACTCATCGACAATGAACCAATAGTACACCAAACATATGTTAAAAAAGTGAATGTCTTTTGTTTTTTGGGTACTTTAAGTTTTCCAAACCCATCCATAGGCTGGCTTGAGGCTTCCCATCTCCCAACACTTACCCCTAAATGGGGCGTATAGAGATGAACAGAAGATACCACTGGGGGACTGCCTATTATGTTTATCTCAGTAATTTGTTAATGCAATTAACAAGGTAAATGCATGGATCAATGGAATACAGTAAAGTTGAGCCTGCTAAATTGAATTTCATTAACATGGTCAGTAGGTTTGAACTTTTCAATTCAAAAATTAAACACAATTTCCATTGTCCTAAGAAATTTAATTTCACAACATACAAGTGACATCTATAATTGGAATGCAAAAATACATTGAACTCTGGTGATTAATACTGTAATAGTACAATCCCACAAATAAATATTTACTACGTAATCAAGTTCTTTTGTATGATGAATTTGCATATACTAGCATTACCCCTCGTTTGGAAACCTATGCTTTCAGAAATTTGAGATGTTGATGCAACTCTTGCAAAGAAGAGTTGCACATATATTGATTTTTGTTTTGTTTTCTCACCAAAAAGGATGTTCCTTTTAGCTACAAGGCATATTACATTCTATACTTAAACCAGAACAAACTGAAAAAATCAGCTAAACCCAAGAAAAATCAAGTGCTCTTAACAAGCTCTGTAGCATCTTTTTTTTTTTTTCCCCCACATTGGAGCTAACAAAATACATAGTTACAAATCAATCCCATTTCCTCAAACCTATGTTATATGCCCAAGTGCCTGTCGAGATCGAGAGAGAGAGAGAGAGAGAGAGAGAGAGAGAGAGAGAGGAGCATACCTGGCCTTATTTTCTCTCTTAACTTTGTTTATCTCTTCGTCTATTTGAATTGCCTGCAAAGATCAAACAAATTAATGAAAAATCGTCTCAACACCGAACACACACACACACACACACACACACACACACATATACATATATATATAGATATATAAAAATCGTTTTGAAGTTAAGATTTTGGTAGATTGAAGTAATTGACTACAAAAGAGTGGGAATGAACCTGTTCGGATGTGAACTCCTCGGGAGCGTCGGAATCGTAATTCTCTTCTCTTTCCGACATCATCGATTCCGAAAATGAGCTTTCGATCGCTGTAAGGAACGAACGAGAATTGAAATTTTCTGAGGGGTTTTAGGGTTAGGGTTTTGTTGATTAGCTGTGCCAGTGTGAGTGTGAGTCAGATAAAACTGGTTAACGTATCTATCGCCAAACTGTTTTCACTACTTCCAGAGAAAGTGATGCTGTAAATAGTTGTACCCAATGCTCTATCTACTTCTAAATGCTTGTGACAGTACTTTACTTCTAAATAGCACTAGTTACCTGCATTTAATGCAAAAGTGTGTATGTCTAGCATTATTGTTTCCTCCTCCACACCCTTTCAATATGTTTGATATTGTATTAGAGTAATGTTATGTTTCTCAAAATTTTATCCCAAAAGTGTTTTTCAAATGATGTGATAGTGGGGCCAGATAAACAACTTCTAATCAAAATTCGACTGGTCTCATTGTATTAGACTTGACTCTACTGCCACATCATTTGAGAAGGACTTTTAGAATAAAAATTTGGAAAGCAAGCATTACTCATTGTATTTATTGAAAAAGAAGGGTAATGTTATGCTTCCCAAATTTCTATCCCAAAAATACTTTCCAAATGATGTGGCAGTGGGACAAATTAAAGTTCAACAATGGCTTTAAATGCATGTGCCCTGTGCTGTGTAAGTGGTGCATAGAAAACTGTGAAAAATTCAAACAACTCAGGGTACTACAACACATTTAAAACCCTATTATGAAATGTGTTGTGGAATGTGTTGTATGCCTAGTGTTTTTTATCAATTTTTTTTTATTGGAAGTTGTTTACTTGGTCCCACTGCCACATTATTTGGGAAACATTTTTGGAATATAAATTTGGGAAAGATAGCATTACTAGAAAAAGAAAGCCAACTCTTTTTTTTTTTGTCTGCAAGACCCTCTTCAATAGTGATGAGACCACTTCAACATCAACCAATCAAAATCAACTGGGTAAACTGCTACATGTGCTAGAAAATACTTTTGGGAAGTATAGCATTAATCAAAACGAAATAAGTAACGTTATGCTTCTCAAAATTATATTCCATAAGTGCTTCCCAAATGATGTGGTAATAGAGTCAGGTCTAATACAGTGAGACTAGTTGAATTTTAATTGAAAGTTGTTTACCTAAGCTCACTACAAAATAATTTATGAGGTACTTTGTAAATAGAAATTTGAAAAGATTAGAATTACTGAAACGAAATAGGGAAGGAGTTTCACTAAAAATAAATAAATCTGAGATAATAACTCAAATTCTTTGTTGATCAACATAAAACCTCAATTACAAATTTCAAAGCATGTCAAGTTGTATACATTTTGATTTCCCAAAATTGGTAATGATTATTCCATTTAATATGATTGTCGAGCCCACCCTGAAGGTGGGGGGCTGTCCTTTCGAGGGTTGCGACCGTTTACGTCGAGAGACCTAAGAAAGAAGGTAAAAGTAGTACGTGAAAGTGAGAGTAGGGCCAAGTAAAAGTTCAGAGTCGCCACCTAACGTTATCGAGAGCTAGGATCTCTGCAAAGACGATTAGAGTAATCATCTTTGACTTTTGAGAACAATTTTGAGAAAAGTAGGCCTTTTAAAAGTGTGACTCTTGATAGTTGTGCGAAACCAGAGTTCTTGAGATGGGTTCAGGGACTCGATTATGTCGAGGGAAGGTATTAGGCACCCTCGAGCATCTGTGACACACGATTGCCGATTTTGGTGGTTTTCATAGTAGTGGGGGCAAAAGTAAAAAGTAGTAGAATATAGATACAAGAATTAGATTCGAGAATCCGTGACACGCAGTTGCTGCTATATGCATCTCGACTCAAGATAAGTGAAAGAGAATAGTTATGGTCGCACCCAAATAAGGGTTACATACATATCTCGACACGAGAATCAGGTCATACGTAATTATGTGCTATGTATGTGCGTGAGTGTTTTGGTCGATCTAGACCGTAAGTGTGTAAAATAGTGTTTTGGTCGATCTAGGAATTTTAACCTATACGGTGTAGACCTAGTGAGTTATGAGAAAGTGTTTTGAGTAAAAGTCAGAGTAGATCGACCGTGCAATGAGTTTTTTGTATTTTATAATTTTTAGATTTTTTTTGTCTTTTTGTTTTATGTGCCGGTAGTAAAGGTCGGTGCATAATGATTTTTGAAAACGTGTACTGGAAGTATGGGTCGATGCCCAGTTTTAAGAAAGTACCAGAAGTAAGGATCGGTGCCCAGTTTAGTAAAAAAAGTTCCATAAGTATGGGTCGGTGCCCAGTGGTTTAGAAAAGTTCTACCGGAAGTACAGGTCGATACCCAAGTAATGAAAAAGTGTGTCGGAAGTAAGGGTCGGTGCCCAGTGAAAGTGGTTTGAAAGTAGTCATGAAGTAATTGATAAATTCATAGATTTGTTATGCACAATAGTATGTACAATAGTAGGTAAATAAAGCAGTAAAGGCTGATGGACTGACCAGTGAATTTATAAGGAGGCCACACCACTAAGAGTAAGAGTTTAGGATGTTACCTGCGCAAAAGCGACAATTGAAGTTCAGTCAATATTTGTTGAGAAAGAATGAAAGAAATCCGAGAAACGTTGCAAAAATAATTTGAGAAGGCCCAAGTAGTATTTCGACACAAAATCGACTGAAATGGACATCATGGTTGGGTCTGGAAGGGCCGAAACTGTACGAAAAGCTATAAATCGGGTCAGAATGGGTTCGGGCTGAATTGAGCGGGACCCACGTGGGTTAAAACTAGTATTTTCTGAGTTTATTTGAAGTTGTGGTTGAGCTGGGCTAATGGGTTTTTGATTTACAAAGATGAAGGTGGTCTTGGTTTAGTACTTGAAAAAAAAAACAAAGGGGATTTTTTTTTGGGTTCTAGGAATTTTCCAAACAAAGTCTATAGGAGAGAGTGAATTGGCCCTGTTTTGGGGGTTCTAGGGATATTCCAAACTAGGGCTGCTCAAATTCCACCCGTCCACCCGACTCAACCGACCACTCGACTCACCCGTAGCCTTTTTTATTTATTTATTTTTAAACAATGTGGGTAGAGTCACGGGTCTTGGGGGTAGAAACCCGACAGTTTCGGATGGAGTCACGGGTCTAGGGGGGTGAAAACCCGAATCACCCGACCCAACTCGAAACACACTTAATTTTTTTAAAATTTATACATAATATGCTTATATCAATATATGCATTATGTATTGTATATTCTTTAATATATATATATATGTAATATGCTTATATCAGTATATGTATTATGTATTATATAGTCTTTAAAAATATATATGTTATATTCTTATATCAATATATATGTCACTAGCGGAGATATAAAAATATTAAAACCATAAAACTAGCACATGACTATGTTTTTTTTTTTTATTTGGTCAGAGCTTTGGTTAGCCCATGACTACGTAGACAAAGACATTCAAAGCAAAAAAAAATGTAGACAAAGTCATATGTAATGCAGATGCTTGATTGAGACAAATGAGACAGTCGGGCTTCACCCGACTCGACTCGACTCGACTGACCTGATCATCCGATGAGTCAGGTGCACCCGACAAAGCGAGTGGATGACGGATGGAAGGAGGGCAAACCCGACTATGTTCGGATGGATAAGCGGATGAGGGCTGACAAACATTGAATATTGCACATTCGTGTGCCAATATAATAGACATAATGCTAATTTAATCCCCCAAATTTCTAGTTTTACATGCATATTTGAATTAATATAATTTAACAGTGATGTCACTCAAATGCATGTAATTATTTGTTTTTACACATTTTATATGTATAAGTAAAAATGAAGTGAAATAAAGGGAAGGAAAGAAGTAGCAACCACACCATAGTATATTCATATGAATAGTAATAAATAGTAGTGAATAGTAACCAAACAGTGATAATCACTGTTTGGTAAGGAAAAAAAAAAAAAAAAAAGTAACATCCAAAGTTTTGGATGTTACTATATACATATACTATATTTATTTTTTAATCCTATTGCTTTATCTCTCTCTCTCTCTCTTCCTTTCTCTTTCTGTTTTTGTCATTTGCAGGATAAATTCAAAGCTGTCAGAAGATGTAGAAAAAAATGGGAGACGAAGAAGAAATGCGCACAAAGTGATGAACGCAATGACGAAACTCGTCATTCAATTCGTCTATAAAATGGAGAGAAAGACAAAAGCAAAGGGGGAAGCCAAACAATTAGAAACAACAAACACATTACAATCACAGTTTGGAGAGAATAGTTTAGGGGAGGTTATTATGTGAGCACTTTATATTGTCCCTAGAAATAGGAAATTTTAGTTTTTCTTTGCCTTCTCTAGTTCTAGTAGTTGTAAAATTTTACTTTTATGTAATTGATGATTTTATGTTCAAAAATATGTAGCAAAACTTTGTGTACTGTATTTCTTAAAATAAAATATTTGTTTTCTTGTATGACCTTTGTCAATTTTTAGTAGTAAAATAGTCCTATTTAAATTTAGATTTAATATCTTTAGTCTAGTAGTACTTATAGTTGCCCCCTAAAATTGTTAGAAAACCCAAATTTTCAGTTTTTATAACAATATTTTTATTCACTAGAAGACAGATTTTGCAAGCAAATATCATATTTCTTAGCCACGTAGTTGTTATAATCACCTACTAAAGTCCAAAAGTACATCATACACATATCTCACTCCAAAAGTATATTTGGATTTGGTTTGGCCTTATTTGTGTTCTTGGAGTTCAACCACTGTGACCCCACAAGAATCCAAAGTCAAAGGTTTAGTATTTTATTTTTGGTTCAGTATTTCCAATTATGTATATTTTATTAGCCTAGTTGTACTAAACTTTTCTATTTTGCAGATTTCACAAATTCAACCCCAGCTCATGTTAAGTAGGAAAATAATATATTAATATTATATTTCACTCTTACCTTAGTTTTATAGCTTTAGTTTTAATTGAGCAGTCACTGTTTACATCTATTTAATTTATCTTTTAATTTTATTTCGAAGACAGTTTCAATTCTAAAATGGTAGGCTAAAACTTTAAATTGGGGATATGCAATAAAAACTTAGAAACCACAACTTCTGTGCACTAATCTTAAATGGGCAAATTTATCTAGATGAGTTATTTTTCCATTTATGGCCAAAAATATCTATGTATCTATAGTTTATGACCATTTAACATGTTTATATACTATGGCTATAATGGGCTCAAAAGATTATATATATTTGAAATAAAAAGCCTAATTATGTGGATTGTCAAACTATGCCTTTTGTCATAAAAAACACCTAGCATACTCAAACAACTCATATGACAAAGTTAATATTTCAAATATGTGCTTATATATATATTTCTATCCAATAATGGATAGGCAATTGTGTAGTGGCAGAGTGGTGGGGACTGGATGCTGAATAACCCACATCCGTAGCGGGGCACGGTTCGAACCTGGCTACTGCCCAATTGCCTTTTTATTTTTCTTTAAACCAAACGATGTCGTTTCATATCAAACCTGACACACTTGATATGACCCTGACTAGTGAAAGTTTATTTTTAAATAAAGAATGACTCTGCGGTCTTAAATGCCAAATGCTTTTCAAATGCACAAAAGTTGTGGGATCTAGTGTTGGTTTGCATATTCCCAATTCCTTTAAATCTTTTCCCCTAATTAATTAATATTTCCTGTTTTATAATAGTTTTGCTTAAATATCTGTATTATTTCCATCTTTCGCTATTATTAAATCTAAAAAGTTTATCTTACAAAAATTTAGCTTTTATATATTTTTCTTCCTTTTCTTACTAGTATGTTAGTTAATTTATTTTGCACTGTTAAAATCTTTACCATAAACTGTTAAGAAAAAAATAGCTTTAATTACTTTTATTGCAAACATATAAAAATTAGTAGTTTAGTAAAACTCCACAAAAATTCATCATCTTTTATTTTCTTTTTAGTGACAAAATAGTTATCTGCCTAACTTAATAAAATTTTATTCCGTTCTCTGTGGGTTCGACCTAGACTTCCAGAACTTTATTACTTGTACGATCACCTACACTTGGGTGTGATAAGAAAACGCGTCAATAGGATGTCGTCAAGTTTTTGGCGCCGTTGCCGGGGATCGGTTAATAAAAATAAATAAACAAATAAGTTAGGTTTTAAAACTATTTTCTCCTACTATATCTATATCTATATCTATATGTATACCTATTCTACTTTATAAATAATCTAGTTTTCTTTTTAAGAAAATAAAAAATATATATATATAAACAAAAAAAAATCATATCAAATATTTCCTTGTGAAATAAATATATATTTATAAGTATGTACTTGTGCATCTTCTAAAACAAAAAACAAAAAATTAGAAAATATTTAAAATAAAAAAAAAAGAGTTTTTTTTTACTTAGCTATAATAATAATAATAATATTCTTATTACTTAATTTTTTTTTTAGTTCTTATGTCCTTAGATACTACTGAGGCTTTATATCAAGTACCACATAATTCTAATATTTCTAGTAAATCATCTAGTATACAGTTTCCTAGAATCATGGCTGAAATAGAAGGCATGGAAGGAATAACTGATGATACTCATAATGATCATGGGAATAATATACCACAACCTGTTTTATCAGAACGTGAGCGATGGTCTTTACGTGGTATATTTATGCCAGAACAAATCATCACTCCTTCTTGCATCACACTACCTAGACATACATGAAATTTTCATTTTAAATATAACATGCTACCATGCTTACCAACTTACCACGGAATTAAGAAAGAATATGCTTATGTCCATATTCGTGAATTTGAAGAAGTTTGTGAAACGTTTGCTGATCAAACTTGTCCTATCGAGATAATCTATCTCAAACTTTTTCCATTTTCTTTAAAAGATGAAGCTGAATCTTGGCTTTTATCTCTCCACCCTGGATCTATAACCTCATGGCCAGATATGAATCAAGCATTTCTAAATAAATTCTATCAAATGAATTTAACTTATTGCTTGATGCGAGAATATAAATTTTTCACTGAAAAAGAGAAGGAACCATGCATTAAAGACTGTGAATTTTTTGTAGATCTCCTACAAACCTGTCCACATCATGGATTTAAAAAATGGCGTATAATTAATTACTTCTATGAAACATTAGATCCAGAGTCAAGGGAAATAATTGAAGCCATGTATCAAGGGGAATATTTTAAAAATGCTGACGAAGCTGAATCATATTTTGATTGGCTTAGCAAAGACGCTCCACAAAGGGAAAAAGAAGAAAATGCTAAGAAAGAAAAGGCTAAAAAATCACTGCAATCACAAACTGAAGATGAATTAGTCATAAAAATTGAAGAATTAACTCGCAAGCTAATATCTGTTAAACTGGAGAAAACTAATCCTCCTCTATCTAAAAATAAATTAGAACTTTGCAGTACATGTCATATGATGGGGTACTCTACAGAAAAATGTCTTAATACTCCTGTTTATCAAAGATTTACCCCCGCGCAAAAAGTTCTATTATATAACTCAAAACTGCATCTTATTAAAAGAAAAATGAAATCTCGATGGACTGGTCCATATATTGTAAAAAATATTTATCCTTATGGAACTATCGTGATTGAAGACCCTAAAGATGGTAATACATTTAAAGTCAGTAGGCATAAATTAAAACCATTCTTAGGAGATTTTGAAACTGAATTGGAGTCCTTTCCTTTGGAGGACCCCAACTGTGATACCTCTTAAATTCATAAATCGTTATTAGAATTGTACATAGTAGGAATTTTATTTTATTTTATTTTTTTTCTTACTATTTAATATTTTTCAGGAATTATAACATATTATCTGATGTTACAGGTAACAAAGAGATATGAACCCATCTAATCATCGCAGAACTGCAAGAATGAGTATAAACCATGCCAGTTCGTCTAACAATAACAACTATCCTCCAGAGGATAGAACTTCGTCAGATGATGATACACCCCCAAGATTTGAATATCTCATGGACTCTGACGAGGATGAAATGTTCTATGCTAGGTGTGTCGATAGAATTTACGACACTGATGAAGAAATTGATTATTTAGTGGAACCTGACCAACCTAGGGAGTGGGATGGTGAGCCAATATTTGATGGATTAGATGATTGGCAGAACATTAGCACGAACTACGATGAGTGGGAACAAGCTCAATATGAGGTGTTCCAAGAACTATATCATGAATATGAAGAAAATGAGTGGGAGCGATACTTAACATCCCTAGTACAATTCCCCATTTATGATGATAATGACAATATTTTTGGATGGGGGCGGTTGTTAACAAGAGTTGTTAACGGGGAAATGTTAAGGTACGCCTTTCAAAGGGATTGGTTCTTTTTTCTACTCGAATGGGGGACATCTCTAATCCCTGTCTTCATTGAACAATTCATGCCTGAAAGAGTTATTGTCAGATATGATATATTCATGGAAATAACACTCTATGATGATCCTGAAAGATATAGCTCTGACACCTATTTAAGGTTTCGAGTCTATTGTCCTAGACCTCGAAATGATCATCTTTCATGAGCAATAATCCCAGTCAACGTCTAGATATGTTAAAATAAAATTCCTGTCTTTATTTTTATTGTAATTGTACTTTTCTTTTATATATAAATAAAAAAAAAATTAAAAAAAAAATCATCACTGTGTTTTTAGTATCAGAATCACTTGCACTTATTATTTTATGAGTTCTGATTTTTATCAAGTCTTACAAATCTCAAGTATTGCTATCTAATAAATGTACTAAATTGTATGTTTAAACTATCCCATTACAGTCCAAAATAAAAAGGCATACCAGAAGTATTGCTGGTTTAAAAACCATGTTGCTGAAACTGCTAGATAGCAAAATTTGAATACAAGATCGATCCTTTGAAACTGCAGTTCGAAAGATCAATTGTACAGTAATTCTTGATAACTTTATCTCAAAACAGTGATAGTACTTTTACTTTATATATATATAAGTTAATTTTGTCATTATTATTATCTTTTCTTTTTGTATTTTTTTTTTAACAGGTGTTATCCTTAGCTTCTTTTTCTCATCTCACTCATTGAGGACAATGTCAGACTCAGTTGGGGGGTGGGGGGGACGGTTTCACGATTAACACCTGTTTGTTTATTTTATCTTTATTTTGTTAAAAAAAAAAAAAATTAGTTTCTCTAGAGAGAGACACTGAAAAAGAGAAAATGGCTTTAAAATAGGGCTATGAACCCTCAAAACTTTCTCCATCTCTCTTTTTCTCTCTTTTTCCTTTCTTCTTCCTCTCTTCTCTCTCTCTCATTCTCTGCAACTCTCTCACTCTCTCGACCCGATCTCCCTCTCTCATTTTCTTTTCATTTTTTTATTTTATTTTCTCAATCCAAAATCAAGATCCACTCTACTGATCACTAAAGGTAAGATCTATGATTCAGAGAAAAGCTTGATTTTGATTTTATTCTCTATTTTTCCGATTTGACTTTAGTTTTTATTTTAGATTTTGATTTTCTCTCTTTTCCATTAGTTAACAAAAATGATATCCATCAGTTGTAGGTACCCACTCACCAAAGAAGCTTGGAAATATCACTCGATCTACGGTCCTACCAGGTTATCATATTTTCAAGAGCCAGGTGATATTTTTCCATTTCTTAAAAAAAAAAAAAAAAAAAATGGACGACGCATTAGTTATTGGTCTTATGGATTTTGAACTTTATCTTATTATTATCCTAGTTCTTGCTATGTTAGTGCTGCGTTGCCCTTGTTAAAAAAAAAGAGAAAAATATAATTGTCTTTTCCTAGTTTTCTGTTTTAAAAAAAAAATGGATGACTCAGAAGCCAAAATTTTTATAATGTTTGAAGTTTATGTCATAATTCTTCTTATTACTATTATTGTAATGATGCATTGTCTTAAACTTTGTTAAAAAAAAAAAAGAGGGAAAAATGTAGTTTTTCTTTTTGTGTGTTCTAGTTTTTTGTTATAAAAAAAATATAAAAAAATGTAATTTTCTAGTTTTTGTTTAAGAAAAAAAAAACAAATATTTTCTTTTTAGTTTCTGAATGTATATTTTTTTTTTCTTCCTAATATGAATATTTTTAGTTTTTTAATAAAATTCCCACCCACCCCCTCTAAGCTCTCTTTAATTAGATCTTAGTTGATAGTTGAAAGGAGTGGAGGGTTGAGTCTAGCCTCTCTTATTGGCTGAGAGTATAAAAAATGGATTCAATAGTCGATGACCAGATGTTAATGGGTCGCTCACTTGTTTCTGAGCAGAAGAAACCCTTTGCTGGCACTAGCCTTTATGCCATCAAAAGGAAAGCTAAAAGGTTAGGATGGTGTTTGAATTGTTATAGAGAAGAATGTCCTGGTTTAATTGCTCATAATGACACATCTTTTAAAGTTTATTACTGTTACAAAAGACAATTCAAATCAAAACAAAAGAAAATTTTGGTTGAGAAAGAGGACTGGATCCTTTGATACCCAAATAAATTTTGTTTTCCCATCCCTCATTTCTTTTTATTTTTATTTTTAGTTTTTGTACAGTCAATAAAATTTCAGTCAGGTCAGACTTTAAAATGATCCTACGTGTACATCTGGCTTTCATTAGCTGGTTCGATAGGAGTAATTTGCATGATCCAAGCATCACCAGATATGTCTAGTGCGGTGAATGTCCCTAGAGGTAGCGAAAAACTAAGTAAAGCCAGAGTTATCTCTTAGCCTCTTACTGATGTTTTTAGCTTGCTAGTGGGTCTAGACTCATCTCTTTTACTAGAGGTGGATGGGTAATCATGACAACTTGGACGCTCCGGATTGCGTAGCCTCTTTTGTATAGGTGCAGAGGATACTAGTTGCACCATATATGTATCCAACTTAGTGGATATGCTTAGGATTTTTCAGAAGTTTTTCTTTTACTCTATATAAGATAAATTTGATACGTTAATGTTATTTTGGGTATGTTAATAGCATACAACACATTGTCACATGTTTTACTATTTTCAAATGCTAGAAACTCTTTAAACATTAAACATTTTGAAATAGTGTGAAAATATTTACTGAATCTAAATGAATGAGTAAGCATAAACTATGCAGTTTAAAGACAAGTAGTGGAAACTAATTAACCCATGTGAGCTTTTGTGCCAATATTTCTTTATGAGGGTTACTATTCTTTTCAGTCTCACTTTATTCTCTTTATCATATCACTCGTTGAAAGTCTCATTATTTTTTTTCCTTTGACTGATCATTAGAAGAGAACGTTCAGGATTTACCATTAGAACGTCCAAATTGCTTAAATGAACAAAGTCAATCTATTTTTAAAATGATTTAGGCCATCTTTTCTTTCAAATGCACCCCCCTTCACCTAATATTACCTTATTCTCAGTTCTATCCAAATCATGTCTTGCTCCACCTGGGAGTACAAACCTCATTTCTATATCCAGGTATGTGATTGGACTGTAATGATGTTGCACGAAGTGGTAAAGAAAGAAAGGAGTTGATTTCAAAAAAAAAAAAAAAAAGAAAAAAAAAAAGAAAAAAAAAAGAATGAGAAACTAAAAAAAAAAAAAAAAAAGAAAGAAAAAATGTACATATGATATAAAGGAGAAGAGAAAGAAGAGGTTGGAATGAATTGCGCAAACACTCCAATCACATGCTTAGAACAAATACACCCCAAATCTCCTACTCATCTTAATTTCTAACCTACCAGTCAAAATCCTAATGATTTAAAAGAAATTGATTTTTAAATTTAAGTGATAAGGATGTTCTCCACGGTAGATCGCTCTTCTAATGCTAAGTATTCTTTCATGAGACTTATTGTACTCCAAATGTCTATATATTGAGTCATCAAAAAATGGAAGCAATTCCTCTATCTTTGCTTCCCTACCAAGTGAGATGTTCTCTACACCGATTTCTGAGAGTTTCTCCTTAAAAGAGTGAAATCCTAGTGAGATTTGAGTTAAAACTACAAGTTTTATGACTGTTAATAGTTATGTAAACTTTGAAGTTAAGATCAGTTGCTTAACTTTTCAAGTACACACTGTAAGTTTAAAGAGTATATAAAAAAAAAAAAAAAAATGCTACCATTGACAAAACTGTGAGTATATGTGTTGCATTATTATTACATACTTGAAAATTTCATTTTATTGTCAAATTTAACCTTATCTATTGTAAAAGGAAAAAGTCTACCTTTATTTTTATTTCACTTTATTTTTATATTTTAAAAAAAAAAAAAAATTTAAAAGAATTTTGTGGGTATATTCACTGCAAACCCTCACAAGACAACACTCGTCCACTAAGGGTAACCTAGGGGTTTAACGGCTTGTTGCATACGCTAAATGCAATCACGATTCCTGCGACAGTGAGTTAGGTAATTTTATTTTCCTTAGTTTATTCTTACTCTTTAATAAAACTTCTAGAACAATTTCTCTTTTCACTTCATTGCTAGGGACTAGCAATAAGTTAGTTGAGGGGTGTGACAAACATTGAATATTGCACATTCGTGTGCCAATACAATAGACATAATGCTAATTTAATCTCCCAAATTCCTAGTTTTACATGCATATTTGAATTAATATAATTTAACAGTGATGTCACTCAAATGCATGTAATTATTTGTTTTTACACATTTTATATATTTAAGTAAAAATGAAGTGAAATAAAGAGAAGGAAAGAAGTAGCAACCACACCATAGTATATTCATATGAATATTAATGAATAGTAATGAATAGTAGTGAATAGTAACCAAACAGTGACAATCACTGTTTGGTAAGAAAAAGAAAAAAAAAAAAACGAAAGTAACATCCAAAGTTTTGGATGTTACTATATACATATACTATATTTATTTTTTAATCCTATTGCTTTATCTCTCTCTCTCTTCCTTTCTCTTTCTGTTTTTGTCATTTGCAGGATAAATTCAAAGCTGTCAGAAGATGTAGAAAAAAATGGGAGACGAAGAAGAAATGCGCACAAATTGATGAACGCAATGACGAAACTCGTCATTCAATTCGTCTATAAAATGGAGAGAAAGACAGAAGCAAAGGGGGAAGCCAAACAATTAGAAACAACAAACACAGTTTACAATCACAGTTTGGAGAGAATAGTTTAGGGGAGGTTATTATGTGAGCACTTTATATTGTCCCTAGAAATAAGAAATTTTAGTTTTTCTTTGCCTTTTCTAGTTCTAGTAGTTGTAAAATTTTACTTTTATGTAATTGATGATTTTATGTTCAAAAATATGTAGCAAAACTTTGTGTACTGTATTTCTTAAAATAAAATATTTGTTTTCTTGTATGACCTTTGTCAATTTTTAGTAGTAAAATAGTCCTATTTAAATTTAGATTTAATATCTTTAGTCTAGTAGTACTTATAGTTGCCCCCTAAAATAGTTAGAAAACCCAAATTTTCAGTTTTTATAACAATATTTTTATTCACTAGAAGACAGATTTTGCAAGCAAATATCATATTTCTTAGCCACGTAGTTGTTATAATCACCTACTAAAGTCCAAAAGTACATCATACACATATCTCACTCCAAAAGTATATTTGGATTTGGTTTAGCCTTATTTGTGTTCTTGGAGTTCAACCACTGTGACCCCACAAGAATCCAAAGTCAAAGGTTTAGTATTTTATTTTTGGTTCAGTATTTCCAATTATGTATATTTTATTAGCCTAGTTGTACTAAACTTTTCTATTTTGCAGATTTCACAAATTCAACCCCAGCTCATGTTAAGTAGGAAAATAATATATTAATATTATATTTCACTCTTACCTTAGTTTTATAGCTTTAGTTTTAATTGAGCAGTCACTGTTTACACCTATTTAATTTATCTTTTAATTTTATTTCGAAGACAGTTTCAATTCTAAAATGGTAGGCTAAAACTTTAAATTGGGGATATGCAATAAAAACTTAGAAACCACAACTTCTGTGCACTAATCTTAAATGGGCAAATTTATCTGGATGATTATTTTTCCATTTATGGCCAAAAATATCTATGTATCTATAGTTTATGACCATTTAACATGTTTATATACTATGGCTATAATGGGCTCAAAAGATTATATATATTTGAAATAAAAAGCCTAATTATGTGGATTGTCAAACTATGCCTTTTGTCATAAAAAACACCTAGCATACTCAAACAACTCATATGACAAAGTTAATATTTCAAATATGTGCTTATATATATATTTCTATCCAATAATGGATAGACAATTGTGTAGTGGCAGAGTGGTGGGGACTGGGTGCTGAATAACCCACGTCCGCAGCGGGGCACGGTTCGAACCTGGCTACTGCCCAATTGCCTTTTTATTTTTCTTTAACCAAACGATGTCGTTTCATATCAAACCTGACACACTTGATATGACCCTGACTAGTGAAAGTTTATTTTTAAATAAAGAATGACTCTGCGCTCTTAAATGCCAAATGCTTTTCAAATGCACAAAAGTTGTGGGATCTAGTGTTGGTTTGCATATTCCCAATTCCTTTAAATCATTTCCCCTAATTAATTAATATTTCCTGTTTTATAATAGTTTTGCTTAAATATCTGTATTATTTCCATCTTTCGCTATTATTAAATCTAAAAAGTTTATCTTACAAAAATTTAGCTTTTATATATTTTTCTTCCTTTTCTTACTAGTATGTTAGTTAATTTATTTTGCACTGTTAAAATCTTTACCATAAACTGTTAAGAAAAAAATAGCTTTAATTACTTTTATTGCAAACATATAAAAATTAGTAGTTTAGTAAAACTCCACAAAAATCCATTATCTTTTATTTTCTTTTTAGTGACAAAATAGTTATCTGCCTAACTTAATAAAATTTTATTCCGTTCTCTGTGGGTTCGACCTGGACTTCCAGAACTTTATTACTTGTACGATCACCTACACTTGGGTGTGATAAGAAAACGCGTCAATAGGATGTCGTCAAGGGCCAAACCCGACTCGTGAGTACCCCTATTCCAAACAGTGCCTAAGGGAGAGAGTGAATTGGCAAATTTTTTTGGAAAGCGGGACCTTCTATTTATAGGGAAAATTTAAAAAAAATAATAAATAAATAATAATAATAATAAAGTAATAAAATATCTAGATATTGTGTGTGTGCATCGCATTCTGCGGGATTTTTCGGAAAGCTACACGGTTGAAAACTGAACCGCTAGCTTCTCGCGACTAACATAGAATTTCAAAGTCAGAATTGGATTTTTAAAACGTTGTTTGGCTCACATTCGACACCAATTATGGTAGAACCCACCAACCGAGGTGTACTTTCCGAAATCCGATGTCAGAATGAGACGAAATTACATGGATCCCTTTATTTTAATGTAAAGAGTATTTTCCTCCAATCAGAAAGTGACTCCTATGGCGCCATTGGCCCAAATCTGAATTACTTAGTCGCTAAGAAAAGAAAATATCTAGATCTCTATACATGTGTTGCACTTCCAAATTCTTTGGAAGGCGATGCGACGAAAACTTGGACCTCCGTGGTCCTCTTGACAAATGCGGAATTTTAGTGCAAAAGTGGAATTCCTGAAACGCTATCTAACTCGTATTAAGCTTCTGTGAGTGATCTTATCGCAGTTTTGCAACTTTCTTCGCTTGATGGCAACGAAATTTCTGAAGTCTCTTCATCTTGACAAATATTGATTTTTGGCATCAATTTTTAAACTTTTTGAAGTTTTTTGGCGATGAAACGGAATTTTCCTGTTTGATTCCCACGCTTGATAAAGTACTTTTTTCAAATCCGGTGTTCGATTGATATGAAATTTTAGGGAGTCATCGGTAATGTCATGCACTTCCATTCTGTCATGAAGAATGCTTGTTCCAACACCCGAAAAGCTGAAAAAGTAATCTCGGTCCCTCCCTGGCAAATAACAGTTTCGTTCGAACTCTAAACAATGATTATTTCTTCACCCGTGGTTCGATTTTGACGATTCAAAGTCTAGGGACCTTGTATATATGAGTTATTCACACTTGTCAGACTCGATGTACATTATCTGTCCTTCTCTTTATAGGTGGGCAAAAATTAGGTGTCTATAACTGATCCGACATTCTTTTGAAATCATGCTAATGGATATTCAAATTGACGACAACTTGATTTGACATTTGATTTAACCTCCGGATATTCTAATTAAGACTCCAGCTCTTTTTTTCTCAATTTGTGTGCCCGGTAGGCTCCCCCTGTGATAGTTATTTCTTCTTTTGGCAAGTCAAAATGGGGTGTCTACAACTACCCCTCTTTGTCATGTTTTGTGAAGAAAACCGTGACAAGAAATAAGACGACCCATTTTGTCCCTTTTTCTTTTAAGCGATGAGAATAAGTAAACAGACATGCTAAAGTAAGGAAGTGAGTATGAGATACCATCGTAGACAAGTGATTGGTGTGCTAAAGGAGGTAGTTGGGGATTGGATGTATTGCCAGAGTAGGCAAACAGCTTAGCTGGGGAATGAGAATATAACCAGAATGGGTGAATGACTCTGTTGGGGATTGATGTGAGAATCGAGTAGAAGAGGGATGGTATAATAAAAAAGTGCGTAATCGTATAATCTTGAACTTTAATCGAAAGTGTAATAAAGTAAGGGTATAGTTGAGCTCTTAGAGCTGTCTACGTATCTCCCATTGGTAGAATCATACCGTACGTAGTTTGTACAAACCTGGGTAGCTGAGAGATGGTGGGAGACGGTGTAGTTGAGAAGTGCATAGCCGCGTAATCTCAAACTTTAACCAAGAATATAGCAAAGTGAGGGTATGGTCGAGCCTTTACAGGTGCCTACATATTTCCTATCGGAGAATCAGACCGAGTGTAGTTTGTAATAGAGTGAAGAGGATGCCATGTTGGGATAGTGAAGAGCAAAAGGGTAATACTTGGGACACAACCTTCATACAACTTTCATACAACCTCCCCAAAAAGATGTGTCTATCTCTTTCCTGTGTCACTATGGGGTCCAGTGACATCACAGGAGAGAGATAGACACATCTTTTGGGGAGGTTGTGTGAAAGTTGTATGAAGGTTGTGTCCCAAATATTACTCAGAGCAAAATGCTATACCGAGGCGTGATTGGTGGATATGAAAGAGCGAAATGCCACGTGGGCCGTAATCGCTATGAGATAGAAGAGCAAAATGCTACGTGGGGGTGTGATTGTTATGGATATGAAAGAGCAAAATGGCATTTGGGGCGTGATCTCTGTGAGATAAGAGAGTGGCAAACTGCGATACGCATGATTACCATGAAGGTTGGAGGTGAGAGTAGCAAAATCCGATATGGGTGGAGATAAAATCAGCAGAATGCGATGCGTGTAACTGATGAAGATATGAGAGAGCAAAATGCCAAGTAGGGCGTGATTGTTGTAAAGAGTTCGACATAAGAGAAGTAAAATGCCACATGAGGCGTGATTGTTGTGAAGATTCAAGAGCAAAATGCCACGTGGGGCATGATTGTTGTGAAGAGTGATGAAATTAGCAAAATGCAGTATGCGTGATAGCCGTGGAAAGGTGAGGATAGCAAAATGCGATGCGCGTGATTGCTATAGAGTGCAGGAGGGTAAGAGAAATACCTGATGCTTGATGCCGATGTAAGTTGGATGCCTGGTAGTTGATATGAACATGACGCCACTTGACGAACTCACTCCTGATATTGAATGATAGACGATGACGTGAATAGGATGCCCCTTTATAGACTCATTCCTGATTCAGATGATTGATATTGTGAATAGGATATCATTTGATGGACTTACTCTTGATTTCGATGATAGATAGTGTGAATAGGACGCCTCTTGGCAGACTTACTCCTGATTTCGATGATAGATAATGTGAATAGGATGCCACTTGACGGACTCACTCCTGATTTATGTGATTGATGGTGTGAATATGATGAATAGGATGCCACTTGATGGACTCACTTCTGACTCCAGTGATATATAGTGTGAATACGATGCCACTTGACGGACTCATTCCTGATTCTGATGATTGATAGTGTGAATAGGATACTACTTGACGGACTTACTCCTGATTCCAAAAGTAAATAGTGAACATGTTGTTGCTTGGGGCCTTATACACCTGATGCTTGTGATGGAATAGGACACCATTTGAAGGACTCACTCCTGATTCTAATGATGGATTTTGATGTCGAGTGAACAGGATGCCATTTCAGGGACTTATACATGATTTTGGGAGTGGATAGTAGACAGGACGCTGCTGGGGGTCTCATGCCTGATCTTGATTAGAGCGTGAACGGTTAGACCTGAGCGAGGGATAAATTTCTTGACAATCTACAGAAGAGAAGATTGATCTGATATGTGGATCTGAGCAGATGGTTCAGTGTGAAGTTGGCGAGTTTGAGCAAGGGTTGATATCGTGGCTTGGTTAGTGGTGAGCTTTTAATCCATTTGAGAGTAGTGTTATAACCAGTTGCCCTTGCTATAAAAGTATGCATTGTCTGCTATGCTGAAGATATGAATGCATTTTTAAAGTCATGTCATGCTAAGTACGCGTATTTACAAGAGTATGATGCATGAGTCTATCATCTGTGAAAGATGCTCATGAGTTAGTGGATATCGACTGTGTTGTCGCCTGTTGAGTACTAGAAGACAAAGTATTTGACTGTGTGGGCCCAGTGCCCCAGTGATCGTCCTTCAGAAGGACCTAGTTTTTTTAGTATTTGATTTTTCTCGAGCTTTTCTTCTCTCTGAAACCATTTTTTTACCTTTGGCGCCCTTACGGGTTTTTACCAAATCCGATTATGTGATCATTGTGCTTCAGGGTATCTTGTTATTGAAAGTATGAGACATTTGTGTCATTGAAGGAATGCAAGTATGTGATTAGTGAATCCAACAAGGCTTGTGTCAATCAAAGTGGACTTTATTGGGTTATAACGTAGGCCAGGGTCATGGTTTGAGACCATGAGAAATGAGAGGCCCGCATGAAGGCTCAAAGTTTGTTTTGAAATGTCGGTTGAGATTCCTGAGATCACCTTGTGCCCAACGTTTTTTCTTCTTTTGATTTTGCTTTTTTTTTTTTTTTTTTCCTTTCGTATTCGTCCCAATCTAGTGTGGGATACGTTATTGCCGAGTAAAGTATGTCTTGGGAAGAATTGCCCTAATTTGAAGCATGTATCCGAGTTAGATCGTATCTTTTGTGGATTTGCTCTAGCTTTGCATTGAGCTTTCTATTTATTTGCATTTCTCTTTCTTTTTTCCTTTTGGCATTGCCCCAATATAAGGGGAGATCCTCAGTAAGTTTGAAAAGAAATTATCGTACAACTCGAGTGGGCTAGCGATGAGAAGTAGTGTATGGATAGTTGAAATGATTGCCTCTCATCATTTTGACACAAGTCGAGTCAGGTTCAGAGATCACATGTATCCAGTATTGAAGTTATAGATCGTGGAAATGTGTATTTACTTTCCTAATGAGAATTGATGGGGCCCATATAGGCTGACAGTGATCGTGATGACCACTTTTGCTGAGTCGTGGGGGAAGGGGAGATTGCCCCAGTTGATGTATGTCATGGTTCTGAGAACGAACCAAAGTGTTCTTGTTCTTGAATGCCCGTCGGCTGCCTGCTCCGTTCTTGTATACTCGAATGACATTAAGCAGTTGTGAATATGCATTGAGTGAGCCTTTTATCACCTGATTCTTGGTGATACATGAGTATCGTCATAGGATGAAATGGCCGATTTGTAGACCTGAGTTTGTTCTCGGCATGATTTTGCATTGGTCGTACTTTCAAGTAAACCTGAACATAGTTTGTTACGTTTGAAAGTCTAGTACGATGTTTAAGTCATACTCAACAAGTAGTAAGACAATCATATCCAACGAATCATGAGATGTAAAGGATAAGAGCAAGATGATAGTTATTGAATGATGCAAGGAATGAGTTTTGTTTTTGTTTTTATGTAAAAGTATGTACTTATGCAAAGCAGAAAGCATAAATTTAATAGTATAGAGAAACTGCCCTTGTGTTGCATATGATGAGGAGTAATGTTTCAGGACAGTGTGCTGAGTATTGGGTCTCTTACGAGAGTTGTCTTGGACATGACCTGTCACGCCCCGGAGTAGCCAAAAATAGGGAAAATTTAAAATTTCCTTTCTGGACCCATAGGGAATGACGAGTTACATTAGCTGATTGCCATTTCTACGTCTACACATGGTTAACAGAGTAAGCGGAAGCATAAAAACATCTATTGGTGTTCTTCAATAGAACTCAAATGTCTGGGATCTAATTATTACATCATGAGTCTAAATAAAAGATCTATAAAGGCAGTCTAGGGCTATCTATTCTGATCACAATACATATCTAAAGCATTAGCTCAGATAGAAGACAATAAAACAAATTAAGTAATACTAAATAAGACTGTGTCGGAGTCCTTCGCTTCAACTTGTACATCTGCCGCGTCCCTTTCGGTGGACCTCGTCTTGAGAGACGTCACCTGTGAAATCTAGACGTGATATGTCCAGGGCAGGAAGGAGAGCCGTTAGCTTTTGAAGCTAAGTGAGTTCGTCTAACCGATCACTCCTAATACAACTAATGTATACAAGTACCACAGATATCTCGAACTTGAATATTTGATAAGCATTATCTCAATACGTATGATGTATGACAGAAATATGCATGAGATACGACACGATGCATCATCGATATGTTCGACTTTACTCGACCACAGACACCACAACTGACTCATGTGACTTGTTACATTACCAGTGTAACGCCGTTAGCTCAGAGTAGAATGATTACATTGCTATCGTCGCCTAGCAGGGCCCTATAGCAGTTTTGGTTTTAAAAAGAGTGTAATCATTGGACTCTTAGATCCTCGTGACCTTGCGGGGAGAATAGAATAGTTACAGCGCTATCGTCGCCTAGCAGGACCCTATAGCATTTGAAAGGTAACTATTGTATTCTGATGGATACATTGCTATCGTCGCCTAACAGGGCCCTATAGCGTATCAATCATTAATCCATGCATAACTTCAATAATTTCAATGGAAAGTCTGGCTATCGTCGCCTAGCAGGGCCTATAGCAGTTTCATTGTTGTTCCCATTTACTTGACTATATCACTCGGACCACCGCGGTCCATACAATGTATAAATTGATATGACTGGGTTAGTCTCCGTGACTAACCATGCAGATGTCAACATTGACATTAAGACTCGACTATGTTCATATGAATGTTCATGCGACTATACAAACAGAATTCATGGTAACAAGAATATTAGCGAATGTTAACTAAGCATGGAGTATAGATAGCTAACATGCATTCATTATATAAGCATCACTATTACGTTCACATAACTGATACATATCAGTATCGTCCACACAGAACGTACTGAGCATACATATATGATCAAAGAATAATTCTATAATATACCAAGTGAGTTAGGACGACTTACCTCGAAGCGGTTGCGTGAAAACAAGCGTAGCGGTTCCTACAAAGCATTAAGATTACATAGAACATTGATTAATAAGCTTACTAAAATCAGGGGCATAATGGTAATTGTGCCGGGTGGGTTCCTAAACCTCAACATGATGATCCAGACATCATTCTGAGTCCAACGCCATTGATTAGGCTCAAATCGGAGTCCGTCGCACAAAGAGCTGTGTTTTCTATACCAGTTTAGGCCCTAAAGACAAGCTGTATTTTTGACCGTGTCAAAAGGTCACCAAACTTTAAGGGGATGTTCTAGACATTATTCTAAGACTCTGGGAACTGACCGCGTATTTTTCTGAGCTACAGTGTATTTATTATGAATTTCCGAAGTTTAAATCGTCTAATAATAGACTGCGGGGCCCATAATTATAAAGTATAGTTTAGGGAGATATTTGGCCCTCATAAATATTTTTATTAAATACTAGGCCTTAAATTAGGCTAGTAGTATTTTTCTCATAATTTTCGGGGCTCGTTTGGTATTTTAAATAATTAAAATACAACCAAACGGATATTTTATAAATAATTAATAATTATTAAAATATTAAAGTTAGGGTTTTGTAAATAATAATTTACAATATAGAGGTACTAGACCTTAGGAAATTTAATATAATTTTCCTATGCTTAAAAGTGGCCATTAGGTATTTATTACCTAATTATTTTCATTTAAAACAAACTTTTATTATTTATTTAAACTAATAAATAATAAGTATACTATATAAGAATAATCCTTAATAATTCATTTTCAGAATATAAAAATATTGTTTTATTAAAATAACATTTCAGAATATATAAAATCCATTCATAGTATTTAAAACTATTTTTAAGGAATTAAAAACTATTTAAAAACCATTTATAACCATTTATTAGTATATAATGTATAATAATTAATACATATAACCATTAATCTTAATAAATAGAATAATTAAAATATTAAATATTTCTAAGACAGACTATTAAATCACTAATCCAGATTATCAAGATATTTAAGAATATATAAACAATTCAATTAAAGGTTAATAGGTTAATTATTGATTAATAAGTATTAAGACCAAGACCCGCGGGTCAAACCCGATCCAACCCGAACCCACGGTCACCCACTTACACACTTATCCTGATCCAACTTAAAAGATCCGAACCGGCCCATTAACGTTTATTATAACCCGAACCTATAACCATTTAAACAAACAATTAAACCCAAACCCATGACCCGCGACCCGACCCATTTGGGTAAACGATATATAACCCGGACCCAAACGGGTCGCGTCTTCTCCGGTGAACCAAGCTCGCCGCCGGCGACGCCCGAAACCGCCGGAAAACTTCTCCAGCTCATAACTTCTTCGTTTCTCCATGAAAATGGCTGATTCCAACGCCAAAACGTGCGGAATGGGGCCCTCTACCACATACTAGGAGGCCAAACTCTGTTTCATCCGTTTACTATACCCTTTATAGGATTATTCTTTTCGGGTTTAAGGGGAATAACTCCATGCATGGCCTACCTAGGGTGCACCAAACTTAAAACTAAGTTAAAGGGGGTCTACTGGGAGCCTTAGGATCAGTTTGGTATGGTTTTTAAAAGCTATGGTTGAGTTGTAAAAATAAAGCTCCGGTGAGGAGTTTTAATGGCTATCCGAGCCTGCTGAGAGCCTTAGGCTCTGTTTGGTTCGTTTGATGTGGTCTGGGAGGGTGTGTGAGTGTATGCGTGTGTACAAAATGTACATAGGGGGTGGGGTTTACCTGTTGAGGTCTCGAATCTCCTTTCTCCTTCTCCGGCGGGGCTCACCTCTCTCTGCGTGTCCCTCTCTCTCTCTCTCTCCTTTCTGTATGTGAGTGAGACAGAGAGTGTGTGTGTGTGTGTGTGTGTGTGATGAGTGCAGAGGCAGAGAATGGGTGAGGCAGTGTGTGTGTGCTCTCCCTAACTCTCGGTGGTCTCCCTCTCTCTCAAAGGCTCTCACTTATAATGTAACCCATATACATGCATACACCATATACATATAGGTACACAGATTTTACAATCTGTTTTGGGAGGATATGATAGTGATAGATTTGAGAGGGGGTGGGGTAATGTCCGATGGGTAGAAGTTAGGTGTTTGTGTAATGTAGTCATCCAATGGATTAAGGTAGGCTTAGGTTAGTACATGCCATTTTTGGTAAGATTCCAATGGTACCCACTTTTCCATTAGTGCAGGTTTAGTCGTCGCTTAGGTTTACGTGCACGGCAGCCCAATATAATTGCAGATTTTACGGGTTTGCGTGCCTAGTCAGTCCGGGATGATAACTTACAGTCTAAGTTACAAATTTACGGACACGTAATATTTGTAACGACATTTTAGAAAAAATACGAATCTTAAAATACAGCTCCTTTTATTACTAACGAAAATTTGCGGGTATTACATGACCAAAGGCTTGTGGGTGTATATGGGTACAAGTAAACCTATTAGTTCAGTGTCTTGTGGGTTCGAACAAACGCGAATGCACTGGTACTGCTCGGTTTTGTTCTCCTTGAATTTTGTCTTCCAACCTTGCTCAGGTTAACACTTGGACATGTTTGGATTCAGAATTTAGAGTTATTTGGACTGGTTATCCATTCGGACTTTCTTGACCCGTGGAGAAGTCGGTGATGATGAGAGAAGGCTGAGCTTGTAGAAGCTTCCCATGTTGACTTCTATTAGAAGTGTACCTGTAGTGGAGGCCAGAAGAAGTAGAGGTAGACGTAAAGCTAGTGAGTCGCTTAAAAGATTAGTAACAGGGATTCTTCTTCCAGTGACTCGTTAGAGATGGGAGAGTACTGTCCTAGTGCAATGTGTTCCCAATGTATAAGGTGAATCTGGATAGCCTTTCAACATCACCAAATGTTTTTTAAAAGTAGCTTTGTCCTTGGGGAGTTTTGTTTTTGTTTTAAAAGGTGAGAACGAGCTTCAAAAAGTCTGGCAGCCTTTTGGCACCGTTTATGAGTTTTTGAAAGTTTATCCATCCCTGCTATATATACAGGTGTAGGGAAAAGATGGAGAAGAATTAGGCAGCCTTAGGTACAGTTTATGAATTTGAGAAAGTGTATTCATCCTTGTTAAAATGTAAGGAAAAGATAAGTAAGAATGGGCAGCCTTTCGGCGCCATTATGAAGTTTTAAAAAAGTTTATCCATCCTTGTTAAATGTAAGGATAGGATGAGTAAGAATGTGCAGCCTTTCAGTGGCGTTTTGAGTTTTGAAAAGTTTTTCTGCCCCCTGGTTTGTAAAAGGTGTAGGGGGAAGACATAGAAGGATCAGGTAGCTCATCGGCTCTGTTTATTGTTTTTGAAAAGTTTTTCTGTCCCCAGTTTATATAAGGAGAGGATAGAAAAGAATTGGGCGGCCTATCGGTACCGTATTATGTTTTTTTTGAAAAGTTTTGAATGTACGTGCAGAATATGACTATGCAGAGGGGTTGACGTCTAATGTAAACTGATTTAGTCTGGTTCCCGAACCTTCAAACCTCCGGTGTCGTAGCTCCTTCTCAAGTTAGTGGTTTGAGTGGAGGAACTTTCGGTGCTGGTACCAACGGTACTACCGCAACGGCCATGCCATCCTCCTATCTAATCTTAAAGGGTTTTAGTTTCAGAATCGGGTTATGTCATGCTTGATGCAAGTATGTGTGTGTATAGCGATAAAGTACGACATTGGCATTATAGTTTTAGTATGGCATTGGCCTTGCAATTTCTTTTATGAGTCGCAGGTACCTATGCAAACAAATTTATAACCTACAAAAGAATTATAGAAGTATAGAGTCATTAGTAAAAGAAATGGCCCTTTAGAATGAAAACCACCAAAGTGACTGCTTGAGTCCTCTTAAGTGTTGTCCCTAGCAAAGTCACCAGCTGTCAAGCCCACCCTGAAGGTAGGGGGCAGTCCCTTCAAGGGTCGCAACCGTTTACATCGAGAGGCGTAAGAAAGGAAGTTAAAGTAGTACATGAAAGTGAGAGTAGGGCCAAGTAATAGTTCAGAGTAGCCACCTAACAGTTTTGAGAAAAGTGGGCCTTTTAAAAGTGTGACTCTTGATAGTGGTGCTAAACCAGAGTTCTTGAGGTGGGTTCAGGAACTCGATTATGTCGAGGGAAGGTATTAGGCACCCTCGAGCATCCGTGACACATGATGGCCGATTTTTGTGGTTTTCATAGTAGTGGGGGCATAATTAAAAAGTAGTAGAATATAGATACAAGAATTATATTCGAGCATCAGTGACACACAGTTGCTGCTGTATGCATCTCGACTCGAGATAAGTGAAAGAGAATAGTTATGGCTGCACCCAAGTAAGAGTTGCATACGTATCTCGACACGAAAATCAGGCAGTACGTAGTTTTGTGCTGTGTATGTGCGTGAGTGTTTTGGTCGATCTAGACCGTAAGTGTGTAAAATAGTGTTTTGAGTAAAGTTGGTGTAGCTAGGAACTTTAAACTATACGGTGTAGTCCTAGACTTTAACCTTGAGAAAGTAGTGAGTTATGAGAAATTGTTTTGAGTAAAAGTCGATGTAGATTGACTGTGCGATGAGTTTTTTTGTATTTTAGTTTTGAGAAAGTACCGGAAGTATGGGTTGGTGCCCAATTTTGTAAAAAAGGTGCCGGAAGTAAGGGTCGGCACCCAGTGGTTTAGAAAAGTTCTACCGGAAGTACGGGTCAGTGCCCAAGTAATGAAAAAGTGTGCCGGAAGTAAGGGTCGGTGCCAAGTAAAAGTGGTTTGAGAGTAGTCGTGAAGTAATTGATAAGTTCATAGATTTGTTATATATAATAAGTATGTACAACAATAAGTAAATAAAGCAATAAAGGCGGATGGACTGACCAGTGGATTTATAGGGAGGCCACAGTACTAAGAATAAGAGTTTAGGTTACCTATGCATAGGCGACTATTGAAGTTCAATCGATGTTTGTTGAGAAAGAATGAAAGAAATCCAAATTTTGCTCCAGTGGGCAGATACCTTGTAATACCCGCACCCGGATAAATGAGTTAATATCTGCATTATATGTATTAATTAGTAGAATTAATAGCGTATGATAATTTGGGTAAGTTCCGGTTACCCCGACGTGTTAAGTGCTTAATAAAGGGCACAGTTGGACGGATATGAAGTGGGACCCACGGAAAATCCGGATTAACTAAATTACATTTAGTTGCATTTATATGATTATATGAATATTTGTTTAATTGCTTTAATATCTTATTGTTATCTGTAATTTTTATGGTGCTAGTTTGAGTACCTGTGTGAGAATATATAGGAATCAAATTCATAACTAGTAGGTGTCACAGCCCGGTCCCACAATAGCAGAGCCGGAGTCTGTGGCACGCCACCGAGGCTAAACCAATTCATTAATGTTCCCAAAAATTAGGTTTGAAGAACACACGCAGCGGAAAACAAAACACATTTTAAAATCAGAGGTTCAGTCGACTGAAGAAGGCAGAGAGTTTTCAAAAGGGTTTAATAGCAATTCCAGTCGACTGAGACTGGGGTCCAGTCAACTGCTTTTACCAAAATGAGAAAAATAGCTGAACTGCACTGTCCCGTCGACTGTTTTACTATATAAGGGAAAAATAGTTAACTGCACTATCTCGTCGACTGCCCCGTCGACTGCTCCTCTGGCAGCAGCCCATTCTGCAGAATTTCAAGTTTAAAAGCTTTCTAACTTTCACCAATGATCAACCACTCCATCCAAACTCAAACCAAAGTAATCCTAGCTGTATTAAAACATTTCTAAAGCAGGATTACAACATGTCACTAACTATTACAACGGTTTAAAATCCATTTTAACATACCAAATTAAACATAAGTTAAAACAATAAAAAGTCTTATTACAACATCCTATTGTCCCAAAACTACAAAGTTAACATTCAAGTTGCCTCCCAAGCGAACTCCCAACCCTCGTGCTCACTTCTGCGATTCCTCGCCAGCATTAACACCTGCAATGGTTATTTGAATAACCACACATACTTCGATTTGTTTAAGCTAAAGCTTAGTGAATAAAACAACATATGCACGTGAATGATAAACATGTCCGCATTCACATCTCTACATTTCATACTAGTCGCCGGAGACTCACGTGCTCGTCCATACTCCCAATCCACGACTCCTCGCCAATAAGTCCACGCGAAAGGGTAAGACCCACGATTCTTCTCTTCAATTATGCGACCTTAATGCCTATATCGGCTCCACAAAATGGCACGGTGACCACGTGCTCCTTCTGACCCACATAAGCAACTTAACATGCTCAAATACATATCACCATACTCGCGGTAATCAAAACATATCACCGTGCTATTGAGCCTACTTATCAATATAAATGCCCAATATGAACTACACAATATATCTCTAAGAATTAATTAATGCTATTCACACAAAACATGAATACATGTCAAGAAATCATTCCAAAAACATAGTTGGATCACTCACCTCCGATTTACGCGCTTAAAATACGATCCAAAGAAAACCCGTGCACAAAGAGCGTGCAGAAGTTCGTCTAGTACAATTCCTATGGATCAAAATTCCATTTATAAACTTTTATGAAAAATTCTAGAAAATAACTTTTCGAAAAACTTAGCCAAACAGGCCCTAACATATATCAAAACGAAGCTCTTACCTCGAGGAGCTCGAATATGAAATCTGGGAGAAAACAAACTAACGAAAGGTCGTCGTTTGGCGTCGCAAAGCTTGAAACAACTAAATCTCCCTCTGGCCCCCTTTTGGCCTCCTTTTGGAATTAGGTTAGAAGTTATGAAAAATCTAAGGTCATCTCTATCTATATATAGGCAATATTCTCGGAGAATTACGTTTACCTCCCCACGAGTTTTCAAAACTCCTAATCAGTCTCTGAAACTTTCTATGCAGCTTATTCATAGCTTTATAAGTAAAAACTCAAAATTATAAAAGTTTTCGACTAAGTTTCGTTTGGTCGCTAAAACGCGAATTTCTACATGACGTTTCCGAAATTGCTAATTAGCCTACCAAATTAATAGCGTGTTCATTCGTCCTCACCAGGATACTAAATCTAACAACAGAAATAAATTCTAAAACAGAAAATAATACAGATATTGCAATACACAGGTAAACATTTATTTTCAGATAAACATTTAAATGTTCCACAGTGACCGTCTCATACTCGGAGAGACTTCACAAACAATAAATCTTCAATCACAACAGTTTCAAGGGATCTCTAATACAGACACCCAAATAAACTCGTGAGTCAAAACTCACTCAACCAAGTGTCATAAGACACGTCACATCACATTATTATGCATGACAATGTAATGCAATTGCAATAACACAAGTGCGGGTGTTATAATACTCTCCCCCTTAAAAGAAGTTTGTCCCCAAACTTGTACCTCATGTCTCAAAAAGGTGCGGATACTGAGTACGCATCTCATCTTCTATTTCCCACGTCATCTCTTCCGTAGTTTGGCTACACCATAACACTTTCACTTTTGATATTACTTTATTTTGTAAGACTTGATCCTTCCGGTCTAAGATCTCTACCGGATATGCGACATACGTTAAATCACTCTGAATCTCATTCGATGTCGGAGTTATCACTTGATCTCTATCTTTCACTAATTGTTTGCGTAACAACGATACATGAAACACGTTATAAACTTGAGCATACTCGCTCGGCAAGTCCAAACGATAAGCTACGGGTCCAACCTTTCCAATAATCTCAAAAGGTCCTACATACCTCGGGTTGAGTTTCCCGTATTTACCAAATCTGGTTATCCCCTTTGAAGGTGACACCTTCAAATACACCAAGTCTCCCACGTCAAATTCCAACGGTCGTCTACGCTTATCGGCATAACTCTTATACCTACTCTGAGCTGTCAGTAACCGTTGTCGAATTACCTTTATCTTATCCGTCGTTTCTTGTACAATTTTTGGCCCTTCAATCATTCTTTCTCCGACTTCCGTCCAACTAATCGGTGAACGACATACACGACCATATAAAGCTTCATAAGGAGCCATCCCAATACTCGAATGAAAACTGTTGTTATATGCAAACTCAATCAATGGCAAATGGTCTTCCCAATCACCCTGAAAATCAAGTACACATAGCCTAAGCATGTCTTCCAAAATCTGGATTACTCTCTCTGATTGACCATCGGTCTGAGGATGAAAGGCTATACTAAAGTGTAATTTGGTACCCATTGCTTCTTACAAGGCTCTCTAAAACTTCGATGTAAAACTACTATCCCTATCCGAAATGATAGAAACTGGAATACCATGTAGTCTCACAATTTCGCGAATATACAACTTAGCTAACGTCATTGGCTTAGTTGTTCGAAGTGGTAAGAAGTGCGACGACTTCGTCAAACGGTCAACAATCACCCAAATAATAGTATTTGATCTCTTCGACCTCGGAAACCCACTAACAAAATCCATTGTTATGTGCTCCCATTTCCACTCGGCTATCGGTAACGGTTGTAATAATCCCGAGGGTACTTGGCGTTCTGCCTTTACTTGTTGACAACTCGTACATCGTGAAACATTGCGTGCTATTTCTCTCTTCATTCCCGGCCACCAATAAATATGTCTCAAGTCTCTATACATCTTGGTGCTTCCCGGGTGAACGGTATACTTTGTGTTGTGTGCTTCCTCTAGAATGTTTCGCTTCAACTCTTTCTCACTAGGTACACAAATTCTACTCCTCAATCTCAACACACTGTTCTCAAATGTGAATCCCGGTTGTTTGCCCATTGGAATCTCATCACAAATCTTCTTCAAAGCCACGTCTTGAAGTTGTTTCTCTGCGATCTCGTGAATCAAGAGTGGTTGTGCCACCATCGTCAACATCAAGCCACTTTCAATCCTCGGTATCACTTCAAGTTCTAAGTTCTCCATATCTCTTATCAATTCTTTCTGAGAAGTCAAATTTGATGCGGTATTGGTTGGTACTTTGCGACTAAGAGCATCGGCGACGACATTTGCCTTGCCCGGATGATACTAAATTGACAAGTCATAGTCCTTCATCAACTCTAACCATCTCCTCTGCCTCATGTTCAAATCTCGTTGTGTAAACAGGTACTTCAAACTCTTGTGATCTGTATAGATCTCACATTTCTCCCCGTATAGGTAATGGCGCCAAATCTTCAATGCAAAAATCACGGCGGCCAATTCTAGATCATGTGTTGGATAATTCTTCTCGTGCGGTCTAAGTTGTCTCGACGCATATGCAATGACTTTATCACCTTGCATAAGAACGCAACCTAAACCTCTATATGAAGCATCACTGTAAATGATAAATCCTTCAGTCCCTGACGGAATGGCTAATATTGGTGCTTTCACTAGTCGACCCTTTAACTCTTGGAAACTTTCTTCACATTCTGGACTCCATATAAAAGCAATATCTTTCCTCATTAACTGTGTCATCGGCATTGCTATACGCAAAAAGTCTTTTACAAATCTCCGATAATACCCAGCTAATCCTAGGAAACTTCTGATGTCTGTCACATTCGTTGGTCTCGCCCAGTTGGTAACTGCTTCTATCTTCTGAGGGTCTACAGAAATTCCATTTGCCGACACTATATGTCCAAGAAAAGCTATCTCAGTCAACCAAAACTCACACTTCTTCAATTTGCCGAATAATCTCTTTTCACGCAATCGTTGTAAAGCTAATCGCAAATGATGCTCGTGATCTTCAACGCTTTTGGAGTAGATTAGGATGTCATCTATGAACACGATAACAAACTCATCTAAATAATCCTTGAAAACACGGTTCATCAAGTCCATGAAAGCAGCTGGAGCATTAGTCACTCCAAATGGCATAACCAAAAATTCAAAGTGACCATATCGAGTCCTGAAAGCTGTCTTCTCAACATCTTCCTCTTTAACTTTTAACTGGTGGTAACGGATCTCAAGTCGATCTTTGAAAATACCTGAGCCCCTTGTAACTAATCAAACAAGTCATCTATTCGCGGCAAAGGATACTTGTTCTTGATGGTCAACTTATTCAACTCTCGGTAGTCGATGCACATACGCATTGTTCCATCTTTCTTCTTCACAACAAGACTGGAGCTCCCCACGGCGAAACACTCGGTCGGATAAAACCCTTCTCAAGTAGTTCTTGTAACTGAACTTTCAATTCTTTTAACTCTATCGGTGCCATCCGGTACGGTGCTTTGGATACTGGTTGTGACCCTGGTACTACTTCTATTGTGAACTCAAGCTCTCTTTCAATCAATACGTCGGGTAACTCATCGGGAAAAACATCTGGAAATTCTCGAACTACTGAAATGTTTTCTATTAGTGGTCCAAGAACTCGCGTGTCGACAATTGAACATAAGAAACCCGAACAACCCTTCTTCAACATCTTACTTGCTTGAATCGCCGATATCAAGTACGGCGGTACGATCACTCCCTTACCCTGAAAAGTAAACTCTTCTCGCCCTGACGGATAGAAACTAACCTGTTTCTGTTCACAATCGATTTTGGCTTGATTAACCGACAACCAATCCATACCCAAGATAACATCAAAGTAATTCACCGTCAACGGAATCAAATCAACGCTCAAGACCTTATCACCTATCTTGATCTCACATGACTTAAATATTGAAGAAGTAACTAGTGGTTCACTACTAGGTAATGATACACACAAGTCATATCCTAGCGGTTCTGACTTAACAGTTAAATGCTTAACAAAATCACGTGATACGAATGAATGCGTTGAACCAGAATCCATAAGTATACGTGCAGGATACGAACAAATAGGAAGAATACCTGATACGACGGTATCATTCGTATTCCCCGGCCTGAGCTGGAAGTATAGTCCTTGTTGTTGCGCGACTCCTTTCCTTTTATCCACTCGAGGTTCTACCCTTGATCCGCTTGGCACACTCGATGCCCCGGTACTCATTCCCGGTTGTCTCTTACTCGGGCAATTCTTCGCTATGTGTCCCAGTTGTCCACAGTCAAAACATTTTCCCCTCATCTCTGGGTTGTAGCTCTTCGTATTTGAAAAGGTATTTGGTGCGGTCGAGTTTGTATTCAAAGGACAATTTCGGGATATGTGTCCTAACTGCTTGCAGAAGTAACAGGTGCTCAATTGGTAGCAAGTTCCTCTGTGTCGCTGGTTACATGTTGGACACAACGGTCTCGAGTCCCCCATGAACGTACTCCCTCCTTGGCTACTCATATATGATCCTGAACCTTGCGTGAACGGTTTCTTCGCATTCCCTTGGCTCTTGCCCCTATTGTCATTGGGTCTCTTTCCTTGTTGCCCTTGTCGATATCGGTCGACACTCTTCTCAGCTATACGGGCGGCTTCCTCGACTAGAGAAATGGTCGGGTGTTGCAACATGTCCATACGGCCACGGATATTCTCTCTAAGCCCTTCCTCAAACTTACGAGCTTTATCCCTATCAGTCGGAACAGTAGTCTTCCCAAATCGTAACAAGGCATTGAAACGAGAAACATACTCATCCACGGTCATATCTCCCTGAACCAAACTCGCAAACTCTTGACGTTTCTGAGTATGAGCAGATTGCAAAAAGAAACGTTTGTTGAATTCTTCTTTAAATGCGTCCCATGTGGTTGGCTTCCCTTGTTCAAGCACGTTGTTCCACCAATCTAATGCTTCGCCCATCAACGTATCGGATGCGCATAAAATTTTCTCCTCATCGGTACATATTACCTGATGGAAATGTCTTTCCATGTCCATCATCCAATGATCGGCCAAGTCTATGTCAACTTGTCCATAATACAACGTCGGTTTCTGCTTATGAAACTGTTCTACGATTGTGTGTTGAGGTCGCGGTACCGGTGGTGCATTGACATAACGAATTTCCACTGATGGAGGTTGAACGTTCATCTGTTCTCTTTCACTTACCGCTTGTATAAAATTTCCCACCATATTCACTATTTGGTCCATCCGCGAATGCGGTGACAATTTTCTTAGTGGATCAGCCATAATGTTTCAAATATTCCCCTGTTGAGTTCAATGCATAATGACCATGCATGCTATGCCACAATATAGATATATGTGCACAGTTCATCACAATCAACAAATGCTAACACATGAAGCATTTCTACCATGATACTAATTATCTTCACAATTATACACTTCACTCGACGTCACTCAATATATATAACGTCACTCGTTCCCAAGGCTCTAAACTTAAGCTCTGATACCACTAAATGTCACAGCCCGGTCCCACAATAGCGGAACCGGAGCCTGTGGCACGCCACCGAGGCTAAACCAATTCATTAACGTTCCCAAAAATTAGGTTTGAAGAACACACGCAGCGGAAAACAAAACACATTTTAAAATCAGAGGTTCAGTCGACTGAAGAAGGCAGAGAGTTTTCAAAAGGGTTTAATAGCAATTCCAGTCGACTGAGACTGGGGTCCAGTCGACTGCTTTTACCAAAATGAGAAAAATAGCTGAACTGCACTGTCCCGTCGACTGCTTTTACTATATAAGGGAAAAATAGTTAACTGCACTATCTCGTCGACTGCCCCGTCGACTGCTCCTCTGGCAGCAGCCCATTCTGCAGAATTTCAAGTTTAAAAGCTTTCTAACTTTCACCAATGATCAACCACTCCATCCAAACTCAAACCAAAGTAATCCTAGCTGTATTAAAACATTTCTAAAGCAGGATTACAACATGTCACTAACTATTACAACGGTTTAAAATCCATTTTAACATACCAAATTAAACATAAGTTAAAACAATAAAAAGTCTTATTACAACATCCTATTGTCCCAAAACTACAAAGTTAACATTCAAGTTGCCTCCCAAGCGAACTCCCAACCCTCGTGCTCACTTCTGCGATTCCTCGCCAGCATTAACACCTGCAATGGTTATTTGAATAACCACACATATTTCGATTTGTTTAAGCTAAAGCTTAGTGAATAAAACAACATATGCACATGAATGATAAACATGTCCGCATTCACATCTCTACATTTCATACTAGTCGCTGGAGACTCACGTGCCCGTCCATACTACCAATCCGCGACTCCTCGCCAATAAGTCCACGCGAAAGGGTAAGACCCACAATTCTTCTCTTCAATCGTGCGACCTTAATGCCTATATCGGCTCCACAAAATGGCACGATGACCACGTGCTCCTTCTGACCCACATAAGCAACTTAACATGCTCAAATACATATCACCATACTCGCGGTAATCAAAACATATCACCGTGCTATTGAGCCTACTTATCAATATAAATGCCCAATATGAACTACACAATATATCTCTAAGAATTAATACATGCTATTCACACAAAACATGAATACATGTCAAGAAATCATTCCAAAAACATAGTTGGATCACTCACCTCCGATTTACGCGCTTAAAATACGATCCAAAGAAAACCCGTGCACAAAGAACGTGCAGAAGTTCGTCTAGTACAATTCCTATGGATCAAAATTCCATTTATCAACTTTTATGAAAAATTCTAGAAAATAACTTTTCGGAAAACTTAGCCAAACAGGCCCTAACATATATCAAAACGAAGCTCTTACCTCGAGGAGATCGAATATGAAATTTGGGAGAAAACAAACTGACGAAAGGTCGTCGTTTGGCGTCGCAAAGCTTGAAGCAACTAAATCTCCCTCTAGCCCCCTTTTGGCCTCCTTTTGGAATTAGGTTAGAAGTTATGAAAAATCTAAGTTCATCTCTATCTATATATAGGCAACATTCTCGGGGAATTACGTTTACCTCCCCACGAGTTTTCAAAACTCCTAATCAGTCTCTGAAACTTTCTATGCAGCTTATTCATAGCTTTATAAGTAAAAACTCAAAATTATAAAAGTTTTCGACTAAGTTTCGTTTGGTCGCTAAAACGCGAATTTCTACATGACGTTTCCGAAATTGCTAATTAGCCTACCAAATTAATAGCGTGTTCATTCGTCCTCACCAGGATACTAAATCTAACAACAGAAATAAATTCTAAAACAGAAAATAATACAGATATTGCAATACACAGGTAAACATTTATTTTCAGATAAACATTTAAAATGTTCCACAGTGACCGTCTCATACTCGGAGAGACTTCACAAACAATAAATCTTCAATCACAACAGTTTCAAGGGATCTCTAATACAGACACCCAAATCAACCCCGTTCCAAGAATTTATAATTTTATCATGCATCATTGAGATTTTGAAAATTATTAATGTTATTAATAATTTGAGTTGAGGTTGACTGTGAGTTAATGGTAAGGTGTCAGTGAGGATACGGGAAACATGGCAGTTCATATTGCATGAACATGAGTAAATGGCATTTATGTGATTTAAATGTTAATTGACTTTATTTGGTATTCTTGTGAATAGTGAATTTACCTGAGTAGAGTAAATTGTGGTAATCTTTGATATTGTTATATCATTTTGAGAACTATGGTGAGAACGTGAGTGACACGTTAATTAAAAAGGTAGGTTGGGTAGAGATTTCACAGAATTTAGTTTTCAGACGTTATTTTGGACCCAAACGAAACTTAGTCGGAAACTTTTGAAATTTATAGTTTTCACTCGTAAAGGCATAAAATGGACGTGTGCGACGTTTCATGGGTTAATGAGAAGTTTGAGAAACTTGCGGGGAGGTAAACGTAATTTCCGCAAAGTTTGCCTATATATAGATGAGGATGAGATTGAAATCTCATCCAAATCCTTCTAAATATCTAGAGAGAGGAGAGAGAAAGGAGATTGGTTGCTCCGAGCTTTGCGACGCGGATCGACGACCGTTCGTCTGTCAGATTTTCTCCAGATTTCAGATTTGAACTCGTGGAGGTAAGACCTACGTTTTGATACCACTTAGGCCGTGTTTGGCCAATTTTGTGGAAATCTTAATTCTAGACTTTTGGGAAAAATCAGGTAAAACTCGTAGGAATCGCGTATAATTTGAAATCCGACGATTATTTAGCCCCCTAGACGATCCTTCAAAGTTTGAAGAGATTCGCACGAGGTATGAATTCTAGATCTATGAAATATATGGATTTTCATGTTTTGAACATCATTTTTGGTATTCTTGGATCCGGGCGAAATTCATGTATTAGTTAGGCCCGTTAATTATGCACGTGAAATTATGATAAAGCACGTATAACTGTTATGTGAGCATGTTATGTGTCTACTTGGGTCAAAGGGGAGTTTGGTGCAAATTCATCCGGGGTAAGCTCCTCGAACCTTGAGGATTGTGATTGTGATTGTGATTGAAATGGAATTGGAATTGTGGTTGTGTCTGGATTGGAGGTGGGCCCAACCAGTACACGGTACCTGGTATGGAGGAAGGCCCAACCAGTGTACGAGATGCGTGGGAGAGGTGGGCCTCCTACGGCATCGACCGGATGAATGCGTACCACTCACCCTAGAGACTATTTCTATATGTTTTAGGTGCTTAAACTATGAATTGTCATATAAGCATACATTTAGAATTGTACACTCAGCATATAGCTGAGCAATGGAGATGTACTCCATTGCAGATAAGAAGAAGGACAAGAAGAAGTGTGTTGAGTGAGGACGATGAACGCCGGGGGATTCACCTTGTATATGTTTTTGGTTGTAAATGTTTTGGATTCTAAAACTTGTGTAAGGATTGGGATCCTGTAATATGTTGTAATAGATCCATAGATTAGTTTCACAGTATTGAAATCTTGTAATTTTAACGTCTGAAATTATGTTTTTGAATGATGGAATAGAGGGGTTAAATGTTGGTTTGAATTGGGAGAACTTTGCTTGGAAAAGCTGCAGTTTTAAGCTCTGCTGATAGGGATCAGTCGACTGGTTTTTGATTCAACACAGTGATCCAGTCGACTGGACCACTGTGTTGTATTGGTTTCTGCTTGGTTCGTCTGAGGTTCTGTCGACTGGGTTGAGAAAACAGTCGACTGGATGGGGCTTCAGGCCATGGTATTCTGCTGGTTAGGATACCAGTCGACTGGATGCATTCAGTCGACTGAAAATTTTAGGCACCAGTCGACTGGGTCCCCGACAAAGTCGATTGGATAGGCTGTTATTTTTTTTTGAAACCTCTTTGTTGGAGGTCACCAGTCGACCGGACCCTCGATCAGTCGACTGGACCTCTGTTTTCAAAACTGTTTTCTTTTGGACAGGTTTCAATTGAACAAAACTTTTTATGACTCTGATTTCAATGGATTTTACAAACTCAGAGGGTAATGTTCCCTAAGTTTTAAATACCCAGGGTTGTTTTAAAGTTCTTTCCGCTACGTATAGTTATATGATGTTTGGATGAGCCTTGGTGGCGTGCCACGTGTCCTAATTCCACGCGTAGTGGGATGGGTCGTGACATTTATTGGTATCAGAGCTAGAGGTAGCAAAACTTTGGGAACGTTCGACGACGAGTGGAGTATTGAGGGAATTTTCACATGCTTTCAATTGCATTCATACATATTAGAGATGTTTGATGTTTATGGTATGTTGTTATACATACATGATGATGTTATTTGTCATACATGTATAGTGTTTATGCATTGAGAACTACAGGATTGTAATCATGAGTGACGAAGAGCGAGAACTATCACCGCACACTCGACGTATGAATAACATGGTAGAAATGATGGGGAATATGGGTGACATGATCCAAAATATATTCGAACGGTTACCTCCAACACCTCCATTGGAACCAGAACCGATAATAGTAGTACATGCACCTGAGAATAGGGGTATGAGATCGATATCTGAACAGTTTTCGAGGAAGAAACCTACAGAATTTCATGGAACACCTGATACAACATTGGCAGAACATTGGGTCATGGACATGGAACGAATTTTTCGATCTATTCCGATGTCAGATAGGGAGAAGATTAAGAATGCAAGTGACGTATTGAGGGGTGAAGCTCAGAACTGGTGGGTAAACGTTTTAGATCAAGGAGCACCGATTACTTGGGAGGGGTTCAAGGGGGAATTTAATCGCCGGTTCTTTCCGCGAGCCGCCTACAATGCAAAGAAGAGAGAGTTTGATAACCTCAAGCAAGGAGACATGACTGTAATGGAGTATACTTCTAAGTATAACGCGTTGTTGAGGTTTGGTAAGGGATCAGTGCCCGAAGAGGAAGATAGGGCAAGAAAATTTGAAGAAGGTTTAAGGGATAATATCCGGTTGAGAGTAGAGACCTATGAGCATTCGACTGTTGCAACAGTACAACAAACGGTGCTTGTAGCCGAAAGTGGAATAGAGAGATCGAGACAAAGTCATCAAGGGAAGTGAAGTCATGAGGGTGGTGACCGATGTCAGGGAGGATCTTTTAAGAAGTTGTTTTCACGAGGCTCTAGTTCTGGTTTTAATGATTCCAGGAGAGTACCAAGTAACATACCGTTGTGTTCACTTTGCAACCGACCACACACCGATCGATGTTTTCTGACCAACTTTCAGAACAGATCTACAGGGGGAAATAGTGTGAGCTCTGCGACCTACCCGCAACTCAAGTGATTTGATTGTCGTACCTTGGGACACCGAGCGAAGGATTGCCCAAGGAAGCATTCTCAACAAGGGGCAAGTTCTATGGCTTCTAGTGGTTCGAAGCCTAAGCAGATTAATGACGGAAGACAAAGGATGGAACAACGTCAAGGAAGAGCATATCAGATGAACCTAGGAGATATGACTGCTTCAGAGACAGTAGTCTTCAGGTATGGTGCTTGTATGTTCACACTTAGCACGCATACTTGTTGACTCGGGATCTACGCATTCATTTGTATCGCATGCTTTTGTTGAACATTTAAATGTTAAATCGGCACCGTTAGGATATGAATTGTCTATTGTTGTGCCACTTAGTAAATCGATAATGACGTCTACTGTATATAAGAACTGTGAGATCAAATTAGGCGAGAAGTTGATGACCGTAGACCTTATACCGATTGTGGTGAATCATTTCGATGTGATATTGGGGATGGATTGGTTAACCCTTAACCAAGCTACGATAGATTGTGAACGGAAAGAAGTTAATTTTCGATCACCAGTACATGGGAATTTTTGTTTCCAAGGAAATGGGGTTGTACCGCCGCCGTACTTGATTTCAGCAATTCGAGCGGGGAAGTTATTGAAAAAGGGATGTCAGGGATTTCTATGTTCAGTGATTGATGACTCAACGACCGAATTACAAGTAGAAGACATTCCGATAGTGCGAGAATATCCAGATGTATTTCCTGATGACCTACCAGATGTTCTTATTGAGAGAGAGGTTGAATTCACTATTGAGGTTATGCCAGACTCAAGACCCGTATCAAAAGCACCGTATAGAATGGCACCCATAGAATTGAAAGAACTGAAAATTCAACTACAAGAACTTCTGGACAAGGGTTTCATTCGACCAAGTGTTTCGCCGTGGGGAGCTCCAGTGTTGTTCGTAAAGAAGAAAGACGGCTCAATGCGTATGTGTGTTGATTATCGGGAACTGAACATGTTAACGATTAAGAACAAGTATCCACTACCCAGAATTGATGACTTATTTGATCAACTTCGTGGGGCACAAGTATTCTCCAAGATAGACCTAAGATCGGGTTACCATCAGTTGAAAGTGAAGGCCGAAGATGTTGAGAAAACAGCCTTTAGAACGCGCTACGGACATTATGAGTTCTTGGTTATGCCGTTTGGAGTTACCAATGCACCAGCTGCGTTCATGGATCTGATGAATCGAGTATTCAAAGATTATTTGGATGACTTTGTGATTGTATTCATCGACGACATCCTAATCTATTCGCTAAGTGAGATAGAACACGAAAATCACTTGAGGTTGATACTTCAGAGATTACGAGAGAAACAATTATTTGGTAAATTCAAGAAATGAGAATTTTGGTTGTCTAGTATTACCTTTCTTGGTCACATGATTGACAAGAATGGAGTTTCAGTTGATCCTCACAAAGTAGAAACCGTATCTAATTGGCAAAGAAAGACATCTGTATCTGAAATTCGAAGTTTCTTGGGATTAGCGGGATACTACCGCCGTTTTATTGAACATTTCTCCAAGATTTCATTGCCAATGACAAAGTTAATGAGAAAAGGGGTTAGTTTTGAATGGAGTCAGGAATGTGAAAACAGTTTCCAAGAGTTGAAGTCACGACTAACGAGAGCACCCATCTTGACAATACCATCCGGAACCGAGGGGTTTGTGATCTATAGTGATGCGTCGCATCAAGGGTTGGGATGCGTGTTGATGCAAGGTGGTAAGGTGATTGCGTATGCTTCTAGACAATTGAAGACACATGAGGTTAACTATCCGACCCATGATCTCGAATTAGCCGCGGTAATTCATGCTTTGAAGATTTGGAGACATTACTTGTACGGAGAAAAGTGCGAGATATTCACAGACCACAAGAGTTTGAAATATATTTTTACCCAACGGGATTTGAATATGAGACAACGAAGATGGCTAGAGTTAATGAAGGATTACGATCTTTCGATTGAGTACCATCCGGGGAAGGCGAATGTAGTAGCCGATGCATTAAGCCGGAAGACGCCGAGGAATTTAGCCGATGAGCTAACACAACAAAAAGAATTGGTAAAGGAGATGGAACGATTAGAGTTGGATGTAATTCCAGAGACTAGTGGTGGCTTAATGATGGAAATCATGGCACACCCAAATATTATTGATGAGATCAAGAAGGAACAATTTAACGATATCTATTTGTGCAAAATGAGGGACGAGATACCTTTGGGGAAACGACCTGGTTTTGTGTTAGAACAAGAAATTCTGAAATTGGGAAATCAATTATGTGTACAGAATGTGAAAGACTTGAAAGAGAGAATTCTAGAAGAAGCTCATAGTACGAAATATTCAGTGCACCCGGGAAGTAATAAGATGTATAGAAACTTCAGAGAAAACTTCTGGTGGAAGGGTATGAAGCGTGAAGTCGCTAAGTTTGTTTCGGAGTGTTCGGCATGTCAACAAGTGAAAGGAGAGAGACAAGTACCTGCGGGGTTATTACAACCTTTACCTGTGTCGGAATGGAAGTGGGATGAGATTACAATGGATTTTGTTTCAGGATTTCCACGATCAATCAATAAGAATGATAAGATTTGGGTTATAGTTGACCGATTAACCAAGTCAGCTCATTTTCTACCGATCAAGACGACTAAACCGTCCAAGTTAGCAGAATTGTATGTGAAAGAGATTGTAAGACTACATGGAGTCCCAGCTGTAATTGTATCAGATCGTGATAGTAGTTTTACGTCAAGGTTTTGGGGAAGTTTACAAAAAGCTATGGGTACGAAATTGAGTTTCAGTACTGCATTTCATCCTCAGACCGACAGACAGTCAGAGCGTATGATTCAGACCTTGGAAGATATGTTGAGATTGTGTGTATTAGACTTTGGTAATGATTGGGAGCACCACTTACCGCTAATTGAATTTGCATATAACAACGGATTTCAGTCAAGTATTGGTATGGCACCGTATGAAGCTTTGTATGGCCGTAAGTGCCGATCACCGGTTTGTTGGACCGAGGTTGGAGAAAGGAAGTTGTTAGGACCTGAGTTAATACAGGTGACTACGGAGAAGGTGAAGTTGATTCAAGAGCGACTCAAGGTAGCTCAGAGCCGATATAAGAGTTACGCAGACTCTAAACGACGACCGATGAATTTTGAAGTTGGAGAATTTGTATACTTGCGAACATCGCCTTCGAAAAGCATTGTACGATTTGGAAAGAGGGGAAAGCTCAATCCGAGATTCGTAGGACCTTTTGAGATTCTAGAGAGGGTCGGTCCAGTAGCTTACCGATTGGCCTTGTCATCAGAGTTGGAACATGTACACAATGTGTTTCACGTGTCTATGTTGAGACGTTGTATGACTGATACAAGTAAGATCATTGTACCTGAACCGCTGCAGATTCAGGGAGACTTGACTTATGTGGAACAACCGGTTGAGATTCTAGATCGAAAAGAGCAAGTTTTGAGAACCAAGACTATTTCGATGGTGAAGGTATTATGGCGTAGTCACGCTGTTGAAGAGGCTACGTGGGAAAATGAGGAAGACATACGGAATGAATATCCGTACTTGTTCAACATATGAGGTAAAGTTTGGGGACAAACTTCCTTTTTGGAGGGGAGAGTTGTCACACCCGTTCCAAGAATTTATAATTTTATCATGCATCATTGAGATTTTGAAAATTATTAATGTTATTAATAATTTGAGTTGAGGTTGACTGTGAGTTAACGGTAAGGTGTCAGTGAGGATACGGGAAACATGGCAGTTCATATTGCATGAACATGAGTAAATGGCATTTATGTGATTTAAATGTTAATTGACTTTATTTGGTATTCTTGTGAATAGTGAATTTACCTGAGTAGAGTAAATTGTGGTAATCTTTGATATTGTTATATCATTTTGAGAACTGTGGTGAGAACGTGAGTGACACGTTAATTAAAAAGGTAGGTTGGGTAGAGATTTCACAGAATTTAGTTTTCAGACGTTATTTTGGACCCAAACGAAACTTAGTCGGAAACTTTTGAAATTTATAGTTTTCACTCGTAAAGGCATAAAATGGACGTGTGCGACGTTTCATGGGTTAATGAGAAGTTTGAGAAACTTGCGGGGAGGTAAACGTAATTTCCGCAAAGTTTGCCGATATATAGATGAGGATGAGATTGAAATCTCATCCAAATCCTTCTAAATATCTAGAGAGAGGAGAGAGAAAGGAGATTGGTTGCTCCGAGCTTTGCGACGCGGATCGACGACCGTTCGTCTGTCAGATTTTCTCCAGATTTCAGATTTGAACTCGTGGAGGTAAGACCTACGTTTTGATACCACTTAGGCCGTGTTTGGCCAATTTTGTGGAAATCTTAATTCTAGACTTTTGGGAAAAATCAGGTAAAACTTGTAGGAATCGCGTATAATTTGAAATCCGACGATTATTTAGCCCCCTAGACGATCCTTCAAAGTTTGAAGAGATTCGCACGAGGTATGAATTCTAGATCTATGAAATATATGGATTTTCATGTTTTGAACATCATTTTTGGTATTCTTGGATCCGGGCGAAATTCATGTATTAGTTAGGCACGTTAATTATGCACGTGAAATTATGATAAAAGCACGTATAACTGTTATGTGAGCATGTTATGTGTCTACTTGGGTCAAAGGGGAGTTTGGTGCAAATTCATCCGGGGTAAGCTCCTCGAACCTTGAGGATTGTGATTGTGATTGTGATTGAAATGGAATTGGAATTGTGGTTGTGTCTGGATTGGAGGTGGGCCCAACCAGTACACGGTACCTGGTATGGAGGAAGGCCCAACCAGTGTACGAGATGCATGGGAGAGGTGGGCCTCCTACGGCATCGACCGGATGAATGCGTACCACTCACCCTAGAGACTATTTCTATATGTTTTAGGTGCTTAAACCTTGAATTGTCATATAAGCATACATTTAGAATTGTACACTCAGCATATAGCTGAGCAATGGAGATGTACTCCATTGCAGGTAAGAAGAAGGACAAGAAGAAGTGTGTTGAGTGAGGACGATGAACGCCGGGGGATTCACCTTGTATATGTTTTTGGTTGTAAATGTTTTGGATTCTAAAACTTGTGTAAGGATTGGGATCCTGTAATATGTTGTAATAGATCCATAGATTAGTTTCACAGTATTGAAATCTTGTAATTTTAACGTCTGAAATTATGTTTTTGAATGATGGAATAGAGGGGTTAAATGTTGGTTTGAATTGGGAGAACTTTGCTTGGAAAAGCTGCAGTTTTAAGCTCTGCTGATAGGGATCAGTCGACTGGTTTTTGATCCAGTCGACTGGACCACTGTGTTGTATTGGTTTCTGCTTGGTTCGTCTAAGGTTCAGTCGACTGGGTTGAGAAAACAGTCGACTGGATGGGGCTTCAGGCATGGTATTCTGCTGGTTAGGATACCAGTCGACTGGATGCATTCAGTCGACTGAAAATTTTAGGCACCAGTCGACTGGGTCCCCGACACAGTCGACTGGATAGGCTGTTATTTTTTTTTGAAACCTCTTTGTTGGAGATCACCAGTCGACCGGACCCTCGATCAGTCGACTGGACCTCTGTTTTCAAAACTGTTTTCTTTTGGACAGGTTTCAATTGAACAAAACTTTTTATAACTCTGATTTCAATGGATTTTACAAACTCAGAGGGTAATGTTCCCTAAGTTTTAAATACCCAGGGTTGTTTTAAAGTTCTTTCCGCTACGTATAGTTATATGATGTTTGGATGAGCCTTGGTGGCGTGCCACATGTCCTAATTCCACGCGTAGTGGGATGGGTCGTGACACACCCAAATCAACTCGTGAGTCAAAACTCACTCAACCAAGTGTCATAAGACACGTCACATCACATTATTATGCATGACAATGTAATGCAATTGCAATAACACAAATGCGGGTGTTATAGTAGGTTAATTAGCAACTTTACAAAATATGTGGGACCCCGTTTGGGACCCACACGTGACATAGACAAATACCCACTTAGATATTGGGTAGTTAATACAATTACTTAGGGGATTTCATAATAAAGTTCAAGGAAATGTTGGGGGTGTAAACAGAAATAAACTAAAACTTGGCTAGGAGGCTCAAGAGGTTGACACCTCTTGAGTGACTCATCATCTTCTCCATATATCAATATAGAGAAAAGAGTTGCAGGAGAAGTGAATCTCGGCCATTGACGGAAACTCCGCCGTCTTCACCGTCGTCTTGCCGTTTCGTCGCCGTCGGTACACCGTTTCGCGAACCGAGACCGTATTCGGACTCGTGGAGGTGAGAGGATCGTCTCTATACATTTTATTTTCAGTTTCGTTGACGTTTTCCACGACTGTCTTTGATGTGCCGATATATATATGTGAAATTGATATGTAGGAATATCATTGGAGTTAATTAGAGCTAAAATTAGCAAGGAATTTGGGGATTTTAGGCTTTAATTGGAGCAATTTGTGAGGTGAGTACTCTAATCCTAACTTGGATGTTAAATGATGTTTATGTAATATTGGGTATGATTAAAATGCTTAGTTCTTGAAGTTATAGTTAAAGCATGTGTTAATTAGAGCTTAACATGTCAAATTTTGTGGAAATTGTTATGTGATATGTTTGATGTGCTTATGTGCTTAATTGGGTCAATGGATGTCAAGTGTTAATCACCATTATTTAGCCCGTAGTAACGGGATGATGTTTTCCTCAAGAAAAAGGGGACGGTGGTGACGACCACAACGATTTGACTACGGTCACGTGAGAGTGTGTGTTTCGCTATATGTGACGTTTAAGTGAGAAAAGGCCCGGAATATTGGGTTCGATGCGATGGTGATTAGATACTTGACATACCGGCGACCATTTTATCATTGTGTTGCTTATATATTGCATCTGCACATTTCATACTCCAATGGCATGGTTATAGTATTCACTAAGCGTAAGCTTAAAAAAAAACCAAAACTGTTTTCTGTGTGGTTATTGAATAACCACCGCAGGTACGGATCGTGACGAGGGAAGGAAATGATCGGGAGTCCGGGCGGAGCATCTTCTTGTTTATATGTTCATAGCCTTGTAATTATGTTAGTGGTGGAGTTGAGGCTCTTGTTTGTAATATTGTAGTTGTAAATGGTTTTATTGGAAAGCAAGTTGTTTTGAATTCCAAACTTCTTTTGTAGTTGTAAAATGTTAAACATCACTTTCTTAATGCTTTAGAAAGTGGTTGGAAACTTGTTAATATGTTGGGTGTTCTTTTCTTGAGTGGTGTTGTTGAACTCTTGAACTCATGTTTTAAGAAATGAGATTATGTTTGAGCCTTTGATCTCATGTTGAGTATAGCCTTGATAAGAGAATGGAAGGTTGTTCTTTCAAATGGTTTTTATGGATTTTGTTGATCAAATGAACTTGCAATCATTTTAGAAGTGAATTGTGAATCCTCAACTAATGTTTGGATGAGTTTTGATTAAATCAAGTTGTTGTGGGGCTTTTGAACTTATCTTGGCAAAGGAATTTCTATACTTTACTACTTTGTGAAATTGGTGTCTTGTTCTTCATTGGTTTGAGGTTTGGATTGTGTTTAAAGTGTAGTTGACATGTTCATGAATGTTGGGAGGATGTTTACAAAAGTTTTTGAGATGTTTGAAATGAAAAATGGAAATTGGAAAATGTTTTGAACTGATTTAGCAGGGTTTTGCAGCAGAGAAAACACTTCTGCAGAATCCGGATCGATCCGGGTCTCGTGCGGATCGATCCGGGGCATCCAGAGGTGCAGAAAATGACTTTCTGCTAAATCCGAATCGATCCGGTTTTGGGGCGGATCGATCCGCTTTTCAGTTTTCAGCCCGACGGCTTTTACGGAAACGGGCATAACTCTCTCTAGAAAATTCGGATTCGCGCGCCGTTTTTGCGTTGGAACCGGGACTCAAAGACCTATCTTTTGGTATAAAATTTGATATATCTTATTAATGACCATTTTACCCTTGGGGGCTGTTTTGTCACAGTAAAGTTCTTGTATGTCTTTTTAAGCACATATTTTTTAGTAATTCACTTGTTTTCTTTGCTAATTAGTATGAATGATCACTTGTGGCATTGTTACACGTGTCCTAATCCGCTGGGGCGGGTTGGGGTGTGGCATACCTGGAGAAACGATTTGTTTCCCACTGGTGGAAAATAAGGATTGAAAGCCGCCGATGGATCACTATGGAACGCCGTACCGAGACTTGGTGCTACCGGGGAACTGTCGGGGGAGCTGTAGTGAGTCAGGTAATCAATGGAGATGTCGGTGGCATGGGTTTTGGCCAATATTCTCACTTCTCTACATCTGTTCTGTGGTGGTGGAGCGTCGACGAAGGTCTTTTTGCCTTTGAAAGTGGTCGTCGGAGCTGTTTTAGGAGCCATTTCTGCAGAAGGGATGGAGGATTACTTCGTCGGAAAAAATGGAGGCTAGAAAGAGAAGCTCTGGATGCTTGGGATTTTAGAGAGAGAGAGAGAGAGAAGACACAAATGAGGGAGGTGGAGAGATTTTTTGAAAATCTTGCCATTTAATACCACGCTGCATTAAATGTGGACTGACTGGTGGGATTCTCAATGATCTGACATTCTCTGCATGTATGACACGAGGCAATTTTAAAATTCAAAACGTCACATCAATCAAGGCGAGACGTTTGATATGACCTTTTGGGGGCCAATTGTATGCACCCAAAAACCATCAAAGATATTTGAGCCCGAGTGGCATGAAGTTGGATAGAGGGGAGGCCGGCCCAGGGAATCTATGACTCATCGGACTCAAGTGGAGATGATAAGCTCGATGGTAGGCACAAGACTGTTGGGTGTTGTGGTATGAGCCCGATTGGAAGGATGGGCACGGATGAAGATTATTGGGCACGAGAATAACATAACCTAATGCAACGAAAGTCCGATGGTGGGTCAAAGTAGCACGGAGGGTAATCAGACACCGTGTAATGAAGGATGGCTGTATGAGTCCGATCGGCCATAGGCATTCGTAAAAAGGTAATCGGGCATGAAAGGAAGTATTGAAATTGGTTAAGCCCGATTCAGCTGAAAGAAAGTAGTTGACAAGGCCGATGGACTGAAAGGGGAAGGCGGTGCTGTTCACAGCTGTCATCCCAGATTTTTAGGAAGCAAGAGTCCGTTTGAGAAAAGTATTGATCACGTCCAGCTGGATTTAGAAGGTTAATCCCTAAATTAGTGGGATTGATTCAATCAGAATTTGGATAAGGTAGGAGTTAGAGATTAAGAAGGTTTCTTCCACCATCAGCCAATCAGCCACGCAGCTTAAGGCGCAAGAAAAGGAGTTCTTTCCTTATCAGAATTCCTAGAGGCCGCTATAAATATGGAAGTAGGCCAAGTAGTCAAAGGACTCTGCGTCATCTCGAAAACAGCATACACACTGCATTAGCATTCAAACCTTTATGTTTTTCAGCATCCATAGCAAATAGGTCTGCCCTTTTGTTATTTCTTTTTATTTTTTTGAATAATTAGTCTGTTCTGGTTCGTTCTTTAGATCTGTTTATTTTTTCCAAACACTTAATAAAATCTACGTTTTATTAATCTGTTTGTGATTGTTTACCCGGTAAACTCTTAACACTGTTTAGCTTGTGCGCTTCAGTACTGTTAAAGAATTTATGGTGATGGTACTTTCCTACTCACTGCACACAATCACCGTTTAGAAGTCAGATTCATAAAGCCTTGTGTATCACTCATATGAGCGTTTAGGAAATTAGTTTGCACACACACACCGAGCCCGTTTGGCTCTGGCATGCCCGCGCAAATTACAAGCAAACACCACCACCACCATCTCTCTCTCCTCCCCCTCCATAGCCACCACCACCACCACCATCACAACCACAACCACCATAGCCACCATCTTCTCTCCTCCTCCCTCCACCATCTTCTCTCCTCCCCCTCCATAGCCACCACCACCACCACCACCATCTTCTCTCGTCCTCCCTCTATAGCCATCACCATCACAACCACCACCACCGGAGCTGTCGTCGTCGGAGCAGCGCCGGAGCCATCGCTACTACCATCAACTCTCTTCACTCTCTAACTTTCTCTCTCCTCCCCCCATAGCCACCACCACCACCATCTCTCTTCTCTCTCTAACTTTCTCTCCTCCTCCCTCCATAGCCACCACCACCGGAGCCATCGTCGCCGGAGCCGTCGTTGTTGCCATTGCCGTTGCCGTGGTGTCAATGGTGGATGGTCGCTGGAGGGTTTGATAATAAGGTTAGATGATGAAGATGAAGATGATGATGTTTTGATCCAAAAATAAATTAGGAGTAAAAGTCAAGTTGTTTTATTAACTGTCCTTCATTCCAATTTAGCTTGTCTTATTGCCCTTTTCAACAATTTCCCCTTCTTCTTCTTTTTTTTTTTTTTTTTTTTTTTTTTTTTTTCTAAACTGGGATTTTCTACTTTCCGATCAGTTAAAGACTTTGTTCGCAAACACAAGGGTTTTTTTTTTTTGTTTCATTGTTTTTTTTTTTTTGTTTTTTTTTTATACTCTGTGAAATCTTATTTTATGTAATTATAGTTCTTGGAACAATGTTGATTCATATTCAATTCCTACATTGAAACAAAGCAAGTAAGCTTTTAAACTTGGATTTGAAAAAAAAAAAAAAAAAAAGGTTTTAATTATTTTAGATTAATTTGACCATGAATTTGGAAAAGCAACTCTGGAAATTGGGCAAAAGTAGTTGGTGAACTCTAAAAAACATGAAGTTCATCTGTTTGAAGTTGGCTGGACATATGGCAATTACCCCTTTTTCATTGCACAATTGCAATCTGCCAAAGTGGATGGTTTTAAGATCTGCTTCATCTATTTGCCTGCTATTTCTAGAATGTGTAAGACATAAGAAAAGCAATCTGTCTATTTGCCTCTTCTTGAATCAAACTCTTCGGATATTATTTTTGGGAATAGCACTTTGTATAATTGAACAACTGTATAGTAATATTTTCAGATATGTTCCATCTGAAGAAAAGAAAGAGAAACAAATGGAAAAGGAGGAGGTGGATACAACTGTGAATACCTATTTGACATAGCAATTATTATGATGTTTCAGGTTTTTCCCCAATCTCATATTTCTCTTTATATATTCATTCCGGGTATTAATTTTTTTTTGGTTCCAGGTATGATCAATTCTACTTTTAATTGGGGTCTGCACTATGCTGTTATCCTGAGGTATGTAAGTTTTCTTTTAATTCTGCTAATTCAGCACCATAGGAATTTGTGTTCCTAAAGCTCCTGTACGTGTGATTATTGAAGATAAAATTGTCCATAGGCTGTCATTTTACGTTTTTGTTAGTACATTTGAGTTTGTTGATAAGAAGAGATTGTTGATGGAGTATTTGTCATATTTGTTGTCTCAATACATTTGGGTAATAGAAACTTGTGAGTTTTCATCATAAGTTGTTGGATTATTTTAATAAATATTTATACACTTATATGGTATATGTATATGCGTATGTATTTTTGATGGTTCTAACATTATGTTCAGAATTGCTCTAAAAGGACAAAATGTCTTTATATGCTTTAAAGGGGAAAATGACTACATGCCTTAATGGTATGATCAGTTTTGGAAAAGTCATTTACAATATCAGTTTTATATCCAACGAATACAACATTTACTTGGACTTTTGAATGTGTTGTCCGTTGGATAATAACTATGATCCTTGTAGATTTATAGAGCCTTTAAAAGCAAAGTATAGCTTCCTATGTTTATATATATATATATATATAGATATATACATCGTGTGCAGAATCACTCCTCTTGTTAATTTATTTATTTTTTGTCTTCCTCTCATTTCTTGGAGATTCCATTAGTCTAGCAGCTTTCAAAAATAAGTATATACTATTCTTTCACTTTACATATAAGTCTTGTTTTGGGTAAAGGAAAGCACTAAAGGGCAAGCTTCTTGCCTAGTCAAGTTGTGCAGACTTGATAGGCGTACGGCAAGGGTGGCCGAGCTGTTGTATCCCGGAGACGGCGTGCCAATTTCCTACTGCACCGGTTTAATTCCGTAGAGGGCGCGTATCGTCTCAAGAGAGCGAACCGCGCCTCATCTTGGTCACCCTCTTATCAATTATATTGGTGGAATTGGAATTATTCTTGTTGTATTCTCTAACATAAGTTCAGAAGTTAAAACACGTTGTCACTAAGTTGAGATGTATAATACAACCGAAACTATTAAGATGTTTCATTGAAGATCGTTAAATAAAACATAAAGTTGCCATATGCATATGGGTAGCTTCCATTGGTTAAGACCGCTAATTTAAATGTAGTACAATTCTCAAAATATTTGAAAATCAAATTTCGTATTCAAATTTGGAAGTCAATGATTTTGAACAAAATTTATATCAATGTAAGGCAAGACAAAAAAAACCTTCGAATAAGAGTTACCGACCGGTGAGCACACCGAGCGTCAATTCGAGATGGAACAACATCCTGAATTGATAAACATTAATTTGTCAAGACTAATGTTGATATATTGAAGGAAAAACACAAAATTATTGCTCTTGGATTCCTGTATGTGTGTGTGTGTTTTTTTAAATAAATAATAGATATAATGACTCAGTGGAGTTGGAGAATTTCGCCCACTATGCTATCTGATTCATACATTTAGAATCGATTTTTTTGACTGGCAATTCTCACCGTTCCTTTTCAATTTTCTGGCTTGACCCCATTGACAGATAATTTGGCATAAATTAATTGAATGCTTCCAAAATCCATGGTTTGCCTAACCATGAATCCAAAATTCTGTACTTTTTCTTTCATTCATTGATAAAGAAAAAAAGCAAAGAGGTTTTGAAGGCCAACTCTGAGTACATGACCCTTTTGGCTGCTATGGTTTTCTTTCCTTCTTATTTGCTTAGACTTTTCATTTTGATTATAGAAGTTAACTTCTGATGTATTGCACTTCGACCGCACGCACGTGTGTTTACACCTTTATCTAAATATTGTTGATTTTTTTTTTCTTTTTCTTTTTGGTATAGGGAATGCCCCGAGGAATGCAGGGAGGCTGTATGATCACTGATGTTTGCAGCAACAGTAAGATTTACTGATTTGCCAGAGTTGTGTGAGCTTAGAAGTGTTTTTACAAACAGATATGGGCCGGGAATTCCCTCGATTCTTACGTCAGTCTAGAGGTGTGCTTATCATTGTTTCGATACAAACACCAAATACGTAGATTTGTATACATTTTTATATATTTTGTTTCTTTCCCAAAACTCACAGGCTAAAAATTTGTTGTGTTTAGTTTACTAAGAAGTTCAAGTCAATGCCTCCTACCAAGGATATGAAACTTCAATTACTGGGAAAAATAGCAATAGAGGCTGGTATAGAATGGAATTCAATAAATGGGTTTCCATTATCAAAGTTTTTCAAACTTGGACCATCTGAGTTCGTGTCCCTTTATCACCTTTTTGCTGCAACTTTTAACAAAATTTCCACCCACCCTCTGCCTTATAACAGCCGAATTGTACACCAAACTAAGTTTGGTTAAGTCTCTGTTCAATTTAAACACTACTTTACCTTTGCATAAAGATATATAGTGAACATATACAGCTATGTATGTATATATATATATATATGTAGTGTTTTGTTTATTTTATTTTAGTTTTGACTATAAAACCTTCAACGCTCCCCAATCAGAATTGGAGATTTTTTTTTTTTTTTTTTTAATTTATTCTTGGGATAACCAATTAGCACAGAGAAAAAGTTTATCTATATGCTACAATGGACTGTGATTGCCATTTTCTTCAGTGGGTTTTGTTTGTATGAATCCAATCTCGGAATCTGTGTTTCAACCTTTGGAGGGTTCTTTTTATAATATGTCAAAAAACACATATTACAGCATAAACCAAACTACTACTTCAGTTGTAAAAGCATGATTGATTGCCATTTTTCTACAATGTGACAGTTGCATTTTACGTGTATTTGGGAATCTGAGTTTGAGCTTTGGAGGTTCATTTGATAATAGGTCCAAACCACATATGATATTGTTGTTCATTCAGCCATTAAGAAATATAGTATCTGGCCAACAGACATGAACATGCTACAAAAGGAGCTTAGTTTTTTTTTTTTTTTTTTAAACTATGTAAGCACATTTACAGAGTATAGAAAATTTAATTCCTCAAGTCATCCAAAAATTGCAGTCCTTAAAGCATGATTGACTCTTATTCTTTATCGATTCAAATCCATTCATGTACACTCATTTGGACCTCTAATGCACGTTCGAATTCAGAACTTGGACGCCATCGACTGCAACCCACCTCATACTCTATGAAACCTCACCCAATTGCGTATCAAAAATTGAAAAACAAAGCTATGTTTATTTGACTCTTCACGTGCCATCTTTATTTCTTTTGTTATACTTGTAAATGCTACATAAATTTAATTAAAAGCTGCATATACCCAATTACCCATTCTCTCTCTCTCTCTCTCTCTCTCTCTCTCATTTGTTTGGCATTTGCATTTTGTTGCTTTCTTTAGCTGTGTAATGATTCTTTTTTATTTTTGAGGGTAGCTGTGTAATGATTCTGATATGTACACATTTTTTTTCCTAATTTCTGGGGGTTTTATATATGGATTCGCAATTTAGAATGCTGCAAAAAAAAGGGTGAAGTCCAATATCTCATCAAATGGTTCGTGCCTTACCACTTATCTCTGTATCACATGTGCGCGCGTATATTAATATATATATAGATATACATATAAATGCACGCATATATATATATATATATGAAATAGGTTAGCAACATCATATTTAACTTCTCATTTTTGCTTCTTGCAGCAACTGCAGAAATTGATAAACAGTTTTTCCCAATAGTCGTCTGTTAATTGAGTGATCGGATGAATAGATATGTTGTGAATTCTATAATTTAAAATGCATTTTTATGGAAGGAGCAGCTGTCTAGACTAGAGACAACCCAGGTGAAGATGAATTGTAGTTCCCTTACTTTCTTGCTTGAAAATTTTCTCGGGAAAGTTAGAATGTTTAAATATGACGAGAAGCAAATATTTGGGTGTATTCTTTGATAGGAGGTGGTTGGGTGAAGTTGTTAGGTCACAAAAATCGTACTCAAATCACAAAATATTACACCCAGGTGACAAAAATCTTATTCAAATCTTACAACTTTGCACCTAGGTCACAAAAATCATATCCCAATCATACAACATTACACCCAGGTCACAAAAGTCATCCTCAAGTTTCTAACATCGTACCTATAGTGGGAGTTAGGTCTCGAAAAATTGTAACCAATTCTTTCAAATATAGTATCTATAATGGCTTTGTGTAATCTTCAAAACATTGTACTCAAGGATGGCCGAATGGTAAGGGATTTAAGTCCACTTGCATGTACTTTTGCTACGGATTGCAAATGGAACGGATATTTCAATAAATGCAAAATCATAAGTGACAAATATGAAAAAAAAAATATAGGGATGTAATCATTGTAGTCTCATGGCTAGAAATCGTCAAGCTAGAGAACTCTAAATTTCAATCACTAGGATTGTGTATACATTTTTTCGAAACATTAAAATCTCCAAGGAAACTTGATTCATAATAGATTAGGTTAAATTCGGTGCAACCATTGTGCGATTGACCCACACTGGTGCTTTGATGTTTTACACTTGATTTCATTTCAATCATTTGCAAAAATGTAGGCACTACGAAAAAAAAAAAAAAAAACCCACCCACCATTATTACTGGTAATTGTAAAGATGTGTTTTGATGAGACTTGGAAGTTTCTCTTTGGGACTGGGCATTCTATATGTAGATTATTATCATTTTATTTCCTAAGTATGTACCTCATTGTTTTGGATTATGTCAGTACTCCTTATGTTGATCTTATTACAGGTCGCAAAAGGAAATCCAAAACACTATGCTGAAAGGCTTACAATTAGTTAGTTTTCATTTTCTTCAATGGATTTTTTGCCTTTGCATGTGATTTACCCACTACATATTTCTCCTTGATAGTGCTTTTAGCTATTTCTATGTTTTTTCTACCTGCTTCTTTTTAACTGAGATGGTTTGGATTCTTTACTTAACTACTTTCTGAAAAAAAAAAAAACATTTTCATGTTTAGCTTTGCCATTCGTATCCTTGCATAACATTTTTGTTCTGAACAATTTTACACTATGTCATGGACACTATTCAGTAAATTTTGAAGAGCGTGGTTAAAGACACAAGAGAAGACATCGTTTCATAGAAAGAAGGTCAAATCCAATTTTTGAAGGCACAGTCTTAAGTGTCACGACACCGCTTTGAAGGGCACCTAAAGTTGTCGTTCTGCATATCCAACTGGAATGTTAGTTACACCAAGTTGCACCATGTATTGATCAATAATTGATTAGGTGTTATATTCGCGCTATGCAAAGTTGTATATCAAGTATGTTTTGTGAATTTCATATTTTTATTTGTGAAATTGTTAATAAATTCTATTATGATTTGCTCTCTAATTAACTTTTGTATCATCTTCTTTTCTTTTTCTTTTCTTCAATTCTCTGTAAAATTCCGATTAAAGAAAAGATTGTTACAATAAGGATCAAGGTCAGGGCCGGCCCTTGGGCCAGCGGTCCGGGGGGCCGCTTGGGGCCTCTAAAAATAAGAGCTTGTTCGGACTTGAAATAAGGCCTTGTTTGGCCAAAATTCATGTATTATATATAAAAATAGGGCCTAAAAAAACTTAGATATACATGCATATATTATATATAAAAATAGAACAAAAAAAAGGCATTGTTTGGCCAAAATACATGTATTATATATAAAAATAGGGCAAAATAGGGTATAAAAAAATAGGGTCTTATATATACATGTATTATATATAAAAATAGGACCAACAAAGGGCCTAAAAAAATTTTCTTTTTCATGTTTGCTTGGGGCCTCATGTGAATTTCACAATCTCATGGCCGACCCTGATCAATTGGTCCTTACACACTATGTGTCCAAGGCCCATACAGCCCGTGCATTGCACGGGGTATCGACTAGTTTTAAATTAATGAATCAGCCTGCACACTTATTACATTAAACCGATTCGACTGAGCTTAGGAAATTTGGTGAAATTTAGAACCATGCTCACATTCCTCTATTATGTTTGATAAGAAGGATTGGAGTAAAATAAGATGTACAATATACAGAAAACTAAATGAAAATTATCATGAAGTGATGTAAAGATTACTGACTAATTTGAATCTTGTGTTTGATTTGGATCAGTTTAAAATGCTAATTATTAAAAACTTATTTATCCACAATCACCTTGCGATAACAAAGTTTTGGTGAAAAGGAAGTTTATAAATCAATGGGAAGAGAGATGAATAAATGAAAGTGGGAGTGGGGCTATGACAGGAGTAGGCTAGTAGCCAATGGGCCAGGTTCGGGCCAGACCACCACTACATAAATAAGATATCATATATTCGCATTGTATCTCTGCCCAAGGTTGACCCACCCAATATCCGACCGAATTTATTAGTCCAAGACCAACCCTAACTTCATCCAACAAATTTTCTTTTCCACTAAGGCCCAACAATCCCCAAACCCCCAACCCCCCCCCCCCGACCGATTACTTACCCAATTTTATCCATGAAAAGTGGTAAATCTCACATACTCAATGGGGTGTTTGAGTGTGAGCAATGGTTGAACAAAAAGCTTGTCGAGCACAAGGTTGTTGGATACTGTCTGATACGCCCGATCATGCGCATAATCATTTAAGCTTGGTGATGACCATTGAACTTGATAGAGATAGGTCCGAGTTCGCGGTTAGCTCATCCATTTTACCATTGGGCCACCTATGCGTACTTTCAGGCTTTGTTTATTCATAGATTTAGCTGGAAAAAAGAAAAGAAAATTCAGAGAAAAATATTTTCTTTTGTTTAGTTTATAGGAAAAACGATGAGAAAAATAGAAAGAAAAATAAAATGAGATGAAAAATAGGCATTTCAAATTTCGGGAGTCACTTCCCTTCCTTTTTCTTTTTACAATTATATTTTGAAATTTTGAAAAATTAGTGTTATTTAAACATGAAGGAAAATACATTGAGAAAAAAAAAACATGAAGGAAAATACCAAGGAACTACTTTTCTTTCCCTTTTATTTATTTATATATTTTTTTCAGGTGATGACCAAGAGCCAAGATTCCTGAGGCAGGAATGCCGAAATGGATGAGCTCAGGTGAGACGTGGTGTGAGTACTTGTCCCATATCACATGGAGTGAAAACCCTGAACTAGTTTATAAGGCTTAATCGCCTCTCTATATACAACAAGGTCTTTTAAAACCGTGCAGGAGCTAAACACAAATAAACTTCACAGCTAAGACAATATTATTGCTAGAAGAGGGATGGGTCATTACATTTCCCCTCAATAAATTTAAAGGATTTGTGTGTTGGGCAATCTAAACTTATTTATAGATGTATTGTATTTGGTCTCACCACCCCAACCATACAGGTTTGATATATATATATATATATATAGGGGAATGCTAACTTACAGTAGCGTCATTTTAGCGACAAAAAAAATGCTTAGCAATGAAATCTTCGTCGCTAAAAGTAGGGGTTTTTAGCGACGAAAATTTTTGTCGCTAAAAGTGTTTTTTTGTCACTAAAAGTTAGTGTACGCGCTGCTAACCCTTATACACACACACACTTACCTAATATATGTGTAATCTATATGTCAGTCCAAGAAAAAAACCCTAGCCGCTCACACTCTAAGAAAAACTATCAACCAGCCCCTCCTCCATGGCCTCTCTCATGGGAGAGCCCTTGACCCTCTTGTTTGCTAGAATCTCTCTATAGGAGAGTAGTGTCCCTCTTTATGAGGGTCTTTTGTGTTTTTTCTTTATTTTGTTTGGTACTGGTTCCTATTCTCAATCACCTTGTTCTGCAGTTAGATCCGACTACTTCTCTTTGTAGATACAATTAATTATGTCCTTTCAGATCTAGTGACTTACTCATGCAGATCTGGTGTTGCCTCTATCAGATTCGGTTTCTTTAGTCAGATTTGGCAATATTTTGGTGGAATGTTGTCGAAGTTCTAGCGAGTTTTTTTGGCTATCTATGTTCTAGGTTTCATTGGCAGCTTTCTCTCCCAGCCGACTCAGTCTCGAATATTGCCACAACCATTTTTGTTTGGGATTGGAGAGGTCTGCTATGCGGCTAAAGAAGTTTGCGTTTCTTAATTTTAATTTATTTTCTTACTTTCATATGCTTGTACTAGTTCCTCTCCGGATCTATAAAAATAAAAAAAAAATAAAAAAAAATCTACATGTTAGGGATCTATTGGACCTAAGCTACCTAACTTTAATGCTAAAACTCAAAGGTAAAAATGCAAAACTCAAACTTGACCTAAACATATGAATCCATAGAAGTGGAAACCATTTAAAAGAAGATCTCCATAGGTAGATCCTTAGATGGAATATCTTTGAAACAGTCATCAACTAACAGAAAAGGCTGGTTGGAGAAATTTCCAGGAAAATGTATGGAAGGACAGGTATGTTTATTCCTTGGAAATATTGTCAACTTCCAATATAGGAATGTTTCAACGTTTGCCCCATCTCCTCTGCCTTCGCCGTATAGTACTGATTTGCAATTGTAATAACAGTTGTTCTTTGTGTCATTGAGTGTGCTATGCTCAATAATTGTTTTGTTAAGAGGACTAATAGACTATGGTTTTTCTTTGGGTTAATTAATTACTATTTGCTATTATTATAGAGATCTTTTCCGTATATTTGAAAATTACACCGACTTCCCCCAGCAGTAAACCTTAAACAATATGGTTATTGACGAGACAAAAGTATCATTACAGTGTAAGCAAAATGCCCTTTATAATAATAATAATAATAATAATAATAATAATAATAATAAAAAAGTATCACAATTGAATAAAATAGTCACAGAAAATAATTTATGCTCTTTTTTCAAATCAAAGAACGAAAAAACATGAAAATCTTCGTTGGATCAACATCAAATTTGAAGGGAGGTAATAATAATTCTCAAATATACAAGGAGGTCCTATGTCTATGTCTATGACATGCCAGTTAGGTTTATTTTTTCTGGTGTCAACATATAGAAATTCTAATAAATACCGTTTCCCAAAATGAATTTATCCAGAGTATAAGATATCATGTTTCATATAGGGAATAGGATAGCAATGTACATATTCTTAAAGGAAAAATGTTAAGTACACTTGATTTGTGTACTTAAAGGCCCTAAACTAGTCACTAACTGATGTGTCAATGACAACCTTAAATAAAGAATATTGCTACAGGCACTAATCGGGTGCACCGAAATGGTGCATCGAACGATTGGTGCCGTTCATCTCGGTGGACCTCACACGATCAGGGCATGGATCCCGCCGAGTTGGACGGTACCGACCGTTCGGTGCACCATTTCGGTGCACCTCGTCGATGTCTCAAGCATTTTTCTAAAATAAAATCTAAATTTGTATTCTTTTGGTTTGTAATAAATGAAGAGTGTTTTTTTGTTTATATATATATATACACATATACTTGTAATAAATAAAGATTTTAACTATCCAATGAATCGTTTAGGTGTCTCTAGCATTGCTATTCTTAAATATATATATATATATATACACAAGTGAAGTATGGTAATATTTATCATATATTTAAATGCATATTATTCAAGCAACAAAACTAAACCAAAAAAAAAAACATCTCAGCACCGGCAGTATCAATAGTTATTTGATAGCACACTATTATTTTTTTTGTATTTTTTCATTTTATACCCATAGCACCCATGATCCAAATTCCTTAAAAATCAGCGGTCGGTAAGTTTACCCATCATTATTCGTGCAGGAGTAGCAGGACCCTATAAAAATGTTTTTGGTTATAGTCAATTTTTGTGCTCTACAGCCAGGGACAAATTCAGGAATGTAATTTGGGGGCTATAAAAATGTTTTTGGTTATAGTCAATTTTTGTGCTCTATAGCAAAATGGGGGGGGGGGGGGGGGGGGGGGGGGGGGATTTGGCGCTTATTTGTACAGTTTTAATAATGTGTTAAGAAAAGATAATGAGATAAATTTATAAAGAGATATAAATACAACCTATTTGAATCAATAAGGTATGAAGCACTTTGGGGTAGAGCAATTTGTAATCTAAATTTAGAATTTATATTTATTAATGCGTGCACACCAAACTTTTTCAAAACATACATCTACACTCAGTTAACAAAAAAAATCTACAGGGTGGGTGGGTGGGCGGGCGGGCAGGCTTAATAATTTTGAATAAATCTAGGGGGGCGAGTGTATATACTTAACCTGTATTTTCGAATAATACTAGTACAATTAAGAGATAAAATTCAACAAATTAAACATCATACATGTCCATTCCATAATTATATGCAGGCCAAATGATCTCAAATTGGTGAGCAACCGCTTAACCTAGTTGATAAAAATGCAGGGCCGGCCGTTAGATTTTGAGGGCCCTACTCGAACTTCTAAATAGGGGCCCTCTATATATTAGTATAAATATTACAAATATTACTTATTGATTTCTTAAATAATAAATTTGGGTTAATATTTTTTAGAGTGGACCCTACCTAAAAGGGGGCCCTACGCAACCGCGTGTGCCGCTTCCCCTCAAGGCCGGCCCTGTAAAAATGTTATCCATGCCACGTTCATACTAAGGTTCAAACCTCGCCCCTCTCCCGAGACGTAGCACTTATGACCTCACGAGACCATAACATCAAATGATTAAACAAAAAAAAATGAATTGTCCGCGAACTTTTGATTTGCTGAACATAGCTGAACAATTTTTATAAAGTTGCCTATTTTTCCCTGTAATGGTATTGGGATCTTCCATGATAAGAAATACATAGGTACTTTTAGAGTACTACGTGATAATTTTATGTAATTTCCTATAATTAATGAAAGTGACTCTTTTTGGTGGGATTCGCATTCAGGGACCTATAAATAGAGGGATCCCATTGCATGTAGGAGGGTTTTCTGTAACACCTGTATCCCAAAAAAGGGTTAATCAATATGTTAATATGTCACGCTCCGACGTAGCATAAATAAGGAAAGCGTTTAATTTCCATTATGGACCCGTAGGTCGCGACAGTTTGAAGGATCGATTCCGTCCCAAACGTCAAACAACAAAACATAATAATCAGAGTAAAGCAATCAAGGCTTACAAAAATTTTCTATCTTATTACATCTTATAAACCGGGGTCAACTAAGGCACAGACCGCCTTGAAAATAAAATAATAACTTAGAGTCTGTTACAGTCATCCTTAAAACAAAACAGTTCATAACTTAAAACAGATAAACTTAAAACATATAATAAACAGTTTCTCGTCCCAACAGCAGCCATTCTTAATTAGCATAATCGTATGATTCCTCCGGATTGTAACCTGAAAAGCCTGAACACGAATGTTCAGGACGCATCAACGTCGTCAGCTTCAAGAAGCTGGTGAGTATTAAAAACATGACTTTGAATGTAAAACATACCAACTTACCTTTTTCCAATTCCCATTTAAATCCACAAGTTTATTATTGAAGTAAAGAGCTCATTTAGAAAACATTCACAACATTATTTAAAGAGGGTAATTTACACAGATGGGACCGTGTATGAGAACAATGCACCACACTCATCTTGCCGACTCTTTTCTCTCGACAGCCACAACAACCCACTATCCTACTCCTGGTATCTTTGAAGCACTCAGATAGCCACACTTTAGCAACGGGGCGCCAGGGAGTGTCCAGTTTGCCTCACACTTTGGTCCGGGGTACCAGGGAGTGTCCAATGCCTCACACTTTGAATACCCTAACCGCCATGCAAATACCGGGGCAACCCCTCACACAGTATCCAGACTCGAGTTATCAGGGAGTGTCCGTAGGCCACACTTTAGCACTACCATGGGTGCCAGGGAATGTCCGAGTTCGGCTTCACACACTTTAACGCTTCCATGGGAGTCAGGGAGTGTCCATATTTGCCACCGTCGCATTTCAAAGATACCCTCTTCCACAAACTGAACCACAACCACAACCACAACCACGACCACAACTCATACTCAACCACAACCACAACCACAACCACAACCACAAACACAAACACAAACTCATACTCTTTCCACACTACCATTACTCTTTTCCACACAGACTGACACCCCTATGCATGTACCACTGACCCACATGTATGGTATGCACTTAAACGAAAACAAATATGCTGAATTAAAGGAACAACACGCGTACGGGGATTAATGAGTCATACTACAATATTTTAATCATTCAAACATAACCAAATAGAGTTCTGATTAACCAAGTTTCCCAAACAGAACCTCAACAGTATATAAATTTCATCCAAACAGTCCCTTAACAGAAAAATAGACAAAAACAGAAACTGCAATACCTCGCGCGCGCGGGCCGCTCGCGCGAAGGGTCGCTCGCGCGGGCCGCTTGCGCGATAAGCCCATTTTCCTTTTTATTAATTAACTTTTCTGTCTGCCTGAGGAAAGCAAGGTCGCGCGCGCGGATCGCTCGCGCGAAGGGGTTCTCGCGCGACCCTCGCTCGCGCGACCAGCCAATTTTTCAATTATATATATATAAACTCTTACGTCTGCCTGGGGAAGCCTATCTCGCGCGCGCGGGCCGCTCGCGCGAAGGGTCGCTCGCGCGGGCCGCTCGCGCGATACTCGCGCCCGCGATCGTGGCGCGAGATGAAGCTGAGGCTTCATATTCTTCGTCAGATTACTCTGTTTCAGCAGTTCAGGGTCTAAAATGACCCATTTTCAGATCCAATACATCATAGGTCGTGTAATATATGATTCTCTTTAGTTTTTCACAAGGATTTTGAATATGAAGTCAATTTTACATGATTCAACACATAGCTTACCAATTTTATGAAAAACTAAAAAGTGTCAAAACTAATTTTCTTATATACTTTCTTATGTGAACAAATTAAGCTCTAAAACTTTGGGTATAGTATATATGACATGTAATCTATCATATTCATCTAACAAAACAGGTTTTGGTTGAGTTTGGAAAATCTCCATTTTTCAAGCCATGAACTTCAACGTACAAACATCAATGGTGATTTACAACATTAAACAATTACACAGCAATTAATATGAAATTACATTCTTAGTGAGTTTAGAATACTCACTGTGATAAGGAGGTGTGTGTTTGTTGAGAAAGATATGCACAAAATAAAATACTCCAAGCTTTGGCTGTGGAGTCTTGAAGCTCTCTCTCTCTAAAATAAAATCTGTAGAACTCTCTGTGTTTCTCTCTAAACTCTCAGTGTTTCTTGCCAAAATGTGCAGAACCAAGTGTGTGTGTGAGTAGTGCTAAGGGGAGTATATATAAACTCACAAGTGTAGGAACTTGGGGGCCAAGTCCTGTGAACATTACTCAACAAATTGAGTTTAGTTCTCAATTCATCAAAGCTGCAGAAATACACACACAAATACATACGTATATACACTCTTACATAACTGAAGAGCCAACATTAGACTAGTAGGGGTTAAAGCAAGGGTGTTTGGGAATTTAGCTTATGGCACAACATTTGCACATATAAGTTGTATGTTCCCAAACAAGGCACAAGGCAATCATCACTTGTCATAATTGGAAATAAAGCAAGTGTCCAAATCGGTCACTTCCAAAATCTGTGGAAGTTCACACAGCGTGGACAGTTTTGAACATAAACTGGTATTTTCGGGGCGCGGTGGTCACCACAAAAATACAGGAATTTCATTTTAACTTAAGAATTTATTTTCTGGTTTTATAAAAATACTGATTGAGTCAATAGAAGTTATTTTCACCGTTTTGAAATACAGACTTTGAAATCCACACAGGTATTATTAATTTTGTAAAGATTACAATTTGACCCCAACAAGAATTTTAATATGAAATAACACAAGGGATAATAATTAGAACATGGGAAATGTATTTAAATGAAGCAGTCCATAATAATTGAAGTTAAGTATGACAATGTAAATACCAATTAAATATAAAAATGAATTTTAAATTAAATGGAAATGCAGGTTATTACACCCTTCCTCCCTTAAACAGGATTTCGTCCCCGAAATCAAGACTAACTAGTCCTGAAACAACTCCGGGTACTTCTTCCTCATATCAGCTTCAACTTCCCACGAGGCTTCGTTCTCATCATGGTGATTCCACTGAACCTTCACCAACGGGATATCTTTATTCCTCAGCTTCTTGATACTCTGATCCAAAATCTTCACGGGCCTTTCCTTGTAAGAAACGTTATGACTCGTCTCAATATCGTCATAACTAACCACGTGCGAGGGGTCTCGTATGTATTTCCTCAACATACTTACGTGAAACACGTTGTGAACCCCAGACATCTTCGGTGGTAGCGCCAGTCGATAAGCTACTTTCCCGGCACGCTCCAAAATCTCAAACGGTCCGATAAAACGCGGAGCTAATTTCCCTCTCTTGAGACCAAAACGTACCACTCCTCGGGTTGGTGAAACCTTAAGGAGTACGTGATCTCCAACACTAAACTCCAAATCCTTCCGGCGTCGATCAGCATAACTCTTATACCGGCTCTGAGCGGTCCTCATCCTCTCCTTGACCAAAGTAATCTTCTCGTTGGTTTCTCTAACCAAGTCTGGTCCCAACAATTCTGAGTCCCCAACCTCTGCCCAACACAATGGGGAACGACATGGTCGTCCGTACAATGCTTCGAACGGAGCCATACCGATACTCGTGTGATAGCTGTTGTTATAGGCAAATTCTACCAATGGCAAGTGCGTCTCCCAAGATTCTTCAAAATCAATCACACAAGCCCTGAGCATATCTTCCATTATCTGATTAACACGCTCAGTTTGTCCATCTGTCTGAGGGTGAAAAGCAGTGCTCATCTTGAGCGAAGTTCCCATAGCTTCTTGCAGACTTTCCCAAAATCCAGAGGTAAAACGCGCGTCACGGTCTGACACTATTGACACAGGTGCACCGTGAAGTCGCACAACTTGTTGTATGTACATCCGGCTCATCTTCTCTACCGGGTATGTCATACTATAAGCAATGAAATGAGCTGACTTCGTCAATCGATCCACGATTACCCAAATGGCGTCATGATTCTGCTGCGATCGAGGTAATCCTACTACAAAGTCCATCGTAATGTGTTCCCACTTCCAACCAGGGATAGGCAGCGGTTGCAACAATCCTGACGGTCTCTGATGTTCAGCTTTGACTTGCTAACACGTCAAACACTTGGATACAAATTCGGCCACGTCTTTCTTCATACCTTCCCACCAGAAATTTCTCTTCAGATCTTTGTACATCTTCGTTCCTCCCGGGTGAACTGTATATCTTGACTTATGCGCTTCTTCCAGGATATCCTTCCTTAACTCTTCATTACCTGGCACACATAATCTATTCCTGCACCGATATCCTCCATCGACTCCCACTTTCCATTCTGTCGGGTCTTTTTCTGACATCTTCACGAACCACGTTTGAAACTTCTCATCTTCTTTCTGAGCTCCAATAATGCGGTCGATAAGAACAGGCTGTAGGATAAGACATCCGAACAATTGTCCTTCTCCTTCTTCAGCACCCTGTACATCGAATTCCGCCAAGGTCTCCAATGCTCGCCACTCTCTAACCGTCAAGGAGGCAATCGTCTCACGAGTCTGTCGACTCAGGGCATCAGCAACCACATTAGCTCTACCCGGGTGGTATTCTAACGTGAAGTCATAATCTTTGATCAGCTCCATCCATCTGCGCTGCCTCATGTTCAACTCTTTCTGCGTGAACAAGTATTTCAAACTCTTGTGATCGGAGAACAAATCAAACTTCTCACCGTAGAGATAGTGTCTCCAAATCTTGAGTGCGAAAACTACTGCTGCCAACTCCAAATCATGAATGGGATAGTTCAACTCATTCGGCTTCAGCTGTCTGGATCCATAGGCGATCACTCTGCCATCTTGCATAAGTACACACCCTAACCCTTGATATGATGCGTCACTAAAGATAGTGAACTTCTCATCAGGCTTGGGTATTGCTATTACCGGTGCGGTAGTGAGTCTTTCTTTCAACTCTAGAAAGGCTCGCTCATGCTTCTCTGTCCATTCGAACTTCAAATTCTTCTTCGTCAACCCAGTTAAAGGTGCTGCTATCTTTGAGAATCCCTCAACGAATCTCCTGTAATAGCCTGCGAGTCCAAGAAAACTCCGAACTTCTGTAGGGTTGCTCGGCCTAACCCAGTTTGATACAGCATCTGTCTTGGATGAATCCACTGAAATTCCTTGAGATGACACCTTGTGTCCCAAAAATTTCACTTCCTGCAACCAGAACTCACACTTACTGAACTTGGCATACAACTGCTGGTCCTTGAGCGTCTGCATCGCAATCCGTAGATGTTGCTCGTGTTCTTCTCTTGACTTAGAATAGATCAAAATATCATCAATAAAGACGATGACAAACTGATCTAAATAAGGCTTGAACACTCTGTTCATCAAATCCATGAATACTGCCGGGGCATTCGTCATTCCAAACGGCATTACCAGAAATTCATAATGACCATATCGGGTTCTGAAAGCAGTCTTAGGTATGTCTTCTTTTCGTACCCTCAACTGATGATATCCCGACCTAAGGTCTATCTTGGAAAATGTCGTAGCTCCTTGTAGTTGATCAAACAAATCATCAATCCGAGGCAAGGGATACTTGTTCTTGATGGTCACGCGGTTCAATTCTCTGTAGTCGATACACAATCTGAGTGTCCCGTCCTTCTTCTTCACGAATAGCACTGGTGCTCCCCAAGGCGATGTACTTGGACGTACAAAACCTAGGTTCTCGAGCTCTTGAACTTGTTCCTTCAATTCCAGCAGTTCTGTGGGGGCCATTCTGTAGGGAACCTTGGTGATCGGTACGGTACCCGGTATAAGCTCGATACAGAACTCTATACTTCTCTCGGGCGGTAGACCAGAAACATCTTCAAACACTTCTTCGAAGTCCTTGACTACAGGTATAGATGACGCGGTCACCTCTGTACTGACGACTTCGATGTTGGCTAAGTATCTCGTGAGGAACATATCTCCCGTAGGGTTACATTGAAAATCAAAGGGTTGATTCTCATTGTCGGGGAATGTAATTCTCTTCCTCGCACAATCCAACTTCACTTGATTCTGAGAGAGCCAATCCATTCCTAGGATTATGTCGAACTCCTTCATTGATAAGACAATCAACCTAGCAGGGATTTCACAGTCTCCTAACCGTAAGGGACAATCCTTGCACACGTGTCCTAATCTGACCGCAGCTCCTAGTGGCGAAGTAGCCTTCAAAGCTTTCTCTAAGCGATGAGGTAAAATACCCAATCTTCGAATTGTATTAATAGATATGAACGAAAGAGCAGCACCCGTGTCAAATAACACTTTAACATGGGAGTTAAACAGAGTTAATGTACCTTCTACTGTTTGCTAATCAGGTTGAGCTTCTCCAAAATCTCCTTCTTCATACGCAGTTCCGTCATATCCAGCGGCATCAGGGATAACGGCATTCAAGCGAGTCTGACCCTGTTGACCATAAGTCACCTGCTTAGGAGCAGTACAGAACCTGCTGATGTGACCTGGTTCACCACAGTTGAAGCAGACTATCCCTTGCTGAGTAGCACGCCTTGGTGCCTTGCAATCACGAGCCACATGACCAGGGTTGCCACAGTTGAAACACTTTCCACTACTACTTCCTTCTCCTACTCGGGGTTGAGTTGGATAGGTAATAGCCTGGGTCTTCTTGCTTCCGTCGAAATTCCTCTTCTGCCCTTGGGTACGGTTCATTGGTGGTCTATTCCCAAAATTACCCCTTTGAGGCGGTCGGAATTCAAATTGTTTTCGGCTCACTCGAGCATCCTCTTCCAGGTCGGTAGCCAAACCAACAAGTCCTTCGAACGATTTATCTAGGTGGCCGAGAGTCAAGCGGCGAATCTGCGGTGTCAGCCCTTGATTATATTTGCGGATCTTCTTCTCTTCAGTATCAACCAGGTGTGGAGCAAACCGAGACAGTCTTTCGAACTGTGTGGTGTACTCTTGCACCGACTTGGTTCCTTGCGTCAGGTCCATGAATTCCTTCTCTCTTCTGTGCCTCTCCGTAGCCGGGAAATACTTCTCCAAAAATCTCCTCTTGAACGCAGTCCACGTCATTCCCGCTGCAGCTCCATTCCCGATAGTAGCTATGACCGAATCCCACCAATCTGCGGCAGCATCGGTCAACTGAAATGTAGCTAATCTTCTCTTGTCTATCTCGTTGCATTGGACAGCTTCGAACATCCGGTCCATCTGTCTCAACCACTGTTCCGCTTTCCAGGGTTCCGCGGTACCCGCAAACTGTTCGGGCCTTAGAGCACGGAATCTTTCTAGCAACTTGTCTCCCGTTTGACGGTCTCTTCGATTGTCGCTCGTATTACCGATTCTTTCTAACCGTCTGATAAATGCTTCAAACATCCCTGTAGGATCGGCAGCTTTGGGCGTTCCCTCGATCAGGTTCCTGTTCCTCCTGACTCCTCCAGCCATTCTATGCATGATAGTGGTAGTAGAATGAGAAACATGCATGCAACAGTGCTATGAAGTAATTTAAATGACAGCAACATTCAAAAGAGTATATCTTATATATATAACTTCTGTCAAGTAGATACAAAAACATGTATGGTCAGATCAATGCCTACCCTATCTGCATGGGTTAGGACGCATGCAAGAGTAAATGTTACAAAAATGGGGTCATTGTCCTATACTCTAATGCATGTAATTACAGCTGCAAAAAGAGACAGAGCTAATAGTCAAAAGTAGTTAATATGTACAATTCATAACTAGAACGTCAATCATCTCCATAAGCGGCCATCAGGAGATCTAGCGAATCGACAGGGCGAAATCGCTGAACAACAAACGGTCCAACCCCGTCATAGCTGTGAGAGGTGGACGATGAAGCAAGTACAGGAGCATCCGCCTCAACTACCATCTCCTCAGGCAGGGCTAGCTCAAGTGCTAGCTCAGCCTCGAGCTCAGCGGCAAGATCGTCCAGACCTATGCCGTCCTCTAAGATCTCCCCACCTACTGGGACCACATGAACAACCTCTGCATCGTCCTCAGCAATGGGTACCACCGGCGGAGGCATCTCCAACTGAGCCAGGTGGGCATGCACGATCTGGATCTCGAGGGGAAGGTAGAAAGCATCGCTATCGACCAACCGCAGAATCTCGACCCAAACTAAACGCTGAGCCTCTGCGAAATATCGAAGCTCAAAACGGATACGGGTCAGGTCAACTAGGCCTACCACGTGAACCTGGTGCCAAACCTCAGATACTACCGTCGTCACGGCCAACTGCTCTACGGCCGCCTGATATAAGTCGAGAAAAGCTGGGATCACTGCCCCAGGTATCACGAAGTGTCCTCCAAACCTGTCTGGTACATAAAGTGGGGGAGCTGGATCCATACCTGAAAAGGTACTACTTAAAGTCAGAACAGAATAATCTTAGGCGTTTGGGTTCTGAGCCTATCCTCCCTGTCGTATCATCGGGTGTGTAACACTTAATGGAATGTGGAATCGGGTCTATACTGGTAAACCCTAACCTGGCTCTGATACCACTAAATCCTGTCACGCCCCGACGTAGCATAAATAAGGAAAGCGTTTAATTTCCATTATGGACCCGTAGGTCGCGACAGTTTGAAGGATCGATTCCGTCCCAAACGTCAAACAACAAAACATAATAATCAGAGTAAAGCAATCAAGGCTTACAAAAATTTTCCATCTTATTACATCTTATAAACCGGGGTCAACTAAGGCACAGACCGCCTTGAAAATAAAATAATAACTTAGAGTCTGTTACAGTCATCCTTAAAACAAAACAGTTCATAACTTAAAACAGATAAACTTAAAACATATAATAAACAGTTTCTCGTCCCAACAGCAGCCATTCTTAATTAGCATAATCGTATGATTCCTCCGGATTGTAACCTGAAAAGCCTGAACACGAATGTCCAGGACGCATCAACGTCGTCAGCTTCAAGAAGCTGGTGAGTATTAAAAACATGACTTTGAATGTAAAACATACCAACTTACCTTTTTCCAATTCCCATTTAAATCCACAAGTTTATTATTGAAGTAAGGAGCTCATTTAGAAAACATTCACAACATTATTTAAAGAGGGTAATTTACACAGATGGGACCGTGTATGAGAACAATGCACCACACTCATCTTGCCGACTCTTTTCTCTCGACAGCCACAACAACCCACTATCCTACTCCTGGTATCTTTGAAGCACTCAGATAGCCACACTTTAGCAACGGGGCGCCAGGGAGTGTCCAGTTTGCCTCACACTTTGGTCCGGGGTACCAGGGAGTGTCCAATGCCTCACACTTTGAATACCCTAACCGCCATGCAAATACCGGGGCAACCCCTCACACAGTATCCAGACTCGAGTTATCAGGGAGTGTCCGTAGGCCACACTTTAGCACTACCATGGGTGCCAGGGAATGTCCGAGTTCGGCTTCACACACTTTAACGCTTCCATGGGCGTCAGGGAGTGTCCATATTTGCCACCGTCGCATTTCAAAGATACCCTCTTCCACAAACTCAACCACAACCACAACCACAACCACGACCACAACTCATACTCAACCACAACCACAACCACAACCACAAACACAAACACAAACTCATACTCTTTCCACACTACCATTACTCTTTTCCACACAGACTGACACCCCTATGCATGTACCACTGACCCACATGTATGGTATGCACTTAAACGAAAACAAATATGCTGAATTAAAGGAACAACACGCGTACGGGGATTAATGAGTCATACTACAATATTTTAATCATTCAAACATAACCAAATAGAGTTCTGATTAACCAAGTTTCCCAAACAGAACCTCAACAGTATATAAATTTCATCCAAACAGTCCCTTAACAGAAAAATAGACAAAAACAGAAACTGCAATACCTCGCGCGCGCGGGCCGCTCGCGCGGGCCGCTTGCGCGATAAGCCCATTTTCCTTTTTATTAATTAACTTTTCTGTCTGCCTGAGGAAAGCAAGGTCGCGCGCGCGGATCGCTCGCGCGAAGGGGTTCTCGCGCGACCCTCGCTCGCGCGACCAGCCAATTTTTCAATTATATATATATAAACTCTTACGTCTGCCTGGGGAAGCCTATCTCGCGCGCGCGGGCCGCTCGCGCGAAGGGTCGCTCGCGCGGGCCGCTCGCGCGATACTCGCGCCCGCGATCGTGGCGCGAGATGAAGCTGAGGCTTCATCTTCTTCGTCAGATTACTCTGTTTCAGCAGTTCAGGGTCTAAAATGACCCATTTTCAGATCCAATACATCATAGGTCGTGTAATATATGATTCTCTTTAGTTTTTCACAAGGATTTTGAATATGAAGTCAATTTTACATGATTCAACACATAGCTTACCAATTTTATGAAAAACTAAAAAGTGTCAAAACTAATTTTCTTATATACTTTCTTATGTGAACAAATTAAGCTCTAAAACTTTGGGTATAGTATATATGACATGTAATCTATCATATTCATCTAACAAAACAGGTTTTGGTTGAGTTTGGAAAATCTCCATTTTTCAAGCCATGAACTTCAACGTACAAACATCAATGGTGATTTACAACATTAAACAATTACACAGCAATTAATATGAAATTACATTCTTAGTGAGTTTAGAATACTCACTGTGATAAGGAGGTGTGTGTTTGTTGAGAAAGATATGCACAAAATAAAATACTCCAAGCTTTGGCTATGGAGTCTTGAAGCTCTCTCTCTCTCTAAAATAAAATCTGTAGAACTCTCTGTGTTTCTCTCTAAACTCTCAGTGTTTCTTGCCAAAATGTGCAGAACCAAGTGTGTGTGTGAGTAGTGCTAAGGGGAGTATATATAAACTCACAAGTGTAGGAACTTGGGGGCCAAGTCCTGTGAACATTACTCAACAAATTGAGTTTAGTTCTCAATTCATCAAAGCTGCAGAAATACACACACAAATACATACGTATATACACTCTTACATAACTGAAGAGCCAACATTAGACTAGTAGGGGTTAAAGCAAGGGTGTTTGGGAATTTAGCTTATGGCACAACATTTGCACATATAAGTTGTATGTTCCCAAACAAGGCACAAGGCAATCATCACTTGCCATAATTGGAAATAAAGCAAGTGTCCAAATCGGTCACTTCCAAAATCTGTGGAAGTTCACACAGCGTGGACAGTTTTGAACATAAACTGGTATTTTCGGGGCGCGGTGGTCACCACAAAAATACAGGAATTTCATTTTAACTTAAGAATTGATTTTCTGGTTTTATAAAAATACTGATTGAGTCAATAGAAGTTATTTTCACCGTTTTGAAATACAGACTTTGAAATCCACACAGGTATTATTAATTTTGTAAAGATTACAATTTGACCCCAACAAGAATTTTAATATGAAATAACACAAGGGATAATAATTAGAACATGGAAAATGTATTTAAATGAAGCAGTCCATAATAATTGAAGTTAAGTATGACAATGTAAATACCAATTAAATATAAAAATGAATTTTAAATTAAATGGAAATGCAGGTTATTACATAATATGCATTAAATTCATGTGATTAGTGTATATAATGGATTATGGGGAGTCTTTGGACTCGCCCGTGAAAATGACCCCAGTGTCGAGAGACATGTAATAAAGTGGAACCCAGTGAATGGCCCAGTTAGTAAAAATTTGCATTTACATGATTAAAAAAAAGTACATGTTTAAAGTTGCTTATATATTATGATATTATATGTTAGCTTCTAGTACCAGTTTGGATACCCGCATAAGGTCAAAAATGAAAATGATTCATAACAGTAAGTATAATACCCGTAAAATTGTATATTAATAAAATAGACTTCTGTACTTTATCCCGTATTTTCAGAACCTTGTAGATATATATACGCATTAATAAATTTATTAACTTAGACTGTAAGTTACAAACCCGAACTGACATTGTCACGCGAACTTGTAAAATCTGTGTTAACCCGGACTGTACGACACATAGATTCAAACAAGGGTAGGATCATACTATTTTTGGTATACAAGTACACCATAGGATGCTTGGTGGTACAACTTGAACTACCTAATACCTATTGGGTAAAAACCCTTCCCAATCACCACCTAAACTTCCAGATAATCACTCACCACCAACCCCGAACCTCCCTCCTACCACCGGACCATCACCACTACCTCCAACCGTCTGCCTCCCTTGTCCTCCCATGTACACACCTTCTCAAATCTATCTCCCTCAATCAAGTCCATCTGAATTGCAAAACGAATATTAGATGTGTGTATGTATAGGTAATTTGTGTATATATATGGACAATAGAGAGGAAAGACCAAAGCACGCCCAAACACCACACCTCTTTGCACTTCATAGAGCACACACGCAGACCCCACTCAATCACAGGAAAGAGAAGGAAGGACGAAGAAGCTAGAGAGAGAGAGAGAGAGAGAGAGAGAGAACTGAACTGAGGTACGAAACCCCATACTTTCCCTTTTTGTATTATTCTGCACTCATTATACACCTCACACACACTCCCAGTCCCCATGCATGTCACCCAAACAAAACCTTAAACCCTCTGTGAGCTCAGGCCACCATTAGAACTCAAAGTTTGAGCTTGAATTTTCAACATCTACCAAATGGCCTCTAAGTTACATCAATCTGTCCGTAATGGACCCAAATAGACCACCTATGAACAGCTTTGGACAGAGATGATGTTTGAATGACAATACAGAGCATGCTCTTAAGTTTAACCGAAGAGTAATATTTGGGGCACTAATAAATTCCACTAACTCTCACACCCACACTCTATCTCTCTCCTAGTGGCCTTGTGGGGTTCGCAATGGACTCAAAGTGCCACTAGGAGAGAGATAGAGTATGGGTGTGAGTGTTAGAGGAATTTGTTAGTGCCCTTAGCATTGTTGTTAACCGAAAGAATAATGGTTTGGTTAGTGTAGCAAATGAGATAACTAGAATCCAGCGCTCCCAATATGTGATAGAGGACCCCAAACCGGTCAATTTAGCGTTAGAATCATCAATTACATGGAGAGGGTGAAAAGTTATGGCCCTTGGAAGTTTTCCGGTGGCGAGTTGTATTAATAGGGAAGACGCAACCCATTTAGGTAAATGGGTTATAACAACCGGGTACGGGTCGGGTCGGGTTTGTGTTAGTATGTATGTATAAACGGGCATGGGTAGTGGATCGGGTTGTTTTTAAAATAACCCATGAACAACTATTTGAAATGGCGTCGTTTCACTTCGGGTCATACCAGACCCGTTTGGGTCGGGTACGGGTCAAGGTATGGGCATGGATCTGGAGCGAGTTCAGTCGTGGGCATTCGGGCTAGGTGAATGTATTAGTATAAACGGGTTGGTCATTTTTGGTGACGGGTCGTGTCGAGCAGACCCGCGAGTTTTTAATATGGACACTTCTGAGTCTTTAAACGGATGATCCGTTTAGTCTCGGGTCGGTTCAAGCTGACCCCGCGAGTCCTTGATTTATTATTTTAGTTTTATTATTCTGTTTTATTAATAAATAAGTTTTATAAATCTTTTAATTGTTTTTTAAATTATATAAAAATAAGTTTAAATGCCAAAATCAAGTTTTATATATTTTGAAACATTCTATTAAATAATCTTCTTATATTCTGCTATTACAATGCCTAAATTATATATTATACTTATTATTTATTTAATCTAAATAAATAATAAGAAATTATTTAAAATTAAAATAATTAGGTAATAAATACCTAATGAATATTTTAAAATACAGAAAAATTATATTGATATTCCTAAGGCCTAAATGCCCTTGTTTTGTAAATTATTATTTATGAACTCAAACCTTAGTATTTTTAATATTATTTAATTATTTATAAAGGATCCATTTTGGTTGTCTTTTAATTTATTTAAATACCAAACGAACTCCGAAAATTAAAAGAAAAATACCACGAGCCTATTTTAAGGCCTAGTATTTTATAAAAATATTTATAAGGACCAAATGCCTCCCTCAATTATATTTTGTAATTATAGGACCCTGTAGACTATAATTATGTAATTAGGACTTCGATAATTCATAATAAATAAATCGTAGTTCAGAAAAATACGCGGTCAGCTCCCAGAGTCTTACAATAATGTTTAGATTGTTTCCCTTAAGTTTGATTATCTTTTGACAAGGTAAAAAATACAGCTTATCTTTAGGACACTGGTAAAGAAAACTCTGCCTTTTATAAGATGGACTCCGATTTGAGTCTAGTCAATGGCGTTAGACTCAGAATGATGTCTAGATCGTCCTGTTGAGGTTTAGGAATCCATCCGACACAATTACCATAATGCCCCTATTACTAGTAGGCATGTTAATCATCGTTCTATGAATTTATATAATTGTAGGGACCGAAGCTACGCTTGTATTCGCAATCCCACATCGAGGTGAGTCATCCTAACTCACTTGGTATATTATAGAAATACTCCACGTATGTCATATGAATATCTTGAATGTCCTGTGTGGACATATTTAATGATTACTATATGTACGAAAGTTTTGATGAACTGCTTATATGAAAGCCTATGTTTAGATAACTATATTTTATGCCCAATTAATAATTGTTATTATGATTCATGCCTATTATGTTATACGTCATGTACCCGCATGAACATCCATATGAACATAGTCGAATTATGATGTCAAAATTGACGTCTGCATGGTTAGTCGAGGAGACTAACCCATTCTTATTGTCATGCATGGTTGAGTGGACCGTGGTGGTCCGAGTAGTATAGTCATATCAATGGGAATAACTAATAGTGCTAAGGGGCCCTGTTAGGCGATGATAGCCAAAGTACCCGTTCGAATTAATTGAGTTAATCATGAGTTGATGGATTATACGCTATTGAGGCCTTGTTAGGCGACGATAGCAAAACATTCATCCAGGCCTTGAAAACAATGATTACCACTTGTAAATGTTATGGGGCCCTATTACACGACGATAACACTATAACCATTTTATTCTCCAGGTAAGGTCATGTGGACCTACGAGTAAAGTGATTAGAATCTTTTAAAATAAAACTGCTATGGGGCTCTGCTAGGCGACGATAGCAACGCAATCATTCTACACTAAGCTAACAGCGTTACACTGGTAATATAACAAGTCACATGAGTCATTAATGATGTCTGAGTAAAGTCGAATAAATCAATACTGCATTGTGTTGTCACCATCTCACTTATACTATCATGTTATATATTTGTTGTACTTGTATATTATTGCTTGTATTAGGAGTGATCGGTTAGACAACTCACTTAGCCTCAAAAGCTAACGAGTCTTCCTGCCTTGGACATATTACGTCTAGGTTATAATGAAGAAGGTCATCCAGGTAACTATGAAGAAGAGTATCTCGATCCTCAAGAGGGGGACTATCAGGAAGGTTACCCTGAGGGAGACTTTTCAGAAGAATATGCTGGTGAAGGGAATGGGTATGTCAGCTGAAAAGAAGATCCTAGTCTATTATCATATTAAGATTTCATTTACACTTTAGAACAACTATTTGTCTATTGTAATAACTTAAGTGGCGACAATCGCCCAAACTTATACTTTTGTGGCTTTCATTTGGAACTGTTGTAATAGCCTAAGTAGCAAACACTTAAAGTCCTCCATGAATATCATTAGATGTTTTGTAATTCTCTCTTATGTTATACGCATGTTAGAATCCTACAAGGACAGGTCAGTCTAATATAACTAGTCATAACTCACGGATCTGAAAAGAAAAAATTTATTTTCCTCTAATTTTTGCTACTCCGAGGCATGAAAGTAGGTACAATAGCAACTTCACAAAATATTTGGGACCACCTGTGGGACCCATACGAGACTTAGACAAACACCCATTTAGATAATTGAGTAGTTAATGGAATGTTTGGGGATTTCATAATAAGAACTTAAGAGTTTTTGGGGTGTAAATAAAAGGAAGAAAAAATGTGGGGTTGACACATCATGCATGTTGCATGTGTGTGTGTGTCAAGAGGGGAAAAACTCTCATAATTTACAGAAATTTAAAAAAATAGAGAGACACCAAGAGAGAGAGGGAAGACGAGATGCTCTGACGTTGCATATTCACCGCTTCGTCGCCGTTTGTCGTCCAATTCATGAACTGAATTCGTATTCGGACTTGTGGAGGTGAGACGATCATTTATATACTTTTTTTTATGTTTTAATCATCAAATTTTGGTAGCTCATTCTAATCGGTGACACGCAGTTGCCAAAAACTTGTAGGAATTACTCTAGAGTAGGATTTGGGCAAGAATCATTAAGGAGTTCGCTTGTTTAGGGTAAAATCTGTAAGAGGTGAGTGACTCTAATCCATGGGCTGAATATAAATCATGTTAAATGTGTTAATTTATATGTTGGTATGTTAAATTCTTGTAGATTAAAGTATGGACATGAGAATTGGATATATTAACATGTTGATTTATGTGGGTTTAGCTAGTTCACTTTAAATTGGAAGTTTAATGTGTTAAATTGTGTGTGAATCCCCATGTTGATATGATTATGTGATTATGTGTTATGTGGGTTGAAGGAAGCTTTATGTTGGTTCACCGTGGATTCACACCGTAATAAGGAGACGTGGAAAGCCCAATTTGTGTAAGGGTACTCACCTCTTAACTGTGTAAAGGTGTGTGGGTGACGACCCAGCTGTGGAAGGGTATGTGAGAGGGTGAGAAATAGAGGTGCTATATGCACATAAGGGAAAAAGATTGTCACGCCCCGTAATGGCAAAAATAGAGAAATAAATTCCTTTTTGGGTCCGTAGGCCATAACTGGTGAAGTAACATGATTTGTCCACACCACACAGCTCTAAACAACAGAATAATAAAGGGGCAGTGATATAAACAACTGCGTATATTACACCATTCTAGTTATTGCATAACAAAGTCTACAATCTACAATATGAACATAAAAGGTTTGGAGACAACACATGCCCAAGTACCCTTTATAAAAGTTAACAGAAATATAAAACTAATATCTATCTCCGAGTCTTCAACTGGCATGGATGTAGTTATCAGTGTAGTAGTCTTCATCTGCCTAATTGCCTTTAAGGTAGTCTTCCACCGGAATGTCAATACCAGCATAGAGATCCTCGCCGGTAGGTCCTTCACCTGTATAGTCATAACCAAGGTGCGCGGGAACGTAGAAATGTCCAGCGGCATAAACACCATGAACTTAATGAAAGTTGAGTGAATTAGATACTAACATTGCATCAACTATTGAAGTTATTACAAGATAAGAACGATAAACAATTAGGTTCCATTGAGGGTATCTTCTCTTTAATCAAATCGATTATCCGATTACTAACATCTTACTAAATTAAGATCGACAACACATTCTGAATAGAATAACAGACTCAATAGTAGTTCGACTCTAGGGATACACCATTGCTTTGTCCACCGCTTTTAAGAACATATGCACAGTCCACCGCATGTCATGGATACCACGTCAGTCCATCCCCAGCTTTGAAGAACATATGCTCAGTTCACCGCACTACAGGGATATAACACTTTAAGCAACAGTAAATCATTCTAATGCCATGACTTAGTGATGTCTACCAGTGATCATGATCCACCGCATATCATAGACACCTTCGTCTGTCTACCGCTTTTAAGAACATATGATTAGATCATCTGGCTATTTTAATGCTACTTGGTTTGGTTCACCACAAGTCATAGACACCTTTGTCTGTCTACCGCTTTTAAAAACATATGATCGACCAAGGCCTGCCCACGCAAGATTCCCGAATCCTAACAAACCTACTTAAGTTCAACTCTAACATCAATACATGACAATCCCATGTGGCCTGACTACATTTAATGAAATGAATGATAACTCCAATCGATTCACAACTATTACATTATCTAACGTCACAACCATTATCAGTTAATCTTATCTTCACTACGATCCTACGTTGCTTTATCTCATTATCACGTCAGTATTACAACAATATTGCATGCGGTGATTACTAAACAGTAAATAAACAAATAAACATTTATAATATAAACTAAACAAGGGAAGACAGTATTCTGCAACTACCAATCGATTAGAATATTAAAATAGTAACAATCAATTGGGAGAAAGTCCAATCGATTGGATCACAATCCATGCCAATCGATTGCTAACTTTGGCAATCGATTGGGGTCTCAAGGATGGCAATTGATTGGGAAAAGTACCTGTCACGCCCCGACGTAGCATAAATAAGGAAAGCGTTTAATTTCCTTTATGGACCCGTAGGTCGTGACAGTTTGAAGGATCGATTCCGTCCCAAACGTCGAACAACAAACATAATAATCAGAGCAGAGCAATCAAGGCTTATAAAATTTTTCTAACTTATTACATCTTATGATACGGGGTCAACTAAGGCACAGACCGTCTTGAAACAAAACAATAACTTAAAGTCTAATACAGTCATCCTTATTACAAATCAGTCATAACTTAAAACATATAAGCTTAAAGCATATAATAATTAAACAGTTTTCTCATCCGAGAGCATCCGTTCTCAAATAGCATAGTCATAAGATTCCTCTTGATTGTAACCTGAAAAGCTTGAACACGAATGTCCAGGACGCATCAACGTCGTCAGCTTCAAGAAGCTGGTGAGTATTAAAAACATGACTTTGAATATAAGACATACCCATTCACAAATTTTCTCTTTTTAAGTTTTGTAAAATCAATGGTTTAATCATGGAAGGAATTCAATTATAAAAAAAATAACAGGGAATATATTTAAAAGTCGTTCATTCATTTAAAACAAATGATCGTGTATGAGACAATGCACCACACTCATCTTACCGACTCTTTTCTCTCGACAAAACACAACAACCCACTATCTCACTCCAGTATCTTTGAAACACTAAGATAGCCACACTTTAGCAACGGGGCGCCAGGGAGTGTCCAGTTTGCCTCACACTTTGGTCCGGGGTACCAGAGAGTGTCCATTGCCTCACACTTTGAATACCTAATCCGCCATGCAAATACCGGAGCAACCTCACGCAGTATCCAGACTCGGGTATCAGGGAGTGTCCGTAGGCCACACTTTAGCACTACCATGGGTGCCAGGGAGTGTCCAAGTTTGGCATCACACACTTTAACGCTTCTATGGGCGTCAGGGAGTGTTCATATTTGCCACCGTCGCATTTCAAAGATACCCTCGCCGTAACCTCAACCACAACCACAACCACAACCACAACCACAATCTCAATCTCAATCTCAATCTCAATCTCAAACTCTATCTCAATCTCAAACTCTTTCCACACTAACCATTACTCTTTTCCACACTGACTGACACCCACATGCATGTACCACTGACCCCATATGAATGACATGAACTTAAACACAAAGCAAAATGCTGAATTAAGGGAACAATGTACGCAGGGGGATTAATAAGTCATAATACATTGTTTTAACTGTTCAATCATAACCAAATAGCATTCTGATTTAATAGAATTCCCAAACAGAACCTTAACAGTGCTTTAAAATTTATCCAAACAGTCCCTTATACGAAAACACACAAAGACTAGAAACTGCCAGAAGTCGCGCGCGCGGGTCACTCGCGCGGGCCGCTCGCGCGACCTGCCCCTTTTTCGTTTTATTATAAAAACCTTTTCTTTCTGCCTGAAATCAGACACCTCGCGCGCGCGGGTCGCTCGCGTGAAAGGTCTCTCGCGCGACCCTCGCTCGCGCGACCTGCCTATTTTCATTTTTTTTATAAAACCTTTCTGTCTGCCTGAAACCACGCGGATCGCGCGCTCGGCTCGCTCTCGCAGGCCGCTCGCTCGATCTTCGCTCGTGCAATCGTGGCGTGAGATGAAGCAGAGGCTTCGTCTTCTTCGTCAGAACTGCTCTGTTTCAGCAATTCAGGGGTCCTTTGACCCATTTTCAATTCTGGAAGTTACTAGGCCTTATTATATATGAATCTCTTCGGTTTTTCACAAGGATTAAGAATCCATTATCAATTTAACATGAATCAACCTATAACTCAAGAATTTTATGAAAAGCTAAAAGATGTTAAAATTTGATTTCTTATATACTTCTTCATATGAATCAATTGGGCTCCAAAACTCAAACCGTAAACTCTATATATCATAAACTTTGGTGTTCATCTCTGAAAACGGATTTAGATTAAGGTTGGAAAAATCTTGATTTTTTAAACCAAGGATATCAACGTAAAAATTTTCATGGAGGTTTACATACTAAGCTATACACACAGAAATTAAGCATGTAATTACATTCATAGTGAGTTAATAATACTCACTGAGATTAAAAGCAGAGAGATTGTTGAGAAAGATAACTAAATCAAGAAACCCATAACCAGTTTGAAGCTATGGTGGTGTGCTATCTCTCTCTATAAAACTTTTTGAAAAAAAAGAACTCTCCAACTCTCTCTGTGTTTGTATATTGCAGAATGTGTAATGGAGAGAGAGGTGTGAGTTATATAAGCAAGTGCTTGAGCGGAACTTGGGCTCCAAGTTGATTCTCAAAGGCTCAACAAATGATTTTAATTTTACAATTTCTAATATGTAGAAAACACAGCACATATACATATATCAATCATATATGCAGATTGTTTAACTCAACAATTTCCCAAGGGCCAAGCATAGGTATGTAGGGGGTCAAGTTGAGTGTGTTTGGGAATTAGAGCTTATGGCATAAGAATACACGTACAAAATTGCAATATCCAAACAAGGCATATCCAATGATTACTTGCCATAAATAGCAATAAAGCAAATGTCATGTCCTTGTTTTACATCACTTCCAAAATCTGTGGAAGTTTAGCACAGCACGGACAGTTTTGGAAGTGAACTGGTATTTTCGTGGCGCGGTGATCACTACAAAAATACAGAAAATTCATTTTAACGTAAGAAATGGTTTTCTGGTTTTATAAAAATACAGTTTGAATTAAAAGGTAATATTTCCACCGTTTGAAATACAGATTTTGAAATTCACACAGGTATTACTAACTTTATAAAAATTATAATTTGATCCCAAAAGAATTTTAATCATGAAATAAAATAAGAAATCAGATCTAACATATAAGAATTGTAAATAAAAATGAGATCAACAATACAGATTAATCATGGAAATTCAAATTGAATTTAAATATGTCAAATGCAAATACTAGAAATTAAATGGAAATGCAGGTTGTTACATCCTTCCTCCCTTAAACAGGATTTCGTCCCCGAAATCAAGACTAACTAGTCATGAAATAACTCCGGGTACTTCTTCCTCATATCGGCTTCAACTTCCCACGAGGCTTCATTCTCGTCATGGTGGTTCCACTGGACCTTCACCAACGGAAGGTCCTTATTTCTCAAGATACTCTGATCTAGAATCTTCACAGGTCTCTCCTTGTAAGAAACGTTATGACTCGTCTCAATATCGTCATAACTTACCACGTGCGAGGGGTCTCGTATGTACTTTCTTAGCATACTCACATGGAATACATTGTGAACCCCAGACATCTTAGGTGGTAGCGCCAGTCGATATGCCACTTTCCCGACACGCTCCAAAATCTCGAACGGCCCGATGAATCTCGGAGCTAGTTTTCCTCTCTTGAGACCAAAACGTACCACTCCTCGGGTCGGTGAAACCTTAAGAAGTACGTGATCTCCAACACTAAATTCCAAATCTTTCCGGCGTCGATCAGCATAACTCTTATACCGGCTCTGAGCGGTTCTCATCCTTTCCTTGACCAAGGAAATCTTATCGTTGGTTTCTCTAACCAAATCTGGTCCCAATAATTCCGTGTCACCAACTTCTGCCCAACACAACGGAGAACGACATGGTCGTCCGTACAATGCTTCGAACGGAGCCATGCCGATACTCGTGTGATAACTGTTGTTATAGGCAAATTCAACCAACGGCAAGTGTGTCTCCCAAGATTCTTCAAAATCGATTACACATGCCCTGAACATATCCTCCATTATCTGATTAACACGCTCGGTTTGTCCATCTGTCTGAGGGTGAAAAGCAGTACTCATCTTGAGCGAAGTTCCCATAGCTTCTTGCAGACTTTCCCAAAATTTAGAAGTAAAACGTGCGTCACGGTCTGACACAATTGACACAGGTGCACCGTGAAGTCGCACAACTTGTTGTATGTACATCCGACTCATCTTTTCTACCGGGTATGTCATACTGTAAGCAATGAAATGAGCAGATTTTGTCAATCGATCCACAATTACCCAAATAGCGTCATGATTCTGTTGTGATCGAGGCAATCCTACTACAAAATCCATCGTAATGTGCTCCCACTTCCAACCAGGAATAGGTAGCGGTTGCAACAATCCTGCCGGTCTCTGATGTTCGGCCTTGACTTGCTGACACGTCAAACACTTGGATACAAATTCAGCCACGTCCTTCTTCATACCTTCCCACCAGAAATTTTTCTTCAAATCTTTGTACATCTTAGTTCCTCCCGGGTGAACTGTATACCTTGACTTATGTGCTTCTTCCAGAATATCCCTTCTTAGCTCACCACAATCTGGCACACATAATCTGTTCCTGTACCGATATCCTCCATCAATTCCCACTTTCCATTCTGTCGGGTCTTTTTCTGACATCTTCACGAACCAGGCTTGAAACTTCTCATCTTCTTTCTGAGCTCCAGTTATGCGATCGATAAGAACAGGCTGTAGAATAAGACATCCAAAAAGTTGTCCTTCTCTTTCCTCAGTACTCTGTACGTCGAATTCTGCCAACGTCTCCAACGCTCGCCACTCTCTAACCATTAAGGTGGCGATCGTCTCACGAGTCTGTCGACTCAAAGCATCGGCGACCACATTAGCTTTACCCGGGTGGTACTCTAACGTGAAGTCGTAATCTTTGATCAGCTCCATCCATCTGCGCTGCCTCATGTTCAACTCTTTTTGTGTGAACAAATATTTCAAACTCTTGTGATCGGAGAACAAATTAAACTTCTCACCGTTGAGATAATGTCTCTAAATCTTGAGTGCAAATACCACTGCCGCCAATTCTAAATCATGAATGGGATAGTTCAATTCATTCGGCTTCAGCTGTCTGGATCCATAAGCGATAACTCTACCATCTTGCATAAGTACACATCCCAATCCTTGATACGATGCATCACTAAAGATAGTGAACTTCTCATCAGGCTTGGGTATAGCTAGTACTGGCGCGGTTGTGAGTCTTTCTTTTAACTCTAGAAAGGCGCGCTCATGTTTCTCTGTCCACTCGAACTTCAGATTCTTCTTCGTTAACCCAGTCAAAGGTGCTGCTATCTTGGAGAATCCTTCAACAAATCTCCGATAATAACCTGCGAGTCCAAGAAAACTCCGAACTTCTGTAGGGTTGCTTGGCCTAACCCAGTTGGACACAGCATCGGTCTTGGACGAATCCACAGAAATTCCTTGAGATGACACCTTGTGTCCCAAAAATTTCACTTCTTGCAACCAGAACTCACACTTACTGAATTTGGCATACAACTGGTGGTCCTTAAGCATCTGCATCGCAATCCGTAGATGTTGGTCGTGTTCTTCTGCTGACTTAGAATAGATCAAGATATCATCTATGAAGACGATGACAAACTCATCCAAATAAGGCTTGAACACTCTGTTCATCAGATCCATAAACACTGCTGGGGCATTCGTCATTCCAAACGGCATCACCAAAAATTCATAATGACCATATCGGGTTCTGAACGCAGTCTTAGGTATATCTTCCTTCCGTACCCTCAACTGATGATATCCCGACCTTAGGTCTATCTTGGAAAATGTCGTAGCTCCTTGTAGTTGATCAAACAAATCGTCAATCCGAGGTAAGGGATACTTGTTCTTGATAGTCACTCGGTTCAATTCTCTGTAGTCGATACATAACCGTAGCGTTCCGTCCTTCTTCTTCACGAATAACATCGGTGCTCCCCAAGGCGATGTACTTGGACGTACAAAACCTAGGTTCTCAAGCTCTTGAACTTGTTCCTTCAATTCCAATAGTTCGGTGGGGGCCATTCTATAGGGAACCTTGGTAATTGGTACGGTACCCGGTATAAGCTCAATACAGAACTCTATACTTCTCTCGGGCGGTAAACCAGAAATGTCTTGAAATACTTCTTCGAAGTCCTTAACTACAGGTATAGACGACGCTGTCATTTTTGTACTGACGACTTCGATGTTAGCCAAACACCTTGTGAGGAACATATCTCCCGAAGGGTTACATTGAAAATCGAATGATTGATTCTCATTGTCGGGGGATGTAATTCTCTTCCTCGCACAATCCAACTTCACTTGATTCTAAGAGAGCCAATCCATTCCTAGGATTATGTCGAACTCTATCATTGATAGGACAATTAACCTAGATGGGATCTCACGGTCTCCTATCCGTAAGGGACAATCCTTGCACACGTGTCCTAATCTGACTGCAGCTCCTAATGGTGATGTAGCCTTCAAAGCTTTCTCTAAACGATGAGGTAAGATACCCGATCTCCGAATAGTATTAACAGATATGAACGAAAGAGCAGCACCCGTATCAAATAACACTTTAACATGAGAGTTAAACAGAGTCAATGTACCTTCCACTGCTTGCTGATCAGGTTGAGCTTCTCCATAATCTCCTTCTTCGTACACAATTCCATCATATCCTGCTGCATCAGGGATAACAGCATTCAAGCGAGTCTGACCCTGTTGACCATAAGTCACTTGCTTAGGAGCAGTGCAGAACCTGCTGATGTGACCTGGTTCACCACAGTTGTAGCAGACTATCCCTTGCTGAGCAGCACGCCTTGGTGCCTTGCAATCTCGAGCCAAATGACCAGGGTTGCCACAGTTAAAACATTTCCCAACGTTGCTCCCTTCTCCCACCTGGGGTTGAGTCGGATAGGTAATAGCCTGGGTCTTCTTGCTCCCATAAAAATTCCTCTTCTGCCCTTGGGTACGATTCATTGGTGGTCTATTCCCAAAATTACCCCTTTGAGGCGGCCAAAATTCAAATTGCTTTCGGTTTACTCGAGCATCCTCTTCCAGGTCGGTAGCCAAACCAACAAGTCCTTCAAATGATTTATCTAAGTGGCCGAGAGTCAGGCGACGAATCTGCGGTGTCAGCCCTTGGTTATACTTACGGATCTTCTTCTCTTCAGTATCAACTAGGTGTGGAGCGAACCGAGACAGTCTCTCGAACTGTGTGGTGTACTCTTGCACCGACTTGGTTCCTTGCGTCAGATCCATGAATTCCTTCTCTCTTCGATGCCTCTCCGTAGCCGGGAAGTACTTTTCCAGAAATCTCCCCTTGAACGCAGTCCACGTCATCCCCATTGCAGCTCCATTCCCAATAGTAGCTATAACCGAATCCCACCAATCTGCGGCAGCATCGGTCAATTGAAACGTAGCCAACCTCCTCTTATCCATCTCGTTGCACTAGACAGCTTCGAACATGCGGTCCATCTGTCTTAACCACTGTTCTGCTTTCCAGGGTTCCGCGATACCCGCAAACTGCTCGGGCCTTAGTGCACGGAATCTCTCCAGCAATTTGTCTCCAGTTTGGCGGTTTCGTCGGTTTTCATTCTGATTACTAACCCTTTCAAGACGCCTGATGAAAGCTTCAAATATTCCCGTGGGATCGGCAGCCTCAGGTGCTCCCTCGATCAAATTCCTGTTCCTCCTTAGTCCTCCAGCCATTCTATGCATGATAGTGAAAGTAGAATGAGAAACATGCATGCAACAGTACTATGAAGCAATTCAAATGACGGCAATATCCAAAAGAGTATATTATATATATAACTTCTTGTCAAGTTGATACAAAAAACATGTATGATCAAGTCAATGCCTACCCTACCTGTATGGGTTAGGACGCATGCAAGAGTTAATGTTACAAAAATGGGTCATTGCCTACACTCTAATGCATGTAATTACAGTTTGCAAAAAGAGATAGAGCGAATAGTCAAAAGTAGTTAATGTATACAAGGCTATATCTAGAAAGTCAATCGTCTCCATAAGCAGCTATCAGGAGATCTAGCGAATCGACTGGGCAAAATCGCTGCACAAAGAATGGACCAACCCCGTCATAACTGTGAGAGGTCGACGATGAAGCAGGCGCAGGGGCATCTGCCTCAACTACCATCTCCTCAGGTAAGGCTAGCTCAAGTACTAGCTCAAGTGCTAGCTCAGCCTCTAGGTCAGCGGCTAAGTCGCCTAGACCTATGCCATCCTCCACATCCTCTCCACCTACTGGGACCACATGAACAACCCCAGCATCGTCCTCGGCGATGGGAACTACTGGTGGGGGCATCTCTAACTGAGCCAAATGAGCGTGCACAATCTGGATCTCGAGGGGAAGATAGAAAGCATCGCTACCGACCAACCTCAAAATCTCAACCAAAACCAAGCGCTGAGCCTCTGCAAAGTAACGAAGCTCTAGGCGGATACGAGTCAAGTCAACTAAGTCTACCACATGAACCTGGTGCCATAAATCAGATACTACGGTCGCTGTGGCCAACTGCTCAACGGCCGCATGATACAAGTCAAGAAAGGCTGGGATCACTGCCCCAGGTGTCACAAAGTGTCCCCCAAATCCGTCTGGTACATATAGTGGATGAGCTGGATCCATACCTGATAAAAAGGTACTACTTAAGTCAGGAAAGAGATAATCTTAGGCGTTTGGGTTCTGAGTCTATCCTCCCTGTCGTATCATCGGGTGTGTAAAACTTAAGCTATCAGATCGTGGAATCGGGTCTAAACTGGTAAACCCAAACCTGGCTAAACTATCTTGAGATAAATAATAACCTGGCTCTGATACCACTAAATCCTGTCACACCCCGACGTAGCATAAATAAGGAAAGCGTTTAATTTCCTTTATGGACCCGTAGGTCGCGACAGTTTGAAGGATCGATTCTGTCCCAAACGTCGAACAACAAACATAATAATCAGAGCAGAGCAATCAAGGCTTATAAAATTTTTCTAACTTATTACATCTTATGATACGGGGTCAACTAAGGCACAGACCACCTTGAAACAAAACAATAACTTAAAGTCTAATACAGTCATCCTTATTACAAATCAGTCATAACTTAAAACATATAAGCTTAAAGCATATAATAATTAAACAGTTTTCTCATCCGAGAGCAGCCGTTCTCAAATAGCATAGTCATAAGATTCCTCCTGATTGTAACCTGAAAAGCCTGAACACGAATGTCCAGGACGCATCAACGTCGTCAGCTTCAAGAAGCTGGTGAGTATTAAAAACATGACTTTGAATATAAGACATACCCATTCACAAATTTTCTCTTTTTAAGTTTTGTAAAATCAATGGTTTAATCATGGAAGGAATTCAATTATAAAAAAAATAACAGGGAATATATTTAAAAGTCGTTCATTCATTTAAAACAAATGATCGTGTATGAGACAATGCACCACACTCATCTTACCGACTCTTTTCTCTCGACAAAACACAACAACCCACTATCTCACTCCAGTATCTTTGAAACACTAAGATAGCCACACTTTAGCAACGGGGCGCCAGGGAGTGTCCAGTTTGCCTCACACTTTGGTCCGGGGTACCAGGGAGTGTCCATTGCCTTACACTTTGAATACCTAATCCGCCATGCAAATACCGGAGCAACCTCACGCAGTATCCAGACTCGGGTATCAGGGAGTGTCCGTAGGCCACACTTTAGCACTACCATTGGTGCCAGAGAGTGTCCAAGTTCGGCGTCACACACTTTAACGCTTCCATGGGCGTCAGGGAGTGTCCATATTTGCCACCGTCACATTTCAAAGATACCCTCGCCGTAACCTCAACCACAACCACAACCACAACCACAACCACTATCTCAATCTCAATCTCAATCTCAATCTCAAACTCTATCTCAATCTCAAACTCTTTCCACACTGACCATTACTCTTTTCCACACTGACTGACACCCACATGCATGTACCACTGACCCATATGAATGACATGAACTTAAACACAAAGCAAAACGCTGAATTAAGGGAACAATGTACGCAGGGGGATTAATAAGTCATAATACATTGTTTTAATTGTTCAATCATAACCAAATAGCATTCTGATTTAATAGAATTCCCAAACAAAACCTTAACAGTGCTTTAAAATTTATCCAAACAGTCCCTTATACGAAAACACACAAAGACTAGAAACTGCCAGAAGTCGCGCGCGCGGGTCACTCGCGCGGGCCGCTCGCGCGACTTGCCTTTTTTTCGTTTTATTATAAAAACCTTTTCTTTCTGCCTGAAATCAGACACCTCGTGCGCGCGGGTCGCTCGCGCGAAAGGTCTCTCGCGCGACCTTCCTATTTTCATTTTATTTTATAAAACCTTTCTGTCTGCCTGAAACCACGCGCGGGCCGCTCGCGCGATCTTCGCTCGCGCGATCGTGGCGCGAGATGAAGCAGAGGCTTCGTCTTCTTCATCAGAACTGCTCTGTTTCAGCAATTCAGGTGTCCTTTGACCCATTTTCAATTCTGGAAGTTACTAGGCCTTATGATATATGAATCTTTTTGGTTTTTCACAATGATTAAGAATCCATTATCAATTTAACATGAATCAACCTATAACTCAAGAATTTTATGAAAAGCTAAAAGATGTTAAAATTTGATTTCTTATATACTTCTTCATATGAATCAATTGGGCTCCAAAACTCAAACCGTAAACTCTATATATCGTAAACTTTGATATTCATCTCTGAAAACGGATTTAGATTAAGGTTGGAAAAATCTTGATTTTTCAAACCATGGATATCAACGTAAAAATTTTCATGGAGGTTTACATACTAAGCTATACACACAGAAATTAAGCATGTAATTACATTCATAGTGAGTTAATAATACTCACTGAGATTAAAAGCAGAGAGATTGTTGAGAAAGATAACTAAATCAAGAAACCCAATACAAGCTTGAAGCTATGGTGGTGTGCTATCTCTTTCTATAAAACTTTTTGAAAAAAAAAAGAACTCTCCAACTCTCTCTGTGTTTGTATATTGCAGAATGTGTAATGGAGAGAGAGGTGTGAGCTATATAAGCAAGTGCTTGAGCGGAACTTGGGCTCCAAGTTGATTCTCAAAGGCTCAACAAATGATTTTAATTTTACAATTTTTAATATGTAGAAAACACAGCACATATACATATATCAATCATATATGCAGATTGTTTAACTCAACAATTTCCCAAGGGCCAAGCATAGGTATGTAGGGGGTCAAGTTGAGTGTGTTTGGGAATTAGAGCTTATGGCATAAGAATACACATACAAAATTGCAATATCCAAACAAGGCATATCCAATGATTACTTGCCATAAATAGCAATAAAGCAAATGTCATGTCCTTGTTTTACATCACTTCCAAAATCTGTGGAAGTTTAGCACAGCGCGGACAGTTTTGGAAGTGAACTGGTATTTTCGTGGCGCGGTGATCACCACAAAAATACAGAAAATTCATTTTAACGTAAGAAATGGTTTTCTGGTTTTATAAAAATACAGTTTGAATTAAAAGGTATTATTTCCACCGTTTTGAAATACAGATTTTGAAATTCACACAGGTATTACTAACTTTATAAAAATTATAATTTGATCCCAAAAGAATTTTAATCATGAAATAAAACAAGAAATCAGATCTAACATATAAGAATTGTAAATAAAAATGAGATCAACAATATAGATTAATCATGGAAATTCAAATTGAATTTAAATATGTCAAATGCAAATACCAGAAATTAAATGGAAATGCAGGTTGTTACAGTACCAATCGATTGGGACTTCGTCTTCTTCATAATGAAGACAGTCCAGCATATATAAAATAGGAAAACATGATACATGCTTCTTATCTCCATCTGAACAAGTACTAACATCAATAAAATGTTACCAAGTGAGTTTAGAACTCACCTTAGGTGACTAGGGGGTGTTTGGGTGTTGTATTTGAAGCTTGGAGCTTTAATGGTCGATCTCTCTCTCTCTCTCTCTCTCTCTCTCTCTCTCTCTCTCTCTCTCTTCTTTCTTTCTTCCTTTCTCTTTCTTTCCACTTCTTTCTTTTGGTCTTTCCTTCCCTTTCTCTTCTCCTCAATCTATGTGAGTATGTGTGAGTGTGTATGAGTGCATAACTATATATATGTGTGTATATATATGAGTGTATATTTATATAAACACACACAAGCTCCCCCCACTACAAGAAAAAACCCTTTTTATGACCTTTTTTTTATTTTGGGCTAATGACTATTTTAAAAAAAGAGTCATAACAAATACTTTTTTCTAACATATATGACTCTTTTTGCAAATATAGTCATAAGATTGGTAAGTGGTGTTTTATTTACGACCATTTTTTTATTAGTCATAAATAATAAGATTGTTTATGACAGTTTTTTTAAAATGGTCATAAATAATAAGATTTTTTATGATAGTTTTTTTGAAAATGGTCATAAATAATAAGATGGTCATAAATAATAAGAGTTTTTATGACAGTTTTTTGAAAATTGTCATAAATAATAAGAGTTTTTATGACAGTTTTTTGAAAATGGTCATAAATAATAAGACTTTTATGACTTCATTTTTTGGTAGTCATAAATATTCTTTATTTTTATGACTCTTTTTCTTTGAATTCTAGAATCACACGTAAGTACTGTTTTGGGAAAAATAGTGAAAAAAGACAATATGCTAAGATTTTTAAAGTTAAGATTCTTGATTAGGGAAAGGTCCTCTGTACAAAAATATTTTGTGAAATTTTACTTGGCATACACGAATATTATGTGAAATTTCACTAAATCTTTACATGAATATTAAGTGAAATTTCACTTAAATCAACCTTTGAGAGACTAGTTTTTAAGAAATTACTTTTTGAAATTGGACTATTAACACTTGATAGTTACTTTTAGTGTCACAAATTTAGATTTTATTAAGAATCATATTAGATTTTTTATGACAGTTTTTTGAAAATTATCATAAAAAATAAGATTTTTTATGACATGTTTGTGAAAAGTGTCATATATAATAAGTATTTAGAAAAGTGTTATAAATAACAAGACTTTTATGACTTCATTTTTGGGTAGTCATAAATATTCTTTATTTTTATGACTCTTTTTCTTTGAATTCTAGAATCAAAGTACTGTTTTTTGGGAAAAATAGTGAAAATGACAATATGTTAAGATTTTTAAAGTTGAGATTCTTGATTAGGGAAATGTGCGCTGTATAAAAATTTTAAATGAAATTTCACTTGGTATACATGTAACACTATTTGCTATGTAATTTATTTATTCGGGCGTGCCAGAGCCTTGTTAGGTAGGCCCAAACTAATAAAACAAAATTTCCTAAGTCACTTGTGTGAGTGATACACAAGGTTTGGAAATCTGACATCTAACAGGCGATTGTGAAAGGTGAGTAGGAAAGTACCCTCACCTAAGGTCCCTAGACAGTGCTGAAGCGCACAAGTCTAGCAAGTGATGAAGAAAAGAAATTAAATAAAATGGACTTTTATTTAATTAAAAAGAAAAGAAATTACAATGGATGTAATATAAAAAAACTGTGAAAGCCTAAGAAAACAAAAAGAATGCTAAGAATGCATTGGGATGCTGTTTCGAAGAGACGCGGAGTGCCTTGATAGCTTGGCCAGCCTGCTTATTTAGAGCGGCCATGGAGGTCTCCTAGATAAGGTAGGAATCATCTGATGAATCATTATCTGGTAAAAATTACCAGTTTATTTCCATAAACTGATAAAATCTGCTGTATCTTGAAATCTTCCATATCAGATAAATACTTCCCATATCTCGAAATATATATATTGAATGTTGTCACGCCCCGACGTAGCATAAATATGGAAAGCGTTTAATTTCCTTTATGGACCCGTAGGTCGCGACAGTTTGAAGGATCGATTCCATCCCAAAAACTTCTAACAACATAAAACTATTAATCAGAGTAGGGCAAACAGGGCTCATAAAAATTTTTCTAACTTATTACAACTTATGGTACGGGGTTAACTAAGGCACAGACCGCCTTAAAATAAAACAATAACTTAAAGTCTATTACAGTCATCCTTATTACAAAACCAAATCATATCTTAAAGCACATAAACATAAAGCATATAAAAGTAAATTCTCTTCTCAGCAGTTGATCTCAATTAGCATAGTCATATGGTTCATCCTGATTATAACCTGCAAAGCCTGAACACGAATGTCCAGGACGCATCAACGCCGTCAGCTTCAAGAAGCTGGTGAGTATTAAAAACATAACTCTGAATGTAAAACATACTCATTTACCTTTTTCCCATTTCCATTTAAATACCACAAGTTTATATTTATGATAAAAAGCTCGTTTTAGAAAACAACCACAACATTATTTAAAAGATAATTTCACACATATGTGACCGTGTATGAGAACAATGCACCATCTCATCTATCCGACTCTTTTCTCTCGACAACACCCAACAACCCTCTATCCTACTCCTGGTATCTTTGAAATACTAAGATAGCCACACTTTAGCAACGGGGCGCCAGGGAGTGTCCAGTTTGCCTCACACTTTGGTCCGGGGTACCAGGGAGTGTCCAATGCCTCACACTTTGAATACCCTAACCGCCATGCAAATACCGGGGCAACCCCCACACAGGTATCCAGACTCGAGTCATTCAGGGAGTGTCTATAGGCCACACTTTAGCACTTCCATGGGTGCCAGTGAGTGTCCAAGTTCGGCTTCACACACTTTAACGCTTCCATGGGCGTCAGGGAGTGTCCATTTTTGCCACCTTCGCATTTCAAAGACACCCTCATCCTCTTTTTCAACTCCAACCACAATCACATCCACAACCACAACCATAACCACAGCCACAATTACAACTACAACCACAACCACAACCACAACTCAAACTCATACTCTTTCCACACAATCATTACTCTTTTCCACACTATCATTACTCTTTTACACACTACCAACACTTACCATGCATGTACAACTGACTCCACATGAATGTCATCAAACTTTAAACATAAAGGAATTCACAGAATTAAAGAAATAATACGCGTACGGGGATTGAAAATTCGTAATTCATTGCCTTAATCATTTTAAACATAACTAATAGCATTCTAAAAACTGCTACTGAAATCCTCGTTTTCTGTCCAAACGGTGCAGAATCTGAGAAAATTGCATTAGACGAAAAGTGTGCAGAATCGAGTTTTGCTTGGGACAACGCGGGCAGAACCTTAAATTTCATTCGTTTTCCTAACAAAAATCTGAAAACAAAATTCTGCTACTGTTAAAATTAACTACCTAAATCAGTAAATAAGGAATGAGTTACATTTGGAGTGAGTTAGTAATACTCACTGTGATTAAGTGCAAAGAGATTTGTTGAGAAAGATAACCAAATCAAGAAATCCAATACAAGCTTGGCTATGGAAATTGAGGAGCTCTTCTCTCTAGAAATTTTCAGCAAATTGAACTCTCAAACTTTCTCTTTTCTCTCTGAAAATTCTTTCTATTTCAATTTGTAGAATGTGTAGAGTGTGTGTATGAGAGTGTTGTAAGTGTGTATATATAAACTCAGCAATTATAGGATCTTGGGGCCCAAGAATTTCTTAGGATTTCTTTATAACCCACTTTGGTTTAACAAATCTTATAATTAACCACTAATTTCTAAACTATTAGTAGATTAATAGGATTGTGTATAATGTGTAGATACCCACTAACTCTTCATCATATAAGTGGAGTTATACCACTCTCGGATGATCCAAGGGCCAAGTATATAGGGGTCAATTTGTGGGTGTTTGGCAATTAAGCTATAAACTTAACAATTACACATGCAAGGTACTCATTGCCAAACAAAGCACAATCAAAAGATTACTTTTCCATTAATTACAAAGAATGTGCAAAATGATGTGTATCCACTACACATAAAGCTCCACTGATAATTGCAAGGGGTAGGTGGAGTTGATGTGGGTCAAGGTGTGTTTGGGAATTCTAGCTTATGGCATAAGGACAACACACATACTACAAGCATTTGCCAAACAAGGCCTAAAGAAAAGCATCAGCAATAATAAATGAGTATAAAGAAATTTGTCCAATCAGTCACTCCCAAAATTCTGTGAAAATTTAGCACTGCGCGGACAGTTTTAAACCTAAACTGGTATTTTCGTGACACGGTGTTCATCACAAAAATACAAAAAAATTCATTTTAACGTAGGAAGTGATTTTCTGGTTTCATAAAAATACTGATTGAATCCAAAGAAATTATTTTCACCGTTTTGAAATACAGATTTGAAATTTAACACAGGTATTGCCAGATTTTATGAAAATCGCATTTTGACCCCAAAAGAAATTTCAATAATGAGATTAGTCAAGAAATAAATTTTTCACATAAGGATTGAAAATAAAAGCAGACAAAATATATATAATTTTAAATATGACAATGCAAGAAAATTGCAGGTTATTACACCCTTCCTCCCTTAAACAGGATTTCGTCCCCGAAATCAAGACTAACTAGTCATGAAACAACTCCGGGTACTTCTTCCTCATATCAACTTCTACTTCCCACGAGGCTTCATTCTCGTCATGGTGATTCCACTGAACCTTCACCAACGGGATATCCTTATTCCTTAACTTCTTGATACTCTGATCCAGAATCTTCACAGGTCTCTCCTTGTAAGAAACGTTATGACTCGTCTCAATGTCGTCATAACTAACCACGTGCGAGGGATCTCGTATGTATTTCCTCAACATACTTACGTGAAATACGTTGTGAACCCCAGACATCTTCGGTGGTAGTGCCAGTTGATAGGCCACTTTCCCGACACGTTCCAAAATCTCGAATGGTCCGATGAATCTTGGAGCTAGTTTCCCTCTTTTGAGACCAAAACGTACTACTCCTCGTGTTGGTGAAACCTTAAGAAGTACGTGATCTCCAACACTAAACTCCAGATCTTTTCGGCGTCGATCAGCATAACTCTTATACCGGCTCTGAGCGGTTCTCATCCTTTCCTTGACCAAGGAAATCTTCTCGTTGGTTTCTCTAACCAAATCTGGTCCCAACAATTCTGTGTCCCCAACCTCTGCCCAACACAATGGAGAACGACATGGTCTTCCGTACAGTGCTTCGAACGGAGCCATACCGATACTCGTATGATAACTATTGTTATAGGCAAATTCAACCAACGGCAAGTGTGTCTCCCAAGATTCTTCAAAATCGATCACACAAGCCCTAAGCATATCCTCCATGATCTGATTAACACGCTCAGTTTGCCCATCTGTCTGAGGGTGAAAAGCAGTACTCATCTTGAGTGAAGTTCCCATAGCTTCTTGCAGACTTTCCCAAAATCCAGAGGTAAAACGCGCGTCACGATCTGACACAATCGTCACCGGTGCACCGTGAAGTCGCACTACTTGTTGTATGTACATCCGGCTCATCTTTTCCACCGGGTATGTCATACTATAAGCGATAAAATGAGCCGACTTCGTCAATCGATCCACAATTACCCAAATAGCGTCATGATTCTGCTGTGATCGAGGCAATCCTACAATAAAATCCATCGTAATGTGCTCCCACTTCCAACCAGGAATAGGTAATGGTTGCAACAGTTCTGACGGTCTCTGATGCTCGGCTTTGACTTGCTGACATGTCAAACACTTGGATACAAATTCGGCCACATCCTTCTTCATGCCTTCCCACCAAAAATTTCTCTTCAAATCTTTATACATCTTCGTCCCTCCCGGGTGAACTGTATACCTCGATTTATGTGCTTCTTCCAAGATATCCTTCCTTAACTCTCCATCACCTGGCACACATAATCTATTCCTGCACCGATACCCTCCATCGACTCCTACTTTCCATTCTGTCGGGTCTTTCTCTGACATCTTTTTGAACCATGTCTGAAATTTTTCATCTTCTTTCTGAGCTTCAATAACGCGGTCGATAAGAACAGGCTGTAGGATAAGACATCCGAAAAGTTGTCCTTCTCCTTCTTCAGCACTCTGTACATCGAACTCCGCCAACGTCTCCAATGCTCGCCATTCTCTAACCATTAAGGAGGCGATCGTCTCCCGAGTTTGCCGACTCAAAGCATCAGCGACCACATTAGCTTTACCAGGGTGGTATTCCAACATGAAGTCGTAATCTTTGATCAACTCCATCCATCTGCGTTGCCTCATGTTCAACTCTTTCTGTGTGAACAAATATTTTAGGCTCTTGTGATCGGAGAACAAATCAAACTTCTCACCGTAGAGGTAGTGTCTCCAAATCTTGAGTGCAAATACCACTGCTGCCAACTCCAAATCATGAATAGGGTAGTTCAACTCATTCGGCTTCAGCTGTCTAGATCCATAGGCTATAACTTTACCATCTTGCATAAGTACACACCCTAGTCCTTGATATGATGCGTCACTAAAGATAGTGAACTTCTCACCAGGCTTGGGTATTGCTAGTACTGGTGCGGTAGTGAGTCTCTCTTTCAACTCTAGAAAGGCTCGCTCATGCTTCTCTGTCCATTCGAATTTCAAATTCTTCTTCGTCAATCCAGTCAATGGTGCGGCTATTTTAGAGAATCCTTCAACAAATCTTCTGTAATAGCCTGCGAGTCCAAGAAAACTCCGAACTTCTGTAGGGTTGCTTGGCCTAACCCAGTTGGATACAGCATCGGTCTTGGACGAATCCACAGAAATTCCTTGAGATGACACCTTGTGTCCCAAAAATTTTACTTCTTGCAACCAGAACTCACACTTACTGAACTTGGCATACAAGTGGTGGTCCTTAAGCGTCTGCATCGTAATCCGTAGATGTTGCTCGTGTTCTTCTCTTGACTTAGAATAGATCAAAATATCATCAATAAAGACGATGACAAACTGATCTAAATAAGGCTTGAACACTCTGTTCATCAGATCCATAAACACTGCCGGGGCGTTCGTCAATCCAAACGGCATCACCAGAAATTCATAATGACCATATCGGGTTCTGAAAGCAGTCTTAGGTATGTCTTCCTTCCGTACCCTCAACTGATGATATCCCGACCTAAGGTCTATCTTGGAAAATATCGTAGCTCCTTGTAGTTGATCAAATAAATCGTCGATCCGAGGCAAAGGATACTTGTTCTTGATTGTCACTCGATTCAATTCTCTGTAGTCGATACACAGCCTGAGCGTCCCGTCCTTCTTCTTCACAAATAACACCGGTGCTCCCCAAGGCGATGTACTTGGACGTACAAAACCTAGGTTCTCGAGCTCTTGAACTTGTCCCTTCAATTCTAGTAGTTCTGTGGGGGCCATTCTGTAGGGAACCTTGGTAATCGGTACGGTACCCGGTATAAGCTCAATACAGAACTCTATACTTCTCTCGGGCGGTAATCCAGAAATGTCTTGAAATACTTCTTTGAAGTCCTTGACTACAGGTATAGATAAAGCTGTCACCTCTGTACTGACGACTTCGATGTTGGCTAAACATCTTGTGAGGAACATATCTCCCGAAGGGTTACATTGAAAATCAAAGGGTTGATTCTCATTGTCGGAGAATGTAATTCTCTTCCTCGCACAATCCAACTTCACTTGATTCTGAGACAGCCAATCCATTCCTAGGATTATGTCGAACTCCTTCATCGATAGAACAATCAACCTCGCAGGGATTTCTCGGTCTCCTAATCTTAAGGGACAATCCTTGCACACATGTCCTAAACTGACCGCAGCTCCTATTGGTGATGTAGCCTTCAAAGCTTTCTCTAAGCGATGAGGTAAGATACCTAATCTCCGAATTGTATTAACAGATATGAATGATAGAGCAGCACCCGTATCGAATAATACTCTAACATGGGAGTTAAATAGAGTCAATGTACCTTCCACTGCTTGCTGATCAGGTTGAGCTTCTCCATGATCTTCATCTTCATATACAACTCCATCATATCCAGCGGCATCAGGAATAACAGCATTCAAGCGGGTCTGACCCTGTTGCCCATAAGTCGCTTGCTTAGGAGCAGTGCAGAACCTGCTGATGTGACCTGGTTCACCACAGTTGAAGCAGACTATTCCTGGCTGAGCAGCACGCCTTGGTGCCTTGCAGTCCCGAGCCACATGTCCAGGGTTGCCACAGTTGAAGCACTTTACACCACTACTTCCTTCTCCTACTCGGGGTTGAGTCGGATAGGTAATAGCTTGTGCCTTCTTGCTTCCGTCAAAGTTCCTCTTCTGCCCTTGGGTACGATTCATTGGTGGTCTATTCCCAAAATTACCCCTCTGAGGCGGTCGGAATTCAAATTGTTTGCGATATACTCGAGCATCTTCTTCCAGATCGGTAGCCAGACCGACTAGTCCTTCAAACGTCTTGTCTAGATGGCCGAGAGTCAGGCGACGAATCTGCGGTGCCAACCCTTGGTTATACTTCCGGATCTTCTTCTCCTCAGTATCAACCATGTGCGGGGCAAACCGTGACAGCCTCTCGAACTGTGTAGTATACTCTTGCACCGTCTTGGTTCCTTGCGTCAGATCCATAAATTCCTTCTCTCTTCTGTGCCTCTCCGTAGCCGGGAAGTACTTCTCCAGGAATCTCCCTTTGAACGCCGTCCACGTCATCCCCATAGCAGCGGTGTTCCCGATAGTGGCTATGACCGAGTCCCACCAATCTGCAGCGGCGTCGGTTAGTTGAAATGTAGCCAGCCTCCTCTTGTCCATCTCGTTGCATTGGACAGCTTCGAACATGCGGTCCATCTGTCTTAACCATTGTTCCGCCTTCCAGGGATCCGTGGTACCCGCAAATTGCTCGGGTCTGAGCGCACGGAATCTCTCCAGCAGCTTATCTCCCGTCTGGCGGTCTCGTTGGTTTTCATTCGCATTACTAACCCTCTCGAGACGTTTGATAAAAGCTTCAAATATTCCCGTGGGGTCGGCAGCCTCGGGCGCTCCTTCAATCAGATTTCTGTTCCTCCTTGGTCTTCCAGCCATTCTATGCATGATAGGGGTAGTAGAATGAGAAACATGCATGCAATAGTACTATGACGAAAATTTTCAAAGGAGTATTTATCACTATATCACATACTCGTATTATCACATAAGCATATAATAAAATATATATTAAGTACATATAATACTCGTATTCGAACTAGGGCTGTCTAATAGCAAAGAGGTCGTATTCTTATCCTCTAGACTCTGGGTTGTGGGCCATACTGACTGTTCCGAGATTTGACTCAGGAAGTTGGTCAGTGCCTAAGCTATTAATGAGGGCTATGGTATGCTTTAACTCCTTAGAAACTCGGCTACTATATGTCTGTAGGGGCATCATAAGTTATGGTTATCTCGGCTAATCCTAAATGGATATGTCTGAAGGTATATGGAAATTGCTATCATTCTTGTCGATGTGACAAGACAAACGGGTAATCATTTCTATGATAAAACCAACTTAGGATTTTAGTTTCTGAACTAAGGGTAATCCGTACTAAACTAACACTAGAACTTGGTTGTATAGCTTAGTAAAACTTAAGGGTAACCTATGTCACTAATCTATGGCGTGAATAACTGAGCCTGGTCAATCTAGAAAACCTATGGCTCTGATACCACCAAATCCTGTCACGCCCCGACGTAGCATAAATATGGAAAGCGTTTAATTTCCTTTATGGACCCGTAGGTCGCGACAGTTTGAAGGATCGATTCCATCCCAAAAACTTCTAACAACATAAAACTATTAATCAGAGTAGGGCAAACAGGGCTCATAAAAATTTTTCTAACTTATTACAACTTATGGTACGGGGTTAACTAAGGCACAGACCGCCTTAAAATAAAACAATAACTTAAAGTCTATTACAGTCATCCTTATTACAAAACCAAATCATATCTTAAAGCACATAAACATAAAGCATATAAAAGTAAATTCTCTTCTCAGCAGTTGATCTCAATTAGCATAGTCATATGGTTCATCCTGATTATAACCTGCAAAGCCTGAACACGAATGTCCAGGACGCATCAACGCCGTCAGCTTCAAGAAGCTGGTGAGTATTAAAAACATAACTCTGAATGTAAAACATACTCATTTACCTTTTTCCCATTTTCATTTAAATACCACAAGTTTATATTTATGATAAAAAGCTCGTTTTAGAAAACAACCACAACATTATTTAAAAGATAATTTCACACATATGTGACCGTGTATGAGAACAATGCACCATCTCATCTATCCGACTCTTTTCTCTCGACAACACCCAACAACCCTCTATCCTACTCCTGGTATCTTTGAAATACTAAGATAGCCACACTTTAGCAACGGGGCGCCAGGGAGTGTCCAGTTTGCCTCACACTTTGGTCCGGGGTACCAGGGAGTGTCCAATGCCTCACACTTTGAATACCCTAACCGCCATGCAAATACCGGGGCAACCCCCACACAGGTATCCAGACTCGAGTCATTCAGGGAGTGTCTATAGGCCACACTTTAGCACTTCCATGGGTGCCAGTGAGTGTCCAAGTTCGGCTTCACACACTTTAACGCTTCCATGGGCGTCAGGGAGTGTCCATTTTTGCCACCTTCGCATTTCAAAGACACCCTCATCCTCTTTTTCAACTCCAACCACAATCACATCCACAACCACAACCATAACCACAGCCACAATTACAACTACAACCACAACCACAACCACAACTCAAACTCATACTCTTTCCACACAATCATTACTCTTTTCCACACTATCATTACTCTTTTACACACTACCAACACTTACCATGCATGTACAACTGACTCCACATGAATGTCATCAAACTTTAAACATAAAGGAATTCACAGAATTAAAGAAATAATACGCGTACGGGGATTGAAAATTCGTAATTCATTGCCTTAATCATTTTAAACATAACTAATAGCATTCTAAAAACTGCTACTGAAATCCTCGTTTTCTGTCCAAACGGTGCAGAATCTGAGAAAATTGCATTAGACGAAAAGTGTGCAGAATCGAGTTTTGCTTGGGACAACGCGGGCAGAACCTTAAATTTCATTCGTTTTCCTAACAAAAATCTGAAAACAAAATTCTGCTACTGTTAAAATTAACTACCTAAATCAGTAAATAAGGAATGAGTTACATTTGGAGTGAGTTAGTAATACTCACTGTGATTAAGTGCAAAGAGATTTGTTGAGAAAGATAACCAAATCAAGAAATCCAATACAAGCTTGGCTATGGAAATTGAGGAGCTCTTCTCTCTAGAAATTTTCAGCAAATTGAACTCTCAAACTTTCTCTTTTCTCTCTGAAAATTCTTTCTATTTCAATTTGTAGAATGTGTAGAGTGTGTGTATGAGAGTGTTGTAAGTGTGTATATATAAACTCAGCAATTATAGGATCTTGGGGCCCAAGAATTTCTTAGGATTTCTTTATAACCCACTTTGGTTTAACAAATCTTATAATTAACCACTAATTTCTAAACTATTAGTAGATTAATAGGATTGTGTATAATGTGTAGATACCCACTAACTCTTCATCATATAAGTGGAGTTATACCACTCTCGGATGATCCAAGGGCCAAGTATATAGGGGTCAATTTGTGGGTGTTTGGCAATTAAGCTATAAACTTAACAATTACACATGCAAGGTACTCATTGCCAAACAAAGCACAATCAAAAGATTACTTTTCCATTAATTACAAAGAATGTGCAAAATGATGTGTATCCACTACACATAAAGCTCCACTGATAATTGCAAGGGGTAGGTATAGTTGATGTGGGTCAAGGTGTGTTTGGGAATTCTAGCTTATGGCATAAGGACAACACACATACTACAAGCATTTGCCAAACAAGGCCTAAAGAAAAGCATCAGCAATAATAAATGGGTATAAAGAAATTTGTCCAATCAGTCACTCCCAAAATTCTGTGAAAATTTAGCACTGCGCGGACAGTTTTAAACCTAAACTGGTATTTTCGTGACACGGTGTTCATCACAAAAATACAAAAAAATTCATTTTAACGTAGGAAGTGATTTTCTGGTTTCATAAAAATACTGATTGAATCCAAAGAAATTATTTACACCGTTTTGAAATACAGATTTGAAATTTAACACAGGTATTGCCAGATTTTATGAAAATCGCATTTTGACCCCAAAAGAAATTTCAATAATGAGATTAGTCAAGAAATAAATTTTTCACATAAGGATTGAAAATAAAAGCAGACAAAATATATATAATTTTAAATATGACAATGCAAGAAAATTGCAGGTTATTACAAATGTAGTCCACATGTTGACCTTGTACGTCTTGCTTTTCCACCAAGTAAAAGATATATACAGTAATATACTGATATTATCTTTCCATATCTTGAATATTTTCCTAGTATATCACTAATATTATGAGAGATTGTAGGGACTGATATACTTCCCACAATTAACCAATCATATCAACTTTTTCCTAAGTTGCCGAACTTGTCAATGTGAAGCCCAAAATGAAGTGTTATATATTGCCAAAGTTGGTCTGCCCGAGCACCGCCAAACGAGCCCGAACCTGTTCACTGCCACAAAGTGTGAATCCATGATGAGTCATGATGAGCTGTGGCCCACCACTTTGACCAAGCAAAATTGAATTATTCTTCTTGCAATGACGTGTGCGGCAGCCCGATGAAAGAATCACATGGCCAAATTCCAAAATGATCAATGAAATTGACAAAAATTACAACTTAAGCAAAGTAATAGCCCGAATTGGTCATTAGTGTGGTCTCCCATTTGCATTGAATTAATATGGCAGTCCGATTGGCAATGAAATACTGAACTGGGCCTTAAATGGCTGGCCCATTTACATGTTCAGTGTCATGTCCGATTTCATGGCATGCTATGGCTGCCCGACTGTCTTGTAATCAGTCTGAATAGATGTTAACAGCCCGATTAAATGGTGTTAAGTCCGATTCAAGTGTGACCAGTCCGATCGTAATCAACTTGATCGTTGTTAGTCACTGTAGACACCCCATTTTGTCGGCTATCAGATTTAGGAGACCCATAGCTTGGTGGTTCACAATGATCGTAAAAGACTCAAAAGGACTCCTGGAAGTCAGCTTTATCTCTCAGAATGCTCAAAATGACCAAAATGCCCCTAAAAGCCCGAAAACTCCCAAATTTGGTCCCAAAGTTCTGAAAACATGCTATGTCGTACGAAAAGCGATAAAATGAGTTTCTAAGATAAATCGGGTGAAATCGTCAGCTCCCAGAGACCCCCGGAAGTCCCGGAAGTTCCCGGAAAGTCCCCGTTGACCGGTTTGACCAAGGTTTGACTAGGTTTGACCAAGGTTTGACCAGGTTTGACCAAGTTTGACCAAGTTTGACCAAAATCGTTCGAATTCACCAGAATCATTTTAAATCATGAGATAAGTGTTAAAACAAGTTCCAAAAGAAAATCGAGCGAGAACGTCAGCTCCTGGGAACTCCCGGAGGTTTCTAGAACTTCCCGGGAATCCCAGGTTTGACCAGTTTGACCAGAATTTGACTTTGGAACCGGGGCACCAAAACAATTTTCAAACATTTTTCATGGATACTAGAGGTCAATAGCTTTCCAACGGTATATCGCACATAATTTCTGGATTTAAAACAAATTTATTATAAATTTTCAAAGGCGAAAAAGGCGATCAAATCAGCTTTAATCGCGAATACCGCAAAACTTTTCAAGGTGACCTATCCCCGAACTTTTTTTATGTAAAGTAGACTCCATTACCTTTCCAACGGTATATCACAATCCCAATTTGGAGTTCGTACGCATTTTCTGTGAATTTCGGACGAAATAGGGCCTTTTCGCGAATACTGGAACTTCGGGGGGCCTAAACAGCATTATCTGGACGAAGGGAGGAGCAGTGCCGCCGCGGCACTGGCCCACTGCCGCCGCGGCAGTGGCCCAGTGCCGCCGCGGCACTCCCCTCCAGAGCAGTGAGTTTTTGTAATTTCTTTTGGGGTCCCATTTTGATTAATTAAAAACCAAAACGACGTAGTTTTGATTCCCAACTTATTTTGGACCAATGGGAGACCATTTTAAACTTTTTAAAACTCCATTTACCACCCCTCCTTTGCCTATAAAAGAAGTCATTTACTTCCATTTAGGGGAGAGACATGGAAGCTTAGAGAAAGCTTAGGAAGAAACTCTAGGGAAATATAGAGAGAGAAAGAGAAGAAGTAGTCTTCTTCTTCCATTTTTTTTCAATAAAAGTGAGTTCTAATCTTGTTTTCCTCCACCATTTTTCTATATGCTTCATCATCAATATACCCAATCACCATTCTTGAGCATTCTTGAGTTAGGAAGCTACTTCCATGTCCAAATGTCAAAATCTATGAGTGAAACACCAAGCTACAAGTCCAAAATCATATTGATTATCATCTATTGATTGTTATTTACTTGCTTGTTCATATTATGTTCATCTCTTCTTAATCTCATTTCTTTTTTATTTTCTTTATTTACTTACTAGTTCATCATCATCTAAGTGATGACATGAAGTTTGGGGTGAGTGAATCCTTATGGATAGTAGCTCTTGACCTCAAAAACATGTTTGATAGATGATGATCATAACCTCAATACTTCCAAGATGTTCTTGAAATGTATTGAAGTTATGTCCAAAATAAAAATGAATCTCTCCAATAATATTGGGAGTTCTTTGATGATTCAAGGTTGGATGAGGTTCTAAGTGGTCACATGGTCATCTCAAGAGTTTAAGTTCATGCTTTGAACATCTATTTCAAAACCCCCAATCAAGAACTCAAACTCTATTTCAAAACCCAAATCCATTTTCTTCAAGAATGATCCAAAACAGTGAGCTGTTCAGATTCAAAGATTTGTTTTGAATTAAATACTTGAGTTATGATGATGAAACCACTTGGAAAATCTTCCTAAGACATCATAGTTTGTCTCTGATTTTTCCCATCAATTATAGAGATATGAAAGTATTTGTTTTGGATGTGAGAAGTTCATATTCATAATCTGCCTCTGTTCTCACAGAATGTTCACCCAACTTCTTGCACTTATTCTGGATATTTTCGTCACTGTACATATATCTTTTCTATTTTTTTTATGAAACTTGGATGTCTTAGGAAACTTTTGGTGTATAATGGGTCGTCATAAACCTTTTCTTTGATTTATGAAAAATCATACAAAATCAGTCAACAGTGCAGCTTTTGTTTCTGAGTCATGTGTACATTCTGATTTATTTCTTTTAATCTGTGATAGCTATTGAGGTTTGGCTTTTTGGGTTATTTTCTAGACACAATAAGGATGATCTCTGATTATTCTCACATTTTTCTAGGCACGTTTGACCTCCCATTATATTGTTACAAAGTAATGCATACAGTCTGTCCACTATTCACAGCATTTCACTTTTTGACTTTCACACTTTGATGCAACACTCTCTTGTATCTAGATGAACCCATATCCCATGCACATGTTCTTTACCACTTTTAATATGCTATATCATATCATGTATCATATATCCTCTCATGTATCATACTCCCATAGATTCTTGAGTTTGGTTTCCAAATAAAACCATGTTTTGCAAATACTTGGGAAGTTCTTGAAATTAGTTAGGAATTGATATTCCAAGTGGTTAGAATATTCATCCAAGTTCTGGAAGTATATTTTCAAAACCCCCATTTCAAAACCCCCCTCTTAAACCCCTCATTTTGATTTCAAGAAATAAACCTTGTTTCTCTCAAAACCCTCAAAACAGTGAGTCATTTAACTTCAAGGAATTATTTTGAGTTCAATACTTAATGTATGGATGCAAGACCACTTGGAAAGTCTTCCTAACTCATTAGAGAGCACCCATGATTTTTGGCTTGACATGGAAATACTTGAAAATGGTCCATTTGGACCCACACATTCTCTCTAGACATTCTGTTTTTACTGTCACAGCAGCTAGGTCCACTTCCAACCTCTTTTTCAGAAATCTTTTCCAAAAAGGGTGGTCCTAACTTATTTTTCCCTTAAACTTCAATGTCTTAGGGAACTTTCTGTATAAAATGGGCCTCTAGATCATTTGTTTTCATTTTCTAAGATTTTCTAACATTTCAGTCGACGGTACGGACTCTGTTTCTGAGTGACCTTCATTGTTTATATGATTTCTCTCATTCTGTGATAGCTATTCAAGATTGGCTTTTTGGGTTGTGTCCTAGACACAATAAGGAAGATCTCCATAAAAAATCATGCACTGGAAACATTCCTAACCCCTCTTTTCAAATTCCAAAAGATCATGCTACTGTTCTGTCCACTATTCACAGCAAGCACATTTCAACTTTTATTCTTTGATTTGATGCTCATATGCATTCCAAATTAACCCATATCTTAGGAAGTAGTTCATACTACATTTGTACACATCCCATGTTAATTTCATTCATTCATTCATACACATTTTAGACTTCTAAGTCATTCTAGGAATCCATGAACACAAAGCACACTACAACCTTGGTACATTTTAGATACATGCATTGCATTCATGCAAGATTTGGGGTTTTTGTAACTCTTAATCTAAGAAGATTATAAGGAATGATCATGATCACACGTTCATGCTTCCCCTCGATCTAATCGTCCTTTCTCATCCGTCCCGGGGATTGAGAAGATCTTCTTTTCTCAAAGAATAACATGCATCATACTAGCTTGCTAAGCATATTTTGATTTCTTTGATTATTTGTTTCAAGAACAATTCATGTCCCCCTTTTTAGATTAGGAAGTCTTGATTATTTGATATATGATTAGACGATTTTTCCTAGGTTTATTTGTGTGATCTTTCACTTTACATTGTATGATATTTGGCTTAGATCTTATGAATGATATCTTATCTTTAGATCTTCCATTTCGAATTTTCTTATGTGATGTAATATACTATCATAGTATTAATTGTCGAACCATACATAGTATAAGATGATTATTTGGATGCTAATTGAGGCCCGTCGAAAGACGGGGCGAGTTGAGGGTGTTTTAGTCGCGACAAAGGCTCCTTCCTCTCTCGTACCAAAACCCCGAACCAAGTTCTTTGGTTATGAAGGGCCGGTGCCTTTTATCCATTTGGGTGAGTCAAAATTAGGTTTCTTGGTTCCTTAAAGACCAAGTGGCGACTCTGTATCTGTTTTCAACAGACCTTTCATTTTCTTCCTATTTTCCTTTTCTTTGATTCGAATCAATTTCAAAACAATCTCAAACAAGAGAAGTGGTCCACTTCCGGTGTCCACAATCTGGCGACTCCACTGGGGATTTTTTATTTTAAAACAAAATAATGCAGAGGTTTGACTCATAAGAAGCATTCTTAAAATCATCTTTTTACTGTGTTTGGTTCACCGCATTGCACTTTTGCATTTCCCCTTCGACTGTGTCTGAAACGCGGCGCTGACATTGTTCAGGTCTTGCTGTGCCAGGGCACAAGTCACCGTTGATACTGTACCTTCCAAGGTATATCAAAAAGAGTAAAAACCTCCGTACTGTCTCCCCGACGGTATATTGGAACTCTCGTCAACGGACCCTCTTTGACTAAACCCAGCCTTTTCATATAGATTCCTGTAGAACCTTTCATAGGACTGTTCATTTATCTTTTCAGATAGGACAATGTGATATAACTGTTGTATGCCCTGGTGGGATTACCTGCGTGGTGTAGACGCTTATGTGACATAGAACAGAACCTCTTTCTTATGATTCCCAAGGCAATCGCTCACATGTGATCACATTGAGTTGACTCGCCTAGGCTCCATGATAAGGATGTCTGCTCGATGCTCACAAAGATATACACCGCAAACCTTGTTTGTTGGTCTTGAGACATAGGAGTATGAAAACTTGCTAGAAAGTATGATCACCATCATCACCTATTCCCGTCGTATATCCCTATTTCTTCCAACAGAAACTCTACCCAACTCATCAGGATATCCCTGTTTCTCCTAGAAACTGTCCAAATCACCAAGATTCAGAATACCCAGAAACCTCAATTTTTCTTAGAAATTCCGATATACTTGTTTCTCCCAGAAACTCTACCTGACTTACCCAGTTATATCTATTTTCCCAGAAGCTCTGTCCAAATCTCTCAGATTACTCAGAAATCTCAAGTTCTCCCAGAAATTCCGGTATACTTGTTTCTCCCAGAAACTCTGTCTGACTTACCCAGTTATTATGTTTTCCCATAAGCTCTATCCAAATCTCCAAGATTTCCCAAAAATTCCAACAACTCCATCCAAACTTCCCAAAAATGCCTAGATGTACCAATTCCTCCCAGAAATTCTGATTTCCCAATTTCTCCTAGAAGCTCAGTCCAAATCAACCAGAAATCCCTATTTCTCCTAGAAACTCAAATGACTTCTAGAAATTTCTCCGAATCTTCCAAATCCCTATTTCTCCCAGAAACTCTGTCCAAAATTTCCGAAGTATCCCGGAAATTCCTGTTGTCCCTTGGTGATCACACTGGAAAGTAAGGTTAGCACACTCTGTATGCTTAGGACCTTATTTGTTTAGCTGCTATCTGTTAGAAATAGGAACATCATATAGATTAGGGCTTGCATCCGCATGCTTGTCTCATATGCATACACGATTCATGTCAGTCTACATGTCACTCTCTACACATCAAATGCATACGTATCATCATCCTCACCCATTTCGATCATTGTACAAAAGTCATATACTTACAGCAACCGTCCTTGGTTTGCATCATTAAATCCTTCAAAATTCTGATCATCTCCTCCCGCTGGGGAGTCCATAAGAAGTATTTTGTGCCTCTGTTAATTTGGGCTTTTACTTCTATTTGCAGAAAACATAGCCCCGGGTAAGGACACCTCTGTACCTTCCCAAATTCATTGTCTAGCCCAGGCTATCATAATGGCCTACCAAGCTCTCGAAGGAAAAGTGGACAAACTACGAACCACTGTTGAACAACTAAGTTTAAGGATAAGCCGATTTGAGAAGATGGTGCAGAGCATCGATAAAGGGAAGAATGGGTTGCCCAACGCCATCTATCCAAGCCCGTTTCCACATCTGAATCTCTACTTGTATCCAAACCCACACTTTAGCCTTGGTAATCCTAGTCCATATTCAAATCCAAGAGCCACTCCAAGGACCCACTTGAACTCAAAGTCTAACAAAACCCGCAACCCAAGAACCTTTACCAACTTGGGTATGCCATTGTCCGTTATCCTTGATAACCTCATCAAAAAGGGGCACCTCCGACTCCTTCAACCTCGTGCTGACATCCCTCCGCCTAGTTGTGACCTGTCCAAAATTTGTGCCTACCACCAAGGCCCAGGCCATGACACCGACAGCTGCATGCGCCTTCGCCATGATATCCAGGACCTTCTCGATCAAAAAATCATCGAGCCATCGCCCATCCAACCCTATGTCAACCAAAGTGTCAGCTTCATCGAACCTAAAGCCCCTGGCTTACCTGTTCAAATGATCCCCTTTCCTGAGGCCAATGATTGTTGAAGCTACACGGTGAACTGATAGTGTTTGGAACTTCTGCTAAAAAAAAAATGTAAGAATAAGTGAGTCACTGTGACATTCCATTTGAGACCAGGTCGAGTCTAGTCGAGTCTGTTGTATGTTAATTCTTGTGGTCGAGTTTGTCTGTCATCAAGTTGTTAACGAGTCTGTAATCCTTCTCTACTGATGGAATGAAGTCTCATTTTGCCTAATCTGATGTGCTTATTCATAGATGCATGAATCGCTGAACTGAAGTGTCACTTTTCAAATTACCATGGATATTACTGTGCTAAAAAAAGGGTAATTTTTTTTTTACTCAAACAAAAAAAAAAGTCCTGAAAGGTCAAAATCAATTTTGCGCTGGCACCAATGAAGAGCCGAGAATTGAATAGTCTTACTTTAAGAATTTAAAGATGCTTTTGCTCAAATCTTGAAAAGACATACTTGAGACTGATTTGGGGCTTGCCTAACACCCCCTTTCCACCATTTCTACCATTTCAGAGCCTTGGGCCCAACCCAATTGATAGCCATGCGAACCTGTGCGGACTTGGTCCTTGATGATAGCTAAACATTTCAATGAGTTTCATCTCCACTTTCAAAAAAAAAAAAAAAAAAAAAAAAAAAAAAAAAAAGCTCGCTAGGTTGAAAACCCGAAAGGTCACCTAGGCAAAAGTTAGAGCTGAAAAGGTATTGATTTCCAAGATCTGACCTTAGCCAGTCAAAATAATGGAGAAAATGAAAGAAATAAAACAAATGAGAGAATCGTATGTGCCTAGATCACATTTCCAAAGGCACGGAACAACCACAAATAAATTCTGAAAAATGACATGCACATTTCAGAATTCTAAGATTGCGATTGAAAGATCTTGCAAGAATCAGCTGCATAAAAAACAAAATTGACTGGCTAGGCGAAAGTGAAAAGGATCAATCCTCAAAACAAAAGAAAAAGAAAAGACAAGAAAAGAAAAGAAAAGAAAGGGAGATGGAAACTGAATCCTTTTATTCAAAGCTTCCACAAGTGGCTCAAGTTTGAACTTCTTTGACGATTGGTTTGAAAATCCCTTATACCTCAAACCCCTTATTTCAAGACCTTGCCTTGAACTACGCTCGACCTGATTCCCACTCGGGGATACGTAGGCAACCACATCGGTTCGGTCGACACCATCATAATCAAACCGATTTCTTTCAAGACCTTGCCTTGAACTACGCTCGACCTGATTCTCGCTCGGGGATACGTAGGCAACCACAACGGTTCGGTCACCCCACCTACCCAAAAATCAACCCGCTTCTTCCCAACCATGCCCGAACTACGTTAGACCTGATCCCCACTTGGGGGTACGTAGGCAGACTTTCAAAAAAGAAAAAAAGAAGGATGGCTCGCTAGGTCGAAAATCCGAAAGGACGCCTAGGAAAAAATTAGAGTTAAATCCAAGGTGAGCAATAACAAAAGAGAGAAAAGAGCTTGCTAGGTCACCTCACTGGTGCCTAGGCAAAAGTTATGAGCATTTGAGAGATTAAAGTCACGGTCCATGCCTCAAGCCAGAAAATCACCTTCTACACTAGGGGCAAACTTTGGCTACCCGCCTCGTTTGTTTGACTTTTACTATCTACCCTTCACACAAGGGGCAAACTTCGGTCCCCTACCTCGTTTGCCCAAAACCTCTAATGAACCTTCCTCCAAACTAGGGGCAAACTTCGGTCATTTACCTCATTTGCCTACCGATCCCACTTCATGCCCTTCAAACTAGGGGCAAACTTCGTTTGCCACCCGATCCCTATACACCAATGGTAAGCCTTCAAGTCACAAACATTGTCTTGAACAGATGGAAATGGAGCGTCTTTCATTCCATAAGCTAAGGCACTAATTCAAAGCACATCTTGAGATAAGCAAAGAAATTGATTAGATCAGTAGGGAGGAATTTTCAAAAATAAGATTCACCATCGAAGTGATGCCGCGTTAAGGAGAGAAGTAAACACAAAAGAGAAATGGTACATCATTTATGACAAAAGCACATTAAGTTTTGGCAAGTCGACCTTGTTTCATTTTGGTGTCAAATGTGTCGTCCTCGCGCGTCAGTGTCTGTCAAGTTTTTGAGTCTGTTGTAGTCTTAAATGTGTAAATCAACAATGACTAATAAAATTTTCAAATCAAGTTATAAAGAACATGCTAATACAAGCAGGAGTACCGAACACCATTACTGCACCGGTCAAGGTGTCAGCATGAGAAGCGTCAAAACTTGGGGGAGATTTCATCCCTTTCCAAACTGCCAAAAGCTAACCGTCTTTCTTCATGCAACATAAGTCCATGAGTGGCTGTTGATGATCTTCCTTTCTCCTTGCAACATAAGTCCATGAGTGGCTGTTGATCTTTCATCTTTCTTCATGCAACATAAGTCCATGAGTGGCTGTTGATGATCTTCCTTTCTCCTTGCAACATAAGTCCATGAGTGGCTGTTGATCTTTCATCTTTCTTCATGCAACATAAGTCCATGAGTGGCTGTTGATGATCTTCCTTTCTCCTTGCAACATAAGTCCATGAGTGGCTGTTGATCTTTCATCTTTCTTCATGCAACATAAGTCCATGAGTGGTTGTTGATGATCTTCCTTTCTCCTTGCAACATAAGTCCATGAGTGGCTGTTGATCTTTCGTCTTTCTTCATGCAACATAAGTCCATGAGTGGCTGTTGATCTTTCATCTTTCTTCATGCTACATAAGTCCATGAGTGGCTGTTGATGATCTTCCTTTCTCCTAGCAACATAAGTCCATGAATGGCTGTTGATCTCTCATCTTTCTTCATGCAATATAAGTCCATGAGTGGCTGTTGATGATCTTCCTTTCTCCTAGCGACATAAGTCCATGAATGGCTGTTGATCTCTCATTTTTCTTTATGCAACATAAGTGGCTATTGATGATCCTCTTTCATCCTAGCAACATAAGTCCATGAGTGGCTGTTGATCTTCCTTCATGCAACATAAGTCCATGAGTGGCTGTTGATTACCTTCCTTTGCTCATGCAACATAAGTCCATGAGTGGCTGTTGATGATCCTCTTTCATCTTAGCAACATAAGTCCATGAGTGGCTGTTGGTGATCTTCCTTTGTTCATGCAACATAAGTCCATGAGTGGCTGTTGATGATCTTCCTTTGTTCATGCAACATAAGTCCATGAGTGGCTGTTGATGATCTTCCTTTCTCCTTGCAACATAAGTCCATGAGTGGCTGTTGATCTTTCTTCATGCAACATAAGTCCATGAGTGGCTGTTGATGATCTTCCTTTGTTCATGCAACATAAGTCCATGAGTGGCTGTTGGTGATCTTCCTTTCTTCATGCAACATAAGTCCATGAGTGGCTATTGATCTTCATCTCCTTGCAACATAAGTCCATGAGTGGCTGTTGATCTTCCTTCATGCAACATAAGTTGATGAGTGGCTGTTGATTACCTTCCTTTGTTCATGCAACATAAGTCCATGAGTGGCTGTTGATGATCTTCTTTCATCTTAGCAACATAAGTCCATGAGTGGCTGTTGATCTTTCATCCAGCAACATAAGTCCATGAGTGGTTGTTGATCTTTCATCTTTTTCAGGCAACATGAGTGGCCGTTGATGACCTTCTTTCATCCTAAAGAAACATAAGTCCTCTTCTTTCAAAATCAAAATCTTAACTGCCGCAGGCCATCTCCATATCCCTCATCACAAATAGAATGATACCTTGACTCCCATTTAAAGGACGTATTTCCTTCTTCCTAGCAGAGTACATTATCCTTCAGCTCCCGGAGGCCCTGACCGGCCCTCTTGGATCGAGCGCCAAAAGAGATTCTTCGAGAACCCTACATCATCCCCGAGGACAGAAACCGATAGATACCAGCTCCCGGAGGCCCTGACCGGCCCTCTTGGATTGAGCGCGGAAAGAGATTCTCCGAGAACCCTACATCATCCCCCGAGGACAGAAACCGATAGATACCAGCTCCCGGAGGCCCTGACCGGCCCTCTTGGATTGAGCGCGGAAAGAGATTCTCCGAGAACCCTACATCATCCCCCGAGGACAGAAACCGATAGATACCAGCTCCCGGAGGCCCTGACCGGCCCTCTTGGATTGAGCGCGGAAAGAGATTCTCCGAGAACCCTACATCATCCGCCCTCTGGATTGAGGCAAATCCTTTATCATCAGCCCTGTAGATTGAGGCAAATCCTTCATCATTAGCCCTCTGGATTGAGGCAAATCCTTCATCATCCGCCCTCTGGATTGAGGCAAATCCTTCATCATCAGCCCTCTAGATTGAGGCAAATCCTTCATCATCCGCCCTCTGGATTGAGGCAAATCCTTCATCATCAGCCCTCTGAATTGAGACAAATCCTTCATCATCAGCCCTGTAGATTGAGGCAAATCCTTCATCATTAGCCCTCTGGATTGAGGCAAATCCTTCATCGCTAGCCCTCTAAATTGAGGCAAATCCTTTATCATCAGCCCTCTAGATTGAGGCAAATCCTTCATCGCTAGCCCTCTAAATTGAGGTAAATCCTCCATCGCCAGCCCTCTAGATTAAGGCAAATCCTTCGTCACCAGATTGAGGCAAATCTTACAAGTAGGGTAGAACTTCCACATCTATCAATCATTTTTCTCAAAGAATCCCCTACCATCCCCAGCAGAAGATATCAGAAGTCCGAACCAATTCTCCGGACTTTGTCATCACAAGGATCGACCAGCGATTAAAAACATCACCTGCAGTCAAATCACCCCGATTCCCAGGGCAAGCACTGTCTATTCACAATTCGAGGATCCGTGTCCAAATAAATATCATGAGCTTCCTCACCAACTCAACTATCGTGAGCTTCCTCACTCCTCTGTCCAAAATCATGAGCTTCCTCACCGCTCAATTCTCGTGAGCTTTCTCACTCATCGTGAGCTTTTTCACATGTCAATTATCGTAAGCTCCTCACTTATTGTGAGCTTCCTCACTCATCTGTCTAAAAATCGTGAGTCCCCCCTCACCTACCTATTGATTATTGTGAGCTCCCTTGCCTGTCGCTTATCGTGAGCTTTCTCACTTATCGTGAGCTTCCTCACTCCTCTGTCCAAAATCATGAGCTTCCTCACCGCTCAATTCTCGTGAGCTTCCTCACTCATCGTGAGCTTTCTCACACGTCAATTATTATAAGCTCCTCACTTATTGTGAGCTTCCTCACTCATTTGTCCAAAATCGTGAGTCCCCCTCACCTACCTAATGATTATTGTGAGCTCCCTTGCCTGTCGCTTATCGTGAGCTTTCTCACTTATCGTGAGCTTCCTCACTCCTTTGTCCAAGATCATGAGCTTCTTCACTTATTATGAGCTTTCTCATTTGTCGCTCCTGAGCTTTCTCACTCTGGTTTCCTCAAACTATCAGTTATCGTGAGCTCTCTCACTTGTCGATTATCTTTAGTTATCATCCTCGAGGACCTCGCGTCCGATCCGTTTTGCTTACAAAGCACTCTTCTCGAATTCCAGAAGTTTGCCCCTAGACACGGAGTCTTCTAGACCTTGATGTCTTTATCCGAGTCATCCACCACATCACAGTCGTAAACACTAGTACAACACCAGCCCACTCGGAGTGGCACACCCCACAGCACTTGCTCATACTAGGGTCACAACACTAGACATGATAGGACTCATGACACAATTCATATCACATCCATACATTACATATCACTCTTATAGCATAGCATCCGCCTGATTGTTGTGTATGTGCATGTATGATCGGTTCCTTGCCCTGAACTACGTCCTGGTCTGATTTCCCTTGGGATACGTAGGCAGCTCACGCAGAGCACGACCAGCACTAGCCTCAGCATCATTGCATCTTTTGCAACGCTTTTATCCTAAATCTATAGCCTCCAAAAGACCTGTCTCTTCGAAACTTTGGCACTCGCTTGCGACATGCGTTGCCTCGCAAGTTCATGCCAAAGAGGGGCAAACTGTAGACACCCCATTTTGTCGGCTATCAGATTTAGGAGACCCATAGCTTGGTGGTTCACAATGATCGTAAAAGACTCAAAAGGACTCCTGGAAGTCAGCTTTATCTCTCAGAATGCTCAAAATGACCAAAATGCCCCTAAAAGCCCGAAAACTCCCAAATTTGGTCCCAAAGTTCTGAAAACATGCTATGTCGTACGAAAAGCGATAAAATGAGTTTCTAAGATAAATCGGGTGAAATCGTCAGCTCCCAGAGACCCCCGGAAGTCCCGGAAGTTCCCGGAAAGTCCCCGTTGACCGGTTTGACCAAGGTTTGACTAGGTTTGACCAAGGTTTGACCAGGTTTGACCAAGTTTGACCAAGTTTGACCAAAATCGTTCGAATTCACCAGAATCATTTTAAATCATGAGATAAGTGTTAAAACAAGTTCCAAAAGAAAATCGAGCGAGAACGTCAGCTCCTGGGAACTCCCGGAGGTTTCTAGAACTTCCCGGGAATCCCAGGTTTGACCAGTTTGACCAGAATTTGACTTTGGAACCGGGGCACCAAAACAATTTTCAAACATTTTTCATGGATACTAGAGGTCAATAGCTTTCCAACGGTATATCGCACATAATTTCTGGATTTAAAACAAATTTATTATAAATTTTCAAAGGCGAAAAAGGCGATCAAATCAGCTTTAATCGCGAATACCGCAAAACTTTTCAAGGTGACCTATCCCCGAACTTTTTTTATGTAAAGTAGACTCCATTACCTTTCCAACGGTATATCACAATCCCAATTTGGAGTTCGTACGCATTTTCTGTGAATTTCGGACGAAATAGGGCCTTTTCGCGAATACTGGAACTTCGGGGGGCCTAAACAGCATTATCTGGACGAAGGGAGGAGCAGTGCCGCCGCGGCACTGGCCCACTGCCGCCGCGGCAGTGGCCCAGTGCCGCCGCGGCACTCCCCTCCAGAGCAGTGAGTTTTTGTAATTTCTTTTGGGGTCCCATTTTGATTAATTAAAAACCAAAACGACGTAGTTTTGATTCCCAACTTATTTTGGACCAATGGGAGACCATTTTAAACTTTTTAAAACTCCATTTACCACCCCTCCTTTGCCTATAAAAGAAGTCATTTACTTCCATTTAGGGGAGAGACATGGAAGCTTAGAGAAAGCTTAGGAAGAAACTCTAGGGAAATATAGAGAGAGAAAGAGAAGAAGTAGTCTTCTTCTTCCATTTTTTTTCAATAAAAGTGAGTTCTAATCTTGTTTTCCTCCACCATTTTTCTATATGCTTCATCATCAATATACCCAATCACCATTCTTGAGCATTCTTGAGTTAGGAAGCTACTTCCATGTCCAAATGTCAAAATCTATGAGTGAAACACCAAGCTACAAGTCCAAAATCATATTGATTATCATCTATTGATTGTTATTTACTTGCTTGTTCATATTATGTTCATCTCTTCTTAATCTCATTTCTTTTTTATTTTCTTTATTTACTTACTAGTTCATCATCATCTAAGTGATGACATGAAGTTTGGGGTGAGTGAATCCTTATGGATAGTAGCTCTTGACCTCAAAAACATGTTTGATAGATGATGATCATAACCTCAATACTTCCAAGATGTTCTTGAAATGTATTGAAGTTATGTCCAAAATAAAAATGAATCTCTCCAATAATATTGGGAGTTCTTTGATGATTCAAGGTTGGATGAGGTTCTAAGTGGTCACATGGTCATCTCAAGAGTTTAAGTTCATGCTTTGAACATCTATTTCAAAACCCCCAATCAAGAACTCAAACTCTATTTCAAAACCCAAATCCATTTTCTTCAAGAATGATCCAAAACAGTGAGCTGTTCAGATTCAAAGATTTGTTTTGAATTAAATACTTGAGTTATGATGATGAAACCACTTGGAAAATCTTCCTAAGACATCATAGTTTGTCTCTGATTTTTCCCATCAATTATAGAGATATGAAAGTATTTGTTTTGGATGTGAGAAGTTCATATTCATAATCTGCCTCTGTTCTCACAGAATGTTCACCCAACTTCTTGCACTTATTCTGGATATTTTCGTCACTGTACATATATCTTTTCTATTTTTTTTATGAAACTTGGATGTCTTAGGAAACTTTTGGTGTATAATGGGTCGTCATAAACCTTTTCTTTGATTTATGAAAAATCATACAAAATCAGTCAACAGTGCAGCTTTTGTTTCTGAGTCATGTGTACATTCTGATTTATTTCTTTTAATCTGTGATAGCTATTGAGGTTTGGCTTTTTGGGTTATTTTCTAGACACAATAAGGATGATCTCTGATTATTCTCACATTTTTCTAGGCACGTTTGACCTCCCATTATATTGTTACAAAGTAATGCATACAGTCTGTCCACTATTCACAGCATTTCACTTTTTGACTTTCACACTTTGATGCAACACTCTCTTGTATCTAGATGAACCCATATCCCATGCACATGTTATTTACCACTTTTAATATGCTATATCATATCATGTATCATATATCCTCTCATGTATCATACTCCCATAGATTCTTGAGTTTGGTTTCCAAATAAAACCATGTTTTGCAAATACTTGGGAAGTTCTTGAAATTAGTTAGGAATTGATATTCCAAGTGGTTAGAATATTCATCCAAGTTCTGGAAGTATATTTTCAAAACCCCCATTTCAAAACCCCCCTCTTAAACCCCTCATTTTGATTTCAAGAAATAAACCTTGTTTCTCTCAAAACCCTCAAAACAGTGAGTCATTTAACTTCAAGGAATTATTTTGAGTTCAATACTTAATGTATGGATGCAAGACCACTTGGAAAGTCTTCCTAACTCATTAGAGAGCACCCATGATTTTTGGCTTGACATGGAAATACTTGAAAATGGTCCATTTGGACCCACACATTCTCTCTAGACATTCTGTTTTTACTGTCACAGCAGCTAGGTCCACTTCCAACCTCTTTTTCAGAAATCTTTTCCAAAAAGGGTGGTCCTAACTTATTTTTCCCTTAAACTTCAATGTCTTAGGGAACTTTCTGTATAAAATGGGCCTCTAGATCATTTGTTTTCATTTTCTAAGATTTTCTAACATTTCAGTCGACGGTACGGACTCTGTTTCTGAGTGACCTTCATTGTTTATATGATTTCTCTCATTCTGTGATAGCTATTCAAGATTGGCTTTTTGGGTTGTGTCCTAGACACAATAAGGAAGATCTCCATAAAAAATCATGCACTGGAAACATTCCTAACCCCTCTTTTCAAATTCCAAAAGATCATGCTACTGTTCTGTCCACTATTCACAGCAAGCACATTTCAACTTTTATTCTTTGATTTGATGCTCATATGCATTCCAAATTAACCCATATCTTAGGAAGTAGTTCATACTACATTTGTACACATCCCATGTTAATTTCATTCATTCATTCATACACATTTTAGACTTCTAAGTCATTCTAGGAATCCATGAACACAAAGCACACTACAACCTTGGTACATTTTAGATACATGCATTGCATTCATGCAAGATTTGGGGTTTTTGTAACTCTTAATCTAAGAAGATTATAAGGAATGATCATGATCACACGTTCATGCTTCCCCTCGATCTAATCGTCCTTTCTCATCCGTCCCGGGGATTGAGAAGATCTTCTTTTCTCAAAGAATAACATGCATCATACTAGCTTGCTAAGCATATTTTGATTTCTTTGATTATTTGTTTCAAGAACAATTCATGTCCCCCTTTTTAGATTAGGAAGTCTTGATTATTTGATATATGATTAGACGATTTTTCCTAGGTTTATTTGTGTGATCTTTCACTTTACATTGTATGATATTTGGCTTAGATCTTATGAATGATATCTTATCTTTAGATCTTCCATTTCGAATTTTCTTATGTGATGTAATATACTATCATAGTATTAATTGTCGAACCATACATAGTATAAGATGATTATTTGGATGCTAATTGAGGCCCGTCGAAAGACGGGGCGAGTTGAGGGTGTTTTAGTCGCGACAAAGGCTCCTTCCTCTCTCGTACCAAAACCCCGAACCAAGTTCTTTGGTTATGAAGGGCCGGTGCCTTTTATCCATTTGGGTGAGTCAAAATTAGGTTTCTTGGTTCCTTAAAGACCAAGTGGCGACTCTGTATCTGTTTTCAACAGACCTTTCATTTTCTTCCTATTTTCCTTTTCTTTGATTCGAATCAATTTCAAAACAATCTCAAACAAGAGAAGTGGTCCACTTCCGGTGTCCACAGTCACTTAGCCATTAATTTTTCCATCGGTCTCATGAGTCCGATTAAAATATTTCAATCGGCCTCTACTAATTTTTACTCTAAAAAATGTATTTTTTAGGTGCAAACAAACACCCAGTATTTTCTTTATATAAATATTCATTTAAAAAAACAAAATAATGAGACAACCTAAATTTTTGTGTATACAACCATGATTATTTATTTATATGTGTGTATTTATTTTATTCATTAATTATTGTGTGAAATTTTATAGAGCTAAGTGGTGGAGTTAAGTTGTAAAAACTTAAGTTGAACAAGTCATTGAAGAATTGATGTGTTTATTTTTTTGTAGTGATTATAGGCCCGTGAATGTGTTATTTGTGTTTTTAACATTTAAATTAAGTACCCGGGTTATGTACACCCATTGGGTCACTCATTTTAGAACTTTAGAATGTATTTCGGGCCCATATAAAGCCTTTTTGTGAGGCCCCTAGACAAAAAACGGGATTGAGAAAAATAGAGCAGTCAAGAGAGAGAGAGAGAGAGAGAGAGAAGAAGAAGAAGAAGAAGAAGAAGAAGAAGAAGAAGATAATAAGAGAAGAAAAGAGGAACCCCAAATATTGATTTGCAAATCTTCATCAACATTAAAGTCCTAAATCGGTGAGTTAACTTGTTATTTTCTTTCAATCTCGTTTGATTGAAATTAAAATGGATAGATTATTAAATTAGTATGGTTATGGGTTATGAGATTTAGGTTTTTATTTACAATGATTGAAGTTATGATTTGAGATTTATAGATGAGCCTTGGATATATATTTGAGCAATTATTCAATTTTCGGATTTGGGATTTTCACGGATCAGATTTTAGTAGAAAATTCCTAATAAATCATACGTTACAGTTTTTATGATTCTGTTCGCAAAAGCCTGTAGGAAACGCAATTCTGGACAACTTTCGTCTAATGGTATTTTTTCCAAATCTGCACCATTTGGTTAGAAAATTCATATTACAGTAGCGGTTTTATGAATGTTAAAATAAGCGTATTTGCTATATCATATTTTTGTGTGATTTTGTGTTCGTTAACATAAATTAATTTATTTGTACATAGAAAGATATGAGTTCTCATGTATAGTTGAGCTTTGTGAAATTATGACTGTGTGATTTTGTGTGGGTTATGAATCTGTGTGAACATGTAGCTGTTAATATAATTTTAACGGAAATTTGAGTTGAGATATATGAATCTCTTATGAAGTAGAGTTTTGTGAAAAACGTGGATGTATGAACGATAGAAAATCCTTAGAGTTCACCACTGCTCCTTATGATTTTAGGCGGCGACTTCGTGGATGACCCGTCCTTGTGTGATTAGACGGCGACTACGTGGATGACCCGTCTCTTCATTATTTTAAGCCTTATGCCCGGCTTGTTGGTCTATTTCATGTGTATCTAGACATTGTTTTATTGACGTCAAGAACGTAAGGACTAGCCTTTCGGTGTATACTCAAATCCCAGTGATACCCCATGGGAGTTGGGACCGGAGTGGGAGTTAGTATTACGTTAGGAGACACATGGGATATATGTGTAGGCTGGACCATGGATGGGTGGCCAAGGTGGTGAACATAAGGTGTAATAAAATAAAATACTTTGTGGTGTTTTATTCTTGCGTTTAGAAGTTGAATTATAATTAATTACCTCTTATTGTGGTTGCATCGTAGAAAGTTGTGGACGCTTAGTCATCGAATTTTCTAATAATTTTTCGTGTTATAATTATTGTGTGTGAGAATATTGTCTTGAAGTGACGTTTTATTATCTAATTTTAACTTTTAATATTGTCTTGAAGTGGACTCAAGTCTTTAAATTTCAAAGGGAAAAGAAGGCCAAAACCAATTTGGCAATTCGTAAAGGTAATTAAATCTGAATAAAAACATGGTAGATATAATGGTAGCTGTTTAAATTATACTTAGTATGTTATGGTTAATGTATTGATATAATGCATGTTGCGGTTATTCAATTGTTGCTGGGTATGTTTTCATTGTTTGAAATTTTTGGGAGGTTCTATTTATAGAGGAGACTCTGTCGAAAGTTTTAGAAATTCTAGGTCAACATTCATTCCAAGATAAGTTAGTTTTACCACGACTTGTGATTGCAGTAATTTATTGTTTGTCTAATATTTGTTATACATTTATTCATAGGGACCAAAGCAACCAGGAAATTATAAATGTGGATACTATATGTTACTTTTCATGAAAGTGATAATGGAGAATCCATCCAAATCTATCAAGATAAAGGTATTATCATAGTATTCTTTGTAAATGTGTCGCCAAATTTTCTCTTCTTCTTGTTTTACTTTGATTCATAAATTGTGGAATTTTTTTTTTCATATGTGTTGGAGGTGGTGGTGGTATTGTTGTGGGGAGGGAATACATCCTTAACATCTCATTCTTTCCTGAACTTTTTCAGATGAAAGAGTTGTCTCAAAAAGTGAAATATGAAAGCCACGAGCTAAATGTACTTCAACTTGAGTTCATTGAGTTCATTCAAGAATACATTTAAGTATTGAAAATTTCAACATTTTTTTCCTTTTTCCAGGTAATCTATATTTTTACAATTTAAGAAAATTATATACTCGTTATATAGAATCTAATACATTGATTTCATTTTTGTTTCAGTGTTACACAGTTAGACTACATGGAACAAATATTGCAAATAAGTTGATGTACTAGCGGAAATTGAAGAGTTTAAATAGACACTAATCTTGTTTTTATTTATTTATTTTTATTTTTTTTTGACAATGTTACATATACATTATTGGTTTGTTGGTTTAATACATACTTAGTGGTTACTGTTACATTTTTCTTGTACATAACTAATTATTAGATTGATTATTGAAAAATTTTGGTTGGAAGGAAGATAATATCTGAATATGGTTCTTGAGTAGATTTGTAACATGCATGTTTTGATGATGTATTTGAATTGTGTAATCTTGATTGTTGGATTATCAACAAAATTTTTTTTTTCTTTAAATGTGTTTTATATTACATATGACTGTTTCATAAAAAACAATCATAAATTAGCAATAGTTCTACTAAAGTCATAAATAGTGTCATTATTTATGACTTTTAAAATGTTATTTATGACTGTTTTGAAGATTATTTATGACTATAAAAAGATTATTTATGACCTTTTGAAGGTTATTTATGACTATTTTAAATATTATTTATGACTATTTAAAGGTTATTTATGACTTTTTTGAAGATTGTTTATGACTTTTTAAATGGTTATTTATGACTAATTTGAAGATTATTTACGACTTTTTAAAGGGTTATTTATGACTTTTTTGAAGATTATTTATGACTTTTTTAAAAGGCTATTTATGACTTTTTTAAAGATTATTTATGACTTTTTTAAAAGGCTATCTATGACTTTTTTTGAAGATTATTTATGACTGTATTAATTAAAAAATAGTCATAAACAATTTGAAAGCACTCATTTTTTATGACTATTTTTTTAGAACTGTTGTACAAGTAATAATTATTTATGACTTTTTTAACAAACTCGAACTTATTTATGACTGCAATGTTATGACTTATTTTAAAAGCTTAAAAAAGAGTCATAAATATACATTTATGACTCTTTTTTAAAGTCATAATAAGGGTTTTTTGTTGTAGTGCCCCCCCCCCCCCCTCTCTCCCTCTCTCTATTTTTCTGAAAAGTAAAAACGTAGGAAAATGGCACATATATATAGGGGATTAGGTGTTTATGTAGACAAACCCCAGCCAATGCAAGAGAATCGTCCAGCTGCTGCCAATCGATTGGCAAAATGGCAATCGATTAGTGTTAGGTATTAAATGCTCCAATCGATTGGTATAAGTGACAATCAATTGGTATCCAAGATAAGGCAATCGATTGGGAAACTTGCCAATCTATTGGGATTCAAATTATACCAGAGGTAAGGTAAATTCGTACAAGTATTTAAAAGGAATGTACAAGGTCTTATTCATATAATACATTATAGAAATACAGGTTATTACATCAAGAGTGACGTCACGGTGAATTGATATTGGTCTTTTAGAGACTAAATGATATGTTGATTGTTGACCTATGTATTAAATATGACATTACACTCATACATGTGATTAGCTTAACTCACTATGCGAAAGCTTAATCAAATATTATTTTCTATTATGGTTATTGAATAACCACTGCAGGTACAGAATGGGAGGAGGAAAGGTATTAAATGCTCCAATCGATTGGTATAAGTGGCAATCGATTGGTATACAAGATAAGGCAATCGATTGGGAAACTTGCCAATCTATTGGGATTCAGATTATACCAGAGGTAAGGTAAACTCGTACAAGTATTTAAAAGGAATGTACAAGGTCTTATTCATATAAAACATTACAGAAATACAGGGTATTACATCAAGAGTGACGTCACGGTGAATTGATATTGGTCTTTTAGAGACTAAATGATATGTTGATTGTTGACCTGTGTATTAAATATGACATTACACTCATACATGTGATTAGCTTAACTCATTATGCGAAAGCTTAATCAAATATTATTTTCTATTAAGGTTATTGAATAACCACTGCAGGTACAACATGGGAGAAGGAAAGGAAATAACCGACAGGACTGGTTGGGCACGGGGGTTGTGAGTTGTGTTGATATGTTCATATGTTAATAGTTGGGAGTCTGGCTTGTAGTCCTTTAATAGTGATGTTAGTACTCTTATTGTAACCATGAGACTCAAATTGTTTAACTTGTAATTTGGTAGCTTGGGAGTTGAACTTGGAAAAATCAGGTAAATTTTCTATGTTAATAGTTGTTGTGTTGGGTCGATTCGACCAGTCTAGATTTGTGTCGCAACTATTTTGGACAAGCTCCATGTATAATTGAGTTACATGCAAAGTTTTGGGATTCTAATGATTTAGTTGTTTGTGAAGGAAAAACAGGTTTAAAATTATTTTTAAACGCACAGCGGAAATATTGAGTTACAAAAACTTACTGGTAGTAGCCCAGATCTACTACTCGTTAACTCTATAGATGTGCACAAGAGGGGACAAGAGTTATACCTTTGTGTCTTGAACCTAATTCTGAAATCTTTAACCTCCTTGATAGTGCAGCAGCCTCCACTAGGTTGTCTTCACTCTTATGACTCTTATGGACGCTATCGGAGAGGCTAGAGTTGGTGGGAATTCTAACGGGGAGGATAAGAAGGCTAAGGAAACCATAAAACAGTCTCTATAGCTCTCGTATAAAAAAACAACGATTATTAAACCCTATACGCAGATGCCCTATTTATAGATTTCCAAAATCAACTTTAACCTTCGACCGATCGAAGTGGCTTTGATCGATCGAACCTTCGATCGATCGAATGTCTTTCGATCGATCGAACCTGCCTAGACTTCAATCGATCGAGATTACTTTGATCGATCGAACCTGTCTTGACAAGATCCTCATGTGCCTTTCCAAGCATCCAAATGGGGCTAAGAGTAGGACCTCCTAGGCTCTTTATTGTTGGCTCAGACCAGTTGTTGGTTCCCATGAGCAAACTCTTTGATCAGCAAACTAACAAACTGGTCAATTAACGTTTACTCCACTATAAAACGATAACTAAGCTCCAACGCAAAAGAACATATCCAAAGCGGTAACTAGACTTGTATGATGTACTAATGTCCCTTTACCATCAACATTCGTAATCATATTCAGGTAGTTGGATAAATATTACTGTCAACCTGAATCATGATCAATTCTTATATTCCTTAAGTCTCATTCACCTCTCATGATTACCAAACATGTTGATAACTACTTATCAACAAGACTGCAATTCTCAGTAATCAACTTGGCGACATTCTCAAGGGAATGCTTACTCTGAATCAGAGGGTAGATTCTATCTTGACAATATATGTTCACAACCCTATGAACATGACATATTCAAGAAACCCAGGTGTTGATCTTTTATAGACCTCACTAATTGGTAAGTCAAAGCAGCCATACACATTTTGTGTTCATAATCATCTCAAGATAGAGAACACGTACCTTATACAAGTTATGAGTTCCTATCAACTGTTGATAGTCTGAAGTGTCAATAGGAAAGCTCAAGTCCGTCAGTGCACTACAAGCATTAGCATATTAACTAAGAGTTACACTCTAGTGATAGAGATTCATCACTCCATCTAATGGTAGTTAATATGCTACAGTGTAGACCTGATGAGATATCCAGTCTCATCATCCACTGTGACAAATTCTAAGTATCAAAGAATAGTTCGTATCTCACTTGTATGTATCTCATGCACACACAAATCACCTACTATGATACTTAAGGATTAACAATCATCTCATGAAAGAAACATGCATAATGAAATGTAAAGCTAATATCTATATATTAAAATATACATAAAGTAATGGTTTGAGGGCACAAACCCAACAAACTCCCACTTGCACTCACAACCATACAGGATTACATCTGAGACCTAGACTATCTAGATGACGATCAAAGACCTTATGTGGAAATGCCTTTGTAAACGGATCAGCAAGATTGTCAGCGGTGGCAATCTTGGTGACTGTCACATCTCCACGTTGAACAATATCTCGAATAAGATGATATTTCCGCTCTACGTGCTTTCCCTTTTCGTGGTTCCTTGGACTGAGCCATTGCCCCACTATTATCACAATAAAGCATAATAGGTAACAGAGACACTGGTACCACCTCAAGCTCCATAAGGAACTTCTTAAGCCAAACAGCTTCCTTTGCGGCTTCACAAGCAGCCACATACTCAGCTTCTGTAGTTGAGTCTGAATGCATTTATGCTTAATGCTCCTCCAACTAACAGCATCACCTTCCAAGGTAAAGAGATGACCGGACGTCGACTTCCTCGAATCTTTATTTGACATAAAGTCCAAGTCAGTATATCCCACAGGAATTAATTCACTACCACCGTACATAAGCATGTAATCTTTAGTCCTTTTCAAGTACTTAAGAATGTGCTTAACGACTGTCTAGTACTCTGGACCTGGATTCGATTGATACCTGCTGACCATGCCTACTACAAAGTAGATATCCGGTCTAGTGCACAACATCGCATACATGAGACTTCCCACTGTTGAAGCATAGGGAATTCCTACCATGCGATTCCTCTCCTCCTGTGTCTTAGGACACTGGTCCTTGGAGAACGCTAGACCATGCCTGAAAGGTAATAAACCTTTCTTTGAATTGTCCATAGAAAATCTAGTTAGCACACCCTCGATATAACCAGCTTGAGATAATCCCATTATCTTTCGCTTACGATCCCGAAAGAGCTTTATCCCAAGAATATAGCTCGTCTCTCCCAGATCCTTCATATCGAAAGTACTAGCTAGCCAAACCTTGACTGTTGACAATGCCGCTACATCATTTCCAATGAGTAGAATGTCGTCAATGTAAAACACAAGAAAAGCCACCACTTTTCCTTCACACTTCTTGTATGCACAAGGCTCATCCAGATTCTATATAAAACTAAATGACTTGACCGCTTGGTTAAATCGGATGTTCCAACTCCTGGATGCCTGCTTAAGCCCATAAATGGGCTTTTGCAACTTGCATACCAAGTTACCTTTCCCACCAGCTATGAACCTTTTTGGTTGTTGCATATAGATCCTTTTCAAGATTGCCATTCAAGAATGCAGTCTTGACGTCTATCTGCCAGATCTCATAATCTAAGCATGCAATAATGGATATGAGTATCCTGATGGAATTGAGCATAACTACCGGCGAGAAGGTTTCCTCATAGTAAATGCCCTTCCTCTGAGTATAACTTTTTGCTATAAGCATAGCCTGTCTCAACCTTTCTATCAGATCCTTTTTTCCTCTTGTAAACCCACTTACAACCAATGGGTTTAATATTGGCTGGAAGTTCTACAAGATCCCAGACCTGATTAGAATCCATAGATTCCTATTCAGCCTTCATAGCTTTAACCCAATGAGCTGAGTCTATATCAGCCATTGCCTCTTTGTATATGGTAGGATCAGATTCAGATTCTATAGAAACTGCTTCAAAACTTCTTCTAAGAACATGTATTTATCAGGCTGGCTGATAATCCTCCCACTACGACGAGGTACCAGTGCGGAAATGGGTTAAGAAGTAGTATTTCCTTCATTCACATCATTATTAACTACGGATTGGATTGATGGCTCTCCTTCTATCTCTCTCAGATCTATCCTTCCCTTAGGTTTACGATTTATGATATAATCATCCTCCAAGAAAACAACATTCGTACTAACTAACACTTTCTGTTCTCTTGGATCATAGAAATACCATCCATAAGTGCCCTTTAGATACCCTACGAAGTAATTTACTTCCGATCTAGAATCCAACTTGCTCATCTTTTCTTTCAGCACATGTGCCGAACACCCCCGTATGTGGAGATGTTGCAAAGAAGGCTTGCGCCCAATCCACATCTCTCGTGGTGTCCTAGGAACATATTTACTTGGTACTAGATTTAGTATGTATGCAGCGGTTTCCATAGCATAACCCGAAAGGAATAATGGCAACTCAGAATAACTCATCATCGACATAGTCATGTCTAAAAGAGTCTGATTCCTTCTCTTCGCTACACCGTTCTGCTGAGGCGTACCAGGTGCAGTCAACTGTGACAGAATCCCATTTTGTACGAGGTGATCAATGAACTCGTTAGAGAGGTACTCGCCACCTCGATGATCGAATGGCCTGATATGTGTGCCCAATTGCTTCTCCACTTCTGCCCTAAACTTTTTGAACTTTTCAAAGGCTTCAGACTTGTGTTTCATTTGGTGCATATATCCATACCTAGAGTGGTCATCAGTAAATGTTATAAAATAATCATAACTACCCCTTGCTCTAATATTTATTGGTCCACACACATCAGTATGAACTAATTCTAACAATGCATTGGTCCTATTTTCCTTTATTGGAAAGGGCCTTTTGGCCATCTTACCCTCTAAAGAAGACTTGCAGACTTCCATTGGTTCGAGAACCCAATCCTAAGACCCCTTCTTTGACTAGTCAGCCAATCCTATTTAGATTGATATGGCCAAGCCTCATATGCCAAAGCCTTATTGGATTAGTGAAAGGTTCCTTTCTTTTAGATGGTACAGTTACCATTGAGTTATTAAGTTCCATACAAGAGTCTTGAGAAATATTGGGAGTAATCACATACAAGCCATTAGTTTTAACTCCAAAACACACAAAAGAACCATTTCTTTTGATCACAACTTCAGTTCCAAAATGAAAAGAATAACCATTATACGATAAATTTGAAACTAAAATTAAATTACATCTCATTAAAGGGACGTAAACTACATCTTATAAAACTATTGTCTTATTGTCCAAAAACTCTAAAACTACTACTCCTATAGCAACCGCGAAAATAGTTGTGCTAGAACCCATAGTCAGAACGTTCTCCCCATCACTGCATTTCCTAGTTGATCTGAACCCCTGTAATGAATTACAGATATAGTTAGTCGCACCAGAATCAATGCACCAAGTGTTTGAAGTATCCGTAATAAAACTTACTTCAATCACATTTGATTCAATCATACCTTGAACTCTTGTAGCTAAGAATTCTGGACAGTTCCTCTTCCAGTGGCCCTTCTCTCCGCATTGGAAACACTTTTCTTTGCCTTGGCCACCCACCTTCCCTTTGCCCTTACATTTCCCCTTAGATTTTGCAATCTTAGGGATCGGTCCAACACTTGGACCACCAGTACTAGCCTTCTTCTTCCCTTACTTTTCTTTCGGCATAGATCGGGAAAAGCAAGAGCTTTTTTCAATGTTTAAATGTTGACCCCAAAGCTTGATCACCCCTTATGCTGCTAAAAGAGAACTCATCAATTCGCTCATTGAAAAATTCATTTGATTCATGTTATAATTAAGTTTAAATTTAGCGAATGAAGGCGACAGCTAGTTGAGGATCATATCAACTTGGGTCTGTGCATCAATGTTAGCTCCAAGGTCTCCAGTTCATTCAAATAACCAATCATTTTTAAGACATGCTTTTTAAATAGAGTCCCTTCTGACATCTTTGCACTCATTATCTTCTACATGGCTACCTGTCGGGCAGGCCTGCCATGCTCCCCAAACATCTTTTTCAAGGATGTGATAATGTCACTGGCAGAATTGTTCGATTGGAATTGGTGTTGCAAACACCAGCCATTGAGGCCAGAATGTAGCAACGAGCCATTCCATTCGATTTCTTCCATTTATCGAACTCACGTCTAGCAGTAGCCAAAGCATTTATAGCGGGTTCTTCGGGGCATGGGGTGGTGAGGACAAATATGTGATCCTCCACAACTAAAACGATGTCAAGGTTTCATTTTCATTCGATGTAGTTATTTCCAGTTAACTTGTTTTGAGTGAGTGTGGTGGCAAGTGGACTAAATGCAGATCCAGACATTATGATTTACTGAAAAAATCAAAAAGACAAAATAAATATGGATATCAGAATTTGACAGTTTGAAATAAAAGAATCCTTAAAACTCTCATTTTAAAGCAAAGTCACTGGAATATCAAAACGAAAGAGTAAAGCCTCCGTGTGGCGGTCAATACTCGATTTTTTGATTAATCATGACTTGTCCGCTATGCAACTCTTGAAAAATAAGTTATGACTCCCGAACCTATTTGATCTCTAAGTTTCTGAATAATGCCCCGTATGGGATCCCTTATCCAGAGCTTTACTAGTGTGCTCCATTAACTAGGATCCAATCACAACCGCCTCCGTGTGGTGGTCACTCTCTAACACGTCTGATTGATCCTATCCATAGGAAGTTCACATCTAGTAACCAATGAGTAGTGTACCTCCATATGGAATGATCACCCCTGGCGAGGTGACACAGAATGCACTACTCATCTTACAGTTAAACTAGAACCCTTAATTGATTCGCACAGAACATAAACTCTTTATATACTGAATTAGAACTTAAAATAGCATCTTATTTCTCTGTCACACTTTGATGGATCAAAAACAGTTCGATCTATCGAAGCTTTGATTGATTGAACATAGTTCAATCGATTGAACTTTCAATTTCACAGAATGATTTGAAAATTTTACATAATATAATAAAAAAATGTTTATAATTTTAAAAACCTTGAAAACTGTGAAAAGAACACCCAGACAGAGAATCAATCTCGATTGATTGAAAACCATCCAATCGATTGAACAAAATCAAGTTCGATAGATCGACATACGTTCGATCGCTTGAGAACAGAGGCAGCTCGATCGAACGAAACTACTTCGATCGATAGAATCCATCATGCATCCAATGCAATCACAGATTTGTATTCTGCTATGTAAACACTATAAAAACAGATCTGTGACGATGCAATTTCGAAAACAGTTCTCAAAACAATATGCAAATCAAAACTAGTATTCCAAAATGCATCTATAGATCCAAAGAAGCGTGGCTATGATACTAATTGAAGGAAAAACATGTTTAAAATTATTTTTAAATGCGCAACAGAAATATTGAGTTACTAAAATTTATTGGTAGCCCAGATCTACACCTCGTTAATTCTATAGACGTACAAAAGAGGGGACAAGAGTTATACCTTTGTGTTTTGAACCCAATTTTGAAATCTTCAACCTTCTTGATGGTGCAACAGTCTCCACTAGGTTATCTTCACTCTTATGACTCCTACGGACGCTACCGGAGAGGCTAGATTTGGTGGGAACTCTAACGGGGAGGATAAAAAGGCTAAGGAAACCATAAAATAGTCTCTGCAATTCTCGTATAGAAAAATGATGATTATTAAACACTGTACGTAGCTGCTCTATTTATAGATTTCCAAAATCGACTTTAACCTCCGACTGATCGAATTGGTTTCGATTAATTGAACCTTCGATCGATCGATCGAATGTCTTTCAATCGATTGAACCTGCCTAGACTTCAATCGATCGAGATTACTTTGATCGATTGAACCTGTCTTGACATGATCCTCATGTGCCTTTCCAATCATCCTACCGGGGCTAAGAGTGGGACCTCCTAGGCTCTTTATTGTTGGCTCAGACCAGTTGTTGGTTCCCATAACCAAACTCTTTGATCAACCAACTAACAAACTGGTCAATTAATGTTTACTCCACTATAAAATGATAACTGAACTCCAACGCAAAAGAACATATTCGAAGCGGTAAATAGACTTGTATGGTGTACTAATGTCCCACTACCATCAGCATTCGTAATTATATTCAGGTAGTTGGATAAATATTACTATCAACCTGAATCATGAATACTTCTTGTATTCCTTGAGTCCCATTCACCTCTCATTATTACTAAACATGTTGATAACTACTTATCAACAAGACTGTAGTTCTCAGTAATCAACTTGGTGACATTCTCAAGGGAATGCTTACTCTGAATCAGGGGGTAGATTCTATCTTGACAATATATGTTCACAACCCTTTGAACATGACATACCCAAGATACCTAGGTGTTGATCTTTTATAGACCTCACTGATTGGTAAGTCAAAGCAGCCATATCCATAGTCTGTATTCATAATCGTCTTAAGATTGAGAACACGTACATTATACAAGTTATGAGTTCCTATCGATTGTTGACAGTCTTAAGTGTCAATAGGAAAGCTTAGGTCCGTCAATGCACTACAAGCACTAGCATATTAAATAAGAGTTACACTCTAGTGATAGAGACTCATCTCTCCATCCAATGGTAGTTAATATGCTACAGTGTAGACCTGATGAGGTATCCAGTCTCATCATCTACTGTGACAAATTCTAAGTATCAAAGAATAGTTCGTATCTCACTTGTATGTATCTCATACACACACGAATCACCTAATATGATACTTAAGGATTAACAATCATCTCATGAAAGAAACATACATAATGAAATAAAAAGCTAATATCCATATATTAAAATGCTAATGTCTCATACATAATGTAATGGTTTGAGCGCACAAACGCAACAGTTTGAGCAAGGGATGTGCTCTATGAGTTGTTTGACTCAAGAGAAGTTGTAAGCATGTTTTGAATGATGTTTTAAATGTTTGGGAACGTTTAAATATCTATTAGGGACATGTTCATGAAGTTTTGAAATTGTTTGGAAGTGACTTGGATATGTTTTGGTTTTGTTCATAAAGGTTATGAAGAATTTGGAAGCTAAAATTCTGCAGCAGAGATGTCTGGTCGACCACATAATTTTACATAGTGCAGTTTGTTCAACCACACATTTTAAAGGGTGCAGTTTGGTCGACCACACAATTTTACATAGTGCAGTCTGGTCGACCACATTGGAGCATTTTGCCAAATGAGTCTATTTTGTGATTTTGACTTGAAAAACATTTTTGGAAGGTTGTTTTGAGCTATCTTTGGTATAAAATTTGATTGTAATGTAAAAGGACCATTTTACCCTTGGGGTTGGTTTGATCTAATGAAGTTCTTTTACATGATGATACTTGTTTAGTTGGGGGTAATCCTTGGTTACACAGTCTAATCTGCGCGTGGCGGGTTGTGGTGTGACAGTTTCATCATCCAAAAGATTTAGGGTCTGTTTGGTAAAATTGAAAAATTAAGTCTTGAATTTTAAGTCTAAAAAGTTTAAGTGATAGAATTTGCAAATCTGAAAACAGTGTTTTAAGTACTGAAGTAGACTGCATTCAATAATTATTTTCAATAGAATATTTTCACAAGGTTTTCAGTGGATATTTGGTTATTTTTTCAAATAAGTGGTACATATAGTCAAATGCACTAGAAAAAAAAGTTCAACATTTAATTGAGTTATCAAATACTATCACGCCCTAGAACAGCAAAAATAGAGAAATTAAATTCCTTTTTAGATCCATAGGTCATGAATGGTGAAGTCACATGATTGTCCACACCACACAATACTAAACAATAGATAAATGAAGGAGCACAAATGAATAGTTTTAACTTCATGGATAAACATAACTTAAAGTTACTAACTATTACAATCAAAGTCTGGAATGAAATAGATCTATAGAGTTAAGGCAACATATGCCTAGGTCTGAAAAGCATAAAGTAAATAAACTACTATCTAGCCCTAGTCTTCAATTGACGTGGACGTAGTCATCGACATAATAGTCTTCCTCCGCCAGTCCTCCCTCGGGGTAGTCCTCCACAGTAACGCCATCCCTAGCATAGTAGTTCTCGCCCGTAGGTCCTTCCCCTGCATATTCATAGACAGGATACGCTGGGACGTGAGAATGTCCAACGACTTAACACGTTGTCAGCTCATAAAAGATGAATGAATTAAACACTAACAAGGTATCGTAATAATGAAGTTATTACAAGTTATAAAGCGATATAAGATTAAGTTATACTAATACTATATTCTCTTTATTCAATCTCATCATTAAACAATTCCAAACGTCTTGTTACACAAAGACTGACTATACCTGATTGATCGTAGAATGAACTTAATAGTAGTTTATTTCTATGGATACAATATTGCTCCATCCACCGCTTCTAAGAACATATTCACAGTCCACCGCATGTCATAGATAGCACGTCAGTCTATCCCCAGCTTTTACAAACATATGCATAGTCCACCTCATTACAAGGATACAACACTTTGAGCAACGACACATCATCCTATTGCTACGACTTCTCGTAATCTACTAGTGATCCCGGTCCACCACTTTTAAGGACATATTCAGTCCATCACATTTAAGGACCTGTTAATGGATCATCAGTCTATCTTAGGGCTACTTGGTCTGGGCGACCACTTTAAGGACATAGGCACAGTCCCGACATATTAATGACTAAAGCCCACCCATACAAGATTCCCAAATCTTAGCAAACCTACTTAGTTCCATACTAACAATGATACATGACATTTTCCATGTCGCTTCTACTTTGAATAAAATGAATGATAACCCAAAATGATTCACGACTACCACATTACGTAACATCTCAAAGTACTAACACATTGCTCCTAACGTTTCCACATCACGATGTCACACCATCTCTTTATTATGATAGTATTGGGGGGGGGGGGGGGGGGGGTGTTGGGGTTTCAGAACAACATTTAAACAACTAAGCATGTCATAATATAATCAATAGGAAATAAACCACATTCTGTAACTACCAATCGATTGAGACAGAGGTCCAATCGATTGGGATAAAAGTAGTAACAATCGATTGGGAAAAAGTCCAATCAATTGGTCTTAATCTATACCAATCGATTGTATAAAATGGCAATCGATTGGGTCAGCAACTATACCAATCGATTGGGAAAAGTTCCAATCGATTGGGACTATGTCTTTTTCCTACAGCAATTTAGAAACAAAAAATATTGGAGAAAGACGTAATATGCGTCTTTCCTTCTTTTGATCATGTATAAACATCAATACTACGTTACCAAGTGAGTTTAGAACTCACCTTAGAGGGCTAAGGTGTGTTTGGTGGGTGTTTGAGGCTTGAGCTTCAATGGAGGTCCCCCCCCCCCCTCTCTCTCTCTCTCTCTCTCTATCTATTTTCTTCTTTCTTCGTCTTCTGGTCTTCTTCTTCTTCTTCTTCTTCTTCTCTTTTCCCATCGTGTATGTGTGTGTTTGTGTCAATATATGTGTATGTATATATATGGGTGTATATATACATATATAAACAAGGTATATCTTTCCCTCTCTCTGTAAACTATTTCTAGAAACAAAAAAGGCAAGAAAAACTTCTAATATATATAGAAGAGAAATGATCACGTGGCCAATCCTCAACCAGATTGAGACGATCAAAATTGCTGAGTCCAATCGATTGGAAAAGTTCTAATCGATTGGGGTAGGTAGGAAAGTACCAATCGATTAAGACAATGGTTCAATCGATTATGGTAGGTATTAATGACTCCAATCGATTGATATAAATTCCAATAGATTGGGTTGAGGCGGTTAAGATGTCAATCGATTGGTAAAGTGTTCAATTGATTGGCAAGAAAGACAATGCAATCAATTGGTAAAACATTCCAATCGACTGGGACACAAAGTTCATCAATGGTAAAGTAAAGTCCACACATGCATTAAAGAAGGAATACAAGGTCTAATTTATTATACATAAAAAATTTAGGGTATTATAAATACACACCCTTATTGATTACACGATATCTATAAGACTATGTACCCTCTAAAACTACAAATAGTGAATAGCGAAATTGAAAACTTAACCAATAAGTATAGGTAGGAACCTATGTCTCTGCAAAAGCATGCCATTTTTTAGTGTTGGCCTCCAACTTCATGCCCAAGGGTCAAATAATACTGCTATGTCTTTTCAACTTTAAGCAAAGCTAGCCTCTATATGTTCTCTATAGGGTGTAAAAAAAGCTCGGTCGACGGGCGGTTCAAAGCTCATCCTGAAAAAATTAGCCTAAAGCCCGACCCAAGCCCGAGGTAGGGCTAGCTCGTCCCTAAGCCCTAGCATCTCGGGAAGGCCTAGGCCTACCTATTGAAGCCAAAGCCCAACCCGATGCTCGACCTGACCAAAGTCCGGTCCGAGGCCCGCATAGAAGCCCGACTAGAAGCTTCCCAACAATAAAAATATTGACCATTTTCAAGTATTAAATATATAAAAAAAAATTGTAAGTTGCTATATTGAAAGTTATTTTCAACCTATAAAAAAATGGTTACGTATATAAATAGTATTTATACCATTTTAGGATAAATTTAAAGCGCTCAGTACTTAGGTTATACCTTAGGGCTTAGGGTCGGGCCTGAATTGTGAACTCTTAAGCCCGGCCAGAGCCTGAACTGGCCCGAAAAGAGATATGAGCTCGTAAGCCAAAGCCCAAGCCCGATGGACCATTTTGACATCCCTCTCTAGCATGGGTTATGAGAATAGAAGGGTTCAACTAAATCTTGATCACGTACGAAGGTCTCTAACATTTTGTTTGGATAACCAAAAACCGAGCCCATTTATAATCTGTGGGCATCATAAATTTGGAGTCATGCACATGACATTTTGCCACGAGTTTTTAGTTTCTCATCGGATGGATGGCCTCAAGGTTCAACCTAAGGACATCACGAAACCTAATGTGAAATCCCAATCACTTGGGCATATCTTTTCGCGAATTAGAGAGCTATTATAGTTGGGAGGCATTGTTATTGCTAAGCACATTCCAAGGAAACTCGATGGCTCACGCGCTTGCACGGATGGTTAGGAAACTTAAGGAACTTAGGCCTTGTTTGGTAGGCAGGATATGATAACTTTTATCCTATCCAACGTTTGGTGATGTCATTGGACAGGATAAAATAGTCATGAACTAGGTTTTTATCCCATGGAGAGTAGGATATAACTCTAACGCATGGGGGGATGTGGCATTGGGTAGGATTCGAAGTTTGGGATAACTTCTTGGGACAAAAAAAACTTCTTTTTTTTTTTTTTTTTTTTTTTTAATTTTTAAATTTTTTAGATCTTTTTTTTTTCCTTTTTCATTTTCATATATTTTTTCCCTCTCTTTTCATTTTCCGATTTGCTTTTTTTTTTTTATTTTTTTTTTTCAGATTTTTTTTTTCTTTTTCATTTTAGATCTGCCTTCTTCTTCTTTTTCTTCTTTTTTCTCATATCTTTCTTTCTCCCCCCCCTCCCTTTTTTTTTTCCTTCCATTTTTAGGTCTACTCTATTTTTTCTTTTTCTTTTTCTTCCTTCAGACCCAATTTTGTGTAAAAAAACAATGATTTTGTTATTATCCAGAACTTATTTTTCGACATAATTACTATCCTATCCGATCCTGTCTTATCCTGTCCTATGAGACAGTTTTATCCGACCTGCCAAACGAGGCCTTAGAGTATGGATGGAGGAGGAATGCCCTCACTCAATTCTCCACCTTGTTGTTAAGGATTGTAGCTCACTGCTTTCTTGATCTTTGAATTCTACATTGGCTATTTTCAAAAAAAAAAAAAATTTACAGTATATATATATTTTTTTTGATATGGGGGAGGGGGATAAGGTTCGAACCCCGAACCTATGCATTGGAGGGGACTTATATGCCAGCTCTTTATCACTTGAGCTATGCCAACAAATGCCAAAATAATAATAATAATAATAATACAATATTTAGACCATAATAACTTTTGAACACAAATATATAGCACCATGAATTTTGACTTTTCTTTTATGAGAAGCCATTTCAAATCCATAAAATCAAATGGAAAATTTATTCGCAATGATAGTTTGGTAAATATGATATTAAGCATAATGATAAGCTAATAAATTGAAGTGTAATCGAGGTGAGGCAGTTTTTTTTTTTTTTTGTTTAAACAAATTTGGCTCCTACTCCTATAATGGTTGGAACTTTGGGGTACTCAATTTTGTAGATGATGGAGGACTTATGCCCAATTCACAAAATGCATACAAGCGTGTTGCCCTGCTCTGTTTCGGGTGTCGGTGTGGGTGTGGGTTCGGCTTCTATCTAAATATTTTTTTTTCTGGACAAAATATAACATGCTTCTTTTTAAATCGATCCAAACAGGGGCGTAATGTTATCCCCACGCGATGAAAAATTATCTCAAGAAATCGTCACATCATGTGTGTCGTTGATCTATGACGGTCGATTACTTGGGATAATTTCTCTTGCACCATTGATTAAGTGGAGACCCACATGTGTATAAATCATCTCCCTACGAAAAGTCAACTATGAATGTGGTTCAATTTCAAGAGTTTGTTACTCATCTTTCACATTAATATCCTGAAAGAAAAAAATAGGGATTGGGAAAGCCAATTGATGTTCTTTAACCGTTTGGAAAGTCAAAAACATTGAAAAAATTGTCTCTCTCAGTCAACAATATAGGCTTTATTTATGGGCATCTATATCAAATCTGTATTTCTAGGTGGGAATCTGTTTCACGTCTCTTCAAAGACTATTATGAGTTATGACCCACGTTATTTACTGTAATTGATTATTAGGATGAGTCATACAACCACACCACATTATTTAGAACATAATTAATTTTTGCTAAGTACATTGCTTATTGTCAAAATAGAGTGTAGCAGCGTAGGCCATTCCATCTAGATGGCTAAGATGGGTTTGTGGGATTTACTATTCTTAGCAAAATACTTTTTAATGTAAAATTATAAGCAATTACATCAGTTTGATTGGTCATAAGTGAAAAAGGACATCTACTATATTGTAAGAACGAATAAGTTAGCACGTCCAAAAAATATAAATTTTTTCTTTTGTCCTTCATTACATCATAATTATTCATACATCTATCTATATGTCATAAGAAAATATTGATTTGTGTGAGGGTAAATCGGACATTTTAAACAAATAATTATATTCAAGTCAGCTTTTAAAATTTTATTTAATATAATAATGAGGTTTCAATTAACAATCTTGTGTCTAATTACATTTGGGTCAACAATTTTTGAGATATTTATTAACCACTTCAAAAAAAGAAAAAAAGTGCTATTTTAGTGACTATTTAGGAATTGGTCACTAATATTTATAATTTAGTCAACTTCTTCTCTCAAATGAGGTTTCAATAAATAGTATTATGTCTAATTACATTTGGGTCAACTATTTTTTGGATATTTATTATTCACTTCAAAAAAAGTCCAAAAAAGTGGCTATTTTAGTGACTATTTATGAATTAGTCACTAATATTTACAATTTCGTCAACTTCTTCTCTCAAATTTAGGATTTATATATTGTAGTATGTGTAATTACATTTGGATCAGTAAGTTTTGAGATATTTATTATTCACTTAAAAAAAAGAAAAAAAAAGTGACTATTTTAGTGGCTATTTAGGAATTGGTCACTAATATTTACATTTAGGTCAATTTCTTCTCTAAAATTTAGGATTCATATATTGTAATATGTGTAATTACATTTGGGTTAGCAAGTTCTTGGATATTTATACTTCACTTCAAAAATTGTCAAATAAAGTGGCTATTTTAGTAGCTATTTATGAATTGGCCACAAATGTTTACATTTTGGTCAACTTCTTCCCTCAAATTTAGGATTTATAGATTGTAATATGTATAATTACATTTAGATTAGCATTCTGTAGCATCTTTATGATTCATATCTTTGCTTTGAATATCAATTAAGGTTTACAAACACATTCATGTCATTTTTTAGGAGAAATACCCTCCTTGTATCATATATTTTTAGTGGTGATTTATTAGGTACCTTTACTACTCATTTACAAGATATACAGAATTATCAACTTCTTCCGTAAAATAGCTACATTTACAATTTTCTATTTAACCGTTTTAACATCTTATTTTACACTTTTAACAACCACTTAACCACACGAAACGACACAATAAAATTTCCCGAGCAACACGCGGTACTTCAACTAGTATATATATACATATGTAAATACTGCCTTCGTCTCTTAATAAATGTCCACTATAAGTTTGTACGTTGTATAAGAAGAAAATATTCTGTGTACTTCGTTGGTCAATTACATAACTACTTTTCTATTTTATGCTTGGATGTGATATGTGATTAACTTTTCTACTCATTTCTTTCAACCACATATAAATGGTACTTGCTTTTATTGTAAGGATATTATAGGAAGTTTATGTAAAATTGGTAGTTGCTTTCAAAATTGAATGCTTATTTTGGAACATTTAAAAAAAGAAAATGTGGACACTTATTTAGGGACGGAAGGAATTCCACTAACTGGAGAAAATATAGGGTATAACTGTTATTTCAAGTAGGAATTCATCCCCTCTCACATGATTAAATTTTTGCTGAATTGGAATGATGTTTTACTAAGTCAGGGAAGAATTCCTCTACAAACAGGGGTCCGATGGATCCATAAAAGCTTTTTATTAGCTTGGGATACAATGTCATTATTTACAACCGTTTCATTCAACTTTTTGCTCACAAATGCATAGGATGATGGCATAGCTCAAGTGCTAAAGAGCTTGACATTTATGAGTCTCCTCCAATGCATAAGTGCAGTGTTCGAACCTCATCCCCTCCCCCATATAAAAAAAAAAACTTTTTGATCACAAACTGGGCCACTTAAGAAAGGAAGTGTTGTCCTCCCTTGCGCATAAGAATAATATATGCTTACTAAATTTGAATTTTTTAATTAATTCTCAAATACTTAAATAGTCATATGTTGTAGCAGGGACTGGTAGGGTGCAAGTCGGATGGGCCAACCTGTGCCCGAGCCCGAAAATACCGAGCTTGGGCCTGGGCATAAATCATGAAGCCCGAATTAAAATTGAGCCGAGCTTGGGCAAAATTTTGTCAACCCGTGGAACTCGAGCCCAAGCTTGAATTTTATTTATGCATTATTTTTAATATTCGAATACAATGTTTTTTAGTAACAATAATACACTATTAGATATTATTGAAATACTAGATTAATAGATGAATATTTTTTTTTTCAAATCTAAACAAAAAAGATAGATTTGATATTCTACATATTATTGTTTACATACTAAATTTCAATTTGTACCAAAAAATAATATTGCAATTCGGGCTCAATTCGAGCTTAGGCTTGAGCTTGGGTTTCAATACTAAAACACAAATCGGGGTCGGTTTGAGAAGTTCGGTCTTTTGTCGGGCTCAGGCTTGAACTTGTAGTAGCTCTTACTCTAATTTCTAACATAAATCGTAATTAGTTGTAGAATGCATTTTCGCTTAATTGCTCATCTTCCTCTCTCATTGGCTAATGCAGTGTGACTCAATATTAAATGAGAATTAATTAGTGGTATAAAGTATTGAGCACCACTTTATTAACCAATGAGGGAGAAAAATAACAATTTCAGGCTGAACAAAACTACATTCTTAATTGTGTTGTAATGATGAAGGGCATTTAACAAGGATTTTCATTTACCCTCCATTAACGAAGGGCAGAAGGGTCATTCTACTAAAACAATCCCAACGAATTCACACATTGCCTTTCCCTGCTTCCGTGTGGGCAAGTCTGGCAAGTCATTAGCTTAAGTGGAAGGGGCTTTGGCTGCTTAAGCAAGGGTCTCAAGTTCGAGTTCTTGTGTATATAAAAAATTATCTTAGGAGAGGTCCCCACTTCGGTACCCGACAGTACTTCGGAGGATTAGTCCTGGGCGGAAGCTTGGGGTTACCTTGGAAAAACAAAAAAAAAAAAAAAAAAAAACAAAAAAAGTCTGGCGGTGGCGTGAATAACAGAGAGCTTTTTCTCCTCAGAATTTCACGTCTCTCTCTCTCTCTCTCTCTCTTCATAATCTTCTTTGAGTTCGAGTATAAAAATATGAGTACTATATATATATATAGGAATAATGAAGACCCTTTGTATCATTACATTGAAATATTGAATTCTCAAGTCCTCAATTTCATTTCCACTTTGAAATCACATAGCAAATACTTTCACTGCGACGTAAGCAGCGTATTAATAATTTAATACATATACACATATATATATACGAAAATTCTATGTATGTGTATATATAAATATATATATATATATGTATGTGAACATTTAGTGAGAAACATGACATCCCCAACTACACCCACAATTTCTCAATAAATGGTAGAACAGGTCGAAAATTTTCATTGATTTTTCGTGAATCTTCAATTCAAGCTTGATTGAGCTAAAATTTCCTATTACAGAAAGGTAATAATGATTGATTTGTTCCACTTCAAACTCAGTTAAAGTCAGTTCAATCTACGTTGAAGATGATACAAATTATCGGTTTGTTGTTAACAATTTTCTTCATCTCTTCATCGATAGCCAATAATAGTTCATCAAACTGCAATCAGAGCTGTGGATTCAGCAATGGAAATCGATTTCGTGTCCCTTTCCCTTTTGGATTTTCAGACGGATGTCAAATTCGCCTCAATTGCAGCGAAAACGGAAATATTTTAATCGGCGAATTCGATGTTCAGAATATCAGTGCCAACAATATATTGATCAGTGTTCCAGCAAAATGCGATCGCTCAATCGATACTATTAAGGGACTGTTTGGCAAAAACTACGCGCTGACTTGGCAAAACGGGCTTCTATTGAAGAACTGTAGCTCACAGCTCCAAAACTGCGTTATACCAAAAAATATGATGGAGGACAGGTTCGAATTGCTGGGTTGCGATTCGAGAAGTGAGAATATAAGTTGTTATTCAGAGAATTATAGAGGATTGGATCTCATTAGTTACGAGAATTTGAGTCGGGCCGATTGTGGAGTGTTGTATTCTTCGATCGCGGCCGATTTGGCGAACAATTCGAATAGAAATTCGGTGGTTTCGTTGGAGTTTCAGGCGGTGGCACTAGGGTGGTGGCTGGAGGGGCCGTGTAAATGTTCGCCGGAGGCGGATTGTGCAGAGGTGGTGGTTGCGGATAGGAACAAAGGGTTTCGGTGTCAGTGCAAGGAAGGGTTTGACGGAGATGGGTTCGCCGACGGTGGTGGTTGCCGGAAAGGTTAGTCGATGTCCCCGGATTTACATTTCTCTGGGTCATTTTCCTTATTTAGTCCCCATATTTTTAAATTTTCTCAATTTTGTCCCCCCAAGTTTGACAAGTGTGTCAATTTGGTCCAATAAGAAATATTTAGTCAAGTAAAATGCAAAAAATTGCAACAAAATGTTTGTTATTTGACCAAATTAAAACACTTAACAAACTTGGGATACTAAATTGAAAGAATGGAAAGTATAGGGGCTAAAATGAAAATGGCCGCAAAGTCTGTGGGTAGAAAATATAATTTCCCCTATTTCTTATTATCTATTTTCAGTTTTTAACTTTTAGGAAAATGTTTATGTACTTCAATTGAAAATTAATTTATGTGTATTTTACTGTGTTGTGGGTGGATCATGGATGGCCTAATTGCCTTTTGACCCTGGGAAGTGCTTGGTGGGTGTGGTGCAGACTTGTGCCTTTCTTCACCAACCAAGAGGTGCCACCTCAATACACTTGGTGGCCTTAAAGGAAATGTGGTGGACATAAGGAAAAGGGAAATGCTATTATGAGCAGCTTCTCATGTGAGAAGGCGGGTTTTAACCGTTAGATGAGCATCTAGCCTTAAGATTCTCTCCAGATTCCTGGGAATCTTAAGGCTAGATGCTCATCCTACGGTTAAAACCCGCCTTCTCATGTGAGAAACTTCTCACAATAGCATTGCCCTAAGGAAAATATTTTGTTATCTCGATTGATAGGGTGACATGATATTAAAAACCAATCAAACTGATCAATCATACCTTGGAATACCTCTGATTCTTATTTTTTTTTAGAGATAATCTCTCTAAGCACTACGTTTAGGTGTATTAGTATGTTACAATTATCTATGTCTATCACCGTTACATCCAATATCTTTTGATGGAGGTCGGGAAAAAAATATTTAGATGGTATGACTAAAATACCCATGGCCATGTTTGGCTGCCAAGCTCAGGATTGGACAATTAGTCCATTTTAATTTTTAGTTCTCGGACTATTTATACCACACCCCCTTGGGATTAGATAGTCCCCCATATGGGAGACGTTTTAGTTAAAAATGATTATTAGTCTCTTCTTTTTAAGCGCACTCAAACACGGGACTATTCAATTAAAATGGACTATTAGTCCAATCCTGTCTAACCCTACCCCCAATCCTGTGAAACAAACGTGGCCTATAGTGTTTTAATCTAGGCGTTATATATATGGGACAGTTTAGTCCTAATGATCTTATATTTTGTGGTTTTGTAATTCTAAGTTTTTGTTCAATGTCCCAGCTTGACCTGGGACTGAGTACTTTAGTTTATTGCTACATTTTAGGAAATGAAAAAAAAAACTATAGCTGACTTTTCCCCTTCTTTTATTTCTTTTAGGAATCTTTAAAGTAAAATAAAATATAATTAGTTTATTGCTACATTTTAGGAAATGAAAAAAAAAACTATAGCTGACTTTTCCCCTTCTTTTATTTCTTTTAGGAATCTTTAAAGTAAAATAAAATATAAAACTAATTATCTTACTGCTGTATCCACTGATGAATGAAAAATGTTAGTAGAGGAATCTTTTGTTATGTTCTATAGTATTGATTGGTCAATCTTGTCTATATGAAATTATGAACCATGCCTGTCCCATTTCTTATTGAATTAACCGATTCCTTATTGAATTAACCGATCAATTTGCTATTTCATGCACCGATTTTGAATTCGGTAACTTCTGCAAAAATTATTGCCATTCTTCTCTTATTATTTTGAGGATTAATCCTACTACTTATGGTCCTGGGATTTCAATGCTTAAGAAGAAAAAAAATATATCATCGGGGCGTATTGGTCAAATCATTGGTCCAATACTAGACATTTTAAATAGTACAAAATGTAGCTACAAAATATATTGAATTTGTGTCGCTATGGTAAATAATCACCAAAGTAGCTAAAGATTTGATTTGTTAATTTTATAGATCGATGATTAGATGCAGCACATCTACAGTTGGGAATCTTTGAACTTTACATGAGCAGAAGTCAGAGAAAGAGAAGGCTGTTAATGTAGACTAACCTGGTCTTGATTTGAAAGCAAGCTCGCTAGAGTATAAGCTGGAGTGATAGCTGACCTATAATCTAAAGCATGCATATTACACTTGAGGCACTGAGCTTCAAACTATGAGAAAACATAATTATTTGGAAATTTATTGATGTGGGTAGGACATAATTTGAGGGCAGGCAAAACCCTTCTCAACTTGGCAAAACATGTAGAATTAAGTTGCCTACATCGGTTTCCATTATTGTGTTGTAACTCATATTTTTGGTCATAGAACATACCCTTTTACCTAGGACAACCTTGTAGAATCTAGAAGCGTTCATATACCCCAAAATATCATTCTGACAAAATGAAAACTTATTACATGTTTGAATGAACATATTAAATTTATTTTGCAGTCCTATGCTTTTAGTTGACACGAAACGCATTAGGTTGTCTAAAAGTTGGGGCACTGATTCTATTCAATTGTAATCATGAAACTGATGTGCATGCCTCGATGCAATTTAACTTGCACTTTTACTTCTAGAATTAACCATGTCATCTTTCTAATCCTTGTTTTTACATGTTAATTACCACATCCAGCAGTACCTCATTGCAATGCTTCAAAATACATGTCTGGTGAATGTGGAGGAACTACAAGAGTTAGTGTTCTAGTTGGAGGTAAATCTTCATTCTTCTGATCGGCTAAGGCTACATGTTACTATCTTTTGACTTATGGAGACCACAAACTTCTTTAGTTTTATGAATTTTATCTCTTGAACCAGTATATCAGCAGGTTGAATGTAGTGAAGTGGTCATTGAAATCTTGACTATTTTCTTCTGTGATGTGTGGTCATTACTTAAAGCCACACTTCTTCACAAGCTAATCAAGATTCCTCTTTACTTCATCCGATGGTTTTCCTCTTGCTTCATCCCGGTTGTTACACTCTTTACATTTGTTGAAAACTAGTTTCTTTTAATTTATTTGTTGGGTTAGCACTGCCCGACTTGCTCAAATTGTCATAGAAACATCAACATTGGAAACTAGCCAATGCACGCTCATGCACAGTTTGATTCTAACGAAACTTTTACATCTCCTTGTATATTTTTCCCCATAGACTTGGTATCTAGACTTTGATGCAAACTCAATACTCTCTTCAACGACTTCCTTATGGAAATATGGGTTTTACTGTCACCATGATTGTTTTCTTTTCCTGGGGCTTATGATGGAAAACAGTAATGCTACGATTCCCAAATTTGTATCCCAAATGTGGTTCCCAACACGTGGCAGTAGGCCGACTTGATTTTTTGATTGGAGGATATTGACGTGGTCCCACCGCCACATGTGTTGGGAAGGACATTTGGGATACAAAATTTGGGAAGCATAGCATACTCGATGAAAAATTACATGCCCAAGTGGTAGAGGAAAAATTTGATCAGTAAGTTCCATCAACCAAAACTTGAGATGCTCCATTAGCTTTAGTGCTTGATACCTAGGAGCAAGCACAAAAGTTTCAGATGTGCAATGTTGTCAGCTAATCAGTGATGGAGTAAAGTATAGATTTGGTTGTGATGGTGTTGGTATTCATGTGGTTTAACATGATGTTAACATAGTGAATTAGCACATTTGTTGGTTAGCATTCAAGTCTTTGAAATGCAGTTCTTCTATTCTATTTTCTATATTCTTAACAATATATATGTTGCTGACGTACGTTGACAATTCTGCACTAATTTTGCTGAGTAACCAGGATTAGGTTGAGGTATACATTTACACTGAACAAGTAAAAATTCCGAATTTTTATTTTATATCTTTAATTAATTTTACGAATTTTTATTTTTATTCTGTATCTTTAATCAATTTTACACCTATCCACTTTGTTTTATTTTTAGGGATCATTTCTGGGGCTTCTTTAGTGGTTGGTTTGGCTCTTCTCTGCTTTTACATCCGACGGCGGTCCAAATCTTTAAAAAGTCGAATGAGTACTAAGCGGCTTCTATGTGAAGCTACAGGCAGCTCTACTGTTCCTCTCTACCCCTACAAAGAAATTCAGAGATCCACTAATGGTTTCTCCGAGAAACAAAGGTTGGGATCCGGGGCATACGGTACCGTTTATGCAGGAAAACTCCACAATGATGAATGGGTTGCCATTAAAAAAATCAGACATCGAGACACCGATGGAGTCGAACAAGTTATGAATGAGATAAAGCTTCTCTCCTCTGTGAGCCACCCGAATCTAGTCCGCCTCTTAGGTTGCTGTATAGAGAAAGGTGAACAGATCCTTGTGTATGAGTTCATGGCAAATGGAACTCTATCTCAGCACCTACAACGAGAACGGGGTAAGGGCCTTCCATGGACGACACGCCTTACCATTGCCACCGAAACTGCTCGTGCAATCTCTCATCTCCACTGTGCCATGAATCCACCAATATACCACAGAGACATTAAATCTAGTAATATACTTTTGGATGACAACTTCAATTCAAAAGTGGCAGATTTTGGTCTTTCTAGACTTGGTATGACCGATGATTCCCACATTTCAACGGCTCCCCAAGGGACTCTCGGCTATGTTGATCCTCAGTATCATCAAAATTTCCATCTTTCTGATAAAAGCGATGTTTACAGTTTCGGGGTGGTTCTTGTAGAGATAATAACTGCACTAAAAGTGGTTGATTTCTCTCGTCCTCATAGTGAGGTGAACTTGGTGGCACTTGCGGTTGACAGGATTGGAAAGGGTCTTTTGGATGAGATAATAGATCCATTTCTTGAGCCAAACAGGGATGCTTGGACGCTTACGTCTGTTCACAAGGTGGCTGAGCTAGCATTTCGATGCCTTGCTTTCCATAGGGACATGAGACCTTCTATGATGGAAGTGGCAGAAGAGCTAGAACAGATCAGGCTCAGTGGGTGGGCTCCACTCGAGGAGAATATATGTACGGCATCATCTGTGGCATCTAACTGTTCATCGCCATACGATGGAAGTGAGAAGTCAGCGGTGAAAAATGGAGGTGTGGGGGGGCGGAGATTGATTGTTCCGCAGAGAGAAGATTGTCTCACTCCATTGGAAGAGGTGAAGGATAGTTCACCTGTTTCTGTGCAAGACCCTTGGTTGAGTGAACAAAGCTCACCACCTTCAACAAACAGTTTACTGGGAAGCGTAGCTAGGTAACCTAAATTTGCTTCTCTTTTTAATCGTTTACTTACTTCTATTCATATTGTGAATACGATTGCGGTGATTTTTGGGTTTCTATTAATGCCCACACAGAGATATCTGATCGATAACTTTTTGTATGCTAGACATTTCAAACCTCTGTTCATAGTTCTGTCTGAAATATACAGATGTAAAAGTCAGCAGTGAAAAAGATTACTAATACACGGTGGTGTTTATTTTGTTTGTTTGGACAACAGTTGAACTTTCATCTGTTCTTGTGCATATATGCTGTTTTCAATTGATAACCTATATCACAAATGGGTAGTTAAAAGACTTTTGATGGCACTTCTGTAAAAAGGCTTAGTTAAGCAATATCCAAAAAAAAAAAATTAATAAAACATATAGCATGTTGGTTTTGAGAGTTTTTGGCTTGACCCATAAGCATGTGAATTCTTTCAATATTGAGCTGCATGCTGTCTTTGACACTTCACTCTGTTATTACCCCACTACGAGCTATATGCGGAGATATATACCCATCTATGAAGCACGGACACAGGTGGAGAGTTCGGTAAATTTCCCAAAATCAAGAGTGCGGGTGCGACAGAGTACTTATATAAAATATATATTACTCCGTACTATATATGAACCATTCTAGTACTATACAGTTGTTTTCAACCTTTTTTTTTTCCCTTTCTGATTAAGACCTAATAACAACAAACAAGCAATAAAATTATGAAATATATTAGTTATGTATATCTACTATATTATATATATATATAACCTTTAAAAAAAAAAAGGAAAAAAAAAAGAAGAGAGTATATAAATATGAACCATTAGTCTCCCGCCACTGTCAAACACAGCACAATCAACACACACACAATGACACACAAACACAGTCTCATGTTGTAATTTGTAGTTCAAATTGGGTGTTTTTCAAAGCCAAACTCTTTCTCTCTACATCTCTCTAGTTGGTGTGGTCTTGGGTAAAAGTGTGATAGAGACCCTTGTCCTTAGAAAGAGGGAGTTGAGAGGCTTAATATAAGCTTTCTCAGTATGAGCTTAGTAATTAGTTGGCACATGTGCACTCTCACGCACACGTGAGCCAAGCCCAAATCCAATGGAAAATTGGGTTTTGATCCAGAAAGCCATTAATCGGGCGGGCCACGTCGGGGGGTTTGCAAATCCCGGCCTCCAAGGCTCGCGCAGTTTATTTTTCTTAAACTTTCCTTTTATTTTTTTTGTTAACTTACCAAATGCGATTTTACCAAATCAACTCAATCATATAAACGTTTTATTTAGAAATTTTATCCTTAATAAAATCACATGTTTTACTTTCTTCATGGGATTATGTTGGGTTTCTAAAGTTACGTGGGTCTTCTCTATGAATAAATACACAGAAATGCAATCTTCTCTCTCTAGTTCTTCTATGTTCTTCTCTCTGGTTCGATCACTGATAAACATACAAGGCTGTTCTGTGCCCTTTGTTCAACGAGTGCACGTTAACAAGGACGAGGCTGCTTAATCCTGGAGGGTAAACAGTTGAGACCTTACTGTACCGAGGCAAGAACTCCGAGGGGCAGAAATTACTCTTAAGGATAGTGTCTTGAACACGACTCAGTCAGACTCTTCGAACCTATTGATAAGTATTTCATTCATAGTAGCATTTATTTATTAGTATTTTCTAACAATCTTAAGACTAATCTTCCATGGATACTGCTAAGCTAACGGCAAATCTTATGCGTAATCTTCCATGGATACTGCTATGCTAATGGCAACTATAGCTATTCCCGACGTCACCAAAATTGAATCATTTAACGGGAATAACTTTAAGCGCTGGTAACCAAACTGCTACTTGTTCTTGACATTGCAAAAGTTGATTTCATTTTGACTAAAACAAAACCCGTTGAAGGTTCTGAAAATTATGAAACTGATTTGCATCTTTGGGAAAATGCAACAAGATTTGCAAAAGTATTATTTTGAATGCTCTATCAAATGAACTTTTTGACATTTACTGTACCTTCAAATTGGCAACTGAAATTTGGGATGCTTTGGTCACCAAATATATTATCGAAGATGTCGGTATTAAAAAGTATGCCATTGGAAACTTTCTCAATTTTCAAATGACTGATGACATAGATGTTTCTTCTCAAATCCACAATTTCACCTTGTTGTTTCGGAACTTAGTAATGAAGGAATGTAATTGCCCGAACCATTTGTATCCGGTTCGCTTATTGAAAAGCTTCCGGAGTCTTGGAAAAATTATAAAAATATGATGAAACATAAGAGGAAGGAAATGACTCTGGAGGAAGTTGTTGTTCATGTTCATATTGAAAAAAGAACCGTTTACTTGATCGGAAGAAAGCCAAAGCTATGGCTTCTAAGGCTAATCTCGTTGAGGAAAAGCTTAACTGCACCCAAGGAAGATTTAAAAGGAAGAACAACAAACCCCATTTCAACAAAACCAATTTCAACAAAAATCTCAAGCCCCAAAATCAGTTTGCCAAAAAGAAAGGGGAATGCTTTGTGTATGGAAAATTAGGTCACCATGTTGCTCAATGCAGACACAGGAAGAAAAATGGCCAACCTACCCCTAGAGCTAATCTAGTTGAGGCAGATGTTATTGTGGTTGTCGTTTCTGAGGTACACTTAGTGGCAGAGGAGAAAAATTGGGTGGTAGACTTTGGGGCTACCAAGCACATCTGTGGCAACAGAAGTGCTTTTACCTCCTACACACCAGTAGGGGAAGGAGAGGAACAAGTATACATCGGGGACTCAGGTCGTCACCTGTGATCGGAAAAGGGAAGGTAGTTCTGAAGCTAACTTTCGAAAAGATTCTCTCACTTACCAACGTTCTCTACGTGCCTGATATCCATTGGAACCTTGTGTCTGTGTCACTACTTGGGAAAGTGGGGGTGAAAGTTATTTTTGATTCTGCTAAAGTTGTAAAGACTAAAATGGGCTGTTTGTGGGAAAGGGTACTACAATAATGGATTATTTGTTTTGAATGCTCTTGAAAATTTGAATGGAAATGCTACTACTTCTTCTGCTTACTGGTATGATTCTCATGATTGTGGCATGGTAGATTAGGACATGTGAATTTTTTATATATCAAGAAAATGAACGAGTTAGGCATTCTCGACAATGTTAAAATCACAAACAATGAAAAATACGAAATCTGTAGTGAAGCAAAACGTACTAAGAAACCTTGTAAACAAGTAGTGCAAAGAGAAACTGAATTGCTCACTTTAATTCACTCTGATTTAGGAGACATGAAATCAACTGAATCTAGAGGAGGAAAGAGATATTATGTGACCTTTATAGATGATCACTCGAGTTATACTAAAATATTCTTACCTAGAAATAAAGATGAGATAGAAGGAAAATTCATACAGTATAAAGTTGAGGTTGAAAACAAGTTAGATAAAAAGATTAATAGACTCAGGTCTGATAGGGGAGGTGAATATGAATCTGGCCCCCTAGGCCAATTCTGTGAACAACATGGTATAGTACATGAGGTAACTCCATCCTATTTACCAGAGTCTAACGGAGTAGCTGAACGGAAAAATAGAACTTTAAAGGAAATGATGAACACTATGTTAATTAGTTCGGGAGCACCTAATAATTTGTGGAGGGGAAGCTTTCGTCTCTGCGTGTCACATTCAAAATAGAATTATTTTTAAGAAAACTGGAAAGACCCCTTATGAGTTGTAGGAAAATCATAGACCTAACTTGAAATGCCTTAAAGTGTGGGGTACTTTGCTAAGGTTTTACATCTAGAACCCAAGAAAAGAAAAATAGGATCGAAAACAACAGATTATTTATTTATAGGATATGCTGAATATAATGCTGCATTATAGATTTTTAGTTCTTAAAAGTGACGTGTTAGAGAAAAACATAATAATTGAATCGAAAAATGCCGACTTCTTTGAAAACATATTTCCTTTGAAAACAAAAATTGAGAGACCAAGGTTAGAACCGACATTTGAGCCCAACGTTGACTCAAATGAGTCTGTAGAAATCAAATTAAGAAGAAGCAAACGAGATAGGAGAGAAACAAACCTGGGAGATGGTTCTTTACATTTTTAATGGATAATGATTCTATGACTTATAATGAAGCCATTTCTTATCCCAATGCTCCCGTTTGGAAAGAAGCAATCAATAGTGAAATAGAATCTATCATTGCTAATTATACTTGGGAATTGGAAGACTTACCTCCTGGTTCAAAACCTATAAGATGAAAATGGGTATTTAAAAAGAAGTTAAAACCTGATGGTTCTATCGATAAGTTTAAAGCTTGACTTGTAGCTAAGGGATACACTCAAAAGAAAGATGATTATTTTGATACTTACTCTCCTATGGCTAGAATATCATCTATTAGAATTCTAGTAGCTCTTGCTTCTTTGTATAAACTCATAATTCATCAAATGGATATTAAAACTGCGTTTTTTAATGGAGAATTAGAAGAGAAAATTTACATAGATCAACCTGAAGGATTTGTATCTCTTGGAAACAAAAGTAGAGTTTGCAAATTAGTGAAATCTTTGTATGGTTTAAAGCAAGCACCAAAACAATGGCACGAGAAATTTGATAGTGTAATGACCTCTAATGGATATATTGTGAATGAAGCCGATAAATGTGTGTATCATAAATTTGATAATGTTGGTGTAATTATTTGCTTATATGTAGATGACATGCTTATTCTAGGCACTATTATAGTTGTAATTAATGAAACAAAGTATTTGTTATCATCTAGTTTTGATATGAAAGACCTAGGTGAGGCTAATGTTATACTTGGGATAAAATTGACAAAAACCAATTAGGGTTTTTATGATGTCTCAATAACACTTTGTAGAAAAGATTCTTAAAAAGGTTGGTCACTTTGACTCCAAACCAGTTAGTACTCCTTATGATGTGAGTATACAATTAAAGAAAAAGAATTGAGTATACAATTAAAGAAAAAGAATGAAACTAGCAGTCTTACTTATCTTATGAACTGTACTAGACCTAACATTGCTTATGCAGTTAATAAGTTGAGCAGGTATACCCATAATCCTAGTAAGAACACTAGACTGCTATATGTAGAGTACTAAAGTATCTCAGAGGTACCATGGACTTTGGTTTGACATACTGTGGATTTCTCGCTATACTAGAAGGGTTCTGTGATGCTAACTGGATCTCTGATTCAGATCAGACAAAATCCACAAGTGGGTACATATTTACCCTTGGAAAAGGTGCAGTCTCTTGGAAATCATCCAAACAGACATGCACTGCTCGGTCCACTATGGAATCTGAGTTTATCGCCTTAGAGAAGGCAGGTTCTGAGGCTGAGTGGCTTAGAAACCACTTGGCAGATATCCCTTTATGGGTGAGACCAATTTTATCTCTGTCGTTACATTGTGATTACCAAGCTACAATAGCCCGAGCAAGAAATACAGCCTATAATGGGAAAAGCAGGCATACTCGTCTAAGACATAACATTGTGAAACAGCTGTTGAAAGATGGGATTATATCCCTAGACTTTGTGGGTCCGAGATGAATTTAGCGGACCCTCTAATCAAACCATTAGCAAGAAAGCTAGTGGCTAATACATCGAGGGGGATCAGACTTATGCCCATAATAGAGGTCAATAGTAGTGGTAACCCAACCTATATAAGTGGAGATACCACAAACTAGGTTCATATGGGTAGTAACAAACTACTAGTTGACTTGGTGAGACACTATCAATTATATAATTATAGTTCATCCCTATGGTGTAGATAGTATAGAATGCAATGTGTGAGGTTGAGTCTTAACTCTTAATGAATTCATAGTCCTTATTTTAGGTGGTGTGTATAGTTGCAGTACATACTTGATGGATTCACCTATATGAGTGTGGAAGTGGGGCTGCTTCCTATGAGAACTTAGGCAGGTTCTCTAGAGCACTCATGAAATCCAAGTACGGAGCATGGCCAAAATGTGCCAAACCGCGTTAACAGCCTTGTTTGTCAAAATGTATTGTGGGTGATATGTACTTTGATTCACACGGAGAAATGAGGCTCATAGAAATTTTAACTTCAGCAAATTTCTATGGGTCAATTCTTATTTCCCTAAGTGTTGGTTCATAGTCCAAAAGACACTATCACTGATGCAATATACTAAAGTGGTCGATCGTTCCTTCTCAAAATTTGTCTTTGAAAAATGTGGGGGTTTGTTGTAATTTGTAGTTCATATTGGGTGTTTTTCAAAGCCAAACTCTTTTTCTCTCTACATCTCTCTAGTTGGTGTGGTCTTGGGTAAAAGTGTGACAGAGACCCTTGTCCCACATTGCATAGGAAGAGGGAGGGAGAGGCTTAATATAAGCTTTCTCAATATGAGCTTAGTAATTAGTTGGCACATGTGCACTCTCACGCGCACGTGAACCAAGCCTACATCCAAAGGAAAATTGGGTTTCGATCCAGAAAGTCATTAACCGGGCACGTCACGTCTATCTCGTGCGCAGAGAGGGGGGGGGGGGGGGGGGGGGGGGGGGAGGGGGTGTGTGTGGCAAATCTCGGCCTCCAAACCTCGCGGGCTCACCCTGTTGGGCTTTTTAAACTTTTCTTTTATTTTTTTTGTTGACTTACCAAATGCAATTTACCAAATCAACTCAATCATATAAACGTTATAGAGAAATTTTATCCTTAATAAAATAACATGTTTTGCTTTCTTCGGGGGATTATGTTGGGTTTCTAAAGTTATGTAAACGTGGGTCTTCTCCGTGAATAAACACACTGAAATACAATCTTCTCTCTCTGGTTTTTCTCTCTGGTTCGATCACTGATATACATACAAGGATGTTCTGTGCTCCTTGTTCAACAAATGCACATTAACAAGGACGAGGCTACTTAATCCTGGAGGGCAAGCCACTGAGACCTTACTGTACCGAGGCAAGAACTCTGAGGGAAATTACTCTTAAGGACATTTTTTTGAACACGACTCAGTCAGACTCTTCGACCCGATTGATAATTATTTTCGTTCCTAGCAGCATCTATTTATTATTATTTTCTAACATCTCACACATACAAACGTACCCACACATCGACACACAATTACACACACACACACACACACACACACACCGATTCACATACACACACATCGATACTCACACACACAGGGCCGGCCTTGAGCTTTGGGAGGCCCAAAGCGAACTCTAGAAATGGGGCCCGGGGATATACAATGGTTCGCGGCAATGCCACCGACCATTTTTAAGTATTATCCAAATAAATTAATAAAACATATAGCAAGTTGGTTTTGAGAGTTTTTGGCTTGACCCATCAGCATGTGAAGTTCAAAACTTTCATCATTGAGCTGCATGATTTCTTTGACACTTCAAACTCTGTTATTACCCCACTTGGAGCTATATGTGGAGATATATACTCATGTATTTTTCACAATCCAACATATCTTCAACACTTAAAACTTAATATAAATTCCAAATGCTCAGCTTTAGTACAAGAACACTGAGTTCTAAGGGGATATGAGTTGGTCATGAACAACGCATTCACATCATTGATTATTTTGCTTAGAGCAGTGAAACCATCACCACTCATGTAGTAGTAGTAAAATACCTTGCCTGTTATCTAGAATACTTCCTTACATGCTTTAGGAACCAAGCTTTTTAAGGCAAAACAGATATTTGACTTAGTGCACAACATCGCATATATGAAACTACCTACTGTTGAAGCATAGGGCACCCCTGCCATACGATCTCTCTCCTAATTTTGTGTCTTAAGACACTAATCCTAGGAGAAATGTATACTATGCCTGAAACAAACCTTTCTTTGAGTTATTCATGAAAACCTAGACAATACTTTATCGATATAAGAAACTTACGATAATCCTATTATCTTTTACTTCCGATCTCAATAGCTTTATCCCTAGAATATAGCTCACCTCTCCTAGATCCTTCATATCAAAAGTACTAGCTAACCAAACCTTGACTGTTGACAATGCCGCTATATCATTCCTAATAAGTAGTATATCATCAACGTACAGTAATATTACAATAATGTGACTAATGTGATAGTAATGCATTTTGACCATAATCGGTCAATACAATAATATTAAAATAATATCATTTGACCAAATTTATGTAGCCTCTTTAATATAACATTAATTAACATTAATTTGGTTAGACCAAATTAATTAACGTCAAGATAAGGATGAAAGTATTAATTTGATCAGACCAAATTTATTTTGGTCAAATGCTCATCAAAATACCAGTCACTCATGTGGCCAAAAACCAATGTGATCAATTGATACAATTGGGTGAAAATAATTGCCCCGCTAACTTTTTTAAAATATAACTTACACTAAAAATTAATAGGTTCATGGGATTGGAATACCATGCCAGATATCAATTCTGAACATCTTATACATATACACTTATGTATATATATGTATAAATTTGATAAAACAAAAAAAAAAAAAAAACACTCTCATATTGGATTATTTGAGTTTAAAGGATAACCTTTTTAAAAAAAAAAAACTTTGGTGAAAGCCCCTAAGTAATAAGATTTAATCAATCAAATCCTTACGTCAAAAATCTCACATAACTATGTCAAGGGTTCTTTTGCTAAAATAAGAAATGAGTTGAACCTAAAACCAAAAAAATTTGTTTTATAGGACATATGACTAAAGGCTTACATGAAAATAATTCTATTCATATTTAAATCGAGATCAAACATGCTATTCTCATAAAAAAAAAAAGGGTTAAATACATTTTACTCTCCTTTGGTTTAGCCCGTTTTCACTTTACCCCTTTGGTTCAAAAGTGGACACTTAACCATAATCCCCCCCCCCTCCCGTTATTTCGGAAAACTGATAAAAATTTCAAAATTGGTCATAAATTTTAACACTTTAACCCCCATGGTGTCACGACCCATCATGCTACATGCGGAAATAGAAATGTGGCACGCTGCCAAGGCTCATCCAATTCATTGAAAGATTATAGCAGCGGAAAAGAAACTTAAAAACAACATTGAGTATTCAAAACTTTTGGAAACAATACCCTCCGAGTTGTAAAATCCCTATAAAATTGAAAACGTAATTATATTTTGAAACGAATGAATTTATGTTAAAAGGGGTTCTAAAGGTACCCTAAAAATCATACAAAACATTTAAATAATTTCCAGAAGGGGTAGAAAAGGAAACCATGTAGGGGTCATTTTGACTGGTCAAACTATCCCATGCGATCGATTGAATGACCCTCGGCAAAATTCTTTATGGGCAGAGGGTATTTCGACTGGTCAAATTAACCCCTTCGATAATTTGACCAGTCGAATACCGACCCCCTGACAAAACTTTGCCTAGAAGTCATCCAACGTTACTCCACAACATAAACCTCAACCACATAGCCTTGAACCCAATCCTTTTTAAAACATAACAAGACTACAAGGACATAAACAAGCTCTGCTAAACATTGAAACGGAAATGGAAATAGAAAAGAACAGGTATGTCTTGTTTTGATCAATCCACAAAACTCTATCCACATTCATTCAAAAACTGAAATTGATAAGTTAAAAATTCAATACGTGAATCCATAAGTTCGGATTTATTATAACAAAGGAAAATTTACTATCTATTACACCACTACTATCCATTCTGAAGTTCTAAGTTAAGAGTATAGTTTGAACTACTCAAAGTTCATTACATCCATGGAATGGAAAAACAAAAATATAAACAAGGATGATTCCCGTCATTCCCACGACCTCACTCTTCACGCTTCTTCTTTCATTTCTTCTTATCACCTGCAACGGAGTAAATCCACTGCTCAACTATATGCTGAGTGCACAATTCTAAACATATGCATATATGGTAATTCATGCTTTAAACATCTTAACCACATCAATTAGTCTCTAGGGAGGGAGATACGCATTCATCCGATATATCGACAAGTCTTAAATCTTAAACTGTGATGCCAATGGCTAGCCAAGGTCACTCAACTATTGCATCCAACTGATCTGGCTGGGTCAGTTCCCAAACCAAGTAAGTAGTCGTCACTGCTATTAACTCTCAAACATCGAGAGGCATACACTGGCATGAACTTATATCAACCTCCCTTTTGACCCATATATCTATTTAGCATACTCACATAGTCATACAAACATGCTTGTCATATGTACTCGCAAAATATAACGGGCCTAAGTTAATAAATAAGTTTTGCCCGGATCACAATTTTATACACAATATCTAAAACATCCAAAATTCCTTATATGCCATAAGTCAAGAATTCATATCTTAAGCTACGGTCTTAAGATTTCAGGAAAAGTACTAGGAGACTGAATCTACTCTGAATCTCCAATTATAAGCGATTCCTACAAGTATTGCATGATTTTTCCTAAAATTCTAGAATTAGAATTTTCATAAAACTTAACCAAACAAGGCCTAACAACTATCAAAATGTAGCTCTTACCTTGAGAAGTTCAAATATGAAATTTTGAAGAAAACAAACGGGCAGAAGTCTGTCGATTGGCGTCGTAAAGCTCGAAGCTCTAAAATCTCTCTCTTTTCCCCCTTTTGGATTTAGGCTTAGAAAACTTTATAAATGAAAATATTTTCACACTTTCTATATATAGGCACGACTCTCGGGAATTGCATTTAACTCCCTACGAGTTCTCAAAACTTCTAATTATTCCCCGAAACGTCTTACACGTCTAATTTATTGCTTCACGAGTGAAAACTATAATTTATAAAAGTTTTCGTCTAAGTTCCGTTTGTCACCATAATTACGTTCTGAAAACTAATTTTGTGGAATTCTAGATAACCTACCTTTTATGAAATGTAGCACATAGTTTAACTCTAATTCATTCAAATTGATCTTTAACAAGATCAAACTCACAGTCACATAAATGTCATTTAAGTCATATCAATGTCTCTTTGATTCTCAATTTCTGTGTCCTCTATTGACACTCCACGTTGACTCACAGTCAACCTCATCACGATTATTAATCCACATTAAAAATTCTCAAAATTCAGTTATGCATTTAAAAGATTATATTCTTCAGGACGGGCGTGATAACTCTCCCCTCCAAAAAGGAAGTTTATCCCCAAACTTATACCTCAAAGGTCGAACAAGTGTGGATACTCATTCCTCATTTCTTCCTCTTTCTCCTACATAGCTTCCTCGACTGTATGGCTACGCCACAACACCTGCTCTATCAGAATCGTCTTTGTTCGCAACACTTGTTATTTTCGATCCAAGATCTCAAATGGATATTCTACATAAGTCAAGTCTTCTGTAATGGTTCCAGTACGATGATCTTACTCATATTCGTCATACACCGTCTCATCATAGACACGTGAAACACGTTGTGTACGAATGCTAATTCAGAAGATAAGGCCAGTCGGTACGCCACCGGTCCAACCCTCTCTAGGATCTCAAATAATCCTACGAATCTCGGGTTAAGCTTTCCCTATTTCCCAAATCGTACATTGCCTTTCGAAGGCAATACTCTTAAGTATACAAAGTCTCCTACTTCGAATATCATCAGTCGTCGTTTAGAGTTGGCATAACTTTTATAATGACTCTGAGCTATCTTGAGTCGCTCTTGGATTAACTTCACCTTCTCAGTGGTCAACTGCATTATCTCGTGTCCTATCAATCTTCTTTCCCCAGCTTCGGTCCAACAAACCGATGAATGACACTTACGTCCATACAAAGCTTCATACGATGCCATGCATCTCTATACTTGACTGAAACCCGATGTTGTAAGCGAATTCAACTAATGGTAAGTGTTTTTCCTAATCACCCCCAAAATCTAGAACACACAATCGAATCATATCTTTTAATGTCTGAATCATTCGCTCTGACTGTCTGTCGGTCTGGGGATGAAATGTGATACTGAAACTCAACTTCGTTCCCATAGCCTTTTGTAAACTTCCCCAAAATCTCGATGTAAAACTACTATCACGATCCGATACAATCACTGCTAGAACCCCGTGTAGTCTCACAATCTGCTTCACATACAACTTCGCTAGTTTAGATGGTTTAGTCGTCTTGATCAGTAAAAAATGAGCTAATTTCGTCAATCTATCAACTATAACCCAAATCTTGTCATTCTTGTTAGGCAAACGTGGAAATTCGGAAACAAAATCTATAGTGATTTCATCCCACTTCTACTCTGACACAGGTAATGGTTGTAGTAGTCCTGCGGGTACTTGTCTTTGTGCTTTGACTTGTTGATACGTCGAACATTCAGAAACATACTTAGCGACTTCCCACTTCATGCCTCTCTACCAAAAGTTTTCTTGCAAAATACGGTATATCTTATTACTTCTCGGATGAATCGAATATTTGGTACTATGTGCTTCTTCTAGGATTTGCTCCTTTAAGTCCTTCAAATTAGATACACATAATCGACTCCCAAGCATCAGTACTCCTTGTTCCAAAGTAAAGCCAAGTCGTTTCCCTGAAGGTGTCTCGTCTCTCATTTTGCACAAATAATAATCATTGAATTATTTTGCCTTGATCTCGTCGATAATGTGTGGGTAAGCTATGATTGCCATCATCAAGCCACCATTGGTTTCTAGAATTATAGCTAACTCCAAACGCTCCATCTCTTTGACCAATTCTTTTTGTTGGGTTAGCTCATTGCTAAATTCCTTGTCGTCTTCCGACTTAAAGCGTCAGCTACTACATTAGCCTTCCCGGATAATACTCAATCGAAAGATCGTAATCCTTCATCAACTTTAGCCTTCTCATCTATCTCATATTCAAATCTTGTTGTATTAATAAGTACTTCAAACTCTTGTGGTCCGTAAAAATCTCACACTTCTCCCCGTACAAGTTGTGTCTCCAAATCTTCAAGGCATGGATTACCGCAGCCAATTCAAGGTCATGAGTCGGATAATTAACCTTGTGTGTTTTCAACAGTCTAGACATATAGGCAATCACCTTGCCACCTTGCATAAGTACACACCCCAAGCCTTGATGTGAAGCATCACTATAGATCATAAATCCTTCGGTACTGGATGGTATCGTCAAGATAGGTACTCTTGTCAAATGCGACTTCAACTCTTGAAAACTGTCTTCACATTCTGAACTCCATTCAAATGTAATACCCTTCCTCATTTACTTGGTCATAGGAAATGAAATCTTCGAGAAATTCTCGATGAATCGGTGGTAGTACCCAGCAAATCCTAAGAAACTTTGAATTTCGGATACTGATGTCGGCTTTAGCCAATTAGATATGCTTCGACCTTGTAAGGATCAACTGAAATGCCATTCTTGTCAATCACATGACCAAGTAAAGCAATACTAAGTAGCCAGAATTCACATTTCTTCAACTTTCCAAATAGTTGTTTCTCTCGCAGTCTCTAAAGTATAAGTTTTAAATGTTTCTCGTGCTCTATCTCACTCGGCGAATAGATAAGAAAATCGTCTATGAACACGATAAAAAAATTGTCCAAATAGTATAACACCCACATTCGTGTTATTGCTTTTGCATTTCATTACATTTGTCATGCATGATAATGTGAGGTGTTGTGCATTTTGGCACGTGTTTGGGTGAGTTTTGACTCACGAGTTGATTTGGGTGTCTGTATTAGAGAACCCTTTGAAACTATTGTGATTGAGGATTTATTGTTTTGACGTCTCTCCGAGTATGAGATGGTCACTGTAGAACATTTTAAATGTTTATCTGAAAATAAATGTTTACCTGTGTATTTCAATATCTGTATTATTTTCTATTTTAGAATTTATTTCTGTTGTTAGATTTAGTATCCTGGTGAGGACGAATGAACACGCTATTAATTTGGTAGGCTAATTAGCAACTTCAGAAACGTCATATAGAAATTCGCGTTTTAGCGACCAAACGAAACTTAGTCGAAAACTTTTATAATTTCGAAGTTTCACTCGTAAAGCTATGACTAAGCTGTATAGAAAGTTTCAGAGACTGATTAGGAGTTTGGAAAACTCGTGGGGAGGTAAACGTAAATTCCCAATAGTCTTGCCTATATATAGGAAGTGATGACTTTAGGTTTTTCATAACTTCTAACCTAATTCCAAAGAGGAGGCCAAAAGGGAGGCCAAAGGGAGATTTTGTTGCTTTAAGCTTTGCGACGCCAAACGACGACCTTCCGTCAGTCTGGTTTCTCCCAGATTTCATATTCGAGCTCCTCGAGGTAAGAGCTTCGTTTTGATACCTATTAGGGCCTGTTTGGCTAAGTTTTCCGAAAAGTTATTTTCTAGAATTTTTCATAAAAGTTGATAAATGGAATTTTGATCCATAGGAATTGTACTAGACGGATTTCTGCACGTTCTTTGTGCACGGGTTTTCTTCAGATTGAATTATAGGAGCGTTATTTGGAGGTGAGTGATTCAACTATGTTTTGGAATGATTTCTTGGCATGTATTCATGTTATGTTTGAATAGCATGTATAAATTTCTAGAGATATATTGTGTAGTTCATATTGGGCATTTATATTGATAAGTAGGCTCAATAGCACGGTGATATGTTTTGATTATCGCGAGCATGGTGATATGTATTTGAGCATGTTAAGTTGCTTATGTGGGTCAGAAGGAGCACGTGGTCACCGTGCCATTTTGTGGAGCCGATATAGGCATTAAGGTCGCACGATTGAAGAAAAGAATCGTGGGTCTTACCCTTTCGCGTGGACTTATTGGCGAGGAGTCGCGGATTGGGAATATGGACGGGCACGTGAGTCTCCGGCGACTAGTATGAAATGTAGAGATGTGAATGCGGACATGTTTATCATTCATGTACATATGTTGATTTATTCACTAAGCTTTAGCTTAAACAAATCGAAATATGTGTGGTTATTCAAATAACCATTTCAGGTGTAAATGCTGGCGAGGAATCGCAGAAGTGAGCACGTGGGTTGGGAGTTCTTTTAGAAGGCAACTTGAATGTAAATCTTGTAGTTTTGGGATCCTAGAAATGTTGTAATAAGAATTTCTATTGTTTTAACCCATGTTTAATTTGGTATGATAGAATAAATTTTGAACGTTGTATTAAACTATAACATGTTGTAATTATGGTTGGTAATGCTTTAATACAGCTAGAATTACTTTGGACTGAGTTTGATTTAAGTGGTTGATCATTGGATGGAAGTTAGGAAGCTTTTTTTTAAACTTGTTTTCTGCAGATTGGGCTGCTGCCAGGGGAGCAGTCGACTGAGCAGTCGACTGAACCCCTGGGCCTGTTAGCCACTGCTTCATTTTTTAGCAAAAGCAGTCGACTGGACCCCAGGGCAGTCGACTGGACCCCTCAGCAGTCGACTGGATCTCCAGTTTCAGTCGACTGGAATTTGACATAAAAATCCCTGCCCGCCTCCGTCGACTGAGCAGTCGACTGAACCTCTGGTTTTAAAATGTGTTTTGTTTTCCGCTGCGTGTGTTCTTCAAACCTAATTTTGGGAACGTTAATGAATTGGTTTAGCCTCGGTGGTGTGCCACGGGCTCCGGTTCCGCTATTGTGGGACCGGGCTGTGACATTTAGTGGTATCAGAGCATAAGTTTAGAGCCTTGGGAACGTTCGACGATGAGTAGAGTGTTGAGTGAATTGTCACATGTTCTAAATTGCATCCATACATATTAGAGATGTTTGATGCATATGGTATGTTGTTATACATACATGATTATGTTATTGCCATACATGCATAGTATTTATGCATTTGTGAATCGATTGAATCATCCGGATGTGGAACTGTATGATGAGATGACATTATCATAAGTTATAATAGACCGCGTGTTGTGGCAAGAGGGAAAGATGATATTTTGGTATTGATGAACAGTGAAATTTCTAAACGAAAAGAAAATGGTTTTGATCGAATCGGTGGATGTTTTCCATGATAGTGACGAGTGTCCTTTGAGGGATCTAACCGAGAACGGAGTTTAAATAGTACGTCAAAGGAGATTTTTTTTTGTATAGTCCACTTAGAAAATGAAGGAAATTGTTCGTGAAGTTTTGGGAACGTTAATGAATTGGTTTAGCCTCGGTGGCGTGCCACGGGCTCCGGTTCCGCTATTGTGGGACCGGGCTGTGACATTTAGTCCTTGAAAACTAGATTCATAAGGTCCATGAACGCGGTTGGTGCATTAGTAACTCCAAATGGCATGACTAAGAGTTTATAGTGTCCGTAGCGCGTTCTGAAAGCTGTTTTCTCTACATCTTCAGCCTTTACCTTCAACTAATGATAACCCGATCTCAAATCGATCTTGAAAAATACTTATATTCCACAGTTGATCAAATAGGTCATCTATTCTGGGCAATGGATACTTATCTTGATTGTCAACTTATTTACTCCCGATAGTCAACACACATTCACGTTGAACCATCGTTCTTCTTTTCAAACAATACTGGAGCTCCCCACGGTGATATTCTAGGTAGAATAAAACCTTTATCAAGTAACTCTGTAGTTGGATTTTCAATTCTTTCAATTCTACGGGCGCAATTCTATATGATGCTTTTGATACGGGTCGTGAGTCCAGCATTGTCTCAATGGTGAACTCGATCTCTCTTTCGATAAGAACATCTGGTACGTCATCTAGGAATACGTCTGGATACTCTTGCAATATTAGAATGTCTTCTACCTTCAATTCGGTCGCTGAAGTATCAATTACTGAACATAGAAATTCTTGACATCCCTTTCTAAAAAACTTACCTGCTCGGATAGCCGAAATCAAGTACGGTGGTGGTGTAACCCTACTCCCTTGGAAACAAAAGTCTCCGTGAACCAATGATCGAAAATTAACTTTTTTCCGTTCACAATCTACCATGGCTTGGTTAAGAGATAACCAATTCATGCCTAATATCACGTCAAAGTGGTTCACAACAAGCAGTATAAGCTTTACGCTCATTAATTTCTCACCTAGTTTGTTTTCACAATCCTTGTAGATCGTAGACATTACTATCGTCTTGCTAAGAGGTACCGCAATGGATAATTCATATCCTAAAGGCGCCGATCTAACATTCAAATGTTCAACAAAATTATGTGATACAAATGAATGCATAGATCTTGAGTCAACAAGTATGTACGCTAGATGTGAACGTATAGGCACACAATACCTGAGACCACTGTATCCGTAGCAGCCACATCTTTGAGAGAGATTCATCTAGAATGATCTCCCTTCACACTGCTCTATCCCCTGTCTCCTGTCATTGGATTGCTTAGGCTTCGAACCACTTGAAGCCATAGAACTAGTTCCTTGTTGGGGACGCTTCCTCGGGCACTCCTTGGATTGATGTCCAAACATCCCACAATCGTAACACTTACCCCTCATATCAGGTGTAGCACTTGCACTGTTAATCCCTTGAGTTTTGTTATGGAGGTTGGTCATGAAACATCGACCAGTGTATAGTCGATTACAGAGTGGACACAATGGTATACTAATCGTCGGCTTCTTGGGTCCACTGAAACTAGATCCAAAGCCTTGTGCAAACGGCCTCTTGAAAGGTCCACCCTGATTCCGATCACTACCCTCGCTACCTCGTTTACCTTGTTGGTTTTGTCGTGATCTCTCTATTCCACTCTCTGCCACCAGTGCAGTTTGTTTCACTGCTCCCACTATTGAAAGTTCATATGTCTCCACCCTCATACGGATGTTCTCCCTTAGTCCTTTCTCGAATTTCCTTGCTCTATCCTCTTCTACCGGTACTGACCCGTTTCCAAATCTCAGTAAGGCATTGTACTTAGAAGTATATTCTTTCACAGTCATGTCTCTCTCTATTTAAGATGATCAAATTCTTTCTTCTTTGCGTTATGAGTAGTACTCGAAAAGAATGGGCGATTGAACACTGCCTTGAATCCCTCCCAAGTCATCGGTGCTCCTTGGTCTAACACATTCACCCACCAATTCTAGGCTTCATCCTTGAGCATGTCACTTAGATTCTTAATTTTCTGTGCATCGGACATCGAAATAGATCTAAAAATCCTCTCCATATCCATAACCCAATATTCTACAAGCGACATGTCAGATGTCCCATGAAACTCTATCAGTTTCTTCCTTGTGAATTGTTCCGATACAGATTGTCCACCCCTATTCTCAAGTGCAGTCACAATGACTATTGGTGCTGGCTCAAAAGAAGGTGTCGAAGGTAATCGCTCCGCTATGCTCTAGCTAAGATTCCGATGCTCCCCATCATTTCGGCCAAATGGTCTATACGAGCATGAGGTGATTGTACTCGGTCATCACTTAATATTCACAACCTGTCATTTGCAATGCATAAATACTATGCATGTATGCCAATAATTGCAATCATGTATGTATGGCAATATACCATATGCATCAAATATCTTTACTATGTGTGGATGCATTCTAGAATGTGTGTCAAATCACTGAACACTCCACTTGTCGTTAAATGTTCCCAATGTTTTGTTACCTCTAGCTCGGTTACCAATAAATGTCACGATCCATCCCGCTACAGGGGGAAACAGGACACGTGGCATGCCACCAAGGCTCATCAAATTCATTAAAAGATTATAGAGGTAGAAAAGAAACTTAAAAACAACATTGAGTATTCAAAATTTTTGGAAACAATACCCTCTGAGTTATACAATCCGTATAAAATTGAAAACGTAATTATATTTTGAACTAATGAATTTATGTTGAAAGGGGTGCTAAAGGTAACCTAAGAACCAAACAAAACATTTAAATAATTTTCAGAAGCGGTATAAAAGGAAACCATGCAGGGGTCATTTTGACTGGTCGAACTATCCCCTTCGACAATTCGAACGACCCTCGACAAAATTCCTTCTGGGCAGAGAGTACTTCGACCGGTCGAATGACCTTTGCCTAGAAGTCATCAAACCTTACTCCATAACATAAACCTCAACCACATAGCCTTGGACCCAATCCTTTTTAAAACATAACATGACTACAAGGACATAAATAAACCTTGCTAAACATTGACATGGATACGGAAAAGAACAAGTTAAGACTTGTTTGGATCAATCAACAAAACTCTATCCACATTCATTCAAAAACCGAAGTTGATAAGTTAAACATTCAAAACACGAATCGATAAGTTCAGATTCGTTACAACATAACCCACAAGAAAATTTACTACCTATTACACCACTACCATCCATTTCGAAGTTCTAAGTTAAAAGAATAGTTTGAACTACTCAAAGTTCATTACATCCATGGAATGGAAAAACAAAAATATAAACAAGGATGATTCCCATCATTCCCACGACCTCACTCTTCATGCTTTTTCTTTTCTTTCTTCTTATCACCTAGAATGGAGTAAATCTCCACTGCTCAGCTATATGTTGAGTGGACAATTCTAAACATATGCATATATGACATTTCATGCTTTAAACATCTCAACCACATCAATTATTCTCTACGGAGGGAGAAACGCATTCCTTCGGTATATCGGCAAGTCTTAAATCTTAAACCTTGATCCCAATAGCTAGCCAAGGCCACTCAACCATTGCATCCAACTGCTCTGGCTGGGCTGGTTCCCAAACCAAGCAAGTAGTCGTTACTACTATAACTCTCAAATATCGAGAGGTGTACCCCGACATGAACTTATACCAACCTCCCCTTTGACCCACATAGCCATTTAGCATACTCACATAGTCATAGAAAAATACTTTTCATACGTACTCGTAGAATTTAACGGGCCTAAGTTAATACATGAGTTTTGCCCGAATCACAATTTCATACACAATATCTAAAATATCCAAAATTCCTTATGTGCAATAAGTCAAGAATTCATACCTTAAGCTACAGTCTTAAGATTTTATAAAAAGTACTAGGAGACTGAATCTGTGCCGAATCTCCGAATATAAGCGACTCCTACAAGTATTACATGATTTTTTCCAAATTCCTAGAAGTAGAATTTTTGTAAACTTGACCATACGAGGCATAACAACTATCAAAATGTAGCTCTTACTTCGAGGAGTTTAAATATGAAATTTTGAAGAAAACAAACGGGTAGAAGTCCGTCGATTGGCGCCATGAAGCTCGAAGCTCTAAAATCTCTCTTTTCTCCCTTTTGAATTTAGGTTTAGAAAATTTTGTAAATAAAAATATCTTCACATTTTCTATATATAGGCACGACTCTCGGGAATTATATTTAACTCCCTACGAGTTCTTAAAACTTCTAATTATTCCCTAAAATGTCTTACATGTCTTATTTATTGCTTTACGAGTGAAAACTATAATTTATAAAAGTTTTCGTCAAAGTTCCGTTTGTCACCATAATTACGTTCCGAAAACTAATTTTGTAGGATTTCTAGATAATCTAGTACCTTTTATAAAACGTAGCACATGGTTTATCTCTAATTCATTCAAATTGATCTTTAACAAGATCAAATTTATCAGAAAGTACTCTACATAGGTAAAAATTACTATTCATAAATATCAGAAATGCCAAATAACATTTAATCACATAAATGTCATTTAAGTCATATCAATGCCTCTTTGATTCTCAATTTCCGTGTCCTCGATTGACACTCCACGTCAACCTCATCACGATTATTAATTCAAAAAATTCTCAAAATTCAGTTATGCATTTAAAAGATTATATTCTCCAGGACGGGCGTGACACATGGTGAGGTTAATTTTGGGTTTATCCCCTACGTGGGGATAATTTTATCATTTAACCCACCTATGTGGGGCTAATTTTAACGCTTAATCCCTTTAGGGGCTAATTTTGAGGTTAATTGCCCATGTGAGGTTAATTTTGACATTTAAACTCTCCTTTGTGTGGGTAGTTCTAACACTTAATCCCACATGTAGGACTATTTTGAGAAAAATCTTAATAGTTTAACTTTAGTCCAAAGCTAAAGGGGGTTTGAATCACAAGGTAAATACTCCATTGAAAGCTCTTCCAACAGCATAATAAACGTGGGTCAATGTTGTTTTATTGACATTACCAAATCAAAGCCAATTCAATACTCAGATGTTTTTTTCACTTTGGACACCGTGTTTTAAGAACGGGCAGATAAAATCCGAGACTTGATTTAAGTGTCAATTCAGTTCAGTTTTCGCATTTCGTCAAAAAATTAACATTAAATGCCATTAAAGTTTTGGACACAATGTGAAGATGAATGCATTGACAATTAAACTAAATATCAGGGGTCTCCGGGCCAAGTTAAACTAGAAGATCGAAGAAAAGTGAAATTTGGTACAAAATACAAGATCAAGGAGAGTGTAATTAATCCTTAATGTAGTAGCATTCTCTAAAAAAAATTTCTCCACCAACGTACTTTGTAGTCTCATAGAGCATTTCTAGTGGTGTTCATGTGTATATGGTAAATATAAACTAAGTTCCTATACAGATGAATCAAAATCTACAGCGGTGTAAACGAGTAGCCGGTTATGGGAATGCCTGCTGAAGCAATGTCGTTTAGCACATATTTATTTTATTTTTATTTTAATCATTTTTTGCCTAAAAAAAAAAAGTAAAGTAATAAACAAGCCTAACCGGCAAAGGTTTTGTCGGTTAGCGGTGGCCGGCTTAGCTTTATTACAAAAAAAAAAAAAACTTAACAGCAAAGGCTTTGCTAGCTAGGAGTGACCCACAATAGCAATATTGCTTCTGACTTTTACCCTACAAAAATCACACCGAGATGCTCTTTTTCATTCTAACTTATATGTGTAAAGCATCTTATTCGTAGTTGCAGACGCATACACAAAGCACACAGAGACTATATAATTACTTATCATAAGGTACACATTTAAAGGTACCACACCATGCCACTGCATGTGCATACATAGCACATTCATGGCCAACAAGGACACTCTCGTTGACATTCTACCCATGAATCGTACAAGTATCTATCACAGCAAACCCACCCTATCTTGCCATGAAATTTCACTTTGAAGCAATCTTTGAACTTAAGCATAGGATCCTTCCTCCGCTCTTTAGCTTCTAGCTTTGACATACTGTCATCTTCCTCAACTTTCATGCTAGACGTAGCCCCACCTGCAGCATTTTCACAAACTAAATAGCATTAATTACAGATACATAATTCTATGTGGTTAACTTATTTTTCCAGTTTGTCCTCAATAGTCCCAAACGTGTCACTAATATTCCTACGATTTGTGCAACAACATTTAGTAAATCTATTAAATTAATAGCAAAGAGGTGTGTATGGTGATTATTGTTCATGGTTAATTACAGACACATCCAGTTAGTGGTTTGCAATTTTTTTTTTCCTTCTTCAGATACCCCTATTAAATTTAATAGTTTTACTAACGATTGCAACATTAGTCTAAATCAAAGGTTGTAGTAGACTTAGATTTAAATAAAAAGCAAAGAACTTAAAGAAATGAATGAAGGAATTTGTATAAGGCCAGGAAATAAGGATAGAGCATAGATAGATACATACATTCCCGAAGAGCCAAGAGGGTAACAAGGAGAAGAGAAATAAGGACAAACTGAGGTGTGAGGAATTTTTGATTCGCCATGGATGACTGTGAATGGGAGATTATGATGAATGAACAAGCGCAAGGTCAAGCTTTAATTTATAGCCATTCAGGCTTCAGCATTGTAACTTTAATTTCACAAGTCAATATAACAACTTAATTATGACCTGCATTTTGACTATATTTTGCTTGAATTCTCATAATATGTTGATTGGATTTTCATAATCTGAATACGATTTTCAATATTTAGCATAAAGGGAAGATGCACTGCAGTCTGCAAGATATGAGGTGGCCCCATTATATATAGACAATTTTACCTCCATTTTTATTTATTTATTTTAGAGTAATGCTAGGTACACCTAAACGGGACACCTAAATTATTCCCCTGTTGATGTGTACTTTCAAAATTATTCATCACTTATCAAATAAAGTTTGAATTAATTTCAATATTATCACGACACATCAACAGGTGGATAGTTTAGGTGTCCTGTTTATGTATACCTACCATTACTCTTTATTTTAATGGAGAAGACACGTTACAAATGTTTAGAATGATACACCGGCAATTATTTTTCACAAATAATTACACCGAAGGAAAGATTAGTCTTTAATTTAGGGTGACAAACACTTTTTATAAACACTTATAAATACACTCTATCTCTCTCTCTCTTAGGTGGCACTGTGTGGTCCGGATAATTTAAGTGGACCACTAATTTCAGTGGACTCCACAGTGCCACTCAAGAGAGAGATAAAGTATGTTTGTAAGTGTTTGTCACCCAATTATTACTCTTAATGAAGTTTGATGTCATTTTACCCCTATTCCTTATTTAATTAAGGAAAAACTGCATTTTATCCCCCTGTAGTACTTTGACCAATATTGTTCACGTCACCCCATATACTTGGAAAAGTATCAAATAACCTCCCTGTACTTTAAACTAACATGAAAGCGTTAGATTTTCCATCAAAATGGACGAAAAGTGTATAAAATTCACTATTCCCGCCAAAGAGTAGTAGGAAAAGATTCATTTCACCCCCTTGTACTTTAACATTTGTTCAAGTTACCCACCTATATATGAGGGTATTTTTGTCTTTCCATTATTACTTTAACAAATTCCGTTATTTTCACTTTAATTTAAAGTACAAGGGGGTTATTTAATACTTTTTAAAGTACAAGAGGGTGACTTAAACAATGATCAAAGTAGAATAAAATGCAGTTTCCCCTTAAATTAATTAACAGAACACGAGAAAGGAAAGGAAGCAAAAGATTATGCAATGTCTATGAAATTTTATTGTTCAACCGTTCAATGTTCTTTTTTTTTTTTTGGTTCAACGAAATTTTATTAGAGAACAAAGTGCAAGATTTCAAGCAAGCTAGCCAATACTAGAGGCCAAAAAATCCGAAACAATAATTGAAGAACGAGCTACAAGGACAACACTAGTCCATATTTATTGTTCTTCAAGCTCAGTAAAAAAAACAAAAGGAAAAAAAAGAAAAAAAACAGAAAAAGAAAGAAAAGGAGATAAAAAGATTTAAGCAAATCACAACTCACAAGATTTGTGCTTGGCATAGGTTTTCACATTGGACCATAATAGAGAGTAAATTTTTCAGAAATTTTTTTTAATCTGTTTGTTCTTTTATGTCATTTTGTACATTAATATAATTGTAATATAAAAATTTATGAAAATGTGGGTATAGAGAGTAAAAGAGGTGTGTGTGAGTAGAATTACCCTTTTTTTGTGCCAAAAGCCCCTGTGATTTTCAGTGGATGGAAATGTCCACTTTTCTTATGTTCAACAACTACACTACATATATGCTGCCTTAGCCCATAATTTAAAAAAGTTAGTTATTTTTTGTTTTATAAACTTTAAATTGTCATAACTTCTAAACTATAAATTATTTTTTCATAAAAATTATATATTCGTAATATACAAAACAAGATCTATCAAACAAGATCCATAGTACTTCCCATAAAATTATTCAAAAAAAAAAATGAAAATTTTGCAGCTCACAAACGGATATCAACAAATTAAATATATATATATATATATATTTTGTAAAACGACACTTCCATTGCGTAGATCTCAAAAAATTACCCCAAATCAAGAAAAAAAAATCATCCAAATCGGCCACAGAATCGCGAAGTTAATTTTAGAACATGTTAGTGTGTTTAAGTGCTGCCCAGGTAAAGACAGTAACATGAGACAGTAATATGATAGTTTCGACATTAACATCTCTTTAAATTGACTAAATAATTGGAAAATTATAGTCATTTTATCATATGATACTGCGTTTATAATACTTTCCAAGTAAACACAATAACATATTTATTATATAAAACTAAACATTTTTACAAAGATAGTAGCATCATTGTTGCAAAAAGTTGCAAAATTAAGGTCATTTAATAGATGTTACTGTCTTTAAAAAACTATCCTCATACAAAAAATAGTAACATACCATTAAAAATTAGCAACATGGTATTGAACAAAGAAACAGTAGTATGTCGTCGACAATAACAATTCTTCAAATTAACCTAATAATCGCAAAATTATGACCAATTTTCAAACATTACTATCCAGTTATAGATAACATATCATCAAATGCCAAAAAAAAAAAAATAAAAAAAATAAAAAAAAATTCAAAGGTAGTATCATGTTATTGTCGCAAAAGAGACAGTGACATTATGTTATAGTGGTCCGACAGTAACATGAAATTTTTTTTTTATTTTTTTTTTTACATCTTTTCATAGTCACTATGGATCTTATTTGATGGATCTTTTCACTATAGATCTTGTTTGATGGATCTTGTGGTTTGAAAGTTATAGCATTTTAAAGTTTGAAAAAAAAAAAAACACTTCCTTAAAGAACGTGCTGAGGTGGCAAAACAAAAATAGCAATGTTCTATATGTGTGACGGGAGCAATTTGCCAATAGCCTTTAGTTTAAAAATGGACTTAAGGCCATAAAATTCAAAATCGATTGGACTTACCTCCTTAAAAAAAAACGAGCTGGGCTTATCATCTATTTCCTTTCAAAGTAGGGAATTCTGTTTAATTTTCCCCTTTTTATTCTTCTTATTTTCTAATTCGTAAGTTTATATAGCATTCATTTATTATCATTAATTGTCAAGCTAAATGAGGAAAATTTAGGAGAGCTAATACAAACTGATCTAAAGAAATTTCACAGGGCTCCTATTTGAACTTCCTTTTGATATTTTAAAGAATACATTTTTGCTCGTCTTAAAATTGCTCACCCTCCTCTCTCATTCTCATGTACTGCATTAATCAATGGGAGAGGAGGGTAAGCAAAGATTGAGCATTTTTAGGGTGAGCAAAATTACACTCTATTTTGAATGGATAAAATAGACATTTCATTTGAGAACTTCTAGTGTTTTGCCTTTTGACATAATTTTTTAGGAGAAAGAGCACAAAAGCAATTTTTTAAAAAGTTTTTGGTATTAGGTATTAATACATAAAAAATCGACCTATGATATCTAATTATTTTGGATTAGGTTCATCCATAATATCTTCATTTTTATAGGTTCAAATATGGTGAATATCTTTACGATTAGTCCAAAATTCCCAATAGATCATTTTTTTTTCACAATTTTACCCCTCAATTATATACATATGCCTATATATATACAGACATACATACAAACACTTATATATATAGATATATAATTTACCCTAAATAAATCTTACCATAGCCAATTTGATTTTGCACATATATAGATATATAATATAATTGGCCATAATCGATCAATACAATAATATTACAATTACATCTGTTAGCTCAAAGGGTTTTACCGTAAGTAATTTTGATGATTGACAAACTACAAAGTTGGATACGTACTCATGTTTATCTTTATTGTGTTGTCCAAATAGAGCCTTCTAATCATGATGGATATTCTATGGAAGCCCCTTGGAAGATCTTTTTACTTGTATTGTACTTATAGGATCTTGTCATGCTCCAGTGTAGCAAACTAAGGAAAAATTTTCATTTTTGTTTTGAACCCGTAGGTCATGACAGGTGATGGATCGATCTATCCTGTACTTAGCTTAACATGCAGTAATAAATAGAGGATTTAAAGCAACAGGGAAAATAAATAATAATTATCATTACATCTCAAATAAAACTTAACTAATATTACATTGTCTTTGAAATCAATTTCTCTAAGGTGCAAACTATCTTATTCAAATAAAACATTATTCAGATCCTTTACTACAACTTTATTAAAATAGAAAGTATTTCCACGGCTTCTCCATTTTCGCATAATCATAGTGCCCCTGCATAGTCATCTCCTAGACAGTATGAGTGTCCAGGATAAAACAAAGTCATCAGCTAATGAGAGCCAAGTGACCATAATGAATAACACACGTAATGTATATAAAATTTCATTAATAGCTTATTATTGTTTAATACCTTAGAATACAATCAATCTATTATTCCAGTTATCGCATAATGGCAATTTGATGAACAGTGTAAGCAATAAATATTTAAGATCGTGCATGAACAATGAATCATCTCATCTTACTGATTCTTTTATCTCAGTCACACCCTAGCGTAGCCAAATAAGGAAAAATTTTCATTTCCGTTTTGGACCCGTAGGTCATGACAGGTGATGAATCGCTTGTCCTGTACTTAGCTTAACATGTACCAAAAAACATAGTATATAGTGCAACAGGAAAGACAAATATTAATTATTATTATGACTTCAAATAATATTACATTGTCTTTAAATAAAATATCTTTAAGGCACAGACCGCCTGATTCAAATTTAAAACATTATCCATATCCTTATTACAACTTTATTTAAATAAAAGTATTCCCACAGGCTTCTCTAGCTAGCATAGTCATACTGTTCTACGTAATCATTCCCTGAACATTTTAGATGTCCAGGACAAAATAAAGTCATCAGTAATGAAAGCTGAGTGAGTATAATGAACATACAAGCAATGTATATACAAGTACATTAATAATTGTTATTAATGTTCAGTATCTTTGAGTAAGATAAATCTATTATCCCAGTAATCGCATAATAACGATTGATAACAGTTGAGGAATAAATATTTAAGACTGTGCATGAACAAATGAATCATCTCGTCTTACTAACTCTTTTATCTCAACCACAAAACCCAACACAATCGGTTCCCTTGAACCTCCGGCTCAAGGATGATAGTTTAGAATACCTGTCGATATGTCCGCCATATCTAGAGCAGCTTGGATGTACCTAGACATTCAAGGTTACAATAACCTATGGAATATTCCAATTAACAGTGCTGTAAAGGACTAAATGTAAAGACAATTAATGTGATTTTATATACATTGCTTGTATGTTCATTATGCTCACTCGACTTTCATTAGTTGATGACTTCATTTTGTTGTGGACACCCAAAATTTCTAGGAGATGGCTATGCAGGGTTATACAGTTATATCAGCTAGAGAAGTCTGCAGAGCTGCTTTTATAATTTATTAAAGTTGTAAAAAATGATATGAATAATGTTTTAATTTGAATAAGGCGGCTTGTGCATTAAGAAAAACTTTTATTTGAGACAATGTAATATTTTTGTAATGTTGATTTATATTTTCTTCCTTGCTGCTTTATATACTCTATTTTCTGGTACATGTTAAGCTAAGTACAGGACAAACGATCCCTCTCCTATCACAATCTACGGGTCCAAAACGGAAATGAAATTTTTTTCTTATTTTACTACGCTGGGGTATGACATTGATACCCCCGACTTCTGCGTAATGACAAATACTACATTATAAGTGAGTTCAAGAGACTCATCGGTTACTTGATTGAGCGGCTCGTCTCGCTGAAAAAAGATGTAAATTCCGTAATATAAGCTTAGAGCTTTGTATCAATGGCTATAGCTTCATTTGGCTTCTACTGTGATGATTATACCTCTTTGCTATGATATATATATAGATCCCCAACAGATTGTAGGTATGTGTGTAATTGAGAGGGAGAGGGCAAATGGGAGTGGTATGTATGTGTGTATATATGGCTGAGAGAGAGAGAGAGAGAGAGAGAGAGAGAGAGAGAGAAAGAGAGAGAGAGAGAGCAAAAGGAGATTGAGGGTGATTGAGAAGAAGAAGATGAGAGCTATGGAGAGTTTGCTATGGTTGCAAAGTATGTGTATTTTAGTTTATAAAGTGTGAACACACATATATAGGATCAATGAGATTTGCAAGTTGATGAAACAATGATCAAACGAATATAACAGCTGTATGACTGATGGCGTCCAATCAATATAGCTCAATCCGGTTAAATCAGTTTGGTTCGGTTTGATCAGTTAGTTCAATTAGATTGGTCCAGGTAGTCAAAAAAATCCCCAACATAATTATTAGGGACCAAAAATGTGAGCGATATGATTAATACTTTTTAATAGTTTTCGTCCCAAAACGTAACTTAGGGACATAGTCTTAAGCATAAGTAATACTAATTAAAATTACTAAGGGTCACATAATTAATGGTAATGTATTATCAACTATGAATTATTTATGGAAATATCATTACTAATACACCGGTACCACAGTAATTTAAAGTGGCATTGAGTTAACAAATTAATAATACGAGCATTAATATTTATTTATTCAAATAATATCACAACTACAATTAACATATAGCAATAAAATAAAATTTGACATTTTATTTATTAATAGGAAAGTGAAAATACATGTTGCTCATCTTGACTACAATTGCTCAACTCAGTCAGTTCACCAGAACCATCCGGTACAATGTTGTTAATTTAGAACATCACCGCCCATAAAAGCCGCTCGATAGGATTATCAGACCGATGATGTATAAGTAAAACCTATCAAGATATTTAACGTTATAATAACACAATTATCATGTTTTATATACCATCACCACCCATAAAAGCCACTTGGCCAAACTCTTTTTGACCAAGATTGTATCACCACCCATGAGAGCCAATCATTACAGATATTTATATTCATAATGTCACAACCATATATCTTTACTCATTTCTCACAAACATATATACTGGACCACTTGACCCCTTTCCAAAAGCGTGCCATCTCCACTGCGAATGTGTATGACTTATTCTCTTTTATATTTTCTTATAATGGCATTAGAGCAATTCATACTTTTCCTTTTACATTTGCTCAATATGGTATCTGAGCTATTTACACCTTTTGATTATTACCAATTATCTCAACTTATCTAAATCTTCGAATTTTAAATCCATTTTCATTTTCTCTTTATAATAATAAAAAGTGAGGTATATTTTCTAAAATAGAAAGTACAACTTATAAAGCAAAAGGTACAACATTTTGAAGCATAGAAATAGAACTGTTCTAAAACTGCCCAGCTCGAGTGCTCGGGACACTCGAGCGCTCCTGGCTCACTCGAGCGTTCGGGCTCCTCGTCGTCGTCCTCCAACTTTCACAGTCAGTAAGAGAGAAATTACGAGTTTTGCGAAATTAAATGACACAGTGAGTGTAATATGCCATTCTTGTCACGCCCCGACGTAACATAAATATCCTTTATGGACCCGTAGGTCGCGACAGTTTGAAGGATCGATTCCGCCCCAAACGTTAACAACAAAAACATAATAATCAGAGCAGAGCAAAACAAGACTTACAAATATATCCTAACTTATTACATATTACAATATGGGGTCAACTAAGGCACAAGCCGCCTTAAGACAAAACAATATCTATCGTCTATTACAGTCATCCTTATTATAGAATTCAGTTTAACTTAAAAACATAGAGTATTGATAACAGTCTCTCTTCCAAGCAGTCGTTCTCAATTAGCATAATCATAATGTTCAGCCTGATCATAACCTGAAAAACCTGAAAACGAATGTCCAGGACGCATCAACGTCATCAGCTTCAAGAAGCTGGTGAATATTAAAAACATAACTTGAATGTAAAACATACTCATTTACCTCCTTCCATTTCTCATTTAATTCAACAAGATTATATTAAAGCAAGGAGTTCATTTTAGGAAACAAGCACAATATTATTTAAAAGATATAATTCACATATATGTGACCGTGTATGAGAACAATGCACCATCTCATCTTACCGACTCTTTTCTCTCGACAAAACCCAATAACCCGCTATCACACACCAGTATCTTTGAAATACTCCGATAGCCACACTTTAGCACAGGGGTGCCAGGGAATGTCCAGTTTGCCTCACACTTTGGTCCGGGGTACCAGGAGTGTCCAATGCCTCACACTTTAATACCTAATCCGTCATGCAAATACTGGAGGAACCCTCATGCAGTATCCAGACTCGGGTATCAGGGAGTGTCCGTAGGCCATACTTTAGCACTACCATGGGTGCCAGGGAATGTCCAAGTTCGGCTTCACACACTTTGACGCTACCATGGTCATCAGGGAGTGTCCAATTTTGCCGCCGTCGCATTTCAAAGACACTCTTACCGCAATCTCAATCACAACACACTTTGGTACTCACTTACCAAGGAGTGTCCACAACACAATCTCAACCGCACTCACTATGCCACACTAACCATTACTCTTTTCCATACTGACCAACCTTCACACTCACCATGCATGTACAACTGACTCCACATGTATGTTATGAAAATTTAAAACATGAGGCAATTCACTGAATTATATAAACGACGTGCATACGGGGATTGATAGGTCATAATACCACATTTTAATCGTCCAAACATACCCAAATAGGATTCTGTTTTTGTGAATTTTCCATACAGAGCTTTAAAAATTCATAAAATATCACCCAAACAGTTCCTTAACACAAGACAAGCAAAATCTAGAAACTGCCAGATGTCGTACGCGCGGGCCGCTCGCGCGATATGCCCAATTTTTTGTTTTATTTATAAAATCCTTTTCTGTCTGCCTGAAAACACGAAGCTTGCACGTGCGGGCTGCTCGCGCGAAGGGTCGCTCGCACGGGCCGCTCGCGCGATCGCGTGCGCGAGTTCAGGCAGAAGCTTCATCTTCTTCGTTGAAACTCCCCTGTTTCAGTTTTATGGGGGTCTTTTCCCCCATTTTCAAAACTATTAGTATATATATCATGTTATATATGGATCTCTTTGTTTTTCAACAAGGATTAAGAATTTATGACTAATTTTACATGAATCAATCTATAACTCTTAAATTTTATGAAGAACTAAAAGTTAACAAAACTTAATTTTTAACATACTTCCTCATATAAACAAACTAAGCTTCAATACTTCAAACATGACATATAGGATGTGCAATCTTTTATTTTTGACTCTAAAAACAGAGTTTGGTTAAGGTTGAAAAACTGTGATTTCAAAGCTATGGAGATTCAAAATCAACAAGGGTGATCATCAATTAAGCTACACAAGACAGTAAATATAATATGAATTACATTCTAGGTGAGTTTAAATTACTCACATATTGAAGCTTTAGAGATTTAGTTGAGAAAGATAAGCACAATAAGAAATACTCCAAGCTTTTGGCTATGGAGGATTGAAGTTCCTTCTTTTCTCTCTAAAATAAAATCTGAAACTATGAACTCTCAACTCTCTCTTTTCTCTCTGTGTTTACAGATTCTGGAGATGTACAGATTGTGTGAATGAGGGAGTATGGGAGTGTATATATAGACGCTCTTGAGAAGAACTTGGTGCCAAAGTATTTCTTAAGATCATTTAATCAATCCAAATGGGTTTAACAGATTCTAATCCTCCTAATTACTCAGCATATATGTGTAAGCAATACATATATGTACACATAATTAGATTAGAAAGGCTTCATCAGTGAGCCAAGAGCCAAGTAGACTCATAGGGGTCACTTATGTGTTTGGGAATTATAGCTTAAAGCACAAATTAATACACACAACTAAAGCTTAGCCAAACAAGGCTCTATCAAGTTGCTGGGAATCTAATCATGTGTTTGGGTAAAATAGCTTATGCCACAACAATTACACATACAATAAAGCATTCCCAAACAAGCCCAACCCAATGATGAGTTACCATAAATGGAAAGTAAAGTAAGTGTCAAATCTTGTTTTACATCACTTCCAAAATATGTGGAAGTTTAATTTGGCGCGGACAGTTTTCGAACATAAACTGGTATTTTTTGTGGCGCGGTGTTCACCACAAAATACAGAAAAATCATTTTAACGTAAGAAATGGTTTTCTGGTTTTATAAAAATACAGTTCGAGTTAAAAGAAAATATTTCCACCGTTTTGAAATACAGTTTTGAAACCCAACACAGGTATTACCAATTTTGTAAAATTGTAGTTTGGTCCCAATAAGAATTTCAAATATGAAATCAAGCAAGTAATAAATTCTACACATAAGAATTGTAATTAAAATAAAAGCAGACAATGTAATTTGATTTTAAATATGACAATGCAAATACAGATTAATTATGGAAATGTCAATTTAAGATTAAATGAAAATGTAGGTTGTTACAATTCTATTCGTTTTTCCGAGTAGATTACAAATATATAAGACTTAAGTCTCAATTATTAATGTAGCTCTACTTATAAGTGCAAATTCGAGACTTACCGAAATTTTGTTTTAACCGTTCGTCGCAACCGTTAGGAATTAAGGTCTAATATTTGAAACAAAAACTACTGGGGTTATAATCTTTCATTTCTAATTTATAGAATCCATTTTCGTTGAGTATACGAGACCACCATTTAAAGCTTCCATGGCTATATATATATATCTATACGTATACACCTACGTTTGATACCCCCGGCTTGTGCGTAATGACTAATAGTACATTATGAGTGAGTTCAAGAGACTCACCGGTCGCTAGATTGGCAGCTCGTCTTATCGAATAAAATCAAGAAAATTGAAATATAAGCTATGGCCTCTTTGATGCTACTGTGATGTTACCTCCTTGCTGTATTTTTTTTTCTTTCTTTCAATTTCCAGAATGTGTGGTATTTGTGAGTGTGTATCTTTGAGAGTGAGGGATCAAGAGAGAGGATGTCAATAGGGGGAAGAGAGCTTTTGAAAGTGATGTATGTTCTTACAGAGGGATTTTGAGAGTAATATTGTTTATGCATTGTGTGTATATGTGTGTGTGGGTATGTAATGCTTGTGTGCTTATATAAACTGGGTGCAATCAGTTAGTTTGAATGTGAACACATAGGCCAGGCGTTTGGGTTTGAACCATTTTAGATCAAAATAATACAACCCAACTTGATTGTTTGAAATCATTACAAAACAATAATGCAGCTTGTGACTAATTGCTATCAATCAATTCACACCCAATAATTCATCTGGTTCGTTTAATCAATTTGGTTTGGTTACATCAGCTTGGTTAGTTAAGTTGGTCTGGGTAGTCTAGGAAAATATCCCAACATAATTATTAGGGACAAAAATGTAAACAACGTGATACCATATTTTTTTTTAATGGTTCTTGTCCCATAGGGTAAATTAGGGGCACAGTGATAATACCATTAAAACTACTAATGGTTTAAAAAATTTAAAGGCATTTTGTTAACAACGAATAATACTAGTACAATTTATTTATGAAAATAATAATACAACTAAAAATAATACACAATCGTAAAATCAAATTGGCATTATATTTATTATTAGGGAAGCGAAAATACAGGTTGCTACAAATCTTTTGTAAAGTAGTAAGATTATTTCTATAAAGTTAAGGGCTTTAAACTTTCAAAACTGAAAAACAGTCCCTTGCTGGAAAAACAGTCGACTGGATCATTTTCCCAGTCGACTGGTACACCGAATGTTGCAAAATAGTCGATTGGTTTGTGTTTTTGGCGAGTTAGTTTCTATGATAACTATCATGTTGTAATACCCTGTATTTTCATTGTACTTTTATACCCTTGTTGATATAAATAAAATTCAGTATACTTGTATTTATATTTCCTGTATTTTCAGCTTCGATTGATTGAACTTCAATCGATCGAGCTTATGTTTCTTCAATCGATCGTACCTACTTCAATCGCTTGAAACTCTGTCGACCTGATTTGTGATGTGGATCCTTTTCTCAATCGATCAAACCCTAACCGACCTGTTCTCAATCGATCAAACTCACTTCGATCGATCAAGCTTGGTATTATCAGTATACGCAGAGCTACCAACTGCACTCTCTTCCTCCCTATATATATGTATCACACACACATACACACACACACATACATATACACACTCTTTTGGGGTTGCTGAGTTTTAGTAAGAGATATATATATATATATAGTTTATACATAGACCCACTTATATACATACATATATACAACCGTATATATAAATATACACACAAACACAAACACTCCTTTACACACATTCTCGGCCAGAAAGAGAAGAAGAAGAAGGAGAAAGAGGAGGAGAGAGAGGACAGAAAGAGAAAGAGAAAGAGAAGAAGAGAAAGAGGCCACCTTGAGGACCCACGGTCACCCCACCCGTCTCTGGTGTCACCATCTTTATTGGTGAGTGCCTATACTCACTTAGTAGCGTAGATATATTTCTGTATATGTGTTTCAACAAGAAAGAACAGACCTCGAACGTACACGGGAAGTCCAGTTTAGTTTGGGAAGCAAACCAACATTCAATCGATCGAACTGATTTCGAGCGATTGAACACAGACCGATCTTAGTTCAATCGATCGAACTTTAATATTCTCAATCGATCGAACTTTAATATTCTCAATCAATCGAACTTTCCTATCCTCAATCGATTGAAATGACTTCAATCGATCAAACATGATAGTTTGCTAAATCTTTAGTTTGTTAATATCCGATGACCTGTTAAACTGTATATTATCATGTGATGATTGGTAGAAGCTGTATTAGAATAATATACACGTTGAATAATAGACTTAATGCATTGAAATAGTGGAACCAATTATATAATGATAGTATAATATTGTCAAGCGAATTGAGAAGCCGACATGTATAGTAGTGGGTCTATCGACCACAGAGGTCGATACTATTTATGATTGATGCATGGGAAATGCGATCGCGAAGATCGTACAATGTGAGTTACAGTATACTTATATTGCCTTAGTCTATGAGAGAGACTAAAGGATATATTAGTGGTATTTCCTTAGTCCACGAGACTGTAGACACCCCATTTTGTCGGCTATCAGATTTAGGAGACCCATAGCTTGGTGGTTCACAATGATCGTAAAAGACTCAAAAGGACTCTCGGAAGTCAGCTCTATCCCTCAGAATGCTCAGAATGACCAAAATGCCCTTGAAAGTCCGAAAACTCCCAGATTTGGTCCCAAAGTTCTGAAAACATGCTACGTCGTAAGAAAAGTGATAAAATGAGTTTTTAAATAAAACCGGAAGAAATCGTCAGCTCCCAGAGACCCCCGGAAGTCCCGGAGGTTCCCCGAAAGTCCCCGTTGACCGGTTTGACCAAGGTTTGACCAGGTTTGACCAGAGTTTGACCAAGTTTGACCAAGTTTGACCGAAATTGTCTGAATTCACCAGAACCATTCTAAATCATGAGAAAAGTATTAAAACAAGTTCCAAAAGGAAATCGAGCGAAAACATCAGCTCCTGGGAGCTCCCAGAGGTTCCCAGAACTTCCCGGGAATCCCAGGTTTGCCCGGTTTGACCAAGATTTGACTTTGGAATCGGGGCACCGAAACAATTTTCAAATATTTTTCATGGATGCTAGAGGTCAACAACTTTCCAACGGTATATCGCACATAATTTCTGGATTTAAAACGAATTTATTATGAATTTCCAAAGGCGAAAAAGGCGATCAAATCGGCTTTTATCGCGAATACCGCAAAATTTTTCAAAGTGACCTATCCCCGAACTATTTTTTATGTAAAGTAGACTCCATTACCTTTCCAACGGTATATCACAACCTCAATTTGGAGTTCGTATGCATTTTCTGTGAATTTTGGACGAAATAGGGCCTTTTCGCGAATACCGGAACTTCGGGGGGCCTAAACAGCATTATCCAGACGAAGGGAGGAGCAGTGCCGCCGCGGCACTGGCCCACTGCCGCCGCGGCAGTGGCCCAGTGCCGCCGCGGCACTCCCCTCCAGAACAGTAAGTTTTTGTAAATACTTTTGTGGTCCCATTTTGATTAATTAAAATCCAAAACGACGTGGTTTCATGATTTCAGATGTTTGGGACCAATGGGAGTACTTTCTAAATCCCAAAAACACCCCAAGTTGGCCTATATAAACACCCCATTACTCCTCATTTTGGGAGAGTCAATTGCAAGTTTAGAGAAAGTTTGGGAGAGAAAGTGTAGAGATAAGGTTAGAGTGGAGAGAAAAGAAGCTTTCTTCTTTGATTTTTCAAAACAAAAGTGAGTTCTAACTTTGTTTTTACTTCATTACTTCCATTTACTTCAACATTCAATACTCCCAACCACCATTTTAGTGAGCATTCAAGAGTGTGGAAGCTTCTTCCATGTCTAGTGTCATTACATATGAGTGACACACCAATCTACAAGTCTCATGCTTCATGAACATCATCTATTGATTATCATCTACTTGCTTGCTTGTTTATTGTTCATCTCTTCTCATCCCATTTCTTTTTATTTTCTTTATTTACTTACTAGTTCATCATCATCTAAGTGATGACATGAAGTTTGGGGTGAGTGAATCCTCATGGATAGTAGCTCTTGACCTCAAAAACATGTTTGATAGATGATGACCATAACCTCAATACTTCCAAGGTATTCTTGGAATGTATTGAAGTTATGTCCAAAAACAAAATAAATCTCTCCAACAATCTTGGAGGTTCTTAAATGATGAGTTTGATGTAGGTATTCTAAGTGGCTATGATCCTTATTGAGTGTTGAAAACATGTTTTCAAAACACCTATTTCAAAACCCCTCTCAATCCCTCTCATTTGGTTTCAAGAAACAAAACTTTGTTTTCTCCAAAATCTTTAAAACAATGGGTCAAAACAGTGAGTGAGTTGAGTTCAAAGATTTTTCTAGAACACAATACTCAACATATGAATACAAGGCCACTTGGAAAGTCTTCCTAACTCATTGGAGAACACCCATGATTTTTGGTTTGACTTGGAAGTACTTGGAAATGGTCCATTTGGGTCCCAACATTCCTTCCAAACATTCTGTTTTTGCTGTCACAGCAGCTAGGTCAACTTACGACCTCTTTTCCAGAAAACCTTTCGAAAAGGGGTGGTCCTAACTTATTTTTCCCTTAAAATTCAATGTCTTAGGAAACCTTCTGTATAAAATGGGCCTCTAGATCATTCTTTTTCATTTTCTAAGATTTTCTAACATTTCAGACGACAGTACGAATTCTGTTTCTGAGTGACCTCTATTGTTTGTGTAATTTCTCTCAATCTGTGATAGTTATTCAAGATTCGCTTTTTGGGTTGTGTTCTAGACACAATAAGGAACATTTCCATAAAAAATCATGCATTGAAAACATTCCTAACCCCTCTTTTCAAATTCCAAAAAATCATGCTACTGTTCTGTCCACTATTCACAGCAAGTACACTTTAACTTTCATTCTTTGATTTGAGGCTTATATGCATTCCAAATTAGTTCATATCTTAGGAAGTGGTTCATACTACATTTGTATATATCCCATGTTGATTTCATTCATTCATTTTTGCCCATTTTAGACTTCTAAACCATTCTAGAAATCCATGTACACAAAACACACTACAACCTTTGCACATTTTTAGATACACACATTGCATTCATGCAAGATTTGGGGTTTTTGTAACTCTTAATCTAAGGAGATTATAAGGAATGAACTCGATCACTCGTTCATGCTTCCCTTTGATCTATTCATCCTTTCTCATCCATCCCGGGGATTGAGAGGTCTTCTTTTATCAAAGAATAACATGCATCATTCTAGCCTTGCTAAGCATATTTTGATTTCTTTGCTTATTTGTTTCAATAACAATTCATGTCCCCCCTTTAGATTAGGAAGTCTTGATTATTTGATACATGATTAGACGATCTTTCCTAGGTTTATTTGTGTGGCCCTTCACTTTACATTGCATGATATTTGGCTTAGATCTTATGAATGATATCTTATCTTTTGATCTTCCAATTTCAAGTTTTCTTATGTGATGTAATATACTACAATAGTATTAATTGTCGAACCAAACATAGTACATGATGATTATTTGGATGCTAATTGAGGCCCGTCGAAAGACGGGGCGAGTTGACGGGGTTTTAGTCGCGACAAAGGCTCCTTCCTCTCTCGTACCAAAACCCCGAACCAAGTTCTTTGGTTATGAAGGGCCGGTGCCCTTTATCCATTTGGGTGAGTCAAAATTAGGTTTCTTGGTTCCTTAAAGACCAAGTGGCGACTCTGTATCTGTTTTCAACAGACCTACCATTTTCTTTTCTTTGATCCAAGTCAAATTCCTTTTCAAAACAATCTCAAACAAGAGAAGTGGTCCGATTCCGGTGTCCACAATCTGGCGACTCTGCTGGGGACTTTTATTTTAAAACAAAATAATACAGAGGTTTGACTCATAAGAAGCATCCTTAAAATCATCTTTTTACTGTGTTTGGATCACCGCATTGCACTCTTGCATTCCCCCCCTCCGACTGTGTCTGAAACGCGGCGCTGACATTGTTCAGGTCTTGCTGTGCCAGGGCACAAGTCACCGTTGATACTGTACCTTCCAAGGTATATCAAAAAGAGTAAAAACCTCCGTACTGTCTCCCCGACGGTATATTGGAACTCTCGTCAACGGACCCTCTTTGACTAAACCCAGCCTTTTCATATAGATTCCTATAGAACCTTTCATAGGACTGTTCATTTATCTTTTCAGATAGGACAATGTGATATAACTGCTGTATGCCCTGGTGGGATTACCTGTGCGGTGTAGACGCTTATGTGACATAGAACAGAACCTCTTTCTTATGATTCCCAAGGCAATCGCTCACATGTGATCACATTGAGTTGACTTGCCTAGGTACCATGATAAGGATGTCTGTTCCATGCTCACAAAGATATACACCGCAAACCTTGTTTGTTGGTCCTGAGACATAGGAGTATGAAAACTTGCTAGAAAGTATGATCACCATCATCACCTATTCCCGTCGTATATCCCTATTTCTTCCAACAGAAACTCTACCCAATTCATCAGGATATCCCTGTTTCTCCTAGAAACTCTGTCCGAATCACCAAGATTTCGTAGAAATCCCTATTTCTCCCCCAGAATACCCAGAAACCTCAATTTTTCTTAGAAATTCTGATATACTTGTTTTTCCCAGAAACTCTGTCTGACTTACCCAGTTATATCTGTTTTCCCAGAAGCTCTGTCCAAATCTCTCAAGTTACTCAGAAATCTCAATTTCTCCCAGAAATTCCGGTATACTTGTTTCTCCCAGAAACTCTGTCCAACTTACCCGAGTTTTCATGTTTTCCCATAAGCTCTATCCAAATCTCCAAGATTTCCCCAAAATTCCAACAACTCCATCCAAACTTCCCAAAAATGCCTAGATGTACCAATTTCTCCCAGAAATTCTGATTCCCAATTTCTCCTAGAAGCTCAGTCCAAATCAACCAGAAATCCCTATTTCTCCTAGAAACTCAAATGACTTCTAGAAATTTCTCCGAATCTTCCAAATCCCTATTTCTCCCAGAAACTCTGTCCAAAATTCCCGAAGTATCCCGGAAATTCCTGTTGTCCCTTGGTGATCACACTGGAAAGTAAGGTTAGCACACTCTGAATGCCTAGGACCTTATTTGTTTAGCTGCTATCTGTTAGAAATAGGAGCACCATATAGATTAGGGCTTGCATCCGCATGCTTGTCTCATATACATACACAATTCATGTTAGTTCGCTTGCACGCACGTCTTGTCAGTCTCACATGTGTCAGTCTCTACACATCAAATACATACGTATCATCATTCCCACCCATCTCAATCATTGTACAGAAGTCGTATACTTACTGTAACCGTCCTCGGTTTGCATCGTTAAATCCTTCAAAACTCTGATCATCTCTTCCTGATAGGAGTCCATAAGAAGTGTTTCGCGCATCTGCTAATTCGGACTTTTACTTCTATTTGCAGAAAACCGTAGCCCCGGGTAAGGATACTATTGTACCTCCCCAAATTCATTATCTTGATCACGGGCTAGCACATACCATCATCGATCCACCAATGGCCTACAAAGCTCTGGAAGAGAAAGTGAACAAGCTACAAACCACAGTTGAGCAGTTGAGTTTAAGGGTTAGTCGATTTGAGAAGATGGCACGGAGCATTAGCAAAGAACTGCTTGAAATAGGGACCAGAATTGAGGATGCCATCATAGAAGAAAAGTTCAAGAATGATGAACCCCAACACCAGTCCAAAAGGCCTAAATACTCCCGACACTCCCCGGATGTCGACGCCCTGCGCAGCCAACCCATGGCATACCCTCATCGGCCATACCAATCCTCCAACCAAACCACTAGTTGCCCTTACCAGAAAAAGCAACCCCGTACCTTTGCCAAACTAGATATCTCCCCCTCCATAGCCTTAGGCCGTCTACTAAAAAAGGGACACCTCCAACTCCTTCAGCCTCGTGCCGATCTCCCACCACCTAACTGTGACCTGTCCAAACGATGTGCCTACCACCAAGGCCCAGGCCATGACACCGACCAATGCATACGTCTCCGCCATGATATCCAGGACCTCATCGACCAAAATATCATTGAGCCACCACCCATTCAACCCCGTGTCACCTAAGCCCCTGGCTTACCTATTCGAACGATCCTCTTCGCTGAGGCCCATGAATGTTGAACCTGTGCCGGTGAAGTGATGGTGTTTGGAACTCTTGCTAGAAAACCAAATGAAGATGCTCTTTAGAAAAAAAAAAAGAAATAAAAAGAATAAGTGAGTCACTGTGACATTCCATTTGAGACCGGGTCGAGTCCAGTCGAGTCTGTTGTGTGTTTGTCTATTTCAAGTTTAGTCTTGTGATCGAGTCTGTCTGTCACCGAGTTGTTAATGAGTCTGTAATCCTTCTCTACTGATGGAATGAAGTCTCATTTTGCCTAATCTGATGTGCCTAGTCATAGATGCATGAATCACTAGACTGAAGTGTCACTTTTCAAATTACCATGGATATTACTCTGGTAATAATTTTTCTACGACAAAACAAAAAGAATCCTGAAAGGTTAAAATCGATTTCACGCTGACACTGATGAAGAGCTGGAATTGAATAGTCTTACTTTAAGAATTTAAAGATTCTCTTGCCTCAATCTTGAAAAGACATGCTTGGAACTGACTTGGGGCTTGCCCAACACCCTTTCCACCATTCTTACCATTTCAAAGCCTTGGGCCCAACCCAATTGATAGCCATGCGAACCTGTGCAGACTTGGTCCTTGATGGTAGCCACACATTTCAATGAGTTTCATCTCCACTTTCAAAAAAAAGAAAAAAAAAAAAAAGCAAAAAAAAAGAAAATCTCGCTAGGTTGAAAACCCGAAAGGGCACCCAGGCAAAAGTTAGAGCTGAAAAAGGTGTTGATTTCCAAAATCTGACCCTAGCCAGTCAAAATGTTGGAGAAAATTTTGATGAAACAAATAAGAGAATCATACGCTTCAAGATACATCTTAAGAACGTGCCAAGATCACATTTCAAAAGGCACGAAATGACCACAAATAAATTCCGAGAGCTGACATGCACATTCTGGAATTCTGAGATTGCGATTGAAGGATCTTGCAAGAATCAACTACATGAAAAGCAAAAATTGACTGGCTAGGCAAAAGTGAAAAGGATCAATCCTCAAAACAAAAGAAAAAGAAAAAGAAAAAGAAAAGAAAGGGAGATTGAAACTGAATCTTTTTTATTCAAAGCTACCACAAGTGGCTCAAGTTTGAACTTCTTTGACGATTGGTTTGAAAAACCCTCATACCTCAAACCCCTTATTTCAAGCCTTGCCTTGAACTACGCTCGACCTGATTCCCACTCGGGGATACGTAGGCAACCACATCGGTTCGGTCAACACCATCATAATCAAACCAATTTCCTTCAAGCCTTGCCTTGAACTACGCTCGACCTGATTCCCACTCAGGGATACGTAGGCAACCGCATCGGTTCGGTCACCCCACCTACCCAAAAATCAACCCGCTTCTTCCCAACCATGCCCGAACTACGTTGGACCTGATCCCCACTTGGGGGTACGTAGGCAGACTTTCAAAAAAAGAAAAAAAAGAAGGATGGCTCGCTAGGTCGAAAATCCGAAAGGACGCCTAGGCAAAAATTATAGTTAAATCCAAGGTGAGCAATAACAAAAGAGAGAAAAGAGCTTGCTAGGTCACCTCACTGGTGCCTAGGCAAAAGTTATGAGCATTTGAGAGATTAAAGTCACGGTCCATGCCTCAAGCCAGAAAATCACCTTCCACACTAGGGGCAAACTTCAGCTACCCGCCTCGTTTGCCTGACTTTTACTATCTACCCTTCACACAAGGGGCAAACTTCGGTCACCTACCTCGTTTGCCCAAAACCTCCAATGAACCTTCCTCCAAACTAGGGGCAAACTTCGGTCATTTGCCTCGTTTGCCTACCGATCCCACTTCATGCCCTTCAAACTAGGGGCAAACTTTGTTTGCTACCTGATCCCTATACACCAATGTTAAGCCTTCAAGAACATTGTCTTGAACAGATGGAAATGGAGCGTCTTTCATTCCATAAGCTAAGGCACTAATTCAAAGCACATCTTGAGAGAAGCAAAGAAATTGATTAGATCAGCAGGGAGGAATTTTCAAAAATAAGATTCACCATCAAAGTGATGCCACGTTAAGGAGAGAAGTAAACACAAAAGAGAAATGGTACATCATTTATGACAAAAGCACATTAAGTTTTGGCAAGTCGACCTTGTTTCATTTTGGTGTCAAATGTGTCGTCCTCGTGCGTCAATGTCTGTCAAGTTTTTGAGTCTGTTGTAGTCTCAAATGTGTAAGTCAATAGTGACTAATAAAATTTTCAAATCAAGTTATAAAGAGCATGCCAATACAAGCAGGAGTACCAAACACCATTACTACACCGGTCAAGGCGTCAGCATGAGAAGCGTCAAAACTTGGGGAAGATTTCATCCCTTTCCAAACTGCCAAAAGCTAATCATCTTTCTTCATGCAACATAAGTCCATGAGTGGCTGTTGATCTTTCATCTTTCTTCATGCAACATAAGTCCATGAGTGGTTGCTGATGATCTTCATTTCTCCTTGCAACATAAGTCCATGAGTGGCTGTTGATCTTTCTTCATGCAACATAAGTCCATGAGTGGCTGTTGATGATCTTCATTTGTTCATGCAACATAAGTCCATGAGTGGCTGTTGATGATCTTCCTTTGTTCATGCAACATAAGTCCATGAGTGGCTGTTGATGATCTTCCTTTCTCCTTGCAACATAAGTCCATGAGTGGCTGTTGATCTTTCTTCATGCAACATAAGTCCATGAGTGGCTGTTGATGATCTTCCTTTGTTCATGCAACATAAGTCCATGAGTGGCTGTTGATGATCTTCCTTTGTTCATGCAACATAAGTCCATGAGTGGCTGTTGATGATCTTCCTTTCTGCTAGCAACATAAGTCCATGAGTGGCTGTTGATCTTTCTTCATGCAACATAAGTCCATGAGTGGCTGTTGATGATATTCCTTTGTTCATGCAACATAAGTCCATGAGTGGCTGTTGATGATCTTCCTTTCTCCTAGCAACATAAGTCCATGAGTGGCTGTTGATCTTTCTTCATGCAACATAAGTCCATGAGTGGCTGTTGATGATCTTTCTTTGTTCATGCAACATAAGTCCATGAGTGGCTGTTGATGATCTTCCTTTCTCCTAGCAACATAAGTCCATGAGTGGCTGTTGATCTTTCATTTTTCTTCATGCAACATAAGTCCATGAGTGGCTGTTGATGACCTTCTTTCATCCTAAAGCAACATAAGTCCATCACTCTGCTCTTTCAAAATCAAAAAACTGCAGCAGGCCATCTCCGTATCCCTCATCACAAATAGAATGATACCTTGACTCCCATTTAAAGGACGTATTTCCTTCTTCCTAGAAGAGTACATTATCCACCAGCTCCCGGAGGCCCTGACCGGCCCCCTTGGATTGAGCGCCAAAAGAGATTCTCCGAGAACCCTACATCATCCCCCGAGGACAGAAACCAATAGATACCAGCTCTCGGAGGCCCTGACTGGCCCCCTTGGATTGAGCGCCAAAAGCGATTCTCCGAGAACCCTACTTCATCCCCCGAGGACAGAAACCAATAGATACCAGCTCCCCGGAGGCCCTGACCGGTCCCCTTGGATTGAACGCCAAAAGAGATTCTCTGAGAACCCTACATCATCCCCCGAGGATAGAAACCGATAGACCCTAACCGGCTCTTTTGGATTGAGCATTGCGAAATCTGACCAACTACGAGAGATTCAGAGATGGATCCTGGTTTTAGGTCAAGAATTGAAGAGAGATTCTCAGAGAGTCCCCTACCATCCCAGCGGAAGATAGAAGAAGTCCGAACCGATTCTCCGGGCTTGTCATCATAAGGATCGGCAAAAACATCACCCGCAGTCAAATCACCCCGATTCCCTTGACAAGCACTGTCTATTCACAATTTAAGGACCCGTGTCCACTGATTATCATGAGCTTTCTCACCTGTCAGTCATTATGAGTTTCCTCACTTATCGTGAGCCTCTTCACTCCGGTTATCTCACCTATCCATTATCGTGAGCTACCCCACTTATCATGAGCCTCCTCACTTTGGTTATTATAAAACTGTCGGTTATCTTGAACTCCCTCGCCTATGGGTTATCCTTAGTTGTCATCCTCAGGGACCCCACATCTGACTACATTCTCTCGCAAAGCACACTTCCCAAATTCCAGAAGTTTGCTCCTAAACCCAGAGACTTCTAAACCTTGATGTCCTTATCCGAGTCATCCACCACATCACAGTCGCAAACACTAGCACAACACCAGCCCACTCGGAGTAGCACACCCCACAACACTTGCTCATACTAGGGTCATAACACTAGATATGATAAGACTCATGACACAATTCACATCACATCCATGCATTGCATATCACTCTTATAGCATGGCATCCGTATGTCTTGTTGAGCATATGTGATTCATTCCTTGCCTTGAACTACGTTCTGGTCTGATTCCCCTTGGGATACGTAGGCAGCTCACGCAGAGCGCGACCAGCACTAGCCACAACATCATTTCATCTTTTGCAACGCTTTTATCCTAAATCTATAGCCTCCAAAAGACCTGTCTCTTCAAAACTTTGGCACTCGCTTGCGACATGCGTTGCCTCGCAAGTTCCTGCCAAAGAGGGGCAAACTGTAGACACCCCATTTTGTCGGCTATCAGATTTAGGAGACCCATAGCTTGGTGGTTCACAATGATCGTAAAAGACTCAAAAGGACTCTCGGAAGTCAGCTCTATCCCTCAGAATGCTCAGAATGACCAAAATGCCCTTGAAAGTCCGAAAACTCCCAGATTTGGTCCCAAAGTTCTGAAAACATGCTACGTCGTAAGAAAAGTGATAAAATGAGTTTTTAAATAAAACCGGAAGAAATCGTCAGCTCCCAGAGACCCCCGGAAGTCCCGGAGGTTCCCCGAAAGTCCCCGTTGACCGGTTTGACCAAGGTTTGACCAGGTTTGACCAGAGTTTGACCAAGTTTGACCAAGTTTGACCGAAATTGTCTGAATTCACCAGAACCATTCTAAATCATGAGAAAAGTATTAAAACAAGTTCCAAAAGGAAATCGAGCAAAAACATCAGCTCCTGGGAGCTCCCAGAGGTTCCCAGAACTTCCCGGGAATCCCAGGTTTGACCGGTTTGACCAAGATTTGACTTTGGAATCGGGGCACCGAAACAATTTTCAAATATTTTTCATGGATGCTAGAGGTCAACAGCTTTCCAACGGTATATCGCACATAATTTCTGGATTTAAAACGAATTTATTATGAATTTCCAAAGGCGAAAAAGGCGATCAAATCGGCTTTTATCGCGAATACCGCAAAATTTTTCAAAGTGACCTATCCCCGAACTATTTTTTTTATGTAAAGTAGACTCCATTACCTTTCCAACGGTATATCACAACCTCAATTTGGAGTTCGTATGCATTTTCTGTGAATTTTGGACGAAATAGGGCCTTTTCGCGAATACCGGAACTTCGGGGGGCCTAAACAGCATTATCCAGACGAAGGGAGGAGCAGTGCCGCCGCGGCAGTGGCCCAATGCCGCCGCGGCACTCCCTTCCAGAACAGTAAGTTTTTGTAAATACTTTTGTGGTCCCATTTTGATTAATTAAAATCCAAAACGACGTGGTTTCATGATTTCAGATGTTTGGGACCAATGGGAGTACTTTCTAAATCCCAAAAACACCCCAAGTTGGCCTATATAAACACCCCATTACTCCTCATTTTGGGGGAGTCAATTGCAAGTTTAGAGAAAGTTTGGGAGAGAGAGTGTAGAGATAAGGTTAGAGTGGAGAGAAAAGAAGCTTTCTTCTTTGATTTTTCAAAACAAAAGTGAGTTCTAACTTTGTTTTTACTTCATTACTTCCATTTACTTCAACATTCAATACTCCCAACCACCATTTTAGTGAGCATTCAAGAGTGTGGAAGCTTCTTCCATGTCTAGTGTCATTACATATGAGTGACACACCAATCTACAAGTCTCATGCTTCATGAACATCATCTATTGATTATCATCTACTTGCTTGCTTGTTTATTGTTCATCTCTTCTCATCCCATTTCTTTTTATTTTCTTTATTTACTTACTAGTTCATCATCATCTAAGTGATGACATGAAGTTTGGGGTGAGTGAATCCTCATGGATAGTAGCTCTTGACCTCAAAAACATGTTTGATAGATGATGACCATAACCTCAATACTTCCAAGGTATTCTTGGAATGTATTGAAGTTATGTCCAAAAACAAAATAAATCTCTCCAACAATCTTGGAGGTTCTTAAATGATGAGTTTGATGTAGGTATTCTAAGTGGCTATGATCCTTATTGAGTGTTGAAAACATGTTTTCAAAACACCTATTTCAAAACCCCTCTCAATCCCTCTCATTTGGTTTCAAGAAACAAAACTTTGTTTTCTCCAAAATCTTCAAAACAATGGGTCAAAACAGTGAGTGAGTTGAGTTCAAAGATTTTTCTAGAACACAATACTCAACATATGAATACAAGTCCACTTGGAAAGTCTTCCTAACTCATTGGAGAACACCCATGATTTTTGGTTTGACTTGGAAGTACTTGGAAATGGTCCATTTGGGTCCCAACATTCCTTCCAAACATTCTGTTTTTGCTGTCACAGCAGCTAGGTCAACTTACGACCTCTTTTCCAGAAAACTTTTCCAAAAGGGGTGGTCCTAACTTATTTTTCACTTAAAATGCAATGTCTTAGGAAACCTTCTGTATAAAATGGGCCTCTAGATCATTCTTTTTCATTTTCTAAGATTTTCTAACATTTCAGACGACAGTACGAATTCAGTTTCTGAGTGACCTCTATTGTTTGTGTAATTTCTCTCAATCTGTGATAGTTATTCAAGATTGGCTTTTTGGGTTGTGTTCTAGACACAATAAGGAACATCTCCATAAAAAATCATGCATTGAAAACATTCCTAACCCCTCTTTTCAAATTCCAAAAGATCATGCTACTGTTCTGTCCACTATTCACAGCAAGTACACTTTAACTTTCATTCTTTGATTTGAGGCTTATATGCATTCCAAATTAGTTCATATCTTAGGAAGTGGTTCATACTACATTTGTATATATCCCATGTTGATTTCATTCATTCATTCTTGCCCATTTTAGACTTCTAAACCATTCTAGAAATCCATGTACACAAAACACACTACAACCTTTGCACATTTTTAGATACACACATTGCATTCATGCAAGATTTGGGGTTTTTGTAACTCTTAATCTAAGGAGATTATAAGGAATGAACTCGATCACTCATTCATGCTTCCCTTTGATCTATTCATCCTTTCTCATCCATCCCGGGGATTGAGAGGTCTTCTTTTATCAAAGAATAACATGCATCATTCTAGCCTTGCTAAGCATATTTTGATTTCTTTGCTTATTTGTTTCAATAACAATTCATGTCCCCCCTTTAGATTAGGAAGTCTTGATTATTTGATACATGATTAGACGATCTTTCCTAGGTTTATTTGTGTGGCCCTTCACTTTACATTGCATGATATTTGGCTTAGATCTTATGAATGATATCTTATCTTTTGATCTTCCAATTTCAAATTTTCTTATGTGATGTAATATATTACAATAGTATTAATTGTCGAACCAAAAATAGTACAGGATGATTATTTGGATGCTAATTGAGGCCCGTCGAAAGACGGGGCGAGTTGAGGGTGTTTTAGTCGCGACAAAGGCTCCTTCCTCTCTCGTACCAAAACCCCGAACCAAGTTCTTTGGTTATGAAGGGCCGGTGCCCTTTATCCATTTGGGTGAGTCAAAATTAGGTTTCTTGGTTCCTTAAAGACCAAGTGGCGACTCTGTATCTGTTTTCAACAGACCTACCATTTTCTTTTCTTTGATCCAAGTCAAATTCCTTTTCAAAACAATCTCAAACAAGAGAAGTGGTCCGATTCCGGTGTCCACAGAGACAAACTAAGGGATATATATTATGGAAACAAATGTGAGGTTGTGATTACCTATATTGCCTTAGTTCATGAGGGAGACTAAGGGATATACTAGTGGGATTGCCTTAGTCTATGAGAGAGAAGAAGGGATATAGTGGTGATGTCGTCTTAGTCCATGAGAGAGACTAAGGGATACACTGGTGGTATCACCTTAGTCCATGGGAGAGACTAAGGGACACATAGTTATGGGAATGGTTATGTGGCTAGCGCCCGGGTCGAATAGAGGCTAACAGAATGTCACCTTGCCCATGACTAAGACATGAAAGATCCGATAGAGACACGGGCATGGTCACATTAGTCCAAGACCGAGACTGAGGGTTATGCCGATGTTATCATCTTAATCCGATAGAGGCTAAAGGAATATTATTTTAGTCCATGACCGAGACGGGAAGTTCGAATAGAGGCTACAGGAATATGTTACTTTAGTCCATGACCGAGATTAAGAGGCATACATCATGAACTTAGTCTGATAGAGATTAAATGAATACCACCTTAGTCCATGAGCGAGATGGGAGATCCGAAAGAGGCTAAGGGATATGTCACTTTAATCTATGACCGGGACTAAGAGATATACTGTGAGACCTAGAACCAAATAGAGTGATTTAAATTAATTAGTCAAGCAAATGCACTGCAAAAATTATATTTTCATGGGCATTTGTATTGTGAAATGGGGGTTTATATTGTTAGTTATTGATATTTGAGGGGTCCTAAGGTGATATGGGGAAGTTTGGGGACTCAAGTGCATGCTTTAAGGAATTTTGGGGTGTTAAACATAATTTTTGAAACTTAAAAATCAGATTTTTTAGGAGACATACGTATGTCTCCTTTCTTCTTCATTTTGAGAGGGTTTAGAAGAAAAAAGAGAGAGAAGAAGAACAAGAAAGTTGAAGAAATGAAGCTTTAATAATCAAAACTTCAATTGAGTTACAATTTTCAAGTTGCAAAAGGAAGTATAAGTGGGTGCAAATTGGGGTTTTTAGATTTTGGTATTTGAAATTAAAAAATTGACGTTTACATTCATGTTTAGAGTTTGCTAAGATGATTCATGGGTTATATATATGATGTGGTATGAAGCCTACATGTTAAATTTGAGTTTTGAGAAAGTTTGAAAAATTGGATTTTTTGAGGGTTTGTATAAAATTCAAAAATTGAAAGTTTGGGTGTATGAATTTTTTGGGTTTTAGAGTTGTTTGAGTGTTTATATATGCTTTACATGCCATTGGAACCATTGGCTACAAGCTTGATAAAGATTGGTAGTGAATTGGGGTACCATTGATGTATTCTTGAAGCTTTTCACGAGCATGAAGAAGAACTTTTGGGTATGTTTGAAAATCTGAGAATTTGTCTAGAATTGGGTATTTTTTGAGTTTGATAGATGGAATGATGATATTGGTGTTGGGTTTATGCCCTCAAACCATTACTTTATGTATTGACATTAGCATTTTAATATATGGATATCAGTTTTACATTTCATTATGTATGTTTCTTTCATGAGATGATTTTCAATCCTTAGGTGTCATAGTAGGTAATTCATGTGTGTATGAGATACATACAAGTGAGATATGAATTACCATCCTTTGATACTTAAAGCTTGTCACAGTGGATGATGAGACTGGATATCTCATCAGGTATACACTGTAGCATAATTAACTACCATTGGATGGAGTGATTAATCTCAATCACTAGAGTGTCACTCTTAGTTAATATGCTAGTGCTTATAGTGCATTGACGGACCTGAGCTTTCCTATTGACACTTATTGGTGTCAAACAGTCAATAGGAACTCATAACTTGTATAAGGTACGTGTTCTCAATCTTGCGACGATTATGAACACAGACTAGGGATATGGCTACTTTGACTTACCAATCAGTGAGGTCTATAGAAGATCAACACCTGGGTATCTTGGGTATGTCATGTTCATAGGGTTGTGAACATATATTGTCAAGACAGAATCTACCCCCTGTTTCAGAGTAAGCATTCCCTTGAGAATGTCACCAAGTCGATTACTGAGTACTGCAGTCTTGTTGATAAGAGTTATCAACATGTTTGTTAATCATGAGAGGTGAATGGGATTCAAGGAATGCAAGAAGTAATCATGATTTAGGTTGACAGTAACAGTTATCCGACTACTTGAATATGATTACGATTGCTGAAGGTAGAGGGACATTAGTACAACATACAAGTCTAGTTATCGCTTCAGATATGTTCTTTTGCGTTGAAGTTCAGTTATCGTTTTATAGTGGAGTAAACGTTAACTGACTAGTTAGTTAGTTTGCTGATCAAAGAGTTTGGTCACGGTGATTAACAAACTGGTCTGAGCCAACAATAAAGAGCCTAGGAGGTCCCACTTTTAGCTCCGCTAGGAAGCTTGGAAGGGCACATGAGGATTATGTCAAGACACGTTCGATCGATCGAAGGAGTTTCGATCGATTGAAGTCTAGGCAGGTTCGATTGCTCGAAGGTTAGGTCGATTCTAGGAATCTATAAATAGGGCAGCTGTGTACTGAATGATTTTAATTGTTGTTTTTATACGTAGAAGCTACCGAAACTATTAAGGTTTCCCTAAACCTTCCCTATCCTCCCTATTAGGGTTCCCACCAACCCTATTCCTTCCAACAGGCATCCGCAAGAGTCATAAGAGTGAAGACAGCCTAGTGGAAGTTGCTGCACCATCAAGGAGAAAGAAGTTCTCAGAACTGGGTTCAAGACCTGAGGTATATTTCCTTTCCCTCTTATTAGTACACATCTATGGAATTGACGGGTAGTAGATCCTGGGCTACTAATAAGTTTTTATTACTTTACTTTTTCCGCTGCGCATTTAAACTTTCAATTTAAACCGGTTTTTCCATCAATTGGTATCAAAGCCACGCTCGTTTGGATCTATAGATGCATTTTGAACACTAGTTTTGATTTGCATGTAGATTTTAGGACTGTTTTCGAAACTGCATCGTCACAGATCTATTTCTGTAGCTTTATCGTAGCAGAATACAAATCTGTGATTGCATAGGATGCATGTTGGATTCGATCGATCGAAGTAGGTTCGATCGATACAAGATGCTCTATGCTCAAGAGATTGAACAGGTTTCGATCGATCGAACATTGGATATGTTCGATCGATCGAATGTCATTCGATCGGTCGAGATAGATTCTCTGTGTCACGCCCCGGAACGGCATAAATAGAGAAAAATAAATTTCCTTTATGGGTCCATAGGGAATGACGGGTGAAGTCACATGATTGTCCACACCACGCAGTACTAAGCAACAAGAAGTAATAGTGTAACAAGAATGAAGTCTAGGTTCTAATCACAACGTAACATAAAGTTAACAGAAGTTACTAACTATTACATATCAGAGTCTCGAATCAAATATAAAGCAGAGGAAGTACAAATGCCAAGGCAACATATGCCTGACTACAAAAAGTTCTAAAACGGTAAGGGCAATTAGCTACAATTCTAGTCTAGTCTTCAGTTGGCATAAGGGTAGTCCTCGGCGTAGTAGTCTTCTTCGATCTGACCTCCGTCGGGGAAGTTCTCCACAGGAACTCCGTCACCGGCATAGTAGTCTTCTTCTGCAGGCCCTTCACCTGTATAGTCATAACCAGGATGCGCTGGAACGTAGAAATGTCCAGCGGCATAAACGCCGTCAGCTTAATGAAAGCCGAGTGAGTTAGATACTAACAGGGTATCAACTATTGAAGTTATTACAAGTTATAAGCCGCAACAAGTTAGAGTTCTGTGAGGGTAACTTCTTTACATCAAACCGATTATCCGATTACTAATGTTTTACTCATTATAAGACCGATAACACGTCTAGATAGGGGAACAGACTCGACAGTAGTTCAACTCTATAACATACCATTGCTCATCCACCGCTTTTAAGAACATATGCACAGTTCACCGCATGTCATGGATACCACGTTAGTCCATCCCCCGCTTTTAAGAACATATGCACAGTCCACCGCATGTCAGGGATATAACGCTTTAAACAACAGTACATCATTCTATGCCACGACTTAGCGACGTCTACCAGTGATCACGGTCCACCGCATGTCATAGACACCTTCGTCTGTCTACCGCTTTTAAGAACATATGATTAGATCATCTGGCTATCTTAGGGCAAATGGTCCGGTTCACCGCAAGTCATAGACACCTTCGTCTGTCTACCGCTTTTAAGAACATATGATCGACCAAAGCCCGCCCACGCAAGGTTCCCGAATCTTAGCAAACCTACTTAAGTTCAACTCTATTTCCGATACATGACAATCCCAATGTGGCCCGACTACTCTGAATGAAATGAACGTTAACTCCAAAGGATTCACAACTATTCCGTTATCTAACATTATAAACGTTATTCGATAGTCTTGTTATTACTACGATCCTATGCTGCATTAACTCGTTATCATGTCTGTATTACAATAGTAAAGCATGCTGGGAAGTACTGAACAGTAAATAAACAACTAAACAGTTATTACATTAACTAAACAAGTAAAACAGTAAACTGCAACATCCAATCGATTGATATAGATGTCAATCGATTGGTATAGTGTCAATCGATTGGAACAAAGTTCAATCGATTGGATCACAATCCATGTCAATCGATTGCATAAAATGTCAATCGGTTGAGACATGAAAGATGTAAATCGATTGATATAGTGTCAATCGATTGGAACATGAAAGATGTCAATCGATTGGTATAGTGTCAATCGATTGGAACAAAGTTCAATCGATTGGATCACAATCCATGTCAATCGATTGCATAAAATGTCAATCGGTTGAGACATGAAAGATGTAAATCGATTGATATAGTGTCAATCGATTGGAACATGAAAGATGTCAATCGATTGGTATAGTGTCAATCGATTGACACTTCGTCTTCTTCGCAGAGAAGACTGCCCAGCAACATATAAACGGGAAACATGGTTTCTTCTCCATTTCTTCATTCAAAACATGTTCTAACATAAATATCAAGCTACCAAGTGAGTTTAGAACTCACCTTAGGCGTTAAGGCGTGTTTGGTTGTGTTTTGAAGCTTGAGCTTCAATGGTGGTCTTCCTCTCTCTCTCTCTAGTTCTCTGCCTTCTCTCTTCTCTTTCTTCTCCTTCTTCTCTTCTTCTTTCTGGTCTTCTTCTTCTTCTTCTTCTCGTCTCAGTCCATCTCTGTGTGTGTGTGAGTGTATGTATGTATATATGTGAGTATATATATATGAGTGTATATATATATATATAACACACAAAACCCTCCCCTTCACTCTCTCTGATTTCTGTAAACAGAAATACGCCCAAAATGGGCTGGTATATATAGAGAGGGAGTGTTCACGTGGCCTCTCCCCAGCCAGAGCAAAAGAATCTGCCCAGCTGCCTCCAATCGATTGACATAAGTATCAATCGATTGATACAATCAATCGATTGGTATAAAGTTCAATCGATTGGAACAATCAATCGATTGAGATAAAGTTTAATCGATTGGTATGTAAAATATACCAAGGGTAAGGCCAAGCTCATAAAAGTATTAAAAGAAACATACAATGTCTTAGTTATATAATACATTACAAGAATACGGGGTATTACACTCTGTCAGGTTGTTCTTTTCACAGTTTTAAATGTTTTAAAAATTATATGCTTTAATATTAAATTATTCTCTAAATTTTTCCAAATCATTCTCTGAAATAGAAAGTTCAAGAGATTGAACAACGTTCAATCAATCGAAGGTTCGAGCGAGCGAACGGTCTTCAATCGATTGAACTGTGACAGTGAAGTTAGATGCTGTTTTAAGTTCTAATTCAGTATATAAAGAGTTTATGTACTGTGTGAATCAATTAGCGGTTCCAATTGTTATATATGCGTGGATGTGTGTACGACTAACCCTTTTGCAGCAAGCTTAGTCGCTATCTCCCATGGCACCAAGACTTTTAAATTTTGTATTTAACTGTTTGAGATTGGTGTATATTATGTTTTATTATTGGTTTGGTTTAAGGCATATATAAAGGGCGCTGCGACTTCAATCCTACGAAAAGGAAATTCGCACCGGTTTCCCTAGCCTTTTATATCATAGTTGTTTTTCTGTTTCTAGATAAATTGTAAGCTTTGAAAGAAGCATAGGACCAATGTATTAGAATTAGAAATTTCATGGAGATGGAGCAAGCCGTTGTCCATGAAGATGGAGGTGGAGGCGACCAAACCAAGAAGGAGGTTCTATGGAGATAGAGCCATGGGAGATAGAGGCATATGAATGCCTTTGTTTCATTTTAGTTTTGTTTTATGTGCTTGGTTTGTGATTGGCGTTTTACGTTGTTACTACTTGCATGCATGTAAAAAAAGTTTTCTAAAATAAAATTCAAAAACTATTTCAACGCATTAGTAAACATTGGATGTTTATGGGTAATGTGTGGAAACATTTCTTTTTTCAAAAAGCAAAATCCTTATTTACTAAATCTAGTGGGAGAGGGTCTTATTAATAACACCCACGATCTTCCATTAACGGTTCACTGTAAGATGAGTGGTGCATTCTGTGTCATCTTGCCAAGGGTGACAATTCTATACAGAGGGTGCATTACTCATTGGTTACTAGATGTGAACTTCCTTTGATAGGATCAATCAGATGTGTTAGAGGGTGACCACCACACAGAGGGGCTACTTGAGACGGTTGTGATTGGATCTTAGTTAATGGTACACACTAGCTAAACTATGGATAAGGGATCCCACACGGGGCATTATTCAGAAACTTAGAGATCAAAAAGGTTCGGGAGTCATAACTTGTTTTGCAAGAGTTGCATAGCTGACAAGTCATGATTAATCGAAAGATTGAACATTGACCACCACACGGAGGCTTTATTCTTTCGTTTCGATATTCCGACCACTTTGTTTTAAAATAAGAGTTTTTTTTAAGGATTCTTTTATTTCAAACTGTCAAATTCTGATATCCATATTTATTTTGTTTGTATGATTTTCAGTAATCATAATGTCTGGATCTGCATTTAGTCCACTTGCCACCATACTCACTCAAAACAAGTTAACTGGAAACAACTACACTGAATGGAAACCTAACCTTGACATCATGTTAACTACGGAGGATCACATATATGTCCTCACCACCCCAAGCCCTGAAGAACCCGCGGCAAATACTTCGGCAGCTGTCAGACGCGAGTTCGACAAATGGAAGAAGTTGAATGGAATGGCTCGTTGCTATATTCTGGCCTCACCAATTCCAATTGAACAATTCTGCCAGTGATATTATCACATCCCTGAAACAGATGCTTGGGGAGCATAGCAGGCCTGCCAGACAGGTAGTCATGCAGAAGATAATGAGTGCAAAGATGTCGGAAGGGACTCTAATCAAGGAACATGTTTTAAAAATGATTGTATTTAAACGAGCTAGAGACCCTAGGTGCCAACATCGATGCACAAACCCAAGTTGATATGATCCTCAATTTGCTGTCGCCTTCATTCGCTCAATTCAAACTTAATTATAATATGAATCAAATAAATTTCTCAATGAGCGAATTAATGAGTTTTTTACTCTCAGTGGAAGGGGTGATCAAGACTGGGGTCAACGTTTTGAACGTTGAGAAAAGCGCTTCTTTTTACCGATCTACACCGAAAGGAAAGAAAGGGAAGAAGAAGGCTGTCACTGGTGTTTCAAGTGTTGGACCGGTCCCTAAGATTGCAAAATCTAAGGGAAAAGGTAAAGGAAAAGGGAAGGTGGGTGGCCAAGGCAAAGGAAAGTGTATCCAATGCGGTGACAAGGGCCACTGGAAGAGGAACTGTCCAGAATTCTTAGCTACAAGAGTTTAAGGTATGATTGAATCACATGTGATTGAAGTAAGTTTTATAACAGATACTTCAAACACTTGGTGCATTGATTCTGGTGCGACTAACCATATCTGTAATTCATTGTAGGGGTTTAGATCAACCATGAAGTGCAGTGATGGAGAAATCGTACTTACTCTAGGTTCTAGCTCAACCGTTTCTGCGGTTGCTATAGGAGTCGTAGCTTTAGAATTTCTAGACAATAAAGTTTTGATTTTATCAGATGTACTTTACGTCCCTTTAATGAGACATAATTTAATTTCAGTTTCTAATTTATCGAATAATGGTTATTCCTTTCATTTTGGAATTGAAGTTGTAATTAAAAGAAATAGATCTTTTATATGTTCTGATGTTAAATCAAATGGTTTGTATGTGATTACTCCCAATATTTCTAAAGACTCTTGTATGGAACTTAATAACTCAGTGGTAACTATACCATCTAAAAGAAAGGGACCTTCCACTAATCCAACAAGGCTTTGGCATATGAGGCTTGGCCATATCAATCTAAATAGGATTGACAGACTAGTCAAAGAAGGGGTCTTAGGCGATTTGGTTCTTGAACCAATGGAAGTCTGCAAGTCTTGTTTAGAGGGTAAGATGACCAAAAGGCCCTTTCCTGCAAAGGGCAATAGAACCAATGCATTGTTGGAATTAGTTCATACTGATGTGTGTGGACCAATAAATATTAGAGCAAGGGATGGTTATGAATATTTCATAACATTTACTGATGACCACTCTAGGTATGGATATGTGTACCTAATGCAACATAAGTCTGAAGCCTTTGAAAAGTTCAAAGAGTTTAGGACTGAAGTGGAGAAGCAATTGGGCACACATATTAAGGTCATTCAATCTGATCGAGGTGGCGAGTACCTCTCTAATGAGTTTATTGATCACCTTGTACAGAATGAGATTCTATCACAGTTGACTACACTTGGTACGCCTCAGCAGAACGGTGTAGCGGAGAGAAGGAATCGGACTCTTTTAGACATGACTAGGTCGATGATGAGTTATTCTGAGTTGTCATTATTCCTTTGGGGTTATGCTTTGGAAACCGCTGCATACATACTAATTCTAGTACTGTAGACACCCCAATTTTGATCGGCCGTCGAATTTAGGAGAGCGTCACCTCCACGTCCAATGATGACAATGACCGAAAAATCCGAAGTGTTCCAAGCTCTTCAGAAAGTTCTCCAAAGCGCGATAAAATTTCACAGAAAGAGGGAAATACCAGGTATTTAGGAGAATTCAGATATAAAACACAACTTTTGGAAAGGATCTTCAAAAATAACTTGTTTCAAAAAGAAAAGGCCTAAAAGGGGAACCTTAGTCAGAAACGGCACACGGAAGACTGCCGCGGCACTCCCTGAGTGCCGCGCGGCAGTCAGAGAATGCCGTTCCGGCGTTCACCGAATGCCGCCACAGATTTCTGACTGCCGTTCTCTTTTAAAGTCTGTATTTTGCAGAGCAATACGTATGCGCATGCGAATAAGAACAAAAACTGATAAAGTAAGACTGACAAAAATGCGGCAATCCATTAATTGCCGCGGCATTTGATGAATGCCGCGCGACAGTCATGAGGTGCCGCAACGGCATTCATGAAATGTCGCAGCGGCAGTCACGGACTGCCGCGTCAGTATCTGGACTGCCGCGCTGGACAGCAGTCTGCATAATTTCAGAAAGTACACATTGTACCAACAAATGAGAGAATTACACCTGTTTTTTGCTCCGAAATTCACCAAAAATACCTGATAATTTTGCTTATAAAAGAGAAGGGATCTTCCTAAAAGAAGAGAGACCAAGAAGAACACCAAGAAACACATTGGGAGAGAGGTCACATACAAAAAAATACTTCCATTACACCAACATTTTTAGAGAGAAAAGAGAGTGTTTAGAGAATTAGAGAGAAGAGCTTGGAAGATCTTCAAAGAAAAGAAAACTTTGAGGATAATTTGGAGGTGATCCTCTAACCATAGATTATTGGCTTTTTCTTTCTTCTTTTAAAATCTCTAATCCTAAAAATCTTTCACTATCTTCTTTGTTTATCAAGTAAACTTAGGAGTTTCTTTTGTTTCCATATTACTTTCTTCCACTTTCTTTGGTTTATATTTTTCTCTTGAAGGTCTTGGAGATCTTCAATATCTCTTTTGATCTCTTGAGCATGATCTTTTGAATCCCATGTAGGCTTGTGCTTCACATAGGAGTCAAAGTTTGATCACCACTTCATAAGAGGATCCAAGTCCATACTCATGATTTGGATCTTCTAAATGTCTTGAGGAATCCCTTCTATATTTCTTTAGGACTCATGAGTCATAGTCATGTCTCCTTCTCCAATGACCATCAAATGGTAGGAGAAGGTAGTTTTGAGTCTAAACCCATCTCCATGGTTTAGATTCCTTATCTTATAGATTTCATGAAGTCTATCCATATTTCATTTGAAATCTATGAAGAATAAAGGTTTATAGTCTCTAATGGCCATCAAATGGTAAGAGAAGTGGTTTGGTTCAACTCAACTTCATGGTTTAATAGTTGGAGCTACCAAATAAAAATTGAACTAGCAAAGTAAAAACAGTGAATCCACAAACTGTTTTTGATCAAAGATTTTTAGTTCGAAATCTAACCGTTGAAATCAAGTGAAACCAACGGGAAAGTGTCAATAACACAATATTCTACTACTGTAATTTTTGTTTTAAGATGGTTTCATTTTAGCATGGTTTGATCATGAGTTTTGTGACACAAATACAATCTGTCCAGAATTTCAGAATAGTTTCAGAATAGTGACACTCTTTTGAAACAATTAAATCAGAGTTCTAATAAAGTGTTTGTGACTCCAAATAATTTTTTCTATGAAGATTAATGTGTTAGGAAGTCACCCTAAAAAGAACAAAGCAATTCGGGTTTTTTTGCTATTTTTAATAAATCGTGCAAGAATTCTGGACAGAAGGTTGTAAAGTGCTGAGTGATGTCTAGTATTTTTCATATTCCCGGAGATCCGACCGTTGGAACTCTGATTTTCTTTTTGATTTGAAAACTAGACTCACAGAGGCATATTGAGTCCAAAAATCATCAAGATCAAACCATGGGAGGTATGCTTTTTATTTCTTTTAAGTTCTGGTCTGCTCTCTGCAATTTTCAGAGTTTTATGACACATTTGACTTACTTTGTAAATAAGGGTCTAAATGACTTTTCTATGATCTAGGGCTTAAACCATGCTTTAATAATGATTAGTTGAGCTTGAATTCAAAGTTTAAGAGTATTTCATAGTTTATCCTTGTCCATGTACATATTCATCTATATGATTCGACACTTGTAATTAAGACTTATTTGCTTTGGATTTAATTACATTAGATAGATGTAAGCTAGAAATTTAGGATTGTCATTTTTTAACATTGTGTTTTTCATATCATGTGGACTAACCCTTTGTTTTGTAGCACTATTAAGGTACGATTTCTAGAACTCCTCTTTAGTTTATCTTAATTTCTTGTTTTTATTGATTTTTCGACTTAATGCGCGACACCTTAGAATTAGGTTTTGCCTTATGTGTATATATGATTAGAGACTCTTTTTAGGATTTTCTTTTATTCGCATGCATTGCACGTTTATTATCGCTGCTGGATCTCGGGTAAGTTCACTTGTTCTCTATTGCATATCATATCGCTTGTTACCTGAATTACGTGGCTTTTGAATGATATTTTGTCAATTGCAATTTTACACCCTTTGGACATGCTTTTGTGATGTATATGTATATATGTATTAGTTGAGGGCATGCTTAGATTAATAAATTTGATTAAAAGGATGTTGAGTAGAGGCCTATCGCAAGATAGGATGAGAGAGGGTGTTTTAGTCCGACGGGCTCCTTCCTCTCTCATTCCATAATCCCCGGACCTAGTTAATCTTTGGTTTCGCAAACGATCAGTTTCCTTTCAAAATGGTTTCTTAATTTTCCTTTTAAAAATTAAGTGGCGACTCATTTGTTTTGAATTTGGAATTTCGAAAAGAAAAGCTGTGGGTAAGTCAACCTGCGATATCCACAATCTGGCGACTCTGCTGGGGATCGAACCTAGAATCTCTGGTTTCGCAGACCAGAATTCTGATTTTGGGTTCACTTGAGGATTAGACTGAAAAAACATCCTTTTAATCGAATTAATTAATCTTTGTGTGCCTGTTGCATTTCACTTGCATGTCCAGCCAGTCGATTGCACGAAACTATGACCTTGGAGGCTCGGGGCAACCCGGTCGGTCAAGTCATCATGGGACTGTGTGATCACCCTTGATCTCGTACCATGATTTGGTATATGAAGCATCCTATCGGGTGTGTGTCAAGGGTCCCTTATTTGACCAAAACCCAGCCTTTGCATAGTAGTTTCTATAGAACATTTCAATCTTAGGAAATCAATTCTTGATTAGGGTTATGTGTTAGGAAGTTTTGTATGCCCGGAAGGGATTACTTGAGATGATGACGATACTTGCTTGATGAAAGACGTATAATCTTTTAATCACCTTTTAGCAATTTCTCCTCATGATCCACGACATTTGGAGAACATGCCGAACCTTGATTATAAGATTACACTTCTTATATCACGTTAGCTAAGCATCATTGACCTTGTATGTATCCAAACCCATGAAAAGTACGATGATGATCTTATCACATGACCCTTCTACCCTGAGAATTTTAAAATCAGCCTTCGAAGAATAAGATTTCCGCGGCCTTTATTCAAAACCGCTCTTTCAAAGGACTTGGGGGATTTCAAAATCAAGATTTCAAAAATTCATGCTTTTCAAAAACGGAAATTTTTGACCCAATCACCTTATGATCCAAAATTCTTGAAAACTGCTTTTCTAAAGTTGCTTCCCAAAAATGGATTTCAAGAATCCCCAAAATTTTTTCAAAACTTCGAAGGATGGGTAAAAAGGGCCACAATGAATGGAGAAATCATCGTACTTGACATGGGTAAGGGTTTTATGTGCTTATGTGTTTATGTGTTAGGGTTAGATTTTTCATTTTCTTTGGCATATAGAGTAGGCACACACACATGCATTGCATCCGCATGACATACAAAATAAAAGTTTTGCTAAAATAAAGGTAAAAAGGTATTCTAAAAAAAAAAATAATAAAACTTAAAATCTGCTGTAGGAGCAAAGATAGCCAATCAAGCGTGGTTCAGGGATCCTACGGCAAGACTTGTAAGGAGAGGATACGCTAACATGGCCGAAGAAAGGAACAACGAAGAGATGACCGGACTAAGGGTACTAGTCGAACAGCAAGCGGAACAAATGAGGAGACAGGCCGAGAACATGAACCGCATGATGGGAATGATAGAGGAGCTGAATCGCCGACCGCCGCCGCATGTAATTCCACCCATTATAGACCCGCCTTTGGGAGGAGGAGACGGAGATTGGTTCGACGATCAAGAGGCACATTGGAATGATGCACTAAGAGCCAACAGGGATAGAGAGAAAGATGAGAAGGAGAAGCTGTTGACCGAGAAGATAGAAAAGTTGGAAAGGGTAATGCGCAAGGCTCAGGGAGTGGATACCTATCTGATGGAACTGGAAGGATTGTATGACGGAGTCCACGAAACGCTGCCAGCTAGTTTCAAAATGCCAGTTTTCGATAAGTTCGATGGCACAGGCAATCCCCGCAGTCATGTCCGAATGTGCATAGGAGCTTTTCAGCCTAGTGGATTGAGCACTACCATGATGGCTGTTCTATTTCAACAAACCTTAACAGGAGCTGCTCTATCGTGGTACCTTACACTTGAGCCAAGCAAAACCAGAGTATGGGAAGAAGTGATTAAGGCGTTTGTGGCACAATACGAGTACAATCAGGATTTGGATGTTACTGTCCGAGATTTGGAAACGACCAGGCAGGGGAACAAAGAATCATTCGCCGAGTATTTGAGTCGATGGAGGGGAAAGGCAGCTAAGATGGTACAAAGGCCGCCTGAGAAAGACCAGATCCGAATGCTAATGAAAAATCTGCAACTAGTTTATCAAGAAAAGATGAGATTTCAGTCAATCAACACTTTTGCCGAGGTATTCGATGTAGGGACGAGAATCGAAGATGCAATTCAAGAAGGAACAATCAAGAAGGAGGAGCCGCAGAACCGATATCGAAGGCCTAGTTATGGATCAAATGGAGGGCACTCGGGGGGTCACTCTGGCCCCACCGATGTCAATGCACTTAGCGAGCCGGAGAAAAAAATTCGATATCACCAGAAATCATCCAAGAGGGGGGGGGGAGGATAAGCCACTGAGGAAGTTTTCAGACTTGGGAGTATCATTATCAACCGCCCTCGACAGGCTGTTAGCAAAAGGGCATCTCCGTCAGCTAGAACCTCGACCCCCGCCGAGTCCACTCCCACCACATTTCAAGGGAGATCTCTACTGCAAGTATCATCAACAAAAGGGCCACTCGACGGATCGGTGCATGAGATTAAGGCACGAAATCCAGGACCTCATTGACAACAAAGTGATATCCGAGCCACCTGTCAAAGCCCCCAATGTCACCAAGAATCCTCTGCCGAACCATCGTGCTGTGCCACCGCCGCGGGGTCTTTATTTCTTAGGGGTAGAGGAAGCGGCATTCGATCCATCCAAGCTAATCACAAAGGTCGGAGAACCAAAGAAGTTCTATCAGTTGCCAGAAAATTCGGGGATCTGCATGCTTGGAAGCCAGCCAGGGATATGGGAAAACGAAGTGACAAGGCAGTCAGATTGGTGGGTCCAAGAAAGCAATGATCGGAACATAGGCCGGGTAGGGGAGGATGATCTATGGTATCAAAGCGACGAAGAGGCAAAAGAAGGCTCAAAGACCGTTTCAGAAACCGACAACATTTGGGCAAAAGAAGAGATCGACCATTTGAATCGATCTGGTAGGCACTTCAAGCCGCATGAATTAGAGGAAGATCACCCGGGGAGAGAGCTGGAGAAAGGAAAAGGAAAAATGAACGAGGAAGAAGAAGAGGATCGGGTGCTAAAGCAAATGAAGAAGACTCAGGCTAACATCACTATCTGGGGGTTGCTGATTGCCTCCAAACGCCATAGGCAGGCGGTCCTAGACGCTCTGAATCAGGCTGATGTGTCTATCGACACCACCCCGGAAGACCTCATAGGATTGATCGGCAGGATTCCGACTTCGGCTATCACCTTTTCATCAAATGACTTACCTCCGGGAGGACCCACGCTCAACAAGCCACTGTATATCACCGTTGAATGTTTGGGGAACACCGTGCCCGCTTGTCTCGTTGACAACGGGTCTGCTCTTAATGTATGTCCCTTCCGCACAGCCAAGCGAATGGGCCTAGATGAATCTTCCTTTGTGCCGTCTCAACAGAAAGTCCGGGCATATGACAACACCCAAAGAGCAGTCATGGGCATTATCTTTCTTAATCTCGCTATCGGGCCGATGGACAAAGAAGCTGAGTTCCAAATCATCGATATCCCCGATTCTTTCAATCTGCTGCTGGGAAGGCCTTGGTTGGACAGTTTGGGTGCTATACCATCGACGATCCATCAAAAGGTTAAGTGTGTCTGGGAAAACAAAGTCTGTGATATCCTTGGAGACAGTTGGGTTCGTTCATCCGAAGCGTCGTCAAGTGCACCGGTCCTAGAATTACAGCTACAAGAAGAAGAAGCAAAAATGGGAGGATTCGAGTTCATCAGCGTGATAGAAGAAGGAAAGTCGGGAGAGTCCCTACCACCCCATTTCGATCAGTATGCTAGTCTAGTGGTCGCGGGAATCATGAAGAAAATGGGCTTCTTTCCAGGATTAGGACTGGAAAAGAACCTTCAGGGCATGCCGGAGTTTCCAAAAATTCCTACTCAAACTCACACTCACGGCTTGGGGTATCAGCCAACCAAGAAGGAACTAAGGGCAAAGAAGAAGGCCGCCAACGCACCACTAGACCCTTACTTGAAGACGCTCAATGGATACTTCGTGAAGGAAGGAGAGGATTTCCCCTTCTGTGGTTTCCCATAACCATGGATGGACCAAAAAGACAAATGCATGAAGCCGGGGTTCGAGATCTTCTTCTCCCATGAATTTTCTGGGTACAAAGACCCATTTTTGCAAATGCCTGAAAAGTCTGTTGCTGCCAAGGACTGGATTGGTACGCTAGACGATTCTGCCATGAAAGATCTGCTAGGCGAAGGGAACGCAGAGGTCATGAAGGAAGATCCCGGAAAGACCAAAGGTGAATACATCGAGGGCATAGTGGAGGAAGCTGCCGAGAGTGAAGAAAGTGAGGAAGGGAAGGCTGAGGAAGAAGAGATGGAGAAAATCACCAAGACAGGAGGTCCGGAAGAATGCTTTATTACTGGCCTGGGAGGAGAGCACAAGAAGGAGTGGGTTTTTGAGTCTAGTGATAGGTTCCCCCCACACCCAGAGTCTGTAATGGCCCAAATGAGGTGTCTTTCAATTTCTATGTCTGTTGTAATCACTCCAAAGAAAATCAATGAAAGTATGACTGATTCTGCCTACTCGAACGTGCTTAACGAATGTGATGAATGTGATGATCATGAAATACCTATTGAACTACAAAAACTAATTGAAAAAGAAAAAGAATCTGCATGTAAAATCATTGAGGACACCCTAACAATTAATCTTGGAAATGAGAACAATCCTCAAAATGTCTTCATCGGCTCTACACTTAGCAATAAAGAAAGTAAAGAACTAATCAGTCTATTAAATGAATTCAAAGATGTTTTTGCATGGTCTTACAATGATATGCCAGGTATCGATCCAAAAATAGTCCAACACCACATCCCCCTCTTTCCCAATTCAAAACCCATAAAACAAAAATTGAGGCGAATGAGGTCAGAATGGGCACTCAAAGTAAAAGAGGAGGTTGAAAAGCAATTAAGAGCTGGATTCTTGATGGTCACCGAGTATCCCGAGTGGATTGCCAACATTGTGCCTGTCCCAAAGAAGGATGGTCGTGTTAGGGTTTGCGTGGATTTTTGGGATTTGAACAAAGCAAGCCCTAAAGATGATTTCCCATTACCCCACATCGACGTGTTGGTTGATAACACTGCGGGACATGAACTTCTATCTTTCATGGATGGGTTCTTCGGGTATAATCAAATCCTCATGGCTCCCGAGGATAGAGAGAAAACCACGTTCATCACTCCGTGGGGGACGTATTGCTATAGGGTCATGCCATTCGGACTCAAGAATGCAGGCGCAACCTATCAAAGGGCTGCCACCACTTTACTGCACGACATGATCCACAAACAGGTAGAGGTGTATGTGGACGATATGATTGTGAAATCCAAGGAGAGGGGAGGGCACCTAGAGGCTTTGAGAAAGTTCTTTGGGAGGTTGAGGGAGTTCAAGATGAGGCTGAACCCGCAAAAATGCACGTTCGGAGTCACTACTGGCAAGCTGCTAGGATTTCTCATTACCCAAAGGGGAATAGAAGTGGACCCTACCAAAATAAAGGCCTTAACCGAGATGAACCCACCGAAAAATGAGAAAGAACTGAGAGGGTTCCTGGGTAGAATACAATTTATAAGTCGTTTCATCTCAAAACTCACCATGACCTGCGACCCGCTGTTCAAGCTACTCAGAAAGGGAGAGAGATTCAATTGGGACACCCCGTGTCAACAAGCCTTCGACAAAATCAAAACCTACCTCCAGAACCCACCTGTCTTGTCACAACCTTCGCCTGGGAGACCTTTGTTACTTTATCTCTCTGTATTCGAAGATTTGATGGGATGTATGCTGGCCCAAGAAGGAGAAGAGGGGCGCGTGGAGAAGGCCATTTACTACTTAAGCAAGAGAATGGTAGGATATGAGTTAAAGTATTCGCCCTTGGAGAAGGCCTGTTGGGCCTTGGTTTGGTGTACCCATCGCCTCCGCCACTACATGCTAGCCTTCCCTGTAATCCTGATATCCCGAATGGACTCATTAAATACCTGTTCGAAAAACCCGTCTTGACCAGTAGGATTTCCCGTTGGACCATGATGCTGGCTGAGTTCAACATCAGATATATCACCGCCAAGTCCGTAAAAGGAAGGGCTGTCGCTGAATTTTTAGCCGACCTCGCTGTAGAATCTGAGGACAAGGGAGACTTCAAGTTCCCAGATGAAGGAATAATGGAAGTTAAGGAGGATTTGTGGAAGATGTACTTCGATGGAGCAGCCAACCAAATGGGTTACGGAGTCGGAATCATTCTCGTAGCACCAGACGGAGTCCATACCCCATTAGCTGTCAAACTCAAATACAACTCAACCAACAATACCGCGGAGTACGAAGCCTGCATAATTGGGATGGAAGCGGCCTTGGCTTTGAAAGTCGGACGGATTGATGTCTTCGGAGATTCCAACTTGATCATATCCCAGGTCCGAGGAGATTGGAGGGTAAAGCATGAGAAATTGAGACCTTACCATGACTATCTAGAAAGCCTGAAAGCGCAATTCCGAAATATTTCCTTTTACTACCTCCCTCGTGAAGAAAACCAACTAGCCGACTCTTTGGCTACCTTAGCCTCGATGATCCAAATCCCTTCCAAAATTGCCATGATCCCGCTGTCCATAGAAGTAAGGAATCAACCGTCATTCGAAATGATCGCAGCCATAGAGAGAGAAGATGAAGCGCCTTGGTATGTGGACGTGTGGAAGTTCATTAAAGAAGGAGAATACCCCGAAGGAGCCTCAGAAAAGGACAAGAAGGCGATACGACGATTTGCTGCTCAATTTGTGATCTACGCGGATAAACTATGGAAGAAGTCCTACACCGGGTATAATTTGGAGTGTTTATATGGAAGGGAAGCTAAGAGAATGATGGAGGAAATACATGAAGGAGTATGCGGGCCCCACATGAATAGGCACATGCTGGCGAAGAAGATCATCCGACAAGGGTACTATTGGACGACCTTGGACAAAGACTGTTGTGAATATGTTAGAAGGTGTCACAAGTGTCAGATTCATGCAAATTTGATGCACACCCCACCGTCGCAGCTCTATAGCATGACCACCCCTTGGCCATTTTCCGTATGGGGGATTGATATCATCGGTGAGATAGTTCCAAAGGCTTCCAATGGGCACCGGTATATAATCGTGGCGATCGATTATTTTACAAAATGGGTAGAAGCGGCCTCATATGCGACTTTGAAAGCCAAAGATGTGGTGAGTTTCATTGAGAAGAACATAATCTGCAGATATGGAGTCCCGAACGAGTTTATCTCCGATCATGGCAGTCATTTCCAGGGGGAAGTCATCCCGCTCTTAGAAAAGTATAAGATCACTCGCAATCAGTCATCCCCGTATAGGCCCCAAACGAATGGAGCAGTAGAGGCAGCGAATAAGAATGTTAAAGAAATCTTGGGGAAAACGACAGATACGTATAAGGATTGGCATGAGAAGCTGCCATTTGCTTTATGGGGGTATCGGACGTCAGTAAGGACTTCAACGGGTGCTACGCCATACTCGCTGGTCTACGGAATGGAAGCAGTCCTTCCAGTCGAGGTGGAAATACCCTCTCTCAGAGTCTTAACAGAATGTGAAGTGACAGAATCAGAATGGATACAGGGAAGGTATGAGGAATTGATGCTGCTCGATGAAAAGAGGCTGACCGCGATAAACCATACTCGGGGGTACCAGAAGAGAATAGCTCGTGCTTTCAACAAAAAGGTCCGCCCAAGGAAGCTTGCTGAGGGTGACCTGGTCCTCAAAGAACTGAAGGTGCCTGTTTATGACCCCAGAGGAAAGTTCAAACCCAACTGGGTCGGGCCGTACATCATTAAGACCCTCCTTTCCGGAGGGGCGGCCTATCTCATGGACCTGGACGGGGTTGAATTTAAACAGCCAATTAACCTCGATCGCCTCAAGAAATACTTTGCTTGAAACCTTTTCTTCCGAAGCCTCCTACCTTGATGAACTACGCTTGACCTGATTCCCGCTAGGGGATACGTAGGCAACCAACTTGGTTCGGTCATTTCAAAGAGAGAGAGAGAGAAAAAAAACGGTGCTAAACTAGGGGCAAACTAGCGTTTGCCCAAAGCCGCTTCAAAGCCTTAAACCAGGGGCAAACTTCGTTTGCTAAGCCGAAGAACCCAGATACAAAACCCTCCCTTGGATCATCTGGCTATCGAGATAAGTACTAGGCAAATGAGAATTCATAGAAGGATTAAAGTTTAAAGCAAAGAAGCAAAGTAAAGAGCCAAGTTAAGACATTAAAAGGATAATTCTTCATAAAAGATTAATCGAAAGGGTGGACACTTTAGATTTAGCATGACAACACTTCTTGAAAAGGAAAAATAAGAAAAACCACATTCAAAAGCGCAAACAAAGGGTGGGCAGGGTCTGTCAGAAGAGTTTCGTAAAATGTCAGGCATTTTCCCTGTTTTCGTCTACTTTATTGTGCATGTGTCTGTCAAGCTCGCCTCGCAGCCAGGGTTTGGATCTCTAGAAGATACTCAGTAGTAGGCACAGTCAGAGCGGGAATCCTCGGGAACGGAGCAGCCATTCTATTGGGCCAAGCCTCCAAGAAAGCCTTCGCGATAGAAGGACGCAAAGGGAACCCCCTGGTGAAATCAGCAGTCACAGATTCAGTGACATCTTGCAAAAGTCCGAACTGACGGACGACTCGGTCAGGAATGTAGAAAGTTGTAACGTGCAAACCCGGCAGCCAGATGCCAGGTCGCCCTGGGAGGCGTACAGCAACAGAGCGATGGATCCACGACGGACAAACCCAGCAGATGTCACTAGGAGAAAGACCCTGAAGCCAATCAAGCCACGCGTCGGCGGACTGAAACAAGCTGTGAATCTCCATGCGATCATAAAGAAGTGACCCACGGAGATGGGAAGCATGAATGAAGAGGTCCAAACGCTCCATGAGCCAAACCTGCAAGACAAAAGGTGCTCCAGCAGATAACATGACCCCAGTGGCATGAGCATGGCCCAATCCAATCAGAGTTTCACCAAGGACTAGCATAACAGCACTCTTCATCTCTCGCAAACCGCAGGCGATGGGTATGAGAGCGTCCGAAGATGACCGAAAGAGGAAGTAAGAGAGCATAGCAATCGACAAGGCACTACGTCGAATGATCTGATACTCACCATTGTAAGGGTCCCCTATGGGAGCGTAAACAGAAGAAAGGCGCTCAAAGTCGATTTGCCTGTCATGAACAAAAGAGCCCGCCGCATTCCGAGACGTGTGGAGAAGGCTGGCTAAGTCCCGAACATACCCGGCCTGAATCTGAGGAACCATCAATTCAGCAGAAGGATCCGTGTGGAGAAGGGCGCTAAACTCCTTAAATAGGGGACAAATTTCCTGAGAGCCGAAACGAAAGACATTGAGAGCGGGATCCCAACATTGGACGGCGGCGCGAAGTAGACCCTCATTTAGATTCATCTATTGGAAAGAGAAGAGATCGTTTAGTCTGAAGCACTCAAAATTGAGCTTATCAATGCCGGAGAGAGTATCCATCCATGGGAAGAGGATTTGAGAACTAATGGGGGCCATTTGAAGAGGAAATGAGGAGAAATGAGAGGTGTTTTGCGGAACTTTGAGAATGAAGGGATATAAATAGAAGAATAAGGCTGTCTACCTACCCGCGGCACTCGATAAAGTGCAGCGGCACTCGATGAAGTGCCGCGCGGCAGTCAACGAATGCCGTTGCGGCATTTACAGACTGCTGTAGCGGCTCTCACTGAGTGCCGCGGAGGCTTAACCGAGTGCCGTTCTGAGTTTTTCATTGGCCAGACTCTGTTTGTAACACGATCAGCCCACCTGCAAACAGAAAACTAATTGAGAAGCAATAAAAAAACGTGCGCATCATGCAGCACGTACAAATACATTCATTCATTCATTCATTTCATTTATTTTCAAAAGATAAAAGAAGCAAGAGCATTCAAAATAAAGACGGGACCAAGCCATGGTCCCACATACGACAAGAGTTGGACCAAGCTATGGTCACACATACGGTGAGTAAGCAAAGAAAACATAAATATGCAAAGCATCTATCCTACCGACTATAAGGAAGCAACCATCAAAATAGAGCATATGTGTATATATATATACAGTCATCCACCAAAAATAAAAAAATCCTCTCAAAAGGAAACAAAAAATATGTAAGCAGGATCAGCTCCGACCCCGACCCCGGCCGCGAGCCTGACGGGTCGTGCGCCTAAGAGGCTCCTCCTCTGACTCAGTCCCGCTGCCTCCACCACTCTCTCCACGCCCGCTGCCTTGGCCTCTGCCACCGCTAGTGCCCTCGCCGACGCCTCCGCCACGCCCAACACCGCTACCTCCGGGGGCATCGCTGAGAGAGATGCCGAACTGCTGAAGCCGATGCTGGAGCTGTCCCACCTGCTGAGACAGGACTCTGTTCTCCTCCATCTGGAAGAGAGGGGATGAGTCCAGAAAAGTGTTGAAAGGACATTTGGAATACTAAGAATATGAAAAGGGTAGGAGATCATACCTGGGCCCTCAACTGAACCGCAGCAATCGCCCGAGCTCCCTCAGCCTGAAAACAAGAGCCAGGAATAAAAATCAGTAAAAAGAGATACAATCCCGGTCAAAAGTAGGAATGGGGATAAATTTCTTACCATCCACTCCCGCCCGAGAACCCACTGGAGCAAGCTATGGGCATACGCTAGGCCCTCCTCCGCATAAGCACGCGGGACGACGTCATAATGTAGAGGTATGGTGGGAGCACCATGTGAAAGTCGAGAAATCGTCGTCGAGTGGGGCTCTCCGAATGAGACGGTCGACATAGTCCAGTCCCACTCGGGCAAGGCAGGAGCTCGAACCGCGGCAGGACCAGGCTGCAAGCAAAAGAAATGAAGCATGGGTAAAGAATAAAGAGAAAATTCACATAAATAATAAAGGAATCGTTTACTCACCCGAGTCACTTCCATCAGAGGGAAGTTCGGCATCAGCTTGGCAGCACGGAAAGCCGCATAACCTGACGGGTCGTCCAAAAAGCTGTGGATACCGAAGCCAGCTCGAGCAGCCGTAAGATCGCCGCCCTGAAGCGTGTCTGTGGCCCTCATAGAGACGGGGGGAGGGAATGGCACATAGAACCCGGGGGCCGCTATCGACTGCCGGGTCACTCTCTCTCCCAAATACCATGCCATACCCTCCGACCCACCATCAAGAAGTCGCCTCGTCGGGTCATACCCGGCCGACTCTCGCAACCCCACCCTAGCCTCAGGCAAGACCCTGAGCCACGACTGCCAGTGCACGTGCCCCTCCCTCAGGTTCGTCAGGAAGTTCCTGAACGAAACAAAATCATGAGCCCCGGTCTTCCTCCCAACTCTGTCCTTCGCCCATTTTAGCCCCTGGGGCATGATAAGGGCGTCGGCATCGCGTGTCTGAGGAGACATCATGCGAAGATACTCGTGGGACCAAATCTGTGATACAAAGAGAGAAGAAAGAAGATTAGTCTCACATTTTAGAAAAAAAAAAAGAAGAAAAGGAAGAAGAAAGAAATATGATAATGAGCAATATATATAAAAAAAAAAAGTATACTTCCCACGCTCTCCAATACCAGCCAGTAGCAGCCGACCTGTCCCGGGAAATGACGCTCATGTGCCTGTACAGGATGGCCAACCCTATACCAACCCAGTCGTACTCAGCAACCTGGTCCAGGCGCTCCAACGACGCTACCAAGGAAGCGGAAATCTGGTCCCCCTTGGTGCTCAATAAGGAGCACCCCAGCACATACATCAAGAAACCTCGGGTCATCTGCTCGTCCGTAAAGCCGGGTTTCCCCCGGAAAGTATCCATGAACCATCGAGCAGTGACCAAGGCCTCCTCCGGGACCACCCCTAGCAAGGGCTCCATCTGATCCCACTCCTGGTCTGTAAGGTACCGCAGGGGATCTCCTCCGAATGGGATCCCCGTAATCATGCTGAAGTCTAGGGGGGTCATCGTCATCTCCCCAAAATCGAAGTGGAAGGTACTCGTGGTATCCCACCACCGCTCCGCCAGCGCATGTATCTGCTGAAGGTCGTTGGAGCTCTTCGTCAAAAGTTTGACGAAGTCTCCAAACCCTGCTGCATCCACCAAAGCCCTCACAGTCGGGCTCAGCTCTGTGTACCACTCGTGGCCGTGGGCGAGGCTGCCATGCCCCTTCAGCACCTTCGGCTGCAACTGCAAGAAAAGAATAGAAAATTTTGTTGTTAGGGAATGGATAAGGAAGAGAGCGACAACAGTAAATAAATAATAAATAAAGGAATAGCAAGGCACTTGTTTGCATTCAATGAAGAAATGAAAAAAAAAAGAAAAAAAAAAGAAAAGAAAAACATTCAATATTCTAGCAAGGTTCCCGCATTTCTGAAAATACATGCATATATGAATCCAAGGGAAGTAGTACATGATCACAAGCATTCAAGAGCCAAGTTTGAACAATAAAAGGGCGCTTAGCACACCCGAGAAAATTCACAAGTATAATAAGTAAAAGGGGAATGTTCAGGATTTCATTCGAATGACATCACATTCGTAAACCCTAAGAGGAACAGAAAAGAATTGAGAAAAGCCGAAAATATTTTAAAGTTGAAAAGGAAATAAAAGAACCAATACAGTTGGGACACCCGAAAATCCAATGAACGAGGAAGAATAATAAGTTCTGATTCGTCAAGCATGAAGTTCATAATAACAAAATGAATAAAACTTCTTTACAAATAAAGCATCAGAGACGCGCAAGGGCGCCACGAGCATGTCATGCAGAACAGGGTATCTAAGAGTGGTGACGGTTCTACGTTACATTCACAAAGAGGAGGATATACGAGAAAAGAAATACGAGAAATAAGAAAAGAGAAGCGTTTACCTCGCGCTTAAACGCGCGGGCCGATAAATGCTCATCAGGATCCCTCAGTAGAAGCGTGGCGTCTGGGTGATGAGTGGCAGTATATCTAGCTTTCTTCTTGCGCTCTGAACCACTCGCCATAATCTGTCAAAAGAAAAGAGAGAATTCGAGCGTTAGATTCATGAAAATTTTAGAAAAACAAGGAAATAAACGAGATTAATCAAGTTTTGATCGAGTAGAACGAACCTGATAAGCCCCTGGTAGATCAATCCAAGCTAGGAAAGAAAAAGGAAATATTTCTCCAGAGAGATCTCGAGATGAAGAGAGTGAGAGAATGAGAGAAAGGGAAGAGAACCCCGGCGGTTTAAGCCACTGCCCCTCAAACGCGGCACTCATTTTTCCGCGCGCGGCAGTCACGGACTGCCGCGGAAAACCGCGTGTGCCGCGATTTAGGCGGTTCAAAGATATTTACTTTCCCCCCAAAAATTCAAATCAAGTCCCGAAAATTGAATTTGAGGCCCCAAAAATTGCCCTCGTTGCGCTTTTGGCCCTCAGGGTCGTTTCTTAGGTACACTTTGACTACAAATTTTGGAATTCAAAAATATTTGAGCCCGTGGGCCCTCATTTTTGAAAATTGGAGATGTTTGAGCCCGTGGGCTCCCGATTTATGAAAATTAAAATAAAATCCTAGCCCGCGGGCCCCGATTTTTGAAAATGTACAGTAGATTTTGAGCCCGTGGGCTCCCAAAGCTTGAAAATTTGAAATCTGGAGGATATAACAGATTTATATCCCCTATCCGCGTGACAGATTTGCGTCGTCAACCCTCGTTTTTGAGAATATAACAGATTTATATTCCCGGTTTTCGCAACGGACTTGCGTCGACCTCCGTTTTTGAGAATATAACGGACTTGCGTCGACCTCCGTTTTTGAGAATATAACGGACTTATATTCCCGGTTTTTGCAACGGACTTGCGTCGACCTCCATTTTTGGGAATATAACGGACTTATATTCCCGGTTTTCGCAACAGACTTGCATTGACCCTCGTTTTTGAGAATATAACGGACTTATATTCCCGGTTTTCGCAACGGACTTGCGTCAACCCTCGTTTCTGAGAATATAACAGACTTATATTCCCGGTTTTCGCAACGGACTTGCATTGACCTTCGTTTTGAGAATATAACGGACTTATATTCCCGGTTTTCGCAACGGACTTGCGTCAACCCTCGTTTTTGAGAATATAACGAACTTATATTCCCGGTTTTCGCAACGGACTTGCGTCAACCCTCGTTTTGAGAATATAGCGGACTTATATTCCCGGTTTTCGCAACGGACTAGCGTCAACCCTCGTTTTTGAGAATATAACGGACTTATATTCCCGATTTTCGCAACGGACTTGCGTCAACCCTCGTTTTGAGAATATAACGGACTTATATTCCCGGTTTTCGCAACGGACTTGCGTCAACCCTCGTTTTTGAGAATATAACGGACTTATATTCCCGATTTTCGCAACGGACTTGCGTCAACCCTCGTTTTTGAGAATATAACGGACTTATATTCCCGGTTTTCGCAACGGACTTGCGTCAACCTTCGTGATCAAATCAAAAGCACTCTCATGACTCCTGTGACAGATTCTCGCATAGATAATCGTCCCTGACTAACACGCCACGAAATGCGCGTCATACATAGGGAAAATGTGATAAGCATGACATTTACATAACCAGGTTAATTCTGACAACACTGTTGCATAGCACGTGCATCACGACAGGATAGGTGCATCCATCCGTGTGACTATTTGCGTCTGTGAATGTTCAACCCATGCCTGAACTACGCTTTGGTCTGATTCCTGACAGGGATACGTAGGCAGCTCGTCATGGAGCACGACCAATTAGAATTCCGCTGCACGCCCGTTTTTGCAACGTATTTTGTTTTTTACCTAAATTCGACAGTCGGGTCAAAGGCTTGTCTTCACACAGGCTTTGACATTCACTTATGGGACGCGTTGCTCCACAAGCTCTGTCAAAGAGGGGAAAACTGTAGACACCCCAATTTTGATCGGCCGTCGAATTTAGGAGAGCATCACCTCCACGTCCAATGATGACAATGACCGAAAAATCCGAAGTGTTCCAAGCTCTTCAGAAAGTTCTCCAAAGCGCGATAAAATTTCACAGAAAGAGGGAAATACCAAGTATTTAGGAGAATTCAGATATAAAACACAACTTTTGGAAAGGATCTTCAAAAATAACTTGTTTAAAAAAGAAAAGGCCTAAAAGGGGAACCTTAGTCAGAAACGGCACACGGAAGACTGCCGCGGCACTCCCTGAGTGCCGCGCGGCAGTCAGAGAATGCCGTTCCGGCGTTCACCGAATGCCGCCACAGATTTCTGACTGCCGTTCTCTTTTAAAGTCTGTATTTTGCAGAGCAATACGTATGCGCATGCGAATAAGAACAAAAACTGATAAAGTAAGACTGACAAAAATGCGGCAATCCATTAATTGCCGCGGCATTTGATGAATGCCGCGCGGCAGTCATGAGGTGCCGCAACGGCATTCATGAAATGCCGCAGCGGCAGTCACGGACTGCCGCGTCAGTATCTGGACTGCCGCGATGGACAGCAGTCTGCATAATTTCAGAAAGTACACATTGTACCAACAAATGAGAGAATTACACCTATTTTTTGCTCCAAAATTCACCAAAAATACCTGGTAATTTTGCTTATAAAATAGATGGGATCTTCCTAAAAGAAGAGAGACCAAGAAGAACACCAAGAAACACATTAGGAGAGAGGTCACATACAAAAAAATACTTCCATTACACCAACATTTTTAGAGAGAAAAGAGAGTGTTTAGAGAATTAGAGAGAAGAGCTTGGAAGATCTTCAAAGAAAAGAAAACTTTGAGGATAATTTGGAGGTGATCCTCTAATCATAGATTATTGGCTTATTCTTTCTTCTTTTAAAATCTCTAATCCTAAAAATCTTTCACTATCTTCTTTGTTTATCAAGTAAACTTAGGAGTTTCTTTTGTTTCCATATTACTTTCTTCCACTTTCTTTGGTTTATATTTTTCTCTTGAAGGTCTTGGAGATCTTCAATATCTCTTTTGATCTCTTGAGCATGATCTTTTGAATCCCATGTAGGCTTGTGCTTCACATAGGAGTCAAAGTTTGATCACTACTTCATAAGAGGATCCAAGTCCATACTCATGATTTGGATCTTCTAAATGTCTTGAGGAATCCCTTCTATATTCCTTTAGGACTCATGAGTCATAGTCATGTCTCCTTCTTCAATGACCATCAAATGGTAGGAGAAGGTAGTTTTGAGTCTAAACCCATCTCCATGGTTTAGATTCCTTATCTTATAGATTTCATGAAGTCTATCCATATTTCATTTGAAATCTATGAAGAATAAAGGTTTATAGTCTCTAATGGCCATCAAATGGTAAGAGAAGTGGTTTGGTTCAACTCAACTTCATGGTTTAATAGTTGGAGCTACCAAATAAAAATTGAACTAGCAAAGTAAAAACAGTGAATCCACAAACTGTTTTTGATCAAAGATTTTTAGTTCAAAATCTAACCGTTGAAATCAAGTGAAACCAACGGGAACGTGTCAATAACACAATATTATACCACTGTAATTTTTGTTTTAAGATGGTTTCATGTTTAGCATGGTTTGATCATGAGTTTTGTGACACAAATACAATCTGTCCAGAATTTCAGAATAGTTTCAGAATAGTGACACTCTTTTGAAACAATTAAATCAGAGTTCTAATAAAGTGTTTGTGACTCCAAATAATTTTTTCTATGAAGATTAATGTGTTAGGAAGTCACCCTAAAAAGAACAAAGCAATTCGGATTTTTTTGCTATTTTTAATAAATCGTACAAGAATTCTGGACAGAAGGTTGTAAAGTGATGAGTGATGTCTAGTATTTTTCATATGCCCGGAGATCCGACCGTTGGAACTTTGATTTTCTTTTTGATTTGAAAACTAGACTCACAGAGGCATATTGAGTCCAAAAATCATCAAGATCAAACCATGGGAGATATGCTTTTTATTTCTTTTAAGTTCTGGTCTGCTCTCTGCAATTTTCAGAGTTTTATGACACATTTGACTTACTTTGTAAATTAGGGTCTAAATGACTTTTCTATGATCTAGGGCTTAAACCATGCTTTAATAATGATTAGTTGAGCTTGAATTCAAAGTTTAAGAGTATTTCATAGTTTATCCTTGTCCATGTACATATTCATCTATATGATTCGACACTTGTAATTAAGACTTATTTGCTTTGGATTTAATTACATTAGATAGATGTAAGCTAGAAATTTAGGATTGTCATTTTTTAACATTGTGTTTTGCATATCATGTGGACTAACCCTTTGTTTTGTAGCACTATTAAGGTACGATTTCTAGAACTCCTCTTTAGTTTATCTTAATTTCTTGTTTTTATTGATTTTTCGACTTAATGCGCGAGACCTTAGGATTAGGTTTTGCCTTATGTGTATATATGATTAGAGACTCTTTTTAGGATTTTCTTTTATTCGCATGCATTGCACGTTTATTATCGCTGCTGGATCTCGGGTAAGTTCACTTGTTCTCTATTGCATATCATATCGCTTGTTACCTGAATTACGTGGCTTTTGAATGATATTTTGTCAATTACAATTTTACACCCTTTGGACATGCTTTTGTGATGTATATGTATATATGTATTAGTTGAGGGCATGCTTAGATTAATAAATTTGATTAAAAGGATGTTGAGTAGAGGCCTATCGCAAGATAGGATGAGAGAGGGTGTTTTAGTCCGACGGGCTCCTTCCTCTCTCATTCCATAATCCCCGGACCTAGTTAATCTTTGGTTTCGCAAACGATCAGTTTCCTTTCAAAATGGTTTCTTAATTTTCCTTTTAAAAATTAAGTGGCGACTCATTTGTTTTGAATTTGGAATTTCGAAAAGAAAAGCTGTGGGTAAGTCAACCTGCGATATCCACAAGTACCAAGCAAATCTGTTCCCAGGACACCACGAGAGATGTGGATTGGGCGCAAGCCTTCTTTGCAACATCTCCGAATATGGGGGTGTCCGGCACATGTGCTGAAAGGAAAGATGAGCAAGTTGGATTCTAGATCAGAAGTATGTTACTTTGTAGGGTATCCAAAGGGTACTTATGGATGGTATTTTTATGATCCAAGAGAACAGAAAGTGTTTGTAAGTACAAATGCTGTTTTCTTGGAAGATGATTATATCATGAACCATAAACCTAAGGGAAGGATAGATCTTAGAGAGATAGAAGGAGAGCCCTCAGTCCAACCCGCAGTTAATAACGATGTAAATCAAGAAAACTCCACTTCTTCACCCATTTTCGCACCAGTACCTCGTCGTAGTGGGAGGATTATCAGTCAGCCTGATAGATACATGTTCTTAGGAGAAGTTTTTCAAGCTGTCTCCATAGAATCTGAATTTGATCCTGCCACATACGAAGAGGCAATGACAGATGTTGATTCAGTTCATTGGGTTAAAGCTATGAAGGCTGAATTGGAATCTATGGATTCTAATCAGGTCTGGGATCTTGTAGAACTTCTAACCAATATTAAACCCTGTAATACCCTGTATTTTTGTAATGTATTATATAACTAGACCTTGTATGTTTCTTTTAATACTTGTGTGAGCTTGGCCTTACCCTTGGTATAAGTTGGATACCAATCGATTGGCAAGTATACCAATCGATTGACTTGCTTTGGATAACAATCGATTGAACTTTAACTCAATCGATTGATTGTATCAATCGATTGACACTTATGTCAATCGATTGGAGGCAGCTGGGCAGATTCTTTTGCTCTGGCTGGGGAGAGGCCACGTGAACACCTTTCCTCTATATATACCAGCCCATTTTGGGCATAATTCCGGTTGCTGAAATCAGAGAGAGTGAGAGGGAGTGTTTGTGTGTGTTTATATATATATACACTCATATATATATATATACTCACGTATATACATATATTTACTCACCCACACACACAGATGGACTGAGAAGAAGAAGAAGAAGGTCAGAAAGAAGAAGAAAAGAAGGAGAAAGAAAAGAGAGGAGGCAGAGAGCAGAGAAAAGAGAGAAGAGGAAGACCACCATTGAAGCTCAAGCTTCAAAACATTCCCAAACACGCCCTTAACGTCTAGGTGAGTTCTAAACTCACTTGGTAACTTGATATTGATGTTAGGCCATGTTTTGAATGAAGAAATGGAGAAGAAACCTTGCATTTCCCGTTTATATGTGTTGAGCAGTCTTCTCTGTGAAGAAGACGAAGTGTCAATCGATTGACACTATATCAATCGATTGACATCTTTCATGTCTCAATCGATTGACATTTTATGCAATCGATTAACATGGATGGTAATCCAATCGATTGAACTTTTTATCAATCGATTGACACTACTTTTATACCAATCGATTGACATCTATACCAATCGATTGGCAGTTACAGTTTACTGTTTTACTTGTGTAATAACTGTTTAGTTGTTTATTTACTGTTCAGTATTTTCCAACATGCTTTATTAATGTAATACAGACCTGATAATGAGTTAATGCGGCGTAGGATCGTAGTAATAACAAGACTATCGGATAATGTTTATGATGTTAGATAACAGAATAGTTGTAAATCCTTTGGAGTTAACATTCATTCATTCAGAGTAGTCGGGCCACATTGGGATTGTCATGTATCGGTAATAGAGTTGAACTTAAGTAGGTTTGCTAAGATTCGGGAACCTTGCGTGGGCGGGCTTTGGTCGATCATATGTTCTTAAAAGTGGTAGACAGACGAAGGTGTCTATGACTTGCGGTGAACCGGACCATTTGCCCTAAGATAGCCAGATGATCTAATCATATGTTCTTAAAAGCGGTAGACAGACGAAGGTGTCTATGACATGCGGTGGACCGTGATCACTGGTAGACGTCGCTAAGTCGTGGCATAGAATGATGTACTGTTGTTTAAAGCGTTATATCCCTGACATGCGGTGAACTGTGCATATGTTCTTAAAAGCGGGGGATGGACTAACGTGGTATCCATGACATGCGGTGAACTGTGCATATGTTCTTAAAAGCGGTGGATGAGCAATGGTGTGTTATAGAGTCGAACTACTGTCGAGTCTGTTCCCCTATCTAGACATGTTATCGGTCTTAAAATGAGTAAAACATTAGTAATCGGATAATTGGTTTGATTAAAGGAGTTACCCTCACAGAGTTCTAATTTGGTTACGACTTATAACTTGTAACAACTTCAATAGCTGATACCCTATTAGTATCTAACTCACTCGGCTTTCATTAAGCTGACGGCGTTTATGCCGCTGGACATTTCTACGTTCCAGCACATCCTGGTTATGACTATACAGGTGAAGGGCCTGCAGGAAAAGACTACTATGCCGGTGACGGAGTTCCTGTGGAGAATTTCCCCGACGGAGGTCAGACCGAAGAAGACTACTACGCCGAGGACTACCCATATGCCAACTGAAGACTAGACTAGAATTGTAGCTAGTTGTCTTTACCGTTTTAGAATCTTTTTGTAGTCAGGCATATGTTGCCTTGGCATTTGTACTTCCGCTGCCTTATATTTGATTCGAGACTCTGATATGTAATAGTTAGTAACTCCTGTTGACTTTATGTTGCTTTGTGATTAGAACCTAGACTTCATTATTGTTACACTATTACTTCTTGTTGCTTAGTACTGTGTGGTGTGGACAATCATGTGACTTCACCCGTCGCTTCCTTTGGACCCTAAAAGGAAATTTATTTTTCTCTATTTTTGCCGTTCCGGGGCGTGACAGGATTTTTGGTATCAGAGCCTAGGTTGTATACCTTTCCGCTCACAGATTGTCCCACACCATCTGGTCCTAGAACCTTGAGATTCTATAGATGAGTATTAAGATTAGTTCTGACTTAAGGTAGTCCCTTTTCAGGTAGCATGGCACCGCCGCTGTTCGTTCCAGATGAGTTCAGAGGACACTATGTGTATGAGAGTAGTATTGCGCCAGCAGATCCAGAGTACTATGCCTGGAAGGTTAGACAGAGAGCTATTGTAGAGACAGAGCGAGACATGCAGATCGAGCAGCAGAGATTTGGGACCCAGGACCCAGAAGTGATACGTCAGGAGATGATCTATCGTAAGGAGACCTTCAAACGCATCAAGGAGGATTCTCTATTGATGTTACGAGACCGTTCTTCGTACCAGGTTCTACTTGCACAGGCTAGAGCAGCACCTCCACCCCCACCGGAGGAAGACATGGCTGATGCACCCCCAGCAGATGAGGATCCGGAGGATGATGATGAGACCGATGACGACGATGAGCCAGAGGATGCAGATGAGGAGATGGAGGATGAGGAGGACGAGGACACCGATGACGAGGAGCCAGAGTATGATCCAGAGGAGGAGGACCCCGTGGACCCAGCCGGTATGGACGTGCCAGTTGGCGTAGATATTGTAGTTGCAGAGGGTTATCCGATAGAGGAAGAGGAGGTAGCCGCAGACGATGATGCAGTAGTACCAGTCTTACCAGGAGGAGTTATAGCACAGCTAGCAGCTGAGTGGGCCGCAGAGATGGCTGCACATCCCCATGGATTTGAGATCGGAGCACCGGAGTTGGCACAGGCTATGGTACAGGCTGAGGCACTTGCAGCCGCATTTGATGCAGCCCAGGCCGACTTGGCCGCTGATGCAGGAGATTTGGGAGCTGTTGTGGAGCATGATGGACCCGAGCTGATCGAGGATGTTGTGATAGAGGATGAGGACATGATGGATGACGATGACATGGATGAGGATGATGTTTTGTCTGAGGTTGCCCCAGAGGACGAGGCTTCCATCTATGGATCCGATGTGGACAACTTTTGAGTCCAGTACCTTAAGGACTTAGACTTTTACGTTTGACTTTAGGACATGTTGTCCACTTACTTTTGACGCTTACATAGACAACTATTGACCTTAGCCTTTTTGTATAGGTAGCCACCAGTAGTGGTTTTGTGTATATCTTTCTTTTGTTTAGATCTTGTATAGGATCATGTACTACGCGGTACACAGATGATCTATTGTGTACTCCGCTGTACATCTTTTGGGTATATATATATGGAAGATCGTTTCTCTTGTTTATTTCTGATATCATCTCATTGTTATGTTATGGTTGTGATTTTGATTCATGTTATGCTTTCTGTTATTTAAGTATGATCATTTCCCCGAGAAGATTGTCAGCTAATCGTTAGATCCTTCATAGGTACACCTCACACGGATCACTATGGTGGGACCCACAAGGAACCAAGCACGACTGGGAGCACCCATTCCCGAGGGTATGGACCCAACTGGAGTCTTCGAAGCCTTCATGCAATGGATGGAGCACATCGGCGATACCTACAATCATGCCACCAACGACAATGGCAACAACCACTTTGTCCCTCCAAGGCAGACAGGCGATAAGCTATTGGAACGATTTCGTGGCCTGCGACCCGAGAAGTTCGACGGCATGGCAGAGTCCTGGAAAGCAAAGCAATGGATACGAGAGTTGGAGCTAATCTTTGAAGCCCTGGAGTGCAGTGAGCTTGACAAGAGACGTCTAGCCGCATTTCAACTGACTTACTCCGCCGCGGACTGGTGGGAGGCCGAGAGAGCCACGATTGGGATTGACGCTGCAAGGAGAATGCCTTGGGAAGCATTCAAGACTCGATTTCTCGAGAAGTATTTCCCTGAGGACGAAAGAGACCAACAAGAGAGGAATTTCCTGAGTCTAACCCAAGGAAACTGGACAGTCAGGGAGTATACTACACAATTCGAGCGACTTTCCCGTTTCGCTCCGCATATGATAGACACCTCTGTCAAGAAGGTCAAGCGATTCCATCAAGGACTCAACCCACACCTCCGGCACATGATGATAGGCCATCTGGGCTAGTCGTTTGAAGGGATTGTCCGTCTTGCTTCAAGATTGGAAAAGGATGCTTACCCTGTGCAAGGACCACAAGTGAATCGACCTCCACCCAGGACCTTCCAACCAAGGAACTTTTCCGCGCAATCATTAAGGAACAATCAAGGATGGAAACCCCAGACCAACAACTATCAGGGAACCAAGCGCACATGGGATGGGACAAGGAAGCCCCAAGCTAATTTTCCTCGACAACAGAATCAACAGCGATGACCACCTCAGGCACAGCCCGTCGCCCAGTGACAGAACACTGATGGATGTTTCAACTGTGGAGTGCCCGGACATATTGCAAGGTATTGCACAGCCCCCAAGACCAACCGGCGTAATGACCTCGTTTGCCGCAACTGTAACAAGCCTGGTCACATAAGCAAGGATTGTCGAGCACCACGTGGAGGCTACTATGGAGCGCCTGCTCAAGGACAGCAAGGACAGGTTAGGGTGAATGCCATCATCCCTGACGATGCAGGGTATAATGCAGAGGAACAGCAGAACTTGGAAGGTACACTCATTTTATTTCACTGTCAAGTTAGAGCTTTGTTTGATACCGGTGCCGCCCGTTCTTTCATAGCTATTAAGATGGTACGTGATTTGGGTTTGCTACCCCTAGCACTTGAGCCGACCCTTAATGCCGTTTCGCCCTTGGGAGTATCCGTTAAGTTAGGTAAGGTGTGCAAGGATTGTCCCTTGACACTAGAGGATAGAAATCTCCCAGCAGACTTGATAGTCTTGTCAATGTCTGAGTTCGACGTGATCCTAGGAATGGATTGGCTTACTAAGTATGGCGCTAACCTGGATTGTGTTAGTCGGACCATTGTGTTTTCGACGCCTGGTTGCCCGCAGATCAGATTTCAGTGCCAACCGTTGAGCGACATGTTTATCACGAGCTACCTAGCCACGATTAAGACTTCAAGCACGGAGCTTACTATCAAGCAGATCCCCGTTATTCAAGATTTTGAAGTCGTGTTCCGAAGTATGTCAGGACTTCCACCGAAGAGAGAGATAGACTTCTGCATTGAGATAGCACCCGAAACATTGCCGATTTCCAAGACCCCGTATCGGATGGCACCAACAGAAATGTTGGAATTGAAGAAGCAAGTTCAGGAACTCGAAGATTTAGGTTTTGTTCGCCCCAGTACATCGCCTTGGGGAGCACCAGTTCTATTTGTGAAAAAGAAGGACGGAGAGCTACGACTCTGTATCGACTACAGGGAGCTGAATAAAGTCACGATCAAGAATAGGTATCCACTTCCCCGGATAGACGACCTGTTCGATCAACTACAAGGATCAAGAATATTCTCAAAAATCGATTTGCGTTCAGGATACCATCAATTACTAGTTCGACCGAAAGATATACCGAAAACTGCCTTCAGAACGAGATATGGACACTACGAATTTCTAGTGATGTCTTTTGGACTGACTAATGCCCCGGCAGTATTCATGGACCTAATGAATAGAGTATTCAGACCCTATCTGGATCAATTCATTATAGTATTCATCGACGACATTCTAATTTATTCAAGGACGGAAGAAGAACATAAGAAGCATCTACAAATTGCTCTACAGACTCTCAGAGACAACAGTCTGTATGCGAAATTCAGCAAATGTGAATTCTGGCTTCAGGAAGTTAAATTCCTGGGACATGTGATATCACAGGATGGGATTTCTGTAGACTCATCTAAGATCGATGCAGTCTTGAGCTGGAACATGCCAACCAACGCGACCGAAGTTAGGAGTTTTCTTGGATTGGCTGGATATTACCGGAGATTTGTGGAAGGATTCTCTAGAATTGCAGGACCGTTGACAAGCCTGACTAGGAAGGAGACGAAGTACGAATGGACCGATAAACATGAGGATGCATTTCGGGAATTGAAAGAGAGACTAACCTCAGCACCCGTGCTTGCAATACCTAAGAGTGGTGAACAATTCATAATCTATAGTGATGCATCACACCAAGGACTTGGTTGTGTGCTAATGCAAGAGGGGAATGTCATCGCGTACGGGTCAAGACAATTGAAGCCACATGAGAAGAACTATCCGACGCACGACTTGGAACTAGCTGCAATCGTGTTCGCCCTGAAGATTTGGAGACACTATTTGTATGGAGAAAAGTTCGACTTGTTCTCAGATCACAAGAGTTTAAGGTACCTGTTCTCTCAGAAGGAGTTGAACATGCGACAACGGAGATGGATGGAGCTACTCAAAGACTACGACTTCTCTTTGCAATACCACCCGGGTAAAGCAAATGTTGTAGCCGACGCTCTGAGCCGGAGACCATGCCTTTTGGTTGCTTCGATTTTGATTAGAGAATGGCGAGCAATGGAGACGTTAGCCGAATTCGATCTTCAACCAGTGGAATCAGGAGAAGGACAACACCTTGGATGCCTTGTTGTACAACCGACTCTCATCAGCCGCATCTTGGAAGCTCAACAGTCGAACGAGGATTTCAAGTTGTGGTTTGCCAAAATGTCCGCAAAGGAACCCGAGATCTGGAGTATTAGTACGGACGGAGCACTGAGATGCAAAGGCAGACTCTGTGTGCCAAATGACGATGGACTCAGGAAGAACATTTTGGACGAAGAACACAAGTCAAGAATGACTATCCACCCAGGAGGAAACAAGATGTATAAGGACTTGAAGAGAAACTTCTGGTGGCAAGGAATGAAGCGAGAAGTGGCCGAGTATGTATCGCAATGTCTTATTTGCAAACAAGTGAAGGCAGAGCATCAGAAACCACCTGGACTCCTACAACCGCTACCGATTCCCCAATGGAAATGGGAGCACATCACCATGGATTTTGTGGTTGGATTGCCGAAATCTCAACAAAACCACGACGCTATTTGGGTAATAGTGGATCGACTCACCAAGTCAGCACATTTTATCGCCTACAGCATGACGCACCCTGTTGAAAGATTGAGCCGGATGTATCTACAACAAGTAGTGCGACTGCACGGAGTACCCGTCTCAATAGTTTCAGATCGAGATTCACACTTTACCGCAGAATTCTGGAAGAGCCTTCAGACAGCAATGGGAACTTCATTGAATTTGAGTTCAGCCTTTCATCCACAGACAGACGGTCAGACAGAACGAGTCAATCAAGTGATGGAAGATATGTTGCGAGCCTGTGTCATTGAATTCGAGAGTTCATGGGAGAAGCATCTACCTTTGATCGAGTTTGCCTACAACAACAGCTACCACACGAGCATAGGGACGGCACCGTTTGAAGCCTTGTATGGAAGACCTTGCCGATCGCCGCTATGTTGGGCCGAAGTCGGAGATACTCAACTACTTGGACCCGAGATGATTCGAGAAACCAACGAGAAGATCCAGATTGTACGAGAGAAGATGAAGACAGCACAATCCAGACACAAGAGCTATGCCGACAAGCGACGGAAAGATCTAGAGTTTGCAGTTGGAGATCACATGCTACTCAAAGTCTCGCCAGTTCGAGGTATCGTCAGATTCGGACAGAAAAGAGGCAAGTTGTCGCCACGATTCATCGGACCTTTCGAGATCCTAGAACGTGTTGGGAAGGTTGCTTATCGACTTGCGTTGCCGCCAAATATGTCAGGAGTACACAACGTTTTCCACATCAGCATGTTGAGGAAGTGTGCCCACAACCCAGCGCACGAGATCAGTTTTGAAGATATCGAGGTGAACGAGAACGTGACCTACAACGAAGGACCGGTGCGTATTCTAGACCGAGGAGTGAAGAAGCTCAGAAACAAGGAGATTCCGCTAGTAAAGGTTCAATGGAAGCACCACGACGAAGGAGAAGCTTCATGGGAATTGGAGTCGGAGATGCAAGAGAAGTTTCCATTTTTGTTTTAACCCAGTTTATTTCGGATTTCGGGGACGAAATCTTTTATGAGTGGTGGATGATGTAATACCCTGTATTTTTGTAATGTATTATATAACTAGACCTTGTATGTTTCTTTTAATACTTGTGTGAGCTTGGCCTTACCCTTGGTATAAGTTGGATACCAATCGATTGGCAAGTATACCAATCGATTGACTTGCTTTGGATAACAATCGATTGAACTTTAACTCAATCGATAGATTGTATCAATCGATTGATTGTATCAATCGATTGACACTTATGTCAATCGATTGGAGGCAGCTGGGCAGATTCTTTTGCTCTGGCTGGGGAGAGGCCACGTGAACACCTTTCCTCTATATATACCAGCCCATTTTGGGCGTAATTCCGGTTGCTGAAATCAGAGAGAGTGAGAGGGAGTGTTTGTGTGTGTTTATATATATATACACTCATATATATATATATACTCACGTATATACATATATTTACTCACCCACACACACAGATGGACTGAGAAGAAGAAGAAGAAGAAGGTCAGAAAGAAGAAGAAAAGAAGGAGAAAGAAAAGAGAGGAGGCAGAGAGCAGAGAAAAGAGAGAAGAGGAAGACCACCATTGAAGCTCAAGCTTCAAAACATTCCCAAACACGCCCTTAACGTCTAGGTGAGTTCTAAACTCACTTGGTAACTTGATATTGATGTTAGGACATGTTTTGAATGAAGAAATGGAGAAGAAACCTTGTATTTCCCGTTTATATGTGTTGAGAAGTCTTCTCTGTGAAGAAGACGAAGTGTCAATCGATTGACACTATATCAATCGATTGACATCTTTCATGTCTCAATCGATTGACATTTTATGCAATCGATTAACATGGATGGTAATCCAATCGATTGAACTTTTTATCAATCGATTGACACTACTTTTATACCAATCGATTGACATCTATACCAATCGATTGGCAGTTACAGTTTACTGTTTTACTTATGTAATAACTGTTTAGTTGTTTATTTACTGTTCAGTATTTTCCAGCATGCTTTATTAATGTAATACAGACCTGATAATGAGTTAATGCGGCGTAGGATCGTAGTAATAACAAGACTATCGGATAATGTTTATGATGTTAGATAACGAAATAGTTGTGAATCCTTTGGAGTTAACATTCATTCATTCAGAGTAGTCGGGCCACATTGGGATTGTCATGTATCGGTAATAGAGTTGAACTTAAGTAGGTTTGCTAAGATTCGGGAACCTTGCGTGGGCGGGCTTTGGTCGATCATATGTTCTTAAAAGCGGTAGACAGACGAAGGTGTCTATGACTTGTGGTGAACCGGACCATTTGCCCTAAGATAGCCAGATGATCTAATCATGTGTTCTTAAAAGCGGTAGACAGACGAAGGTGTCTATGACATGCGGTGGACCGTGATCACTGGTAGACGTCGCTAAGTCGTGGCATAGAATGATGTACTGTTGTTTAAAGCGTTATATCCCTGACATGCGATGAACTGTGCATATGTTCTTAAAAGCGGGGGATGGACTAACGTGGTATCCATGACATGCGGTGAACTGTGCATATGTTCTTAAAAGCGGTGGATGAGCAATGGTGTTATAGAGTCGAACTACTGTCGAGTCTGTTCCCCTATCTAGACATGTTATCGGTCTTAAAATGAGTAAAACATTAGTAATCGGATAATTGGTTTGATTAAAGGAGTTACCCTCACAGAGTTCTAATTTAGTTACGACTTATAACTTGTAACAACTTCAATAGCTGATACCCTGTTAGTATCTAACTCACTCGGCTTTCATTAAGCTGACGGCGTTTATGCCGCTGGACATTTCTACGTTCCAGCACATCCTGGTTATGACTATACAGGTGAAGGGCCTGCAGGAAAAGACTACTATGCCGGTGACGGAGTTCCTGTGGAGAATTTCCCCGACGGAGGTCAGACCGAAGAAGACTACTACGCCGAGGACTACCCATATGCCAACTGAAGACTAGACTAGAATTGTAGCTAGTTGTCTTTACCGTTTTAGAATCTTTTTGTAGTCAGGCATATGTTGCCTTGGCATTTGTACTTCCGCTGCCTTATATTTGATTCGAGACTCTGATATGTAATAGTTAGTAACTCCTATTGACTTTATGTTGCTTCGTGATTAGAACCTAGACTTCATTATTGTTACACTATTACTTCTTGTTGCTTAGTACTGTGTGGTGTGGACAATCATGTGACTTCACCCGTCGCTGCCTTTGGACCCAAAAAGGAAATTTATTTTTCTCTATTTTTGCCGTTCCGGGGCGTGACAAACCCATTGGTTGCAAGTGGGTCTACAAGAGGAAAATAGGATCTGATGGAAAGGTTGAGACCTTTAAGGCTAGGCTTGTACCGAAAGGTTATACTCAGAGGGAGGGCATTGACTATGAGAAAACCTTCTCGCCCGTAGCCATGCTCAAGTCCATTAGAATACTCTTATCCATTGCTGCATGTCTAGATTATGAGATCTGGCATATAGATGTCAAGGCTGCATTCTTGAATGCCAATCTTGAGAATGACATCTATATGCAGCAACCAGAAGGGTTCATAGCTGGTCGGAAAGGTAACTTGATATGCAAGTTGCAAAAGTCCATTTATGGGCTTAAGCAGGCATCCAGGAGTTGGAACATCCGATTTGATCGAGCCGTCAAGTCGTTTGGTTTCATATAGAATCTAGATGAACCTTGTGTATACAAGAAGTGTGAAGGAAAAATGGTGGCTTTTCTTGTGCTTTACATTGGCGACATTCTACTCATTGGGAATGATGTAGCGGTATTGTCAATGGTCAAGGTTTGGCTAGCTAGTACATTCGATATGAAGGATCTAGGAGAGGCAAGCTATATTCTTGGGATAAAGCTCTTTCAGGATCGTATGGGAAAGATAATGGGATTATCTCAAGCTGGTTATATCGATAAGGTGCTGACTAGGTTTTCAATGGATAATTCGAAGAAAGGTTTGTTACCTTTCAGGCATGGTTTAGCGTTCTCTAAGGAACAGTGTCCTAAGACACAGAAGGAGAGGAATCGTATGTCAGGAATTCCCTACGCCTCGGCGGTGGGATGTCTTATGTATGCGATGTTATGCACTAGACTAGATATCTGTTTTGCCGTTGGCATGGTTAGCAAGTATCAGTCGAATCTAGGTCCAGAGCACTGGACAGCTGTTAAGCACATTCTTAAGTACTTGAGAAGGACTAAAGATTACATGCTTATGTATGGTGGTAGTGAGTTAATTCCAGTAGGATACACTGACTCGGACTTTATATCAAATAAAGATTCGAAGAAGTCGACGTCCGGTCATCTCTTTACCTTGGGAGGTGGTGCTGTTAGTTGGAGGAGCATTAAGCAGAAATTCATTGCAGACTCAACTACAGAAGCTGAGTATATGGCTGCTTGTGAAGCTGCAAAAGAAGCTGTTTGGCTTAAGAAGTTCCTTATGGAGCTCGAGGTGGTACTAGCGTCGCTGTCACCTATTACGCTTTATTGTGAAAATAGTGGGGCAGTGGTTCAGTCCAAGGAGCCAAGGAACCACGGAAAAGGAAAGCACGTAGAGCGGAAATATCATCTTATCCGAGATATTGTTAAACGTGGAGATGTGACTGTCACCAAGATTGCCACTGTCGACAATCTGGCTGATCCGTTTACAAAGGCCTTGCCACAGAAGATCTTTGATCGTCATCTAGATAGTCTAGGTCTCAGATCTAGTCCTGTATGGTTGTGAGTGTAAGTGGGAGTTTGTTGGGTTTATGCCCTCAAACCATTACTTTATGTATGACATTAGCATTTTAATATATGGATATCAGTTTTACATTTCATTATGTATGTTTCTTTCATGAGATGATTTTCAATCCTTAAATGTCATAGTAGGTAATTCGTGTGTGTATGAGATACATACAAGTGAGATATGAATTACAATCCTTTGATACTTAAAGCTTGTCAGTGTGGATGATGATACTGGATATCTCATCAGGTATACACTATAGCATAATTAACTACCATTGGATGGAGTGATTAATATCAATCACTAGAGTGTCACTCTTAGTTAATATGCTAGTGCTTATAGTGCATTGACGGACCTGAGCTTTCCTATTGACACTTATTGCTGTCGAACAGTCAATAGGAACTCATACCTTGTATAAGGTACGTGTTCTCAATCTTGCGACGAGTATGAACACAGACTGTGGATATGCTGCTTTGACTTACCAACCAGTGAGGTCTATAGAAGATCAACACCTGGGAATCTACCCTCTGTTTTCAAGTAAGCATTCCCTTGAGAATGTCACCAAGTCGATTACTGAGTACTACAGTCTTGTTGATAAGAGTTATCAACATGTTTGGTAATCATAAGAGGTGAATGGGACTCAAGGAATGCAAGAAGTAATCATGATTCAGGTTGACAGTAACAATTATCCGACTACCTGAATATGATTACGAATGCTGAAGGTAGAGGGACATTAGTACAACATACAAGTCTAGTTATCGCTTCGGATATATTCTTTTGCGTTGAAGTGCAGTTATCGTTTTATAGTGGAGTAAATGTTAACTGACTAGTTAGTTAGTTTGCTGATCAAAGAGTTTGGTCACGGTGATTAACAAACTGGTCTGAGCCAACAATAAAGAGCCTAGGAGGTCCCACTCTTAGCTCCACTAGGAAGCTTGGAAGGGCACTTGAGGATTATGTCAAGACAGGTTTGATCGATCGAAGGAGTTTTGATCGATTGAAGTCTAGGCAGGTTAGATCGCTTGAGTGTTGTTCGATCAACCGAAGGTTCGATCGATCGAAGGTTCGATCGATCGAATACACTTCGATCGCTCAAAAGTTAGGTTAGTTCTGGGAATCTATAAATAGGGCAGCTGTGTACTGAATGTTTTTAATTGTTGTTTTTATACGTAGAAGCTGCAGAAACTATTAAGGTTTCCCTAAACCTTCCCTATCCTCCCTATTAGGGTTCCCACCAACCCTATTCCTTCCGGCATGCATCCGCAGGAGTCATAAGAGTGAAGACAGCCTAGTGGAAGTTGATACACCATCAAGGAGAAAGTCGTTTTCAGAATTGGGTTCAAGACCTGAGGTATCTTTCCTTTCCCTCTTGTTAGTACGCATATATGGAATTGACGGGTAGTAGATCCTAGGCTACCAATAAGTCTTTATAACTTGACTTTTTTCGCTGTGCGTTTAAACTTTCAATTTAAACCGGTTTTTCCATTAATTGGGATAGGTTCTTGAATGTTAGAAGTGAGTTGTGGGTTGGAGATTCATGAAATTCATGATTATGGGTTGTTTGGGGTCTTGGTATCACAAGAACAAAACAGGGGCTACTTTAAGAGGAATTAAAATTGGCTTGTGAAATCAATTTTTAGTATTATTTTGATTGTAAATTATGCTTATTAGCCTATAAATGCGATAGAACCTAATTATTTAAGATTTCAAGTTCCGAGACAAGTAGGTGCGAGCCGAAAGAGCCACCGGAGCAAGCAGAGTAAGTCATTGTATTTATTTTCATAAAGACTCGAGGTGGGTTTTCTAGAAACTGTAATAATGTAATGTGAACATGATTTGTTGAGATTACATTTTTGTTGAATTAAATTCATAAGCGAATTGTATGGAATACATACATTGAGCATGACACGAATATTCTATGTCATGCACGTGCATAGCGAAAGCGATAAAAATCCAAGTAGCAAAACTTGGAAACGGCCAAAAGAGTCGAGCGAAATGGCCCCGGGTGCGTGTGTCATTTCATTTATGGGAATGCATTGCATTAGCATATTTGTTAGTTGAATTAACTTGGATGCGGATTATGCGTTGATTTGAATGTTTTATATTGCTTTATTTTGGTTTTTATAGCTGTGAGCCAAGGGTTGCTCACACCCACACAGGCTCTTTTTGCAGGTATTGCAGTGTAGGCGCTACTGTCGTGAGTGTCCAGTTGTTGTTTACGTTTAGGATGTATATGCGTCGTTTCAGATTGACTTGTTGGAATTGTAAATGTTCGTGTTAAAACTTATGTTGTAATCGGATTTACGTATGTGTACTTTGGTTGACGGTTTGACTAATGTTTATGATGTAAATATTTGAGGTTGGGATTGTATATATTTTGAGTTTTGACATCATGTTAGTACGGATCAATTTGTTTGACAGATTCGTGCGATTGTTTTGGAGTTTCCGGATTTGTAAAACATTTTGCATTCTTGAGAAATCCATGCTTTAATTTTGGATTAAGAAATTGGAATTTGTTTATGATGTTTATAGTGATGTTTGGTTATGTATTAGAGGCCTAAAATATTGTGTTTAAAGTGGGTTGAAACATCCCTTTTGAGTTGGAAGTTTGGTTGTCTTAAAAATAGAGTTTTATGGCTTAAATCTGAAAATAAAAAATAATAATAAATAAATAAAATAATAAAAATGTTGAAACGTCGGCTTTTTTATGGAAATGGGTACAATTTTCTCTAGAAAACTCGAAATCGCACACCGCTCGAACCGTTGAAACCGTATTTCAAATATTTTTTTTGATATAAATTTGTGGAAAAAATTTTAAATGTCCCTTTTTGCCCTTGGGATTAAACTTTGCATAGACTTTATTTAATAGTTGTTTTGTTTGCGTGTAGTAGGGTTTTTGGCGTGTTCCGGCCACAGTGGGTCGGGGCGCTACATATACGTTATGAAAGGGATTGTGAATTGGGCGTGTTGTCCCTAGTGTATCAAGGAGCATGGTGGCTAGAGAATGTATCCAGGTGTGTTGGCCAGAACTTTGGAACTACGTGTTGAACTAAAGGGTTTGCGAGTTGAGACTTCGTGTCAGATTTGACAGACCCTAGGTATGGGATTACATGTCTGATTTATGTGGACTGAAGAGTCTATGTTATATATTGGGAGATTGGGACGATGTCCATAAGATTGGGACGATGTCCGTTGAGCTATATTGAGTTGGAGCATTCAGGAACGTGAATGATGAGATGATCATGAATGATGTTGCTTATATATTCTGCATATCTATAGATACTTGATGTTGTCAAAATCAAGTTCTTGTTCAACCCTATTAAAATGTAGTGCAATGGTGCCGAGTTCACAGGGATTGGAATGCAACAATGCTTGGTGGATGCTTAATGACCAATTATAGTGTAAAGAGTAATTAACAAACTAAGAAATAAAATTTGAGTCTTTTCGACTTTGGGATTGATTCAATTTGTGTTAAAGTATACTACAATGACTATTTAAAAAATGGAAAGTAACATTGAACAAAGCTAAGTTTAAATGAAGATTGTGGGTTTTTCAAATAGAGAAATAAAGGTTGGGGAGCATTCCCCCACCTTGGACCAAACAACACATGGATTCCATGCTTGTAGCATCTTCTAGAGTAGAAATCCCATTGAGACAAACCATCAAACATGTGGTAGTCAACCTACATGCTAAATAAGGGTTTCAATGAAATACATGAGGCTAGGTTTGAAATCCAAGGGTTTAATAACTTATAATGTTTGACATTGTAAGTGGGGTCCTAGAAAATCAAACCTTGCTCACTTGAACTCTATGAATGCAACAATACATGAAAATCCTACATTAAAGCACACATGGGTCCAAAGGTGGGTTTATGATCCCCAACCTACATGATTTAGCTACTCATGACTACAATGACATTAATATTAAAGAGAGGGAAAGAGAGGTCATACTAACTAGAGAAATCTACAATAAATGCCATATAAATTCCAAGTAAATCTTTAATAAAGAGTTGCAAGCCTTCAATACATTCAACCACCTATCTCTCTAGCTCTAAATGGAAGTAGATGGTAGTAGATGAGAAGTAATGGGGGAGAAAGATGAGGGGATTAGAGGGAGAAAGGGTTTACAACCTAAAAATACAAGTATATTCAAAAGCTCCCCCTAAATGACAATCATCTCTAACTATATATACTCCCCCACAAAAATGGTAAAGTTGTAAATACAAAAGAGGGGTTTTCAGCAAGGGCAGATCGATCCGAGGCTTGGGGCTGGATCGATCCGATGTTATGGGGCTTTACTATGTTTGCGTGAACCCGTGGATCGATCCGCGGTGTAATGCCGGATCAATCCGTACCGCTATTTTTGGGCAGAAGCTCCGTCAAAGAACGCGGATCGATCCGTGTTGTAAGGCCGGATCGATCCCCTGTTGACATCTATTCTTAGCCCTTTTTTTTCTTCAAGAATGCTATAAGGGTTGGGTTCCACTTCACCCAAGCTTGTATAACCTACAGGAAAGAGATCTTTATTAGCTCAAAGAGAGTAACAACAAGAAAAATCAAAAGCACAATATATCCATTAAATCTCCGGTTTAAGTAATAATTCGTGTCCAATAGGAGTAGAATCATGAAGTTAAGGATGCAATATCGGACACGAATCACACCCCCAACTGATATGTTGCTAGTCTCTTAGCAACACAGCTAAATCCCAAGAGAATCAAGAATAACCTTGCACAACAAATTATTTAAAATGAAAGATAACCCATTTTCGTGGGGAACACGATTGCATTGAGCGTATGCAACGAGCCGTTGAACCTATAGGTTACTCGTAGAGGCAGAGTGTTGTCTCCGGAGGGTTCTCAGAATGATACCCACAAACATTTAGTTTTCTCATGATAGTTACCCACTATCTAACACCGACACTCAACATAGTCCCAAGAATTTTCAAAAGATCTTAGCACATGACACGCAAATCTAAAAAGTTCTCAAACTATCAAGGTTATTAGATAAACTTCATTAATCTCAATCTTGGATGCGTGTGTGGTGTGAAGTGCATAACTACAAACTATCAAGAAGATGGCGATGCTTTCATAATCCGAATTTTGTTCAAAACAAGCTTCAACTCAATTCTCACCGGTATTACACTCAAAAAATGAATCGCTCGAAAAGGGTAATACACTCGAGGCATGCGGGCAAACAGAGTAATGGAAATGGAAACCAAAGCCACACATATGCCAATGATGAAAAACGTAAGCGTGAAAAATGAGTAAAAATTAATCTCATGAAAGATATCATTCACTAGAGGATGTGAAATAACTCTAACTACTTGTTATGATCACCTCAAACTCCGAATCACAAAACTTAAGGATCAATTAGGACCTTGAGGGGTGGTTGAAATGTGGGAAAGTGATATGAGGTGAAGGACAAGGGGAAATGGAGTGGGATGTATGGATCTCTACTCGGGATTTATTGGAATGCATGGAAACAGGAAACCACAAGAGATGAATCATTTATAAATATTTCTTTTAAAGCTCAAGAAGAGGAGTACAGTTGACTGTGAAGCTCTTTTTTTTTGGAAGAACTTCTTTTCTTTGAGTTCCTTTTTCTTTTCTGTGTACTCTTCCAATCAACATGATTCAATCCCTTTTACAAATTTATGAACACGATGTAGCAACCTGCATTTTCGCGTCCCTAATCATAAATAAAATGTTAATTTTATTTTATTAATGTGTATTATTTTTAATAAATAAATAATATTTTGGTGAACATTTATAAAGACAAAGCCTTTAATAAATACAACATCACATTGCTTTCATTTTTATCCCTAATGATTTTATTTGGGACATTTTATTTAGTTAGGCCAAACCAGACTCACTAAGCTTATTAGCTTAATTCATTTGAGAAACAATGATTGTTATTTTGTAGTCCAAATTTGTGTGCGTGGTGTATGAGTATAAAGCCACAGAAATTGTCTTGGCCTCCAAGCTCACAACACTCCTTATATACTAGTATAACACACCACATGATATACCTACTACAACACACACTCATAGAGCATATAGCATTGCTTACATGATCACATCATTCCCAGACTCTCATAGGCACTCTCATCTTAAAGATACGAACTGATACATGCACACACAACTCTTAAAGCTCTCTGTGCTATCATAATTCACACACAAAGGCAACAATGGCTACTGATATTCAATAAAGGCAAATAGTAAGAGGAAAAGAAGTTTTCAAGCCATAACCAAAGTTTGACCTCTTTATTATTTTCTTGGAAAAATAACTTCATTTTTAGGTACGGGGTTGTGTACAATATTCTCTTAAATCTCTGGAGTATTTTCCTTGTCATCCCTATTTGTACTCTCTTTGCTTCATGTTATCGTTCTATTGGAATCCATATCTTTTTTTGGTTAAATGTTATTAAGATATTATTTTTGGTTAAATTCCATTGAACTAATGGGTATATAAGCAAGGAGCACCTGCCAAAATCCAACAGGCCTCAGGAACCGACGTACTGGAGACGGGTGAGGTGAGGTTGGTGGCTCTTGCTATATTACCAAGAGGAACCTGGTATGATGCTCCTGGGGGTGAGCGGGTAATTTGTGTGATCGGTTGGGTTGTGTGATTGGTCTATTTTATTCAATCCTAGCAATTGCTTATGTCATCATGGTTGTTCATTGTACTTTTGAGCCTTTATTATTTCTATCATATTGTATACTTCCACGTGTGTTATTTTAGATGCAGGCACCATTGGTAGCAGTCAAATTAGAGCACCTTAGAGAACAGTGTGGACTTGAGTTATTTGGGTCCTAGTCGTGTAAAGGAATTTAATTGTAATTTTGGGCACTCAAGTGTAATAATTTAATTCAATGGAAATACGCTTTATTTTTGCGGAGCGTCACACGATCACATGCAAAGACATCCCGAGAATGTAATTCAAACATGGGTATGGAAGGTATATGGTTAAGTGAGATAAGTTATGTGTGGTTGCGGCTAGAAATTGTGAAATTTACTTCCTTGGATAATGTGATTCTTTATTCTCCACTACAATGACAAGTATGCAAGAGTTTTGCATTCCGCAAAATGATTTCTCTAATGAATAATCAAAACAAGAAGATGAGATTATCTACGACTTTTGTATGTTTTTCAAAAATAGAGAATTGGAATGTGTATCACTCAACAATGGAGAACGGGATCTAAATCTCACAAGGTTAAAGTCTCCACCTATGATTCAAACGATTTTTGGAAACAATTGAATTAATCACCATCCTAACACGAGTAGTCATGCGACGTGCTTCAATAATCCCAGATTTAAATTTCCTAAAATTCACTATAATCAAGATTGTAATAGGACTACTAGGATTCAACATGTGTCACATACTAATATCAAAAGAAAACTTCAAGACATGCGTCATCGCTCGACCTTAGAACGGGGCAACTATACGAAAGTCATTGGAAACACGGGGCAAAGCCAATATATATATTTTAGAAGAATGAAACTAAAATTGCGATGAGAGAATTAGCTAGCTCTCACACCCCCCAACTAGGACCAAACATTGTCCTCAATGAAACTATAAAGTAAAGGGGGAAGAACAATATTACCGGAAGCAAACAAGGTGCGCATGCGGTAATAAATTGTGCATGCAATGTTAGAATCAACAAAGAAATAGAAGGAAGAGAGAAAAAGGAATTTGACATGGCACAATAGTAAAGCAATAAGCAAAAGCCAATAGTCAAATGAAAGCAAGTCCATAAAACATCCATACTGAGTCAGCAAAATCCACGAACAAAGTAACACGATCATCCATACACATAAGTACAACTCCAAAGCCAACTAAACTAACACAAAAAATACCCTAGGAAAAAATAAAATACAAACCAAAAGCAAAAATCAATCACTCGGTCGGCCGGCCAACAAAACAGGTGGCCATGACATTCATCTCTGGCCTCAAGTTCAAGTCGTCAAGGTAGGGCTTAGGGTCCTCAACATGAGGAGCCCCTATGAGAAAAACGAGGGAATTTACAGAGACAGGGATTCGGACACCTCGCACACATATGCCTCAAAGGCGTGGGGGCCTGTAGAGACTATACTAGCATAGAAACGCCTAACCCAAGTCTCATTGTAATTCCCGACGTACTCGAGTTGAGGAGCCCAACGGCGGGTCGTGAAAAATTAGGCCACATCAATGGGGAATTCGGAGAACGACAGGGCGTTTGGGGAGGATTGACTTTTTGGACTCGAAGTAGTTCTCAAACCACTTCTTCTCGGTCTTGGCCCGGTACCCCTGGTACCCCCTCATCGCTGGGGAAAGCTTAGTGTGATTGTACTTGTGCGCGCTCGTCATGATCCCTTCAAAAATAAGATAAAACCCACAGAAAATAAGAAACAAAAACATTAACCAACAAGCGTGAAAATCGCACACTGGGGACAAAATGGTACCTAACCACGAGACTGGAAGAACGCACGTGAACGGTCGCGAAACATTTGCACCTGATCACAAAGTGCACGTGTACGATAGCGAAGTGCACGTGCACGGCAAGAACGCACTCGCAGGCACGTGCCAAGGTCATGGACTCAATGTGTGAAGCCATGCAAGCAAAAGACACTGTGCAAATGAAATGAGTATTTTAAGAACAATGAACATGAAACAACTAAAAACGCATGCGTGGATTGGGACCTAGCACAAGGGAATTTTGAATGAGGCATTCTGACGAACACCTGGTGGGCCCAGATTGAACTCTCAAGGTTTAACAAGGAATGACTCATGGATCTATCCCAAAAAAACCACAATGTGGCTTGAGCATGAAGAGCACGTGACTGCAAGATCACAACATCCCAAAAATAAAGAAAATAGTGAAGATGCAAGCCCTAAAGTTGGTTTTAGTGAGCAAAGAGAAAAAGAAACTACCCTAGGGTGCAAACTCAACCAAATCTCCCAAATCAAGACTATAATGTTGTGAGAATCATACCGTTGATGAATGATAAGAAAATCTTCCAGAGAAATGAGCACAACAGAGGATCTGGAGAAGTGTTGGGCAAAAGGGCTTGAGAGATTTTAAGAGAGAGATTTTTAGAATTTTTCAAAATTATGAGAAGTTTTCCCAAATATAAACTGCAATCGCTCTCGCAGATTGATCCGTAAACCAGCCGGATCAATCTGATGTTTAAAAGTAAGTTCATTATCCTTTTGCCAAAACTCGAATCGATCCGCGGTGTAAGGCCGGATCGATCCGTAACGCATTAACGATACAGAAACCCCTCTCAAAAACTCGGATCAATCTGCGGTGTAAGGCCGGATTGATCCGTAATGCATTAATAACGCAGAATCACCTCTCAAAACCTCGTATCGATCCGCGTTGTAAGACCGGATAGATTTGACTTTTTGGGGCCTGGTTAATAGCTCCCCAGAAACCCGCGGATCGATCCCCAAAAAACCCGGATCGATCCTCCCCTTTGCTTCTTCCATTTAAAGCCTTAAAAACCATTATTAAGTGAAAGATGATCACTATGGATGCAATGAACATGAATGCGAACAAAAATTATGCCAAGAATGTAACATGGGACATACAAAAAAAAAGAGTATAGCTCACAAGAGCCTACTCATCCCCAACACTGGGGTATTCCAAAGGAATTGACACCAACTCGGTGTCAAAACCTTCAATGAAAGGTTTGAGCCATTGCCCATTTACCTTAGAAATGGTCCCATCCTTGGGATCTTTGATTTCCACGGCTCCGTGGGGATAAAATTTATGTACGTAAGGGCCAATCCAACGGGATTGCAACTTACCCGGGAAAACATGGAGCCGTGAATCGTACAATAGCACTTTGTTACCGATAACGAATTGTTTCCGGACAATTCGTTTATCGTGAAAAGCTTTGACACGTGCTTTGTACGCTTTAGAACTCTCGTAGAGTTCTCCTCGAATTTTGTCCAACTCATCGAGTTGAAGCTTTCTCCTCTCACCACTTTCATCCACATCGAAGTTGAGCTTCTTAATGGCCCAATAAGCACGATGCTCAAACTCGACGGGTAAGTGACATGCTTTCCTGTAAACTAGCCGGTAGGGGGACATACCTAAATTTGTCTTATAGGCCGTCCTATACGCCCAAAGCGCATCGGTTAGCCTAGAAGACCAATCCTTTTTTAACAGATTAACCGTCTTCTCTAGAATCCCCTTAATTTCACGATTAGCCAATTCGGCTTGGCCATTTGTTTATAGGTGATAAGTGGTTGAAGCCTTATGGGTGACGCCATATTGCTCCATTAATCGGGCGAATGGGGAGTTGCAAAAGTGCACTCCTTGATCACTAATCAAAGCTTTGGGAGTCCCGAACCGCGATAAGATATGTTCTTTTAAAAATTTCAAAACTAGCTTATGGTCATTGGTTCGAGTTGCTATAGCCTCCACCCACTTGGAGGTGTAATCAACCGCCACCAATATGTACTCAAAGCCATTGGATTTAGGGAAAAGACCCATGAAATCTATCCCCCAATAGTAAAAAACTTCTATAGTAAGAATGGGGTTTAGAGGCATGGAGTTCCTCTTGGTGACTCTACCGAGTAATTGGCATCGAGGGCATGCCTTGCAATAGGCATGTGCATCTTTGAAGATCGTGGGCCAATAGAAACTATAATAGAGGACTTTGAACGCGGTCTTTTGTGAAGAGAAATGACCCCCACATGCTTGGTCATGGCAAAAAGACAATATACTCGGTATCTCATCATTAGGCATACATCACCTAACAAATTGATCGGCACAATATTTGAAAACATAAGGATCATTGTAAAAGAACGATCGTGCCATCAACACTAGCCTCTCTCGGTCTTTAGTAGACCAATCTTGAGGCAACTCTCCCGTGATAAGAAAATTCACCACGTCCGCATGCCACGGGAGAGTAGAGACCTTGAACAATTACTCATTCGGAAAGCATTCTTGGATAGGAATGGGGTGTATATGATTGTGATCAAATGTCAAACGTGACAAATGATCGGTGACAAAGTTTTCCACCCCTTTCTTGTCCTTGATGGAAAGGTCAAACTCTTGTAGTAGTAGGATCCAACGAATAAGCCGCGTTTTAGCATCTTTCTTGGAGAAAAGATACTTAAGAGCGGCATGATCGGTAAAACAAGTAATCGGCAATCCCACTACATAAGATCGAAATTTCTTGAGGGCAAATACTATGACGAGCAACTCTTTCTCCGTTGTGGAGTAGTTGGATTATGCGCTATCTAATGTGTGACACAACGGTTGCACATTAATCACTCGCATAGTAAATGACATGGGGCTTTTTGTCTTTCCTTTGCTCCAAAACGGCTCCGATGGCGTAATCACTCGCATTGCACATTAATTCGAATGGAAAACTCCAATCGGGAGGTTGCATAATTGGTGCGGAAGTGAGTGATGCCTTGAGCTTCTCAAATGCCTCTTGGCAATCTTGGGACCACTCAAATGGGACATCCTTAGCTAAGAGGAGACACAACGGTTTAGAGATCGCGCTAAAGTCCTTTATAAATCTACAATAGAAGCCCGTGTGGCCCAAAAATGACCTAATGTCTTTGAGGTTCCTTGGAGGGGGAAGGTTGGAAATGACATCTATTTTGGCTTTGTCAACTTCGCTAGACACAATGTGGCCTAGCACAATCCCTTGTGTCACCATGAAGTGGCACTTTTCCCAGTTAAGAATGAGATTCTTTTCTATAGTTCTCTTGAGCACCTTTTCAAGATTCCCAAGGCATTCATCGAACAAATCTCCAAAGACTGTGAAGTTATCCATGAAGACTTCCAAAAACTTCTCCACCATATCACTGAAGATACTAAGCATGCACCTTTGAAAGGTCGCTGGTGCATTGCAAAGTCTGAATGGCATCCTTCGATAGGCAAACGTGCCAAAGGGGCAAGTAAAGGTGATTTTCTCTTGGTCCTCGGGGGCTATTTCTATTTGATTGTACCCCGAGTAACCATCTAGGAAGTAGTAGTGCTTAAGGCCTGCTACTCTTTCTAGGACTTGATCAAGGAAGGTGTGGATATCGCATTTTTCCTCTTACCCACAGGTTTTCTTTTAAAATTCTTTTATTCAAAACAAATTCAAGACAAATGAGTCGCCACTTAATTTTTAAAAGGAAAAATTAAGAAGCCATTTTTAAAGCAAACTGATCTTTTTTAGAAACTAGAGATTAACCAGGTCCGGGGATTATGGAATGAGGGAGGAAGGAGCCCAATGGACTAAAACACCTCTCTCATCCTATCTTGCGATAGGCCTCTACTTAACATCCTTCTAATCGAATTATTAATTTAAATGTGCCCTCAAATAATACATATGTATAAAATATACATTACAAAAGCATGTCTAAAGGGTGTAAGATTGCAAGTGACAAAATATCATTCAAAAGCCACGTAATTCAGGTAGCAAACAATATGATATGCAAATAGGGAACTATAGAACTTACCCGGGATCCAGCCGCAAATATTTAAATGTGCAAATGCATGCAAATAGATAAAACCTAGAAAAAGAGTCTCTAATCCATATATACAAGTAAAGCAAAACCTAATTCTAAGGTGTCGCGCATGGAGTCGAAAATCAAGAAAATCAACGAATGAAATAAGCTAGAGGAGAGATGAGAAATTGTACCTCAAATGCGCTACAAAACAAAGATTAGTCCACATGCTTCACATAATAATATGGTATCAAACCATCGATCCTGATTCCCCTAACTTAGATCTATCAAGCATGAAATCCATCTTTATTCAAATAGCTAGTTCTAATCATAAGCATTAATGTACATGAATGGATGAATGTAAACGAGAATAAGACATGGATTTATTCACTAATTTGGGTCACTTAGCCTCTGGATTTAAGCTAAATTATCATTATTCAAAGTATGATTTGGGTCCCAAGACATTAGGAGACCATTTGAGTTGAAATAAATAAGATTAGACAAAAAAGTAGCAGTTTTTTACGAATTACAGAGAGCTGACCAGATCTTAGAAAATGGAAAAACCATACTTCCAATGGTTGGATCTTAATGATTTTTGGATATAATATGCCTCTGTGAGTCTAGTTTATGACCCAAAAAGAAAATCGAGGTTTGAACGGTTAGATCTCTGGGAATACTGAGAATACTAGACATCACTCAGGAATCTGCAACTCTCTGTCCAGAGATCTTGTGCGATTTTCTAAAAATAGCAAAAAGATGAGAAACACTTAGATCTTTTTAGGGGATCTTCCTAACACATTAAGGTATCTAGAAAAAATTATTAGAAACCCCAGAAACTCTATTAAGATTCTGATTTATGGATTTCAAAATGGACTTGCTGTTCTGAAATTTCGGACAGAGAGTTGCATGTTTTAAAATCATGAGACCAAACCATCTTAGGCTTGGAATTTCATCAAAACAAGAATTTTGGTGGTAAAACATTGTGTTATTGACACTTTCCCGTCGGTTTCACTTGATTCCAACGGTTAGATTTCGAACTAAAAATCTTTGATCAAAAACAGTTTGTGAGCTCACTGTTTTCATTTGTCAAGTTCAACTTTTATTTGTTAACCCCAACCATTAAACCATGAAGTTGGACTTAAACTAGACCATTCTCTCCTACCATTTGATGGTCATTGGAGGCTAAAGATATAACTAATACTCATGAGTCTCAAAGGAATATAGAAAGAATTCCATGAAACATCAAGCTAGAGGACCCAAATCATAAATATGGACTTGGATCCATCTATTTGCTTATAAAATGAAGTGATGATCAAACTTTGACTCCCATGTGAAGTATAAGCTTACATGAGATTCAAAACACCAAACTCAAGAGTTTTCAAGAGAGCTATTGAAGATCTCCAAGAATCTCAAAAGAAAAACATAAACAAAAATAGAAGAAGGATCAAAAGACTAGGAAGCAAGGACTTCCAAGTTTACTTAACAAAGCTCTAAAATTTAATCAAGAAAAAAAACTAAATGACTTTAGGATTAGAGGTTAAAAAAGAAAGCATAACTAAGATTAGAGGGTCACCTCCAAGACTATCCTCAATTTTCTATACTTTGAAGATCTCCTAAGTTCTTCTTCAAGATCTCCAAACTCTCTTGTTCTCTCCAAAAAATATTAGTGTAATGGTATATTCTTCTTGTATATTGTTGTTGTTCTTGTCTCCCCCTCCCTCCAAGGAAGATCCTCCTCCTTTTATAGACAAAATTACCAAATATTTTCAGTGAATTCGGAGTAAAAGACAGGTGTAAATGTCTCATTTGGTGGTGCAATATGTACTTCCTGAAACTAGACAGACTGCTGCACAGGGCGACAGTCAAAAATCCCTTGCGGCAGTCCGTGGATGCCGCAACGGCACTTCGTGAATGTCGCGGTGGCATTCCATGACATGGCCGCGTTTTAGTCAGCCTCACTTTATCAGTTTTTTGTTTTTATCCGCATACACATACGTATTGTGCCACAAAATACGGACTGTTAAAGCAAACGGCAGTCAAAAATTGTAGGCGACACTCAGTAAATGCCGGACCGGCATTCTGGGACTGCCGTTCGGCACTCACCGAATGTCGTTCGGCACTCACTGAGTGCCGCAAAATACTTCCGTATGCCATTTTTTGTTGAACTTCCCCTTTTAGGTCTTTTCTTTCCTCCTTTTTCTTAAAGATACTTATTTTCCAAGGTCTTTTCCAAAAATGATGTTTTATACCTGAATTCTCCTAAATACCTGGTATTTTCTTCTTTCTGTGAAATTTTATTGCGCTTGGAGAACTTTCTAAAGAGCTTGGAATACTTCGAATCTTTCGGTCCTTATCATCACTGGACTTGGAGGTGACACTCTCCTAAATTCGTTGTTTGGTTAAAATTGGGGTGTCTACAGAAGGGTAAAGAGAAATGGTCCTTTCTAGTGACCGAATTCAACTTCCTATAATCAATACAAACACGCCACCCCGTGGTGGCTCTAGTGGGCACTAACTCTCCACTCTCATTCTCAATGATGGTGATCCCCGACTTCTTAGGGACCACTTGGGTAGGGCTTATCCACTCACTATCAAAAATGGGATAGATTATCCCCACATCCAACAACTTGATGACCTCGGTCATCACCACCTCTTTTATATTAGGATTGAGCCTTCATTGCATTTGACATGAAGGCTTGGCTTCATCCTCTAGATAAATCTTGTGGGTGCAAATCTTCGGAGAAATGCCCCTCAAGTCCGCTATACACCACTCAATAGCACTTTTGTGCTCCTTCAAAACCTTAATCAATTTTTCTTCTTGACAAGGGTCAAGATGGGAAGATACTACTACCGAAAAACTCTCGTCCTCTCCCAAAAAGGCATACTTGAGCTCTCTTAACAAGGTTTTGAGCTCAAGTTTTGGTGTGACTACATTGGATGGAAGAGGAAAAGTATCCCTCGGAGGTAATCTTTCAAATTTAGAGGTCCACATGGCCTCTCCTAAGATTCCTTTAACATCCAAATCTTCCTCAACCACAACTTCCTTCTCACTCATCTCTTTTTCCCTCACGAACTCATGATCACACTCAATAATTGTGTTATCAATAGCTAAGCAGTTTTCAACATGTTCAAGAATAGCTATATTATCATCAAGAATACATGCATGATTAAGAGAAGGAATGATGCAAGAATTATTAGCACTTGTAGTACCAGAAATATCAAAAAAATCATGCACCAAAGAGTCAACAAGGGAGATTTCATAAATATCATCACCATTTTCCTCGTCAAGATCCGGTTGCTTAAAGAGCGAGAAGATGTTCACATCCACAGTCATATTTCTAAAAGTTAAGCGCATGAGACCATTCCTACAATTAATTAAGGCATTAACAGTAACAAGGAATGGCCACCCTAAGATGATTGAAATTTGTGATTGCTCTTTGACAACGGGTTGCGTGTCCAGTATGATAAAGTTCACCGGATAGTAGAAATTACCTACTTGGACTATAACATCTTCTATAATGCCCCATGGCATCTTAACGGACCTATCGGCCATTTGTAAAGTGACACGGGTTTCCTTAAGCTTTCCTAGGCCTAGTTGGATATACACCGAATACGGGAGAAGATTCACATTAGTACCCAAATCAAAGAGTGCTCTATCTATGTAGTGTTGTCCAATCACACATGCTATAGTAGGACAACCGGGGTCCTTGTATTTGGGTGGAACCTCGTTAAGGATAACGGAGCTCGCATATGTGGCCATGTAGGCACTCTTTTTTACGTTAAGCTTTCTTTTAACAGTGCAAAGATCCTTGAGGAATTTGGCATAGGTTGGAACTTGTTTAATTGCCTCTAAAAGGGGAATATTAATTTTAACTTTATTCAACAATTCCAAAAATTCATTATTCTTGGTGTTCTTGACCTTCTTTTTTAACCTTGAGGAAATGGTGGGGCGGGGTTCAAGAATTCTTGGTCCATGAAGTCGGGGGCTTTAGAGAAAGTGTCCCCACAATCGAGTTCGGCCTCCTTTCCAATTGGATTGTTACTAATTGGTGGTTCTTGGGGGGCCTTTTGGACCTTGCTGTCCACGACCTTACCACTTCGAAGAGTGGTAATTCCTTTTAAGTGCTCAACAGGGCCATTGGAACTTAGGGCCCCACCATTTGTTTGTCCCTTGGGATTTTGGAATGGTTGTGCGGGAAGTTTTCCCTTGTCTACGACTAGTTGATTTTGAAGCAATTGGGCCAACTGAGCTTGTAAAGCTTGCATTGATTGAGCATACGATGATTGCATTGCTTGTATGGACTGCTCAAGTTGGCTCATTCTTTGGGACAAGCCATGATTATGGTCCTCAAAGCTTTTCTTGTGAGGGGGCACATAAGGGGGTGGAAGATGTTGTACCCCTTGATTTTGGACAAAAGGAGGACCTTGAGTTGAGGTATAGGTGGACCAAAATTTTGAGGAGTATAAGGTGGTGGGGGTAGTTGATGTGGGCAGTATGGTTGTTGGGGAACATAAGGAGCTACAATCACCCCTTTGTTACTATGGTAGTTAAGTCCCGGTGCACTCCACCTCCCGGGAGGATTGTAGGCATCATTTTGGGAAGGATTATACATAGGCCTGATGTTCATCCCAAGAGCATAAGCTTGCTCCAAAGCTTGTTTTTGGAGGATAGGAAGAGCGTGGCACTCGTTGGTTGAGTGCTCCGAGTCGTAACAAAGGTAACAATGAGATGGATTGCTCGAGACAATCATTGGGAGATGGGTGAGGGGGATAGTGCTCTTTTGTGATTCCAAGGCTTCCACTTTTCTAGTGAGTTCAAAAATGGGATCGGCCTCACTAGACACTTGGTAGAGATTATGATTCAATGGGGCTACGGTGGTCGATGAAGTTTGGTCATGGGGATTGGATGTAACCCAATTGCGAGAAGTCTAATAAACATATTCCAAATAAGCTTCGGCTTGCTCGGCCTCAAGAGTCAAGAAGCTTTCGACACACATGGTTTCGATTAACTGTTTGGTATTAGGTTGTAACCCCTCATAACAAATGGAAATTTGAAAAAATTTGTCAAAACCATGGTGCGGGCATTTCCTAAGGAGACCTTGAATCTCATCCAACAATCAGGAAAGGATTCGTGTTCTCCTTGAGAGAAGTTTTGAATTTGTTTGACCAATGCTTGTGTTTTGTGCATGGGGAAAAACTCCTTATAGAATTGCTTTTGGAGTTCCGGCCATGAGCCTATGGAAATTGGAGGTAGGGTCACTAGCCAATCATTAGCCCTATCCTTGAGTGAGAACGTGAACAATTTGAGCTTTATGAGATCGGGTATGCAAACGTCCCACATATGTCCTCGTACTTCCCAATATGCTTATAGAGATCCTCATTCTCTCGTCCATAGAAGTTGGGCAAGATATTTATCATTCCAGGCTTGAAACGGAACACTCCCGCATTGTACGGGAATGTTATGCAAGATGGGGATGATACGGTCTTGAGTTGGAAATAGTCCCCGATTGTTCTCCTGAAATGTTGATCCATAGGAGGGGATGGAGGCGGGTAGCGGTGTTGGAAAGGTGGTGCATGTGGTGGATATGCCTGATGAACGGAAGGGGAGTATGGGGTTATGTTGACCCCATTGCTCCCGAGGGAATCCATCAGGATTCATACTAGCGGTGGCGAAAGTCGCACGGTCCGTGGGTGTGTCCCAATCAAGGTCTTGGTGACCAAACGTGGAGGAATGTGGAGAATTCGAGGGTGAGAGGTCATGCGGGTAAGCGCTTGCTTGGGATGGCGGAGGCCGCCAAAATGAACTACTACCACTACCACTACCACTCGAACTCGAACTAGCATTATTTGGATTAGAGAAGGGATTAGTCACACCTTGATTGCTCGGATTTGACATAGTAGAAGCTTATCGATTCTCAATTGAAGGCTACTTCTTCAAAAATAATCAACAGAAAAACAAACACGATTAAAAGCAAAAGCACAATAATTAGAAACTAAGCGACCGAAGGTTGTTGCCAATGCCAATCCCTGGCAATGGCGCCATTTTGATGTTGTCAAAATCAAGTTCTTGTTCAACCCTATTAAAACGTAGTGCAATGGAAATAGGGTGTCGAGTCCACAGGGATTGGAATGCAACAATGCTTGGTGGACGCTTAATGACCAATTATAGTGTGAGGAGTAAGTAACAAACTAAGAAATAAAATTTGAGTCTTTTCGACTTTGGGATTGATTCAATTTGTGTTAAAGTATACTACAATGACTATTTAGAAATGGAAAGCAACTTTGAACAAAGCTAAGTTTAAATGAAGATTGCGGGTTTTTCAAATAGAGAAATTGAGGTTGGGGAGCATTCTTCCATCTTGGATCAAACAACACATGGATTCCATGCTTGTAGCATCTTCTAGGGTAGAAAATCCCATTGAGACAAACCATCAAACATATGGTAGTCAACATACATGCTAAATAGGGGTTTCAATGAAATACATGAGGCTAGGTTTAAAATCCAAGGGTTTAACAACTTATAATGCTTGACATTGTAAGTGGGGTCCTAGAAAATCAAACCTTGTTCACATGAACTCTATGAATGCTACAATACATGGAAATCCTACATTAAAGCACACATGGGTCCAAAGGTGGGTTTATGATCCCCAACTTACATGATTTAGCTACTCATGACTACAATGACATTAATATTAAAGAGAGGGAAAGAGAGGTCATACCAACTAGAGAAATCTACAATAAATGCCATATAAATTCCAAGTAAATCTTCAATAAAGAGTTGCAAGCATTCAATACATTCAACCACCTCTCTCTCTTGCTCTAAATGGAAGTAGATGGTAGTAGATGAGGAGTAATGGAGGAGAGAGATGAGGGGATTAGAGGGAGAGAGGGTTTACAACCTAAAAATACAAGTATATTCAAAAGCTCCCCCTAAATGACAATCATCTTTAACTATATATACTCCCCCACAAAAATGGTAAAGTTGTAAATACAAAAGAGGCGTTTTCATCAAGGGCGGATCGATCCGAGGCTTGGGGTCAGATCGATCCGATGTTCATATGGGGCTTTACTATGTTTGCGCGAACCCGCGGATCGATCTACGGTGTAATGCCGGTTCGATTCGTACTGCTGTTTTTTGGCAGAAACTCCTTCAAAGAACGCAGATCGATCCGCGTTGTGAGGCCGGATCGATCCGCCCCTATTGACATCTATTCTTAGCCCTTTTTTTTTCTTCAAGAATGCTACAAGGGTTGGGTTCCACTTCACCCAAGCTTGTATAACCTACAGGAAAGAGATCTTTATTAGCTCAAAGAGAGTAACAACAAGAACAATAAAAAGCACAATTTATCTATTAAATCTCCGGTTTAAGTAATAATTCGTGTCCAATAGGAGTAAAATCATGAAGTTAAGGATGCAATATCGGACACGAATCAATACTCTGTTAGTATTTGCATTCACTCGACTTTCATAATTGACGGTGCTTTATGCCGCTGGATATTTGACGTCCAGCTGGCCATGGTTATGAGTATGCAGGAGATGTATTCATGGATAGTGGCTATGAGGATGGAGCCTACGATGACGGAGGCTATGCTGATGCTGACTACTACGCAACCTGAAGATTTGGAGCTTGCCCTATTGATAGTTTATGATTATGTTTTTATAGACTCTGTAATATTTACGTTTAGAATCGGCGTATGTTACCGTAATACTTTAATTATGTTTCTGCTGGTACTTAAAATTTGTAATAGTTTTGTAATAAACTCTGGTTATATATAAACGACCTTAGAACTTTCCAATGCGTGGGTTGATTCATTACTCGGGTGAGTAGACTTTGGTTATGGACAATGTAGTGACTTTAAACTGTCATAGCCTACGGGTTCAAAAAGAAATTGATTTTCTCTATTTTTGCTACTGCATGGCGTGACACTAGTTAACTAGTTCCTAATGTAGTCAACTGTTTTAGTGGCGCCCTTTAAGAGATTTGAAAAACAGTCGACTGGATCGAGTTCACAATCAACTGGATTTCTTTTTCTAGGGTTTTGACTGAGTATTAAATTCCAACTACATCAAACGTTCTGATTTTTGAAAGAGCATATAAATACTCTTTTTAAATTGATTGTTAGGCATCTAATTAGAAACATTCAATACACATGATTCATTGCAATCAAAGCTTCAAGCCCTAGTTTGTGAGATTCAAGCTTACTTGCTCTAAATTTCTTTGTAACTCCTTGAGAACATTAAAGAGAGCATTCAGTTGCATTCATTCTTGTATTCAAATAACTCATTATTAAAGGTGTAAATAAGGGTTGGTGTAATCCTTGCTCTAAGTGAAGGGATTCGTCGTTGGAGGTATAAAGAAGTTGAAGAAGAACTTGTAAGAGAGGTTTAACCTTTATCTAAAGAAGGTTGTTTAGTGGAATTCTCAAGAGGTGTTCTTAAGGGGTGGACGTAGGCCGCGGATTACGGATTACCGAACCATTTGGAACTCGATTTACAAGTGTCTCTTTCCCTTTCTCTTTACATATTGTTTCATTAGTTATTTTTGTGCTTAGCTTAATTTTAATTTGCTATTTGTCTTTTTTAACCTTATTCTCCTCCCCTCTAAGATTACTTTTGGGCCAACAATATCATTTGACCAAATTTATATAGCCTCTTTAATATAACATTGATTTGGTTAGACCAAATTAATTAAGATCAAGATAAGGATGAAAGTATTAATTTGATAAGATCAAATTTATTGTGGTCAAATGTTCGACAAAATACTAGTCACTCGCTCATGTGACCAAAAACCAATGTGATCAATTGATAAAAATTGGGTGCCAAGAATTGCTCCATAGCTCTTTAAAAATAAAATAAGTAAATTTTTGAATAGCCAAATTTAACCTATTTTCAATTAGACTGATAGAAATTGTTGGTTGTAGAATTGGGCCATTTATTCTCCATACTTCGGTCTGTGTCCATAGATTGACCAATTAGTAGTTATGAGGTTTAGTGTTCGAGTCATGGGGGGCATGGCCACTGGAGTATTCATCTGGTGCCTCTAGGCCTCGCGGGATTAGTCGAGGTGCGCGCAAGCTGGCCCGGACACCCCCGATTACCAAAAAAAAAAAAACTTGGTCAAATGTTGTAGGGCCACTTGGTTTAATAAGAGAAGTGTTAGGTACACATCTTAAATCACACCCTAAATCATATTCTATGTTTTAAATGCATGTACTCTGTGCTATTTGAATTTTTTACACTTTTTTGTGCATCACTTACACAGCACAGGGTACATGCATTTAAAACAATGGTGTGATTTGAAATGTGGTTTGGAGTGTGTGCCTAGCATTTCTCGTTTAATAATAGCCCCAACTTTATCAACATGCTTTGTAGCATAGATTAATACGCATTGGACATTGTTGATGGAAAACTACATAGGGCATGTTCCTTTTGACTTTGAGAGTATTTTTACTCACTCATTTTTGGTCAATCGTTATTTATTAAGGTCTTTTCTTAGTGACATGTGTTTCATTTCAGTAATTATGTTGATATTATATGGACAAAATAAAAATAAAATAGAACACGTGTCATCCAATAAAACCTGAGTAAACAATGATGGACTAAAATAGGTGCGGAAAAATATTCTCTTAGTCTCTTTTACCTTTACACCACCAAGTCAAATAATGGTCATACAACTTTAAGCTTTGGATTAATGCCAGATGCACAAAAAAAAGTGCACAATGAAATGCACAACCTGCTTTAATTTGTTGGACCTCGTGCTGAAAAAGCTGTACACTCCTTTTTTTTTGTCTTTTTGTGTGTACAGACTTTTCAGCACGAAGTCCAACAATTTTAAGCTGGTTGTGTATTTCGTTGTGCATTTTTTTTGTGCATCTAACATTTCCGTAAACTTTGTTACTTTACTGCAAAATCTTTGGGCCCACCTTCATTAATATGCCTTTGTCACAAGACTCACAACAAAATAAGCCCCCGGCCTGATATGTCCGATGAATGTCGGCAATTTTGAACGAAAGTAATATTTTCATGGATCCGTCTCTTAGTCCAAATAGCATTCGATCGAAAATTTTGAACTATTTCAATTTGATCAGTAATTTTTATAGCATTTATATATATATATATATATATTTATAATAAAATTGTTGTAGAAACATATACCAAATCAAAGCTAATTTTTAGTGACCTCCATAAAGCCAATGTTGATGAAAGTTTTCAAGAGCCAAATGATTAATTGGCTTAGCATAAAAAATGTTTTCCGCTGTTGTAATTATACCGAAAAATATAAACGACTCACAATGGTTGGATTTCTCCGAGGTGATTGTTCATACTTAAAAAAATTCATGGACCGAAATAGAGTCATTCAGTCTATTTCAATTATTGAGAATTAGAAAGAAATTGCTGACTATGGCTGATTTCTTCCATGCAAATAAAGACCAGACCTTTTGGCGCCAAAAGCCAAAAGGTCTAGTCTTTATCCTCCACAAATTTCGTGTCTATGGGTGTGTAGTTTTACATGTAAAATGTCTCAAAGCCCTTTAAAATTGGCATGTGCAAGCCAAGTGGTGAATTTCCATCTCATTTATTGATGGAATGTAACTGAAGATGAACATTGCAAAGTCAGGTAGTTTAGAGTGGATATTGCAAGTTTTTAAAATTTAGGGCCCAATTTGCAAAGTGGGTATAGTTCAAGGGGGCAAAGTACATTTTACCCATAAATTAGACATGGAAATATTTGACTTTCAACATGATTTCTATGAGAAGCGAAATGATGGCATCATTAGTAAAAATTAGGGTAAATTACACTTTAAACACCCATATAGTTTGGGTGTGATATCACTTTAATCCCAGTAGTTTCAATTTTGTCATTTTGGTTGCTATAGTCTCAGTTTAAGTTTAATATAGTCCATTCATAATAATTTATTTATTTATTTATAGTTTTTGACAAAATTAGGCCATGTGATGCACACTTGAGGTATCATTAGGAGTATAATGGTAAATTCACTTAGAAAAATTAAACTTTATACACCTGTATTGAACATAAATCTGTCAAAAATTGCAAGAAAATTTGTTAAATGGATTATATGTATTAAACCTAATTTGAAACAATAAGGATTGAAGTGACAAACTTGAAACTGCAGGGACTAAAGTAAAATTACACTCAAACTTAAAAGGGTGCAAAATATAACTTACGCTAAAAATTAAGGGTGAATTAGTATTATATCCCCCTAGTATGTATTTATTTGGCAATAGATCCCTTAGTTAAAACATATTTATCATTATGCCTTTGAAATATTTTAGGGACTATGTCACACCCGTCTCAGAAATTTATAAATTTTATCATGCATATTTGTAATTTGGGAGTTTATCAATGTTAGTTGATAATGGTGATGAGGTTGACTGTGAGTCAACGGTAAGGTGTCAGTGAGGACACAGAAACATGGCAGTTCATATTGTATGGGCATGAATAAATGGCATTTATATTATTTAAATGTTATTTGACTTTATTTGGTATTCCTGTGAATAGTAATTATACCTGTGCAGTATAATTCTGGTAGTTGGATACTTTAGTATATCATTTGAGAACTGTGGTAAGAACGTGAGTGATACGTTAATTAAAAAGGTAGGTTGTTTATAGATTCCACCGAGTATAATTTTCGGACGTTATTTTTGGACCCAAACGAAACCTAGTCGAAAACTTTTGAAATTTATAGTTTTCACTCGTAAAGTTATAAAATGGACGTGTGAGAAGTTTCGGGAGTTAATTAGAAGTTTGAGAAACTCGTGGGGAGGTAAACGCAATTTTTGAAAAGTTTGCCTATATATAGTAGTGGATGAGATTCATTCTCATCCAAACCTTGCCAAAAATATCTAGAGAGAGGAGAGAGAAAGGAGATTGGAGCCAACGGGCTTTGCGACGCCGATCGACGACTGTTCGTCTGTCAGATTTTCTCCAGATTTCATATTTGAACTCATGGAGGTAAGAGCTACGTTTTGATACTACTTAGGCCGTGTTTGGCCAATTTTTGTAAAAATATTAATTCTAGACTTTTGGAAAAAACCCAGTAAAACTTGTAGGAATCGTCCCAAATTTGAAATCCGACGTTTGATTAGCCCCCTAGACGATCCTTCAAAGTTTGAAGAGAATCGCACGAGGTATGAATTCTAGATCTATGAAATATATGGATTTTCATGTTTTGAACATCAACTTTGATATTCTTGGATTCGGGCGAAATTCATGTATTAATTAGACCCGTCAATTATGCACGTGAAATTACATGAAAAGTACGTATAACTGTTTATGTGAGCATGTTATGTGTCTACTTGGGTCAAAGGGGAGCTTGGTGCAAATTCATCCGGGGTAAGCTTGAGGATTATGGTTGTGATTGAAATGGAATTGGAATTGTGGTTGTGTCTGGATTGGAGGTGGGCCCAACCAGTACACGGTACCTGGTATGGAGGAAGGCCAAACCAGTGTACGAGATGCGTGGGAGAGGTGGGCCTCCTACGGCATTGACCGGATGAATGCGTACCACTCACCCTAGAGACTATTGCTATGTGTTTTAGATGCTTAAACCATGAACTGTCATATAAGCATACATTTAGAATTGTACGCTCAGCATATAGCTGATCAGTGGAGATGTACTCCATTGCAGGTAAGAAGAAAGACAAGAAGTAGTGTGATGAGTGAGGCCGATGAACGCCGGGGAAATCACCTTTGTATATGTTTTTGTTTTAAATCCTAAAACTTGTGTAAGGATTAGGAATTGTATTAATATGTTGTAATAGAACTATGAATTAGTTTCGTAGTATTGAAATCTTGTAATTGAACGTCTGTGGTTATGTTTAAATGTTGTATTTGAGTTATGGTTGTGATTGTTATTAGTATAGAGAAGCATGAGTTGTTAATTTTCACAACAGTGCTGCCAGCAGGGGAACAGTCGACTGGACCCTTGATCAGTCGACTGGATCCCGTGTGTTTGAGACGCTAAAAGTGAATAGTAAGAGAAGCAGTCGACTGGACCCTTTATCAGTCGACTGAACACTGTTGATTTTTGGCTACTGCTTCTATTAATGGAAAAACCAGTCGACTGTACCATAACTCAGTCGACTGGACCCCTTTTGAAAATGTTGTATTTTGGTTCTGCTTAACACAGTTGACTAGGGACCTTTGATCAGTCGACTGAACTACTGTAGATTCTAGCTACTGATCCAAATAGTAACCAGTGCAGTCGACTGGGTTCCCTGATCAGTCGACTGGACCTCTGTTAAGAATTTAGGGTTTTGGTTTCTGCTAGGCACAGTCGACTGGACCCTAGGCACAATCGACTGAACCTTAGGCAAAGTCGACTGAACCTCTGTTTTCATAACTGATTCTTTTGAATGTGTTTTCACTTGGCCAAAACTTTTTATAACTCAAATTTTCAATGGATTTGTCAACTCAGAGGGCAATGTTTCCTAAGTTTTAAAATACCCAGGGTTGTTTTAAAGTTCTTTCCGCTGCGTATCGTTAGATGATGTTTGGATGAGCCTTGGTGGCGTGCCACATGTCCTATTTCCACGCGTAGTGGGATGGGTCGTGACATTTAGTGGTATCAGAGCTATAGGTAACAAAACTTTGGAAAACGTTCAACGACGAGTGGAGTGTTGAGTAAATTATCACATGTTCTAGATTGCATCCATACATATTAGAGATGTTTGATGCATATGTATGTTGTTTTACATACATGATATTATTATTGTTATACATGCATAGTGTTTATGCATTGAGAACTACAGGATTGTAATTATGAGTGACGAAGAGCGAGAACTATCGCCACACACTTGACGTATGAATAACATGACAGAAATGATGGGGAATATGGGTGACATGATCCGAAATATATTCGAACGGTTACCCCCAACACCTCCATTGGAACCAGAACCGATAGCTGTAATGAATGTGCCTGAAAATAGGGGTTTGAGATCAATATCAGAACAGTTTGCAAGGAAGAAACCAATGGAATTTCATGGGACACCTGATACAACATTGGCAGAACATTGGGTCATGGACATGGAACGAATTTTTCGATCTATTCCGATGTCAAACAAGGAGAAGATTGAGAACGCAAGCGACGTATTGAGGGGTGAAACCCAGAACTGGTGGGTGACTGTCCTAGATCAAGGAACACCAATTACTTGGGAGGGGTTTAAGGCAGAATTCAATCGTCGATTCTTTCTGCGAGCCGCCTACAATGCAAAGAAGCGGGAGTTTGATAACCTCAAGTAAAGAGACATGACTGTAACGGAGTATACTTTCAAGTATAATGCATTGTTGAGGTTTGGTAAAGGTTCAGTGCCCGAAGAGGAAGATAGGGCAAGAAAATTTGAAGAGGGTTTAAGGGATAATATCCGGTTGAGGGTAGAGACCTACGAGCATTCAACTGTTGCAGCAGTACAGCAGACGGCGCTTGTAGCCGAAAGTGGAATAAAGAGATCAAGACAAAATCACCAAGGAAAGCAAAGTTATGAGGGTGGTGACCGAAGTCAAGGGGGATCTTTTAAGAAGTCATTTTCACGAGGCTCTAGTTCTGGTTTTAATGATTCCAGAAGAGTATCAAGTAATATACCGTTGTGTCCGCTTTGCAACCGACCACACACCGGTCGATGTTTTCTGACCAACTTTCAAAACAGGTCTATAGGGGGAAACAGTGTGAGTTCTGCGACCTACCCACAACTCAAGTGCTTTGATTGTGGTACCTTGGGACACCGAGCGAAGGATTGCCCAAAGAAGCGTTCTCAACAAGGGGCAAGTTCTATGGCTTCTAGTGGTTCGAAGCCTAGACAATCCAATGACGGAGGACAAAGGACGGAGCAACGTCAGGGAAGATCATTCCAGATGAACCCTGGAGACGTGGCTGCTACTAATACAGTGGTCTCAGGTATGGTGCTTGTATGTTCGCACTTAACACGCATACTCGTTGATTCGGGATCTACGCATTCGTTTGTATCTTATAACTTTGTTGAACATTTGAATGTTAAGTCCGCGCCAGTAGGATATGATTTATCCATTGCCGTGCCGCTTAGTAAACCGGTAGTGACATCTGCGATATATAAAGACTATGAGATCAAACTAGGCGAGAAGTTAATGACTGTAGACCTTATACCGATTGTGGTGAACCATTTTGATGTGATATTGGGAATGGATTGGTTAGCCCTTAACCAAGCTACGATAGATTGTGAACGGAAAGAAGTTAAATTTCGATCACCGGTGCATGGAAACTTTTTTTTTCAAGGGAGTGGGGTTACATCGCCGCCGTACTTGATTTCAGCTATCCGAGCGGGGAAGTTATTGAAAAAGGGATGTCAGGGATTTCTATGTTCAGTGACTGATGTCTCAGCGACCGAATCAATAGTAGAGGATATTCCAGTAGTGCGAGAGTACCCGGATGTATTCCCCGATGACTTACCAGACGTCCTGATTGAGAGGGAAATTGAATTCACCATTGAGGTAAAGCCAGACTCAAGACCGGTATCCAAAACACCGTATAGGATGGCACCAGTAGAACTGAAGGAACTGAAAGTTCAACTACAAGAGTTACTTGACAAAGGTTTCATCCGACCAAGTGTATCGCCGTGGGGAGCTCCAGTATTGTTCGTAAAGAAGAAAGATGGCTCCATGCGTATGTGTGTTGATTACCGGGAACTGAACAAGTTAACGATTCAGAACAAGTACCCGTTACCCAGAATTGATGACTTATTTGATCAACTTCGTGGGGCACAAGTATTCTCCAAGATAGACCTGGGATCGGGTTACCATCAGTTGAAAGTGAAGGCCGAAGATGTTGAGAAAACAGCTTTCAGAACGCGTTATGGACACTATGAGTTTTTAGTTATGCCATTTGGAGTTACCAATGCACCAGTTGCGTTCATGGATCTTATGAACCGAGTCTTTAATGACTATCTTGATGACTTTGTGATAGTGTTCATCGACGATATCCTTATCTATTCACTGATTAAGATAGAACACGAGAATCACTTGGGATTGATACTTCAAAGATTGCTAGAGAAACAACTATTTGGAAAACTTAAGAAATGTGAATTTTGGTTACCTAGTATTACTTTTCTTGGTCACGTGATTGACAAGAATGGAGTTTCAGTTGATCCTCACAAAGTAGAAGCTGTATCAAATTGGCAAAGACCGACATCTGTATCCGAAATTCGAAGTTTCTTTGGATTAGCGGGATACTACCGCCGTTTTATTGAACATTTCTCGAAGATTTCATTGCCAATGACAAAATTAATGAGAAAGGGTGTTATTTTTGAATGGAGTCAGGAATATGAAGACAGTTTTCAGGAGTTGAAGTCACGTTTGATAAGGGCACCTATTTTGACCATACCATCCAGAATCGAAGGATTTATAATCTATAGTGATGCTTCACACAAAGGGTTGGGATGTGTGCTTATGCAAGGTGGTAAAGTAATTGCATATGCTTCTAGACAGTTAAAGACACATGAGGTTAACTATCCGACTCACGATCTTGAATTGGCCGCAGTAATTCATGCTTTGAAAATTTGAAGACACTACTTGTACGGGGAAAAGTGCGAGATATTCACGGATCACAAGAGTTTGAGATACATTTTCACCCAACGGGACTTGAACATGAGACCGAAGATGGTTAGAGTTGATGAAGGATTACGATCTTTCGATTGAGTACCATCCGGGAAAGGCGAATGTAGTAGCCGATGCATTAAGCCGGAAGACGCCGAGGAATTTAGCAGATGAGCTAACACAACAAAAAGAATTGGTAAAAGAAATGGAACTTTTGGACTTGGATGTGATACCAGAGGTTAGTGGTGGCTTAATGATGGCGATCATAGCACACCCAGATATTATTGATGAGATCAAAAAAGAACAATTTAACGATGCCTATTTGTGCGAAATGAGGGACGAGATACCTTTGGGGAAACGGCCTGGTTTTGTGTTGGAACGAGGAACGTTGAAACTGGAAGCTCGATTATGTATACCGAATGTGAAAGACTTGAAAGAGAGGATTCTAGAAGAAGCTCATAGTACGAAATATTCAGTGCACCCGGGAAGTAATAAGATGTACAGAAACTTGAGAGAAAACTTCTGGTGGAAGGGTATGAAGCGTGAAGTCGCTAAGTTTGTATCTGAATGTTCGGCATGTCAACAGATTAAAGTAGAGAGACAAGTACCCGCGGGGTTACTACAGCCATTGCCAGTGTCGGAATGGAAGTGGGACGAGATCACGATGGACTTTATTTTTGGATTTCCGTGATCGCGTAATAAGAATGATAAGATTTGGGTTATAGTTGACCAATTAACCAAGTCAGCTCATTTTCTACCAATCAAGACGACTAAAGTCACACCCGTTCAATAAATTTATGATTCTGAAAATGCATCATTTGAGATTTTTGAAATCAGGGCCGACCCTGAGGGTACTCGATACACGCGGTCGAGTAGGGCCCCCCTCAGAATAGGGCCCAATTTGTGAGATACAACTTGGTTCGTGCTTATTTTTATACTGTGTGGTAGTTAGATTCTTCATTGCGGTTAATATGTGCAAATATAAAGAGGGCCCCCTTTTTAGAGTTCGAGTAGGGCCCTCCAAATCTCAGGGCCGGCCCTGTTTGAAATTTATTAATGTTATTAATAATTTGAGTTGAGGTTGATTGTGAGTCAACGGTAAGGTGTCAGTGAGGACACGGGAACATGGTAGTTCATATGGCATGAGCATGAATAAATGGCATTTATATGATTTAAATGTTATTTGACTTATATGGTATTTTGTGAATAGTGAATTATACCTGTGTAGTATAATTTCTGGTATTTTCGGTATTGTTTGTTAACATTTTGAGAACTATGGTGAGAACGTGAGTGATACGTTAATTAAAAAGGTAAGTTGTGTAGAGATTCCATAGAATGTAGTTTTCTGACGTTATTTTTTTGGACCCAAACGGAACCTAGTCGAAAACTTTTGAAAGTTATAGTTTTCACTCGTAAAGTTATAAAATGGACGTGTGCGAAGTTTCATGGGTTAATTAGAAGTTGAGAAACTTACGGGGAGGTAAACGTAATTTCCAGAATATTTGTCTATATATAGAAGTGGATGAGATTTCATTCTCATCCAAACTTCCAAAATATCTAGAGAGAAGGGAGATTGGAGCCAACGGGCTTTGCGACGCCGATCGACGACCGTTCGTCCGTCAGATTTTCTCCAAATTTTAGATTTGAACTCGTGGAGGTAAGATCTACGTTCTGATACTACTTAGGCCATGTTTGGCAAATTTTTGTAAAAATCTTAATTCTAGACTTTTGGGAAAAACAGGTATAAACTTGTAGGAATTTTCTCAAATTCGAAGTCCGACGATTAATTGACCTCCTAGTCGATCCTTTAAAGTTTGGGGGAAATCGCACGAGGTATGAAGTTCTAACTTGTGAAATATAGAGAAATACATGTTTTATATTTTGACGACGAAATTGAGATCCGGGCAAAATCCATGTGTTAATTATAGGCCCGTTAATTATGCACGCGCTAAATTGTGAAAAGCATGTCTAAATTTACGCAAGCACGTTGAGTTATCTATGTGGGTCAAAGGGGAGTTTATACAAATTCATGCCGGAGTAAGCTTCTCGTTGTTTGAGAATTTTAGTAGCGATGGCTACTGTGCATGGTTGTAGGCTTGGATTTTTCATGGCACTTGTGGGGATGTAATGGTTGTAGGCTTGGACTTGCCATTGACATCGCGGTTTAAGGCTTGGACTTTCCGCTACCGGATGAATGCGTAACTAGAGACTATTGATATGATTTACGAGATTAAAGCATGGTTTGTCATATATTGCATATGTTAGACTTGTACGCTCAGCATATAGCTGAGCAGTGGAGATGTACTCTATTGCAGGTAAAAAGAAGGACAAGAAGAAACGTGATGAGTGAGGCCGATGAACGCCAGGGAATTACCTTTGTATATGTTTTTGTTTTAAATTCTAAAACTTGTGTAAGGATTGGGAATTGTAATATGTTGTAATAGGATCATGGATTAGTTTCGCAGTATTGTAATCTTGTAATTGAACGTCTGTAGTTATGTTTTAAGTGTTGTAATTGGCGTTGGTTGTGATTGTTTGTGGATATGGAGAAGCATGTGTTAGTAATGTCAACACAGGGCTGCCCAACAAAGGAGCAGTCGACTGGACCCTGTATCAGTCGACTGGATCCCGTGTGATTGAGACACTAAAAGTGAATAGTAAGAGAGGCAGTCGACTGCACCCATTCATCAGTCGACTGAATACTGTTGATTTTTGGCTACTGCTTCTATAAATGGAAAAACCAGTCGACTGTACCATAACTCAGTCAACTGGACCCCTTTTGAAAACTAATGAATTTTGGTTCTGCATAACACAGTCGACTAGGGTCCCCTGATCAGTCGACTGGACCTCTGTTGAGAATTTTGGGTTTTGGTTTCTGCTAAGTACAATCGACTGGACCCTAGGCACAGTCGACTGAACCTCTGTTTTCAGAACTGATTCTTTTGAATGTGTTTTCACTTGGCCAAAACTTTTTATAACTTTGATTTCAAGGAAATTTCAATTCAAAGGGTAATGTTCCCTAAAGTTTTAAAATACTCAGGGTTGTTTTTAAAGTTCTTTCCGCTGCGTATCGTTAGAGGATGTTTGGATGAGCCTTGGTGGCGTGCCACGTGTCCTATTTCCACGCGTAGTGGGATAGGTCGTGACATTTATTGGTATCAGAGCTATAGGTAACAAAACTTTGGGAACGTTCGACGACGAGTGGAGTGTTGAGTGAATTGTTACATGTTCTAGATTGCATCCATACATATTAGAGATGTTTGATGCATATGTATGTTGTTTTACATACATGATATGGTTATTGTTGTACATGCATAGTGTTTATGCATTGAGAACTACATGATTGTAATTATGAGTGACGAAGAGCGAGAACTATCGCCGCACACTCGACGTATGAATGACATGGCAGACATGATGGGGAATATGGGTGACATGATCCGAAATATATTCGAACGATTACCTCCAACATTTTCATTGGAACCAGAACCGATAGCTGTGGTGAATGTGCCTGACAATAGGGGTTTGAGATCAATATCCGAACAGTTTGCGAGGAAGGAACCGATGGAATTTCATGGGACACCTGATCCAACGCTCACAGAACATTGGATTATGGACATGGAGAGGATTTTTTGATCTATTCCAATGAACGACAGGGAAAAAATGGAAAATGCAAGTGATGTGCTGAAGGGTGAAGCCCAGAACTGGTGGGTGAATGTCCTAGATCAAGGAGCACCAATTACTTGGGAGGGGTTCAAGGCAAAATTCAATCGCCGGTTCTTTCCGCGAGCCGCCTATACTGCAAAGAAGCGAGAGTTTGATAACTTTAAGCAGGGAGATATGAATGTAACCGAATATACTTCCAAGTACAACGCTTTGTTGAGATTTGAAAAAGGGTTCCGTGCTAGAGGAGGAAGATAGGGCCAGGAAATTCGAAGAGGGTTTACGAGAAAATATTCTTCTAAGGGTGGAAACCTACGAACATTCGACTGTGGCAGCAGTACAACAAACGACGGTAGTGGCCGCGAGTGGAATGAAAAGGTCAAGGCAGAATCAGCACGGTAAACGAAGCAATGACAGTGGGGATAGGAACCAAGGCGGATCTTTCAAGAGGCCGTTTCAAAGAGGCTCTGGTTCTAGTTTCAGTGATTTCAGGAGAACGCCAAGTAACATACCATTGTGTTCACTTTGCAACCGACCACACTCAGGCCGATGTTTCATGACCAAATCCCAGAACAGGAACCAAGGCGGGGGTAGTGCTAATTCAACACCCGACATGAGAGGCAAGTGTTATGATTGTGGAGTATTTGTGCACCAAGCCAAGGATTGCCCGAGGAAGTATCCTCAGCAAGGAGTTAGTTCTATGGCTTCCAGTGGGTCGAAGCCTAGGCAGTCCAATGACAGGGGACAAAGGATGGAGCAATGTCAAGGAAGAGCATATCAGATGAACCCAGGAGATATGACTGCTTTCGAGACAGTAGTCTTAGGTATGGTGCTTGTACGTTCACACTTAGCACGCATACTTGTCGACTCGGGATCTACGCATTCATTTGTATCGCATGCCTTTGTTGAACATTTAAATGTTAAATCAGCACCGTTAGGATATGAATTGTCTATTGCTGTGCCACTTAGTAAATCGATAATGACGTCCACTATATATAAGAACTGTGAGATCAAACTAGGCGAGAAGTTGATGACTGTAGACCTTATACCGATTGTAGTGAACCATTTCGATGTGATACTGGGAATGGATTGGTTAGCTCTTAACCACGCCATAATAGACTGTGAACGGAAAGAGGTTAATTTTCGATCACCGGTACATGGGAACTTTTGTTTCCAAGGGAGTGGGGTTATACCGCCACCGTATTTGATTTCAGCTATCCGAGCGGGAAGATTATTGAAAAAGGGATGTCAAGGATTCCTATGTTCAGTAACTGATGTCTCAGCAACCGAATTAAAAGTAGAAGACATTCCGATAGTGCGAGAATATCCAGATGTATTTCCTGATGACCTACCAGATGTTCTTATTGAGAGAGAGGTTGAATTCACTATTGAGGTTATACCAGACTCAAGATTCGTATCAAAGGCACCGTATAGAATGGCACCCATAGAATTGAAAGAGCTGAAAATCCAATTGCAATAGCTACTTGACAAGGGTTTCATTCGACCAAGCATTTCACCATGGGGAGCTCCAGTATTGTTTGTGAAGAAGAAAGATGACTCAATGCGTATGTGTGTTGATTACCGAGAACTGAACAAGTTAACGATTAAGAACAAGTATCCACTGTCGAGAATCGATGACCTATTTGATCAACTTCGTGGGGCTCAAGTATTTTCGAAGATAGATTTGAGATCAGGTTACCATCAGTTGAAAGTAAAGGTCGAGGATGTTGAGAAAATAGCTTTTAGAACGCGCTACGGGCATTATGAGTTCTTAGTCATGCCGTTTGGGGTTACGAATGCACCAGCCGCGTTCATGGATCTTATGAATCGAGTATTCAAGGATTATTTGGATGACTTTGTGATTGTATTCATTGACGATATCCTTATCTATTCACCGAGTGAGATAGAACACGAGAACCACTTGAGGTTGATACTTCAGAGATTGCGAGAGAAGCAAATCTTTGGTAAATTCAAGAAATGTGAATTTTGGTTGTCTAGTATAACTTTTCTTGGTCACGTAATTGACATGAATGAAGTGTCAATTGATCCTCACAAAGTAGAAGCTGTATCTAATTGGCAGAGGCCGACATCCGTATCTGAAATTCGAAGTTTCTTGGGATTAGCGGGGTACTACCGCCATTTTATTGAGCACTTCTCGAAGATTTCTTTACCTATGACCAAGTTGATGAGGAAAGGGATTACCTTTGAATGGAGTCAAGAATGTGAAGACAGTTTCCAAGAGTTGAAGTCACGGTTGACGGAAGCACCGATATTGACAATACCATCTGGAACCGAAGGATTTGTAATCTATAGTAATGCTTCACACAAAGGGTTGGGATGCGTGTTGATGCAAGGTGGTAAAGTGATTGCTTATGCTTCTAGAGAGTTGAAGACACATGAGATTAATTATCCGACTCATGATCTCGAATTGGCCACGGTAATTCATGCTTTGAAAATTTGGAGACATTATTTGTACGGGGAAAAGTGTGAAATATTCACTGACCACAAGAGTTTGAAATACATTTTCACCCAACGGGACTTGAACATGAGACAGCGAAGATGGTTGGAGTTAATGAAGGATTACGATCTTTCGATTGAGTACCATCCGGGAAAGGCGAATGTAGTAGCCGATGCATTAAGCCGGAAGACGCCAAGGAATTTAGCTGACGAGCTAACACAACAAAAAGAGTTGATAAAAGAGATGGAACGCCTAGAATTGGATGTGATTCCAGGGACCAATGATGGCTTAATGATGGCGATCGTAGCACACCCAGATATTATTGATGAGATCAAGAAAGAACAATTTAACGATGTCTATTTGTGCAAAATAAGGGACGAAATACCTTCGGGGAGACGACCTGGTTTTGTGTTGGAACGAGGGACGTTGAAACTGGAAAATCGATTATGTGTACCGAATGTAAAAGACTTGAAAGAGAGGATTCTTGAAGAATCGCATAGTACTCGATATTCAGTACATCCGGAAAGCAACAAAATGTATCAAAACTTGAGAGAAAACTTCTGGTGGAAGGGTATGAAGCGTGAAGTCGCTAAGTTTGTATCTGAATGTTCGGCATGTCAACAGGTCAAAGCAGAGAGACAAGTACCCGCGGGGTTACTACAGCCATTGCCAGTGTCGAAATGGAGTGGGACGAGATCACGATGGACTTTGTTTCTGGATTTTCGCGATCGCGTAACAAGAATGATAAGATTTGGGTTATAGTTGACCGATTAACCAAGTCAGCTCATTTTCTACCGATCAAGACGACTAAACCGTCCAAGTTGGCAAAATTGTATGTGAGAGAGATTGTAAGACTACACGGGGCACCAGCGGTGATTATATCCGATCGTGATAGTAGTTTTGCGTCAAGGTTTTGGGGAAGTTTATAAAAAGCTATGGGTACAAAATTGAGTTTCGGTACTGCATTTCATCCTCAGACCGATGGACAGTCAGAGCGCATGATTCAGACGCTAGAGGATATGTTGAGACTTTGCGTATTAGATTTTGGGAGTGATTGGGAGAAACATCTACCTTTGATTGAATTTGCTTACAACAAATGGGTTCCAGTCGAGTATCGGCATGGTACCTTATGAGGCATTGTATGGGCGTAAGTGTCGATCACCAATTTGTTGGACCGAGGTTGGAGAAAGAAAGTTATTAGGACCTGAGTTAATACAGGCGACTACTGAGAAGGTGAAGTTGATTCAAGAGCGACTCAAGGTAGCTCAGAGCCGTTATAAGAGCTATGCAGACTCGAAACGACGACCGATGAATTTTGAAGTTGGAGATTTTGTATATTTACGAGTATCGCCTTCGAAAGGCATTGTACGCTTTGGAAAGAGGGGAAAGCTCAATCCAAGATTCATAGGACCTTTTGAGATTCTAGAAAGAGTAGGGCCGGTGGCTTACCGATTGGCTCTATCATCAAAAATGGAACATGTGCACAATGTGTTTCACGTGTCTATGTTGAGACGTTGCATGACTGATACGAGTAAGATCATTTTACCTGAACCACAGCAGATTCAGGGAGACTTGACTTATGTGGAACAACCGGTCGAGATTCTAGATCGAAAAGAACAAGTCTTAAGAACTAAGACGATTCCGATGGTAAAAGTATTGTGGCGTAGTCACACGGTGGAAGAGGCTACGTGGGAAAGTGAGGAAGGCATGAAGAATGAGTATCCGTACTTATTCGACGCATGAGGTAAAGTTTGGGGACAAACTTCCTTTTTGGAGGGGAGAGTTGTCATACCCGTTCCAGAAATTTATGATTCTGAAAATGCATCATTTGAGATTTTGAAATTTACTAATGTTATTAATAATTTGAGTTGAGGTTGACTGTGAGTCAACGGTAAGGTGTCAGTGAGGACACGGGAACATGGTAGTTCATATGGCATGAACATGAGTAAATGGCATTTATATGATTTAAATGTTATTTGACTTATATGGTATTTTGTGAATAATGAATTATACCTGTGTAGTATAATTTCTGGTATTTTCGGTATTGTTTGTTAACATTTTGAGAACTGTGGTGAGAACGTGAGTGATACGTTAATTAAAAAGGTAAGTTGTGTAGAGATTCCACAGAATATTGTTTTCGGACGTTATTTTTTTGGACCCAAACGGAACCTAGTCGAAAACTTTTGAAAGTTATAGTTTTCACTCGTAAAGTTATAAAATGGATGTGTGCGAAGTTTTATGGGTTAATTAGAAGTTGAGAAACTTGCGGGGAGGTAAACGTAATTTCCAGAACGTTTGTCTATATATAGAAGTGGATGAGATTTCATTCTCATCCAAACTTCCAAAATATCTAGAGAGAGGAGAAAGAAGGGAGATTGGAGCCAACGGGCTTTGCGACGCCGATCGACGACCGTTTGTCCGTCAGATTTTCTCCAGATTTTAGATTTGAACTCGTGGAGGTAAGATCTACGTTTTGATACTACTTAGGCCATGTTTGGCAAATTTTTGTAAAAATCTTAATTCTAGACTTTTGGGGAAAACAGGTATAAACTTGTAGGAATTTTCTCAAATTCAAAATGCAACGATTAATTGACCTCCTAGTCGATCCTTCAAAGTTTGGGGGAAATCGCACGAGGTATGAAGTTCTAACTTGTGAAATATAGAGAAATACATGTTTTATATTTCGACGACGAAATTGAGATCCGGGCAAAATCCATGTGTTAATTATAGGCCCGTTAATTATGCACGCGCTAAATTGTGAAAAGCATGTCTAAATTTACGCGAGCACATTGAGTTGTCTATGTGGGTCAAAGGGGAGTTTATACAAATTCATGCCGGAGTAAGCTTCTCGTTGTTTGAGAATTTTAGTAGCGACGACTACTGTGCATGGTTGTAAGCTTGGACTTGCCATGGCACTTGTGGGGATGTAGTGGTTGTAGGCTTGGACTTGCCATTGACATCGCGGTTTAAGGCTTGGACTTGCCGCTACCGGATGAATGCGTATTTTTCTCCCTAGAGACTATTGATATGATTTACGAGATTAAAGCATGTTTTGTCATATATTGCATATGTTAGACTTGTACGCTCAGCATATAGCTGAGCAGTGGAGATGTACTCCATTGCAGGTAAAAAGAAGGACAAGAAGAAATTGATGAGTGAGGCCGATGAATGCCTGGGGAATTACCTTTGTATATGTTTTTGTTTTAAATTCTAAAACTTGTGTAAGGATTGGGAATTGTAATATGTTGTAATAGGATCATGGATTAGTTTCGCAGTATTGTAATCTTGTAATTGAACGTCTGTAGTTATGTTTTAAATGTTGTAATTGGCGTTGGTTGTGATTGTTTGTGGATATGGAGAAGCATGTGTTAGTATTATCAACACAGGGCTGCCCAGCAAGGGAGCAGTCGACTGGACCCTGTATCAGTCGACTAGATCCCGTGTGATTGAGACACTGAAAGTGAATAGTAAGAGAGGCAGTCGACTGCACCCATTTATCAGTCGACTGAACACTGTTGATTTTTGGCTACTGCTTCTATAAATGGAAAAACCAGTCGACTGTATAATAACTCAGTCGACTGGACCACTTTTAAAAATTGATGAATTTTGGTTCTGCATAACACAGTCGACTGGGGTCCCCTGATCAGTTGACTGGACCTCTGTTGAGAATTTTGGGTTTTGGTTTCTGCTAAGTACAGTCGATTGGACCCTAGGCACAGTCGACTGAACCTCTGTTTTCAGAACTGATTTTTTTGAATGTGTTTTCACTTGGCCAAAACTTTTTATTACTCTGATTTCAAGGAAATTTAAATTCAAAGGGTAATGTTCCCTAAAGTTTTAAAATACTCAGGGTTGTTTTTAAAGTTCTTTCCGCTGCGTATCGTTAAAGGATGTTTGGATGAGCCTTGGTGGCATGCCACGTGTCCTATTTCCACGCGTAGTGGGGTGGGTTTACTCCACTATAAAACGATAACTGAACTCCAACGCAAAAGAACATATCCGAAGCGATAACTAGACTTGTATGTTGTACTAATGTCCCTCTTCCTTCAGCATTCGTAATCATATTCAGGTAGTCGGATAACTGTTACTGTCAACCTGAATCATAATTACTTCTTGTATTCCTTGAGTCCCATTCACCTCTCATGATTACCAAACATGTTGATAACTCTTATCAACAAGACTGCAGTACTCAGTAATTGACTTGGTGACATTCTCAAGGGACTGCTTACTCTGAAACAGAGGGTAGATTCTGTCTTGACAATATATGTTCACAACCCTATGAATATGACATACCCAAGATACCCAGGTGTTGATCTTCTTAAGACCTCACTGATTGGTAAGTCAAAGCAGCCATATCCACAGTCTGTGTTCATAATCATCTCAAGATTAAGAACACGTACCTTATACAAGTCATGAGTTCCTATCGACTGATTGACAGTCTTGAGTGTCAATAGGAAAGCTCAGGTCCGTCACTGCACTATAAGCACTAGCATGTTAACTAAGAGTTAAACTCTAGTGATTGAGATTAATCACTCCATCCAATGGTAGTTAATCATGCTACAGTGTAAACCTGATGAGATATCCAGTCTCATCATCAACTGTGACACATTCTAAGTAACAAAAAATAGTAATTCGTATCTCACTTGTATGTATCTCATACATACACGAATTACTTACTACGATACTTAAGGATAACAATTATCTCATGAAAGAAACATACATAACTAAATGTAAAGCTGATATCCATATATTAAAATGTCAATGTCTCTTATATAAAGTAATGGTTTGAGGGCACAAACCCAACAGTGATTGTTATTGGTATAGAGAAGCATGAGTTGTTAATTTTCACAACAGGGCTGCCCAGCAGGGGAACAGTCGACTGGACCCTTGATCAGTCGACTAGATCCCGTGTGTTTGAGACACTGAAAGTGAATAATAAGAGAAGCAGTCGACTGGACCCTTTATCAGTCGACTGAACACTGTTGATTTTTGGCTACTGCTTCTATTAATGGCAAAACCAGTCGACTGTACCATAACTCAGTCGACTGGACCCCTTTTGAAAATGTTGTATTTTGGTTCTGCTTAACACAGTCGACTGGGGACCTTTGATCAGTAGACTGAACTACTGTAGATTCTAGCTACTGATCCAAATAGTAACCAGTGCAGTTGACTGGGTTCCCTGATCAGTCGACTGGACCTCTGTTAAGAATTTAGGGTTTTGGTTTCTGCTAGGCACAGTCGACTGGACCCTAGGCACAGTCGACTGAACCTCTGTTTTCAGAACTGATTCTTTTGAATGTGTTTTCACTTGGCCAAAACTTTTTATAACTCAAATTTTCAATGGATTTATCAACTCAGAGGGGAATGTTTCCTAAGTTTTAAAATACCCAGGGTTGTTTTAAAGTTCTTTCCGCTGTGTATCGTTAGATGATGTTTGGATGAGCCTTGGTGGCGTGCCACGTGTCCTATTTCCACACGTAGTGGGATGGCTCGTGACATACTAAAATACCCTCCCTCATCAACTTTGATGATCTTCAAAATGGTCACCCCTTCCATTAATGTTTTCTCATAAAATATCTCCCCAAACAATTGAAGGAATAAAAAATTAAGGGAATCAAAATTTGTAAGTCACCACATTAACCACAGTCATCTCCATCACCTCTGCTAGTCAACACCACACCACTGCAGACACACATATGTTTGAAAAATTTAGAGTAGTTTCTATGAATTTCACAAAATATTCTCTAAAATTCACAATATGATAATTTGTGAATTTCACAACATATTTCTAGGAATGGAAGAGAGACTCGATCACAACATGATTTGTAAATTTCACAACATGTTCTGGAAAACAAACTACAGAACATGATTTGTGAAATTTACAACATATTCTGGAAAACAAAAATTAATAGATCGAAGAGAGAGTCACACCATGATTTGTGAATCTCACAACATATTCTAGAAAATGGGAACAGGGAATTGAACGAGAGAGAAGTTATTATATCAATATGATTCAACAACTTCAAAAAAAAAAATTACAAATTACTTTGAGAATTCACAATTTTTTTCACATTAAAAAGAGCAATGGAGACCCAAAAATCGCAAGCCCATTAAAAAAATATGAATCTCACAACATGTTCTGGAAGATCGAAATGGGGGAGAGAGATATAGAGAAAGGCAACACCCATCAACAAAGATCGAGGAAGATCGATCGCAACGATGGAGAAGATGAAACTGCCATTGTTATTGCTCTTATGAAGCTTGTGGGTTTGATTTCTACGGATAGCTAGACATGCCAAAGATGGAGAGGATGGTAATCGGAGATGGAGTGACCGAAATGGTGAGGATGGTGACCATAGATGGAAGGAGGCCAAAGGTGGCGGCGATGGTGGAGGGTTGGATGGTGGCTAGGTTATTTTTATTTATTTTTTCTTTCTTTCTTTCTTCAATGATTGAAATGAAAACAGATGCACTCCTTATAAATCTTTAATGGGTCAAATCATTAATTAATCAAAAATATATTAATGAAATAACTTAATTAATATACTTAGCATATATATATATATTTCAAGATATGTATATATCTAAGGGCATTTAGGGGGTTAAATGATCTTTTAACCATTATTAGGTGTGTTGACTAGTATCCTAGTGATCTAGTATTAAATTAGAATATTGGATACCCTCTATCAATGAAAGTACATGAGTGAGAGATTTATGGGCAATTTTCTAAAAAAATTAATAGGTCATGGGATTGGAATACCATGCCAGGTATCAATTCTGAACATCTTATACACATACACTTATGCATATATATTTAGAAATTTGATAATAAAAAAAAATCTCTCGTATTGGAATATTTGAGTTTAAGAGATAACCTTTTTTTTAAAAAAAATTTGGTCAAACGGCCCTGAGTAATGAGATTTAATCAATCAAATCCTTTCATTAAAAATCTCACATAACTAGTTATGTGGAATTTTCTTGTCAAGAGTTCTTTTACTAAAATGAAAAATGAGTTGAACCTAAAACAAAAAAAGTCTATTTTATAGAACGTATGACTAAAGGCATATATAAAAATAATTTTATTCATATTTAAAATGAGATCAAAGATGCTAAAGGAAACTAGCCATAAATCCCTCCCTACCAAAGATTTTTGAACTAGGCCCAATTCAAAAAAGATATTGACAATATGTCCAAATTAATGCACAATATCCAATTCCATCCGAATTCCCCAATTTTTGGATATTTTTATAACAATTTTAACCCTGCACACATATAGGATGTTATACATATACATGCATATGTTTATACATCTATATATATAGTATACACATTATTATGAAAATCATTAAATTCAAACTTCAATTGGTCAATGATTTTCATATATATATCTTTTAGTGTACTCGAATTTGGGTATTAAATCCCATAATTATAGGAATTTAAATCACATTAATCTATATTGATTTCCTTATTAAAAAAAATCTATATTGAATACATTCTATATTGAATACATGATTTTCATTTCTTTAATGATTTACATATCTGCATGTTTCTGAATATCATACACATAAACAACAGTGTAAAATTTCTCACAATAGTGTAAAATTCCCTTTATCCAATCAATTTATTTCTGGATGTTCATTTTTTGTATGCTAGATATTCTGCAATGACAAATAGAGTAATGGTTTTTTGCACCCACATGGTTTTGTTATGAGTATATGGGGTTTGATATATTTTTTTTGGTCAACGGGGTTTGATATGGTAGATATGCCAAAAATGCAAAAAATGGAGTGTAAAATTTGCTACTGTATAATTTTACACTGTATTAGTCCAAAAGAGTCAATGATTACCATTATAATTTTAACACTACATTATGAACGACTACAAGAGTAGAATTTTACAATACTGTCGTAAATTTTTGCCATGCATTGCATATCAAAAAAGAAATCAGTGAACAATAATGTAAGAGTCAAATCTTGCTAGCTATAATTTTTACTCTGAAAATCAACACAAGAGTCAAATCTTCATGGCTATAATTTTGACATTAACCAGCGAACAAATGTAAAATCAGCACAATTTCACACTGAAAATCAGTGAACAAATCGATGAAAATGAAAATTTTAACAGTACCATCATTGAAGCAAAAAACCAAAACTGAAGCTAATTAAAACCCATAGAAAATTTGAATTAAAAAACCAAAGCTGAACCAAGTTGGAATCTTAAGCCCAATGTCCACTTCGCTCATGTAGAGAAACCCTCGGTCCCTTCTCATCAAGATATAGTCATAGTTCAGAGCAAGGATGAAGTCGTCGGCTGAGGCGTGGTTGAAGACGGCAGTGATTATTGGCATCGGCAAAGAGATCAGATCAGTGACGAGAGATTGAAACTTACAAGACATGAGGAGGAGCCGATCGGAGACATCGGCGGAGCTATTGGCCTAGGCGAGATCGTAGCCTTTGGAGAAGAACTTGCTGTGTGCGGTGGTGATGAGGGCGGAGGAAGTAGAGGATTCAGATCGGAGGTGGTGGAGGACGGGGCGATGGAGTCGAGAGACTGCCGACCGTCTCTCTCTCTCTCTCTCTCCCTCTCTACTTTCTCTCTTTTTGACTTGATTTTGGGTGTATATATACACATTGGATATGATTTTGAATTTGAAAATTCATTTTTCTTAGCAATGATTGTGCATATCTAGATATAGAAGGGTAGTGTGGTCCAAAATTAAATTTGTGGAACTATCACCAAAAATATTTTTGGGAGTAGACCTATTACAATAAAGTTACACTAAAATGAATTTAATACTAGTTAACCCAAGGCGCTATTCTTATTTTAAAAAAAAGTGGAATTGGAACACTTAATCACAAGGGGGTTAAGTGTCCACTTTTGAAATCACAAGGGGGTTAAGTGTCCACTTTCTTAGCCAGTTTTCACTTTACCCCCTGTGGTTCAAAAGTGGACACTTAACCCCCTTGTAATTTCAGAAAACTGATAAAAATTCTAAAATTGGCCATAAATTTTAACACTTAACCCCCATTGTTAAGTTAATATTGGATTTATCCCCTATGTGGGGATAATTTTGCCATTTACCCACCTGTGTGGGGCTAATTTTTAACACTTAACCACTTTAGGGAGCTAAGTTTTGGGGTTAATTGCCTATGTGAGGTTAATTTTAACACTTAAAAACTCTCCTTTGTGCGGCTAATTCGATCAGTTAATCACCCACGTGAGGCAATTTTGAGAGAAATCTTAGGAGTTTCACTTTAGTCCAAAGCTACAAGGTATTAAGTGTCCACTTTGAATATCACACGGGTAAAGTGTCTACTTTTAAATCACACAGGTAAAGTGTCCATTGAAAGCTACTCCAACAGCGCGCATAATAAACCTCGGTAACTGTTGTTTTATTGACAGCATCAAATTAAACCCAATTCAATACTACAAACCAGTGAAAACCATGGCAGAACACTCAAGCCTGCACAAAGATAAGGAAAATAAACACATTGCAGAAACCAAGAACCCAAACTGCACCCTAAAACATAATAAACAAAGCCCTCAACAAAGCACAATCGAGACAGGTTGGGCTGGTTTGTTAGGTTTCTTTTGGGCTTTTTTGTTGGGTTTCTGCTAGGGGTGGCAAATGTATCGTGTCGTGTCTAATCGTGTCGTGTCAAGGGTTGAGTATAACACTAAATGTGTCAACCTGAACACGACACGATTAATTAATCGTGTCAAGAACCTCAACCCTAACCTGACTTGTTTATTAAACGGGTTGACACGACACGACACAGTTAACCCGTTTAATAAACAGCATAAACCTGATAACATAAAACACATATAACCTGTAACAGATAACCTATAACACATAACCTGTAACATATATATAACAGGTAAGACAAAACACATAACCTGTAACACATATAACCCTGTAACATATATAACATGTAACACAAAACACACACATACACACACACACATATATATATATGTATATATAGCAAGAACATCAAAATATGATCATGGATTCATGTGTAATTTCATATTCATACATACTAAAGTCTAAAACCAAAATATTAAAATGATATTGTCAACATCAAAGATTCAAAATTTAACAAGTTCTTGTTCGACAAAACTACAAAAGTATCTTCCACTTCATTTCCATATTCAAGCCACCTGTAAATTTAAAAACACAAAACTATAAGGAAACGGTGTATAAATGTAAAATGACTACAATTCACAAAGAAACAAAAATGTCTAACCACCATATTGGCCTAGTTGGTATAATACCCATCAAGAATCAAGATTTACAACTTCATTTGAACATCCAACTGATTGTAATTCATCCTCCTTATTGTTATTCAAGTTCATTACATCTTCAGTAAGCTCATCTAGAAGCACTTGCCCATCTCCTAAATGATAAGGAAAAATTAAACACAAGATAAGTTTCTTCCTAAAAGTATTCAGGCAGGCCATTAATAAGTTTTATTTTGTACCTTTTCCTCCAAACAACCAATCCCTAGTGCAAACAAAAGCCTCAACAACTTGAGGTCGTAGCGCACTACGATATTGATCAAGAACTCCACCTCTGGTACTGAAGGCAGACTCGGATGCAACGGTAGAGACAGGAATACTTAACACATCATGTACCATACGAGCAAGTTCAGGATATCAAAATTGATGAGCTCTCCAATAGGCAAGGACATCCAAGTTTACTTCTCTTTAAACTTTTGGTTCATCCAAGTATAATTCCAATTGGGTCTTTTGAGCACAAGTAACAAATTTTGTACTTTCAAATGTATCAAATTCCTAATGTGAGAACAAAGATTAATTATTAGTGACATACTAGTCAATAATACACGAGCGAAAAAAAGAATATAATGTAATATACAACAATTATCATGAGGACATTTCTTTAGGTTTTCCATTGTACCTTAAAAACATCTGTGAAGTCTTTCTCATGATCCTTGTCATAGTTACCATGCGAAGCAGCATTGCTAATGGCTTGAGAACTAGATGAGCTTGAAGTGACTTTAGAAGCGTTGCACATGTACTCATACTCGACAAATTGAAACGGCAACTCATGCCTAATGACTGCAACATCGACTAGATCCCTAAATATCTCTTGATTAAAATTCAGAGACCGCATAGACATAGACCCATCATAATTAGATACAAGATATTGGCCTATGTCAACACCGTTCCGTTGACACTTTACCACATGACGTTTCAAATTGCCGGTACCATACTTAATATTAGAAATATATGACATCTTACATTTTTTACATCTTGCTTTTTCAACCCCTTCAGCATCCATGGGAATCAAATAAAAAAAACCCATACCTTTGGAGTTTTTCTTCTTTGGCGCATTAAACCAATTTTGCTTTCAGCATTTTGTTCATTTTCAGTTGTATTTTCAACATCCATACCATCTTCATTCTCACTATCAAGGTCAATTTTCATCTACAATTAAGAAATGGTCTAAGGGTAAGGTACTGGAAGTCTGGAAAGTGGAAACTAGAAACCATAACAAAATGATAGGTAACCATAACAAAAAAAAAGAAAAAAGGGAAAAAAGAAAAAAAAAAAAAAAAAAGGATAGATTTACTGATTTACTAGAATGGGTGAGCAAAAACGAGTGAGCAAAAATGATGAACCAAAAAGGGGTGAACAAAAATGGGTGAGCAATGGTGAACCAAACATGGGTGAGCAAAAATGCTCTCATTAAACAAGGCTAAATTAACTAGATTTATAAATTAAACAAAGAACTAAATAAAAAATAGTTAAATAAATCAAATGACATAAATAAATAATTAACTATAATATTTTACTTTAAAAAAAAGCCCTAATTATTTTACTTTCATAAAAAGCCCTAATCAAATGAGTTTGGGGATCATGTTTGGGTTCTCTAACTCTGTCATTTGATGAGCAAAAGTGGTTGGTGAAGACTAAAGAGTGTTATTGATATATGTATATGTATAGACCGATAGACATATATGATTGTTATATGTAAAGGTTTAAACTTTTGGGGGTATATAACAACACCCTAATTAGTACCAGTGTACTGTACCACTAATCAAACATCTACATAAAACATATTGACATAGGCACCACATGGTCCACACCTCCACGGACCATATCTGATAGAAAATTGATAGGAAAAAAAGAAGAAAAAAAAAAAGAAAAGAAAGAGAATCGATATGTACAGTACAGAGCCGACTCTAAATCGTCTGATATGTAAGAACAACGAAGAAGAAGAAAAAGAAGAAGAAGAAGAAGAAGTAATGAGATAGTTTTTCAGTTACCTCTTCAATCTGCGGGAGGTTTCGTGATTCCATATTCAGCATGGGTGATATGGTGGCCGACCGGAGAGGAGGGCGACGACCGTGAAGTGGCGACGGCGGTCGGAGGGTGAGACAATGTGAGTCTGAGATGATAATGACGATTCTCTCTGCTCTCACTCTCACAGTCTCTGAAGTCTCAAAATTTCAAAATGGTGAAAAATGAAGTGGGCGGCTAGGGTTTTTTCAACTTAATGTGTTCGTTCAATTTGTTAATAGGTAAATAAATGGGTAAACGGGTTCGTGTTTAAATGGGTTGACCCGCTTAATTAAATGGGTAAATTAGTGTGTTATACGGTTTGACACGATTATAACACGAACACGACCCATTTATTAATCATACTAAACGGGTCGACCCGTTTACGACCTGAACTTATTAAGGCCAAACACAAACCTGCTTAAACCGTGTTGGGTTCGTGTCAAGTTATCGTGTCGTGTCGAAAATTACCACCCCTAATTTCTGCCCCAAGTTGTGGCAGTTCGTTTATGTTGTTTTTGTTGGGTTCTTCCCTTTAATAATATCTTAAATTTGCTGAGCAAAAAAAAAAAAGAAGCCAATTCAATACCATCTCCAAGCTTTCTTCTTAGATCTTCTTCATATGTGACAGTTGCCACTAAAAGAACATAAGTGGAAAAAGTCATACATCTTATCATCATTGCATTTTGGGTAAAAAAACATCTTCGTACCTATAATTTTACCAGAGTTTCACTTTGGGTCATGTAGCTCCAAATACATCATAAATGAAAGGATAAACTTTATTTTTCATGTCTTGCACTGAGTTTCACTTTGATCATTGTGTTTTAAGAAGAGTCAAATAAAATCGATTTAAGTGTCAATTCAGTTCAGTTTTCGTATCTCGTAAAAAAAAATTAACATTAAATGCCATTAAAGTTTTGGATGCAATGTGAAGATGAATGCATTGACAATATATATATATATATATCCTATCTCCGTCCTATTTTATGTGTCAATCTTGGGGAATCCAACTATTTAAGGGGACAAAAAGAATCTACACCTACTTTCCACAATTGCCCATAATCATTGCACTTCCTTTTTTTGTTTTGTTTTGTTTTGGTATTGATTGTAAGGAAGGGTAGTTTGGGAAACTAAGTAAATTTTGCATACTAATTTAGGAAAGTGGACAACAATTTTGGAACATCCCAAAAAGGAAAGATGAACACATAAAATGGGACGGAGAGAGTATTAAACTAAATATCAGGGGTCTACGGGTCAAGTTAAACTAAAAGATCGAAGAAAAGTGAAACTTGGTGCAAAATACGAGAGCGAGGAGAGTGTAATTAATCCTTAATGTAATTTTTTCAAGAAAAGTAGCATTCTAATTAAAAAATTCAACACTAAGTAGTGTGACTCCAAGCATCAACAAACAAAACCAAAAGTGGGCAAACAAAATCTCCTCCACCAACTTTGTAGTCTCTTATTGATTGGAACTTGTATATGTGAAGCATCTTATTCGTAGATGCAGACGCATACACAAAGCACACGAGACTATATTTAATTACTCATAAGGTACATATATAAAGGTACCACTATGCCACTGCATGTGCATATATAGCACAATATTCATGACCAACAATCACACCATCGTTGACATTCTATCCAAGAATCATATAAGTATTTCTCACAGCAAACCCACCCTATCTTGCCTTGAAGATTCACTTCGATGCATTCTTTGAACTTAAGCATAGGATCCTTCCTCCTTTCTTTAGCTTCTAGCTTTGACATAATGTCATCTTCCTCAACTTTCATGCTAGTAGCCCCACCTGCAGCATTTTCACAAACTAAATAGTGTTAATTACAGATACATATTCTTTGGTAATTAACTTATTTTTCAATTTGTCCTCTGTAGTCCTAAACGTGTCACTAATACTCCTACGATTTGTGCAACAACATTTAGTAGATCTTTTTTTTTTTTGCTAAGCAAGTAAATTTATTAAAGCTTTGACACAAGGCCAAGGAGAAGCAGTACAACAAATCCACAACCCGACTTGGCAAAAGCTACAAAGCCCACACCAACCCAGCCTAATACAACAACACCCAACCCCCATAAAGAACCCCAATTTCTGCAGACCCTAAGAATCCAAAAGAAATATAACAAACCAACCATAAAAGCTCAAAAACCAAACACCATATCAAAACAAACTCCTACAGCATGTATTAAATTGCAGCAAGGATGGTAGCAGCAAACATCAGTCCGTGATTCTGCAGCAAACACTGATAGCCTAATGGAAGTGAAACTGCATCTCAAATTGCACGACTTAAAACCAGCATCAAACACCGCCCAGGTCAAAGAAACAGGCGACGCATTGAAAAAAGAAAGCCACGTCTATATCCTTCGACAGCATAAAACTGATGAGAACCCAGCACTCACACCCATTTAACACACTGCCCATTAAATCCTCCCAAATTCAGCTTTGTCCAGCACATTTCAGAGAAGCAACCCAAATAAGGCTTTGAGCAGACCAGCACAGGAAGGCAAGAACAGAACCACATGAGAAACGGTAGCAGGAGGAACGATTGAATCTTTAGTCATAATTATATCAGTATACATTAGTCACCGAATTCTGCATCAAAACACTTATGGCCTGATAGAAAAACCGCATCTTGAACAGACATTGGGCAGCCCACTACAAGTTGAACCTTATCTTTTGAATTGAAACCATCAAACCCCAATGGTTTAGACCAAGGCCACTAGCAGCATCCACTCCAACCATCGTCGAAAGTATTTGGCAGCAACAATGCATTACCATGTATATAGTTCCCAACCCTAAGATATTAAAACCCAGACTGTGAATTCCAAAATCTTCCATATTACTCCACCCGAAATATCTCCGTAAGCAAACCTTTACCATCAATTAAATCAATAGCAAAGAGGTGTGTATGGTGATTTTTGTTCATGATTAATTACAGATACATCCACGTATGTTGTCTCTACCCCTATTAAATTTAACCGTTTTACTAACAATTTCACATTAGTCTAAATCAAAGGTTGTAGTAGGCTTAGATTTAAAAAAAAAAGCAAAAAACTGAAAGAAATGAATGAAGAAAATTTGTACAAGGAAATAAGGATAGAGCATATAGATACATACATTCCCGAAGAACCAAGAGGGTAACAAGGAGGAGAGAAATAAGGACAAACTGAGGTGTGAGGAATTTTTGATTCGCCATATATGGATGACTGTGGATGGGAGATTATGAATGAGCAGGCACAAGGTCAAGCTTTAATTTATAGCCATATGCAGCATTGTAACTTTCATAAGTCAATATAACAACTTATGACCTATTGACTATTTTTTGCTTGAATTCTCATTATATGCTGATTGAATTTTCATAATCTGGAACATGATTTTCAATATTTACCATAAGGGAAGATGCACTGCAGTGTGCAAGATATGAGGAGGCCCATTATATAAATGGATAAAACTTCACACACAACTTTTTATTCACAACCCACAAAACTGCAGTGCTAGGTATAACTAAACTATCCACATGTTGATGTAGATTTCCAAAACTATTCATCAGTTAACAAATAAAGTTCAAATTAATTTCAATACTTCCACGACACATTAGCAGGTGGATGGTTTAGGTGTATCATTTAGGTGTACCTACCATTACTCAAATTGTGTCAATCTTTCTCCTATGTCTCTGTGCAATCCACTTACATCTCAGGATCACACAGGAGAGAGATAGACACAGTTTTGTAGGTTGTGAACAAAAATTTGTGTGAAAGTTGTGTGTGAAGTATTATTACTCTATATATATATAGGCAAATTTTCCTCCATTGTTTATTTATTTATGGAGAAGCCACATTATAAATGTTTAAAATGATACACAGGCCATTATTTTTCACAAATAATTACATCGAAGGAAAGATTAGTCTTTTATGAAGTTTGATGTCATTTTTACCCCTACTTTTTTTCTTAATTTTTTTTTGATCGCTACCCCTAGCCTATTTCTTATTTAACAGAACACGAGAAAGGAAAGGAAGCAAAGGATTATGCAATGTCTATGAAATTTTATTATTCAACCATTCATTGTTATTGTTTTTGTTCAAAGAAATTTTTTTGAGAGCAAGAGCAAGATTGTAAGCTAGCTAGCCAATACTAGAGGCCAAAAAATCAGAAACAATAATATTAGAAGAAAGAGGTACAGGGACAACACTAGTTCATATTCATTGTTCTTCAAGCTCAGTAAAAAAAAAAAAGGAAAAAAAAAAAAAAAAAAAAAAAAAAGAAAAAAGAAAGAAAAAGGAGATAAAAAGATTTAAGCAAATCACAAGACGTATGCTTTGCAAAGAGTTGGGAATCATATCTTTCTTTTTTTTATTCTTCTTATTTACTAAATTAATTCGTAAGTTTATATAGCATTCATTTGTTATCATTAATTGCCAAGCTAAATGAGGAAACATAATTAGAGGATTCCTATTTGAACTTCCTTTGGATATTTTAATTAATGGATATAATAGACCTTCATTTGAGAACTTCTAGTGTTTTGCCTTCGACATAATTTTTTAGAAGAAAGAGCACAAAAGCAATTTTTTTTAAAGTTTTTTGGTCTTAGGTATTAATACGTGAAAAATATAGTAAAAAGTCGACCTATCTTACCCACCTATTTTGGATTAGGTTCATTCATAATATTTTCTTTCTAATAGGTCCAAGTATGGTGAATGTTTTTGGTGATTAGTTCAAAATCCCCAATTATAGATTTTTTTTTTCTCCATTACACCACTCAATCATATACATACATCTATATATATATATAGATATATAGTCAGGCTCTAAAGAGGGCGCCCTCTCTTTATTAAAGCGAGGGCTTTGTTTTAACCGTCGGATCGTGTTTAAAAACTGTAAAATGACAACACTGCCCTAAATGAAAACACGATCCGACGGTAAAAATAGAGGCCCTCTTTTTAATAAAGAGAGGGCATCCTCTTTAGAAAATTTTCGTATGTATATATATATACACGCTATATAGATATATAATTATTCCTTAAATCAATCTTACCATATCCAATTTGATTTTGCATACATGTAGATATATATATATATATATATAATTATTCCTTAAATAAATCTTACCATATCTTTTTTAGAAATATTAAAATTGATCCTTGAATTGGCATTTATAGTAAGTTTGGTCTTATTGATTTTGTCTATATAAAAATAGATACCCAAATTAATTGCTAATTTAGAAATTAATCCTTTTCCCCAATTATCTATATTTTTTATGGACAAAATTGCCCTTCAGTAAATACATACATGTGTGCATATACCATTATTACCTTAAAATTAGGGGTTTCAACATTGAAACCCAAATTATTGCAAGATTTTCTCTCTTTCTCTCTCACAATATCTCACTATTTTGTGATTCTGTATCAATCTCTCTCTCTCTCTCTCTCTCTCTCTCCATTAATCCATTTCGGTTACCAACAACACGAAATGAACCAAGATTGGTAATCTGTCACTAATATGTAAGCCATTTAGCCCATGAGTCTTTTATCAACATTATTACATCAGAACATATAGTGACGGAGAAAGATGAAACAGCAGCTGAAGCATAGAATTTCTAAGAGGAAGAGAACCATCGTGATTTAAAACAGTCTCACTCACTGTTTAATGGTAAAACAAAAGAAGAAAATAATTCCCCCAGTCATCCACTCACTCTCTCTCTCTCTCTCTCTCTCTCTCTACCCATTTCTCCCCCAAATCTCAATGACCACCAAAATCAACCACTCTCATCGTCGGATTTGCACTCTCTCATCGCCGGAGAATCGATCGAGAACGGCCGACGAGCCGCGGCGGTGATGGCCGATCGGGGGAGGAGGCAATTAGTGGCACGGCGAAACATGGTTAGGGTAGTGGGATCGCTCGGCTCGGCGATTGGCGGTGCGGTGGAACATGGTCATTACACTGAGAATTTCTCACCAAATCCATGTGTATTGTTGTTATATTTTAGTGTTTAAACAGATTTTTTGTGAATTTTTGACAGTGTGAAAAATTTATCACAAAGTGTGGATTTTTACTTTTGAGTTTTGAAGGTGAGTAATTTGTTTTAATTTGCTTCGAAAAAAAGGTGAGAAATTTCTCACTGTAATAGATAAAAAAAAGGTGAGAATTTTGTTTTATTTGGTGAGAAACTTTTCATCAAATACCTTAAAAAAGGTGAGAAATTCTCTCTCTCTATATATATATACAAACACATATATATATGTATAACAAATCAATATTTTGAATTTAAAAATCCTGATTTATAGGAGTTGAGACATTTATTAAATTTTTTCTTTTAATTCTCTCTCTTTCTATATATATATATATACATATATATATATAATAAATCTGGGTTTTAATTTCAAAACTTGATTTATGGGAGTAGGGGTATTTTGGTCCTCAAAATAGGTGAGGGACCAATTTTTAAGTTGACTTATAGAATGGATCAGTTTCTAGATACGGATACAATAAAGGACTGAAATCTAAAGGACCCTATCTTTTTTGATTTTGCATATCAAATAAATATGTTCCTTAAATAAAGTTAATACCATGATTGTTGGGGTATACGTTATACCATTCTAACATATATTCTCGTTTGATCCATGAACTCTCCCAGATAATATCCTTTCTCCACCATTCTGTTTTCTACATTTAATCATCATAGTGTTGAATTTAATTTCACATTATTGTATAGAGTTTCCTCTGCACTATATATAGTGAAATTTCTGTGAGTATTTGAATGTCCCCTCTGTACTATAGAATTTTCCCTCAGATATTTGAATGACCTAACAATATCGAATTTCACACTATTGGAATCAAATGTACAAATTTTTCACTGTATTATGGTGTGAAATTTCACACTATTGTGAGTGACAAATGCACATAAATGAAAGGATAATAAAGTACATTTTTCATAACTAGCACTAAGTTTCACTTTGGTCACTGTATTTTAAGAAGTGGCACACAAAATCTCTGTCTTGGTTTAAGTGTTAATTCAGTTCAGTTTTAGCTTTGCGTCAAAAAAATGAAAGCCAAATAGTGTTAATTAAATTTTTAGATGGAATGTGAAAATTAGAATGCATTGACAATTAAACAAACTGTCAGGGGTCTACGGGTCATGTTAAACTACAAGAAGAAAAGTGGAACTTGGTGCCAAATACGAGAGCGAGGAGAGTCTAAGTTATCCTTGAGTTAAATACACTTATACTCTTTGTGGTTTGACCGATTTGCACTTACCCTCATATAGTTTAAATTTTCGCACTAATACTCCCTATCGTTCAGACTAAAGTGCAACCATTAAAATTTGCTAATTGAACAAGCTGAAATGACCAAATTACCCCCAAAGTCCTCATGATAATGTTAAAAACAAAATGTGTCTACTTTTTTTTTAACAACAATACAAATTATATTGATCAAGCCATACAGGCCGAAAGGAAAGATACATCCCAACAAGAATAGACCCCCTCAAGCACTCACTACCCCAGCCATACTTACTGCTAAAACACAACAAAACCAAAAGACCTCAAACTGAACATGCAAGACCCCATAGCAGCAAACTTATAGCCCCAAAGACACTAAAAATGAACATGAACCAGCCCACTTCAACATAAGCATGAGCATAACCTTTGCTTTTAAACATGACAATAATCAATCAGCAAAAAGAGATCACAATTCCCCATCAACATGACCACTGCCTGCATCCATCACCATTTACCACAAGAAAATGAATCAACATGAGGAGAACCAAAGCGACCCCATATTAAAAGAGCAGCTTCATATGCTTGTCAATGTGAACATTCTATCAGCACACCCAACATAGCAACCAACTCAAGCTATCCTTAGAATGGAAAGCGTTCTTAAAATTTTGGCCCCTAAAAACAGCAAGATCCATTAGACTTCACCCTTAGCTAGACTCAGCAGTGCAAACAAGACAAGGCTCCAAGCTTGATAAGCAACATAAATAGAATCGGCAGCAAGCCTCAAAAGAAATAGAAGCAAACCACGGACACGCACACATGCATGCCAATGAAAAATTGCAGCAAAGTAGCAACAATAGGCAACCATGTATAAAAACTATTAAAGTTCCCACAATTAGTAAAATCTAGCTTGTGCCATCGCAATTTCAAAAATCGCTACCCCATTTGATCCCATGTACATCCCAGCATTCACTAGCCTCTGCCCAAGACACATAGCAACCATATCCTCGGCACACTCCCAACAGACCCATTTTTTGCAGAGCTTGTAACAGAAATACATCCCATCTCCAATTCTTAGCTGATATTGCGTAGATTGTAGGTGGTTGATTGTCAGTATCCATTGTAGGGTCGAGTTTATGGTCCAACCTTTAAAAAAAATGACATTTTGAAGTATAAAAGCACTCCAATGAAATTACTCCTTGACCCTGCAATTCTTCCAAATCTCTCCGGCTGAGCCATTGAGGGGACCTATATTCCCCATCTTGATCATGGAATTAATTAAAACATAAAAGAAAAGACTCTGACTGTTATTGTAGCTTTTGACAATACTCTTAGTTGTTGTAGCAGCTTCATCACTAGAAAATAAAATTTGGTCAGACTGAAGAAGACCCTTCCTATTTAGCAAGTTTTTGAAGTAATGGTTGTTGAACAAATCGGTAGACTTCCGATTAAGAGCAGCTATTGTGTTTCCTCACCGTTAATCGGGCACATGTTTCGTAGATCAGACACCATTGAAGTGTCCATTGTACTATCTGGAGCACTGAAACCTGAGAAATTGAACAGTCTGTTACTAAAACAAGGCACACCTTGCCAACCCAATTGAGTGAGCACCTGATAAGGACACAACATCTGTGACGTTCAGACCCACAGCCACAAACTTGGCAGTGATTGAACTTATTGGCTCAAAGGGCCTTGTGCCACTTCCCTTCTTCTATCATGCTCCAATGATGGAAAATCTAAAACAAGGCAGCACAAAAGGCATTTAATTTGAGCACTCATGGCACCCATGTAGCGGCAACTTTAGAGTTAAAGAAATTATGTTAAAGACCACAGCAACATCTATCATCTCTAACAAACCCGAACAGTCAAAAGCTTGCAAGCTCCCAAATGCTTCCATATTAATAACTAAGCAACAGTTTTGACATGCATCTTCTTTAATCTCTTTGTTGGATAGACCTGCAACTGATGCATAGCTTAATACTCAGAGAACTCAGAACACTCAAAAGCTTGGGCGAGTCTATTGTATCTCTGATAGTTCTTAAAACTTAGCCCCCAAAAAAGCAGCAACATCCATTAGTCTGCAAACCTTGAGCAGAATCATTTTCTTGTTGGTCTTGGCAAACAATGGTAGAAAAATGGGATTCCCAGATAGTGATCGAAAGATACTGAAGAGAACAAACCATCACCCTTAGCCAAAATTAGCACTCAAAGCAAACAAAATCAGAATCCTAGATTGAACTTCCAATACTCAACATGTTAGACAGCAAAAAATAAAATCAGCAGCAACCTTCAAGAAAAAAGCAACAATAAGCACCCCTTGGATAGACTTCATCATTCTTTGTATCATCCATTGAACACTAAATCCCATAGCATTGAGCAGAAACCAGAGAAGAACGAAGCACTAAAAATTTGATATTAACCAAAGCAGCCTAATAGCACGAGAAGCAGAAACCAACCATGAAATAGTGATAGAAACCACCCATAGATAAGCAACTTTTATTTTCTTTCATCAAAGCTGTCCAGATTCTCGTCAGTGGAAGAACAAGCATAAAAATAGAGCAAAACTACTGCTGATATGTGAGAACCAAAAGAGAACACCCAATTAAAGCAATGTTCGTTGTCACCTGATCCCAAACCAATCACCTCAGTTCTTCAACAAAAGCAGAAGTATGAATCATTAATTTCCAAACCGACTTGAATCTCCACTTGCGCAACAATGAGGCATATGCGAGAACCATGAATGTAGAAATGGGGGATAAAACTTGGCCAGATAAGAGCTTAATCCCTCACCCAAATGCAGCATTCATCACGTCTTAATTTTGATTTGAATAAGAAATCCAGCAAAACACACTCACCCAAGCACACACCCCCCAACCGAGAACACCAAAAACACATTACGCACACCCGTAAAGAAAAAAGCACATATCAAACACAGCCATCGCAAAAGAAATTACCAACACCAAAACACAAGTCACACCCCATAGCAGCAAAAAAGAGAAAATAAATTCCTTTTTGGACCCGTAGGCCATGACAGTTGAAAGTCACTACATTGTCCATGAACAAAGTCTAACCATCAGAGTACTGGATTAAACCATGCATTTGGAATATTTATGTTTGATATATATAATCAGAGTTTACTACTAAACTATTAAACAATCCATAAGTAATAGCGGAAGCATAAAATAAAGTATTATGGAAACGTATGCCAATTACAAACTTAACTATTACAACAATCTCTAAAAAAACATAAACTATCTACGGCAAGCTCCAGGTCTTCAATTCGACTAGTAGTCCTCTCCATCATAGCCTCCATCATAGTAGGCTTCTTTCTCATAGCCTCGGGTAACATATTCCTCCCCTGCATACTCATAACCCTGGCTCGCTGGACGCAGAATTTCCAGCGACATAAAATACCATCAGCTATGAAAGTTAAGTGGATGGAAATACTAACAGAGCATCTATGGATATGCAGTATATAAAACAACATCATTAACAAACATATCATCGTGTGTATTCATGTATACACCAACTCGATATGTATATCAACGGACGTTGTCCCAACCAACCTCAAACATAACATGGACTTTTGGGTCTATATTTCGCATGTAGCCTTTTACCTCACCTTACTATCTTGACACGTAGCCCGGTACATCATAACTTATTAAACTCGACACGAAGTCCCCAACTTTACAACCAAACCGCCCTAGTACATTATGGCCCTTTAATATATTACAGCCAACACGCCCTTTGATACGTTCCGACCAACACACCCTTTGATACATAACCGCCAACACGCCCTTTGATACATTACGGCCAACTAGCCCTTTGATACATTACACTTGTTATGCAGTCCCCCTCTATCATACGTAAACCTGACATGTAGTCCCAGCCCATACAATACCCTAGAACTTACAGAGTTACCCAAGTTTCGTATTAACATTGTCCCATGACCATTCCTGTTGTGGCCTGACTACGCGGATTAAAATGAAATGGATATCAAACTCGAACATGAACGACACCTCAACTATTACGTTTATTCCTTTATTCATTACCATGCAATTATTTGGTATCACATTAATGGAAACGGGATATGATTTCTGGAACAATCAAACCCTTAGTATAATAAACAAGAGGAACTGTCCATGATCTACAATTGCTAATCGATTGGGACAAAGTTCCAATCGATTGGGATAAAATTGTAACAATTGATTGGAAAATTTGACAATCGATTGGATCTAAAACAATACCAATCGCTTGATAACTTTGGCAATCGATTGTGAATTAGTAAGGTATGGCAATCGACTGAAAACATATCCAATCGATTGGATTCTGATGGCAATCGATTGGGAAATAGCCCAATCGACTGGGACTTCGTCTTCTCTAGCAGAAGCTTAGTCTAGCATATAAAAATGTCTTAAGGACATGTTTATTACATCCAAACTTCATATAAACTTGTAAACACATCACATAAAGGGAACCAAGTAAGGTTGGACTTACTAAGGGTGGGTTTGGGTGTGTGTTTGGCTATGGAAGCTCCAAAGCTTCTCTCTCCTCTTCTTTCTTTCTTCTCTATCTCTCTGCCTTCTTTCCTTCTCTCCATTTCTTTCTATTCCTCCTTTCTTCTTCTTCTTCCTCTATCTAATTGAGAGTGTGTATATATGTATGTATGAGTGTGTGTGTATATATTTATCTATGGTCTCTTTATCTCTCAAGATCTGAAAAGCAATCCCAAGGGACAAAATAACGGTGTATATATGAAAAAATGAGAGTGCCATGTGTCAAAACACGAAACAAAATTAAAAAAATATCTGCAAGTGGCAATCAATTGGAACCAGTGGCAATCGATTGGCATCATATATTTCATGGCAATCGATTGGAAATAAGGAAAATCGATTGGGATATGGCCACATCATAAATTCAGGTCGGTAGGATGGCAATCGATTGGAATTGGTGACAATCAATTGGTACCCAAAAGTTGGCAATCGATTGGGAATTATGACAATCGATTGTGATCTAAAGTTAATAAAGACAAAGATGAGTCCAAGTGTCTTTATTTATATAAACAGGAATACAAAAATATAATAAAAAATACAGGGCATTACATCATCCCCCTCTAAATAAAGATTTCGTCCCCAAAATCTGAACTAAACGTCGTTGAACAATTCTGGATACTTCTCTTGCATCTGTGGCTCTAACTCCCAAGAAGCTACTCCTTCATCATGAAACTTCCATTGAATCTTAACCAGCGGAATTTCTTTGTTCCTCAGCTTCTTGACTCCTCGATCCAGAATTCGTACAGGCCCTTCATTGAATAATACATTGTCATTAACCTCGATGTCTTCAAAATTGATTTCATGACTCGGATTATGAGCACACTTCCTCATAATGCTGATGTAGAAAAAGTTGTGCATTCCTGACATCTTAGAAGGCAACGCGAGTCTGTAGGCAACCTTTCCTACACGCTCAAGAATCTCAAATGGTCCAATGAAATGCGGTGCTAGCTTTCATCTTTTATGTCCAAATCTGATAATTCCCCGTACCATAGGTACCTTGAGTATCACATGATCCCTAACACTAAATTCTAAACTTCTACGGCATTTATCCGCATAATTCTTGTGTCTACTCTGCACAGTTTGCATCCTTTCTTTCAAGATCATGATCTTTTCATTAGTTTCCCAAACTAATTCAGGTCCAAGTAGTTGATTGTCTCCAACCTTTTCCTAACACAAAGGCGATCGGCATGGTCTTCCATGTAATGCCTCAAAGGGTGCCATCCCTATACTTGAATGGTGATTGTTGTTGTACGCGAACTCGACCCATGGTAGATGAGCCTCCCATGAACTCTCAAAATCAATGACATATTCTCAAAGTAAGTCCTCCATCACTTGGTTAACCTGTTAAGTCTGTCCATCAATCTACGGGTGAAAGGCAGTGCTTAAGCTTAGTGAAGTTCCCAGAGCTGTTTGTAGACTCTTCCAGAACTCTACAGTGAATCTTGAATCTCGATCGGACACAATCGAGATAGGTTTACCATGTAGTCGTACGACTTGTTGTATATACATCTAGCTTAAACGCTCAACCGGGTAAGACATACTATATGCTATGAAGTGTGTCGATTTGGTGAGTCGATCCACAATTACCCAAATAGCATTATGGTTTTGTTAAGATCTCGGCAATCCTACCACGATGTCCATGGTGATATATTCCCACTTCCATCCGAGAATTGGTAATGGTTGTAGAAGTCCATGTGGTTTCTAATGTTCTGCCTTCACCTGCTTACACATAAGGCATTGAGACACGTGCTTAGCAACTTCCCGTTTCATTCTTTCTCACCAGAAGTTTTTCATTAAATCCTTGTACATCTTTATACCTCCTGGGTGGATAGTCATACATGACTTGAAAGCTTCGTCTAGTATGTCCTTTCTAAGATTATCTTCATCCGGCACACAAAGTCTGCCTCTACAACTGAGTGATCCATCTGTACTAATACTCTAATTCTCAGGTTCTTTTACTGCATTGTTTGTGAAACACTCCTGAAGTCCTTTATTTTTCTTCTGTGCCTTAAGGATATGGCTGATGAGGGTCAGTTGTACCATGAAACATCTCAAGTGTCATCCTTTACTTGGATCTGAGGCCTGAATACAAAATTTGGCCAATGTTTCTAATGCTTGCCATTCTTTGACCATGAGAGAAGCCACTACTATCCTCTGGTTTCTGACTCAATGCATCGGCCACTATGTTTGCCTTTCCAGGGTAATATTGGAATCTGAAATCATAATCTTACAACAATTCCATCCAACGTCGTTGTCTTATGTTCAACTCCCTTTAAGAGAACAAGTATCTCAGACTCTTGTGATCCGAAAATAGATCAAACTTCTTACCATAGAAGTAGTGCCTCTAAATCTTGAGTGCAAAGGCAATCACGGGTAGTTTGAGGTCATGTGTAGGGTAATTCATCTCATGCAACTTCAATTGTCGCGATCCAAACGCTATTACCTTCCCGTCTTGCATCAAGACACATCCAAGTCCTTGGTGTGATGCGTCGTAATGAATGGTGAACTGTTCATTGCTCTTAGGTATCGCAAGCACTGGCGCTATAGTCAATTTATCCTTCAATTCTTGGAATGCGCGTTCATCCTTATTACTCCATTCAAACTTTAAATCCTTCTTTGTTAGTATAGTAAGAGGCGTTGCGATCTTGGAGAATCCTTCCACAAATCTCTGATAGTATCCAACAAGACCAAGAAACTTCTAACTTCCATGGTGGTGGTTGGTCTATTCCAATCCAGAACTGCATTTATCTTTGACGAGTCTATGACTATTCCATATTGTGAGACAACATGTCCTAGAAACTTGACTTCCTTAAGCCAGAACTCATACTTTCTAAACTTTGCGTACAATTGATTATCTCGGAGGGTCTGTAGTGCGATCCTTACATATTCCCCATGTTTGGCCTCAGTCTTTGAGTAGATCAAAATATCGTCAATGAACACAATAATGAGTTGGTCCAAGTAGGGTCTAAATACTCTGTTCATTAGGTCCATGAATACTGCTGGGGCATTGGTCAATCCAAAAGATATAACCAAGAATCCATAATGCCTGTATCTTGTCCTAAAAGCAGTCTTATAAATATCCTTGGGTCAAACCAACAGTTGGTGATATCCGGATCGTAGATCGATCTTGGAGAAAGTCATCGCTCCTTACATCTGATTAAACAGATCATCGATTCTAGGGAGTGGGTACTTATTCTTAATTGTGACCTTGTTGAGCTCCCTATAGTCGATACAAAGTTGCTGAGTTCCATCCTTCTTCTTAACGAACAACACTGGCACTCCCCAATGCGATGTGCTGGGTCTAACAAACTTGAGATCTTCCAATTCCTGAACTTGATTCTTCAGTTCTTTCATCTCTGTGGGTGCCATCCGATAAGGAGCCTTTGATTGTGGTAAAGTACCAAGCACTAATTCGATACATAAGTCAATCTCTCACTTAGGTGGTAATCCTAAAATTTTCCGAAACATGTCCCCAAAGTCTCGAACTGCGAGAATCTGTGCAATAGTGAGTTTCGAACTCGAGCTCTTGATAGCTGCCAGACAGCTAGTAAGAAAAGCATCACTAGAGAGGTTGCATTGAAAATTAAATGGCTGACTTCCTGCTAGCGAAAAGGTAATCATCTTATTGGCACAATCCAACTTAGCACGATACTTTGTGAGCCAATCAAATCCTACGATGACGTCAAATTCCTTCATTGACAGGATAATTAGGTATGCTGGAAGAATTCTATTCTCAAGGGTTAAGGTATAGTCCTTGTACACTTTTCCTACTCACAGTCACTCCCAAGGGTGATACCGCATTCAGGGCTACATCAAGCGCCTGGGGTACTAAACCCAAAGTTTAACAATTCCGATAGCAATAAACGAGTTTGAAGCACCAGTATAAAAAAAAAAAAAAAAAAAAAAAAAAAAAAAAAAAAAACCCTTAACTCGAGTGCTGAATAATGTAAGGGTACCTTCCATATTCTGCTGTTCAGCCTCTTCAAATCCTGCATCCTCTGGGATGATCGTATTTAAACGAGTCTGTCCAAATTAACCCTAAGCAGCGACTTTATTGTATATCTGTCACGCCCCGGATCCACACATGTGAACCCAAGACACGTGGCACGCCACCAAGGCCTTCAAACAACAAGTTAGGAATGAAAAGAAATGGAAAACAAGCACTTTTAAACCTTTAAGCCGAACAAAATGGGCCCAAGGGTAAAAATGGTAATTAATAAGGTATAGAAAATTTTATACCAAAAGATAGGTTTTCGAGTCCCGGTTCCAACGCAACGAACGGTGCGCGATTCTGAGTTTTCTAGAGAGAGTTATGTCCGTTTCCGTAAAAGTCGACAGTGCAGCAAAATGACCTGCGGATCGATCCGCCCCAAAACCGGATCGATCCGGTTTTGACAGAACCTCATTTTTGGCCCTCCAGAAGTGCCGGATCGATCCGCTCAAGACCCGGATCAATCCGGATCCTGCAGAACACATTTTGACAGCAAAACCCCCTGTTCTGCAGCATCCAAAACACCTCCAAACCTCAACCAAACTTCATGAAACTTTACAAAACCATTTCAAAACCTTTCTAAAACCATTTTAAAACATTCACAAGATATACTAACAAGATTTTTAAACATCAAACAAGATTCCCAAATGCTACAACACCCATAAACACCCAAGTTTCACAAAACCAAGCAAAACACATGATTTTAAAACCAAATTCTCAATCAACATACTTCAAATTACAAAAATAAGAGTTTGAAAGTTACCAACATGATTTAAAACTATGAACAAGATGTGCAATGTAATCTCTCCCAAATCCTCCCCCAAATACTCTCCCAAATCTCTCCCAAATCTCTCCCAAATATTCCCAATTCCCTCAAGATCAACCAAAACAAGTTTCTTAAGCCAAACTTCCATTCAAACATGCTCCAAACTACATTAGCAAAGTTTGAAAGACACCAACAACATCTTAAGCTCAGGTTACAAGATTTACATATGTCTTGGAGCAACAAAACAAGAACCCAACATAACCAACTAAGTTTAACATGCTCCCAACTTAATCCGTTCATACCCGGATTATCCCGAAATTACAAGTTTTGAACAAAAACAACTATAACACATAGAACTACAATATACAAAAGCTCCATTGCCACGACGAACCCCACGTTCATCTCCCCGGATTCTCGCCACCGTGCTCACCTACAATGGTTATTCAATAACCACTACAATATATAAGCTATATGCTTAGTGAGAAATACCAATCAAGCACACGGATGACATATCAATATTTATATTCAACTCAACAAATATAATGATCTCCGGATAAGCAAGTATTTCATCCACCACTACCCGCAAGTCCGCGACTCCCCCGATAGTCCACGGCACAAGCCAATGACCCACGCCACACACGTGCGGTCCAAAGCCGTTGTCGGCTACAAGTGGTCGTCACCACGAAACAATCTCATGGCGAATTAATACATGCTCTCCTTTGACCCAAGTAGACAACTAAACATGCTCACATAACCATATCACCATGCTTTTCACAAATTCATAGCTAAACAAGAGTAATTAAGCTAAATAGGCATGTTATTAACATCCATATGAACATAACCATTAATCTCATCCCAAAACAAGATTGAAACCACTCACCTCTTCGCGGTTCGTTCCTAGTTGTGAAAATGAAATCCAAATCTACTCCGGGTTAAAATCCTACATGAATTCGACCAACTACGGATTACCGCTCCGAATTGGGTCGCGAGAAATACGACGATTATACTCAATAAAATCGGTACCAAAATGTAGAACTCACCTCTACTAGTCCAAATCCGGTCTCGGAATTAAAATTGGATGTCGAACGCGCCGTCAATCGCCGTCGAGAGCGTCGTCGAATTTCCGCCGATAAATCTCGTTTTAACTCTTTTCTCTGTAAATTCCATTTGATTGTATTGAAAATGAAGACTCAAGTTTGATGAGTCATAAGCTAGGTGTCACTCACATGTGATTCCTAAGTTTGTGATTCTATTATAACCTCCCCAAAGTTTTACTAGTTTTGCGATTATACCCCTGCTAGTGATAAAACTTATTAAAACTATTCTAAACTTAAATGAGTATTTGTCTATGTCACGTATGGGTCTCATAAGTGATCCCACATAATTATATAAAGTTTCTAATTAGCCTACTAATTATATAACGTGTTCATTTCGTTCTCTCAAAGGTATCCCAAATGACCACATAATTGGTCTCTAGCAATAAACAATATATTCTAAACAGCATATAAATATTTCACATATGCCTTAATAAACATTTAAGCACATAAGGGTGATTCCACAATCTTGTCCCATCACAATGGAACTTTCTCAACTCATGCCCCAATTTGGGACTGCCACATTGGCCAACATTGGGTTCCCAATTTGGACACTCACAATCAACTAGTGAGTTAAAACTCACTTAAACATGTGTTAATAAACACCAATTAATTATGCTAATGCATACTAAATCATGATTAACAATTAATCGCGGGAGCGGGTGTTACAATATCCTACGGGGTGCTCTGCAGTCCTTGATGATGGGGCCATGCTTGTTATAGTTATAACAGAGAACGCCCAACCGGTTGTAGTTCTTGGGAACTCGGCAGTCCTTACCCAAATGACCAGATTTCCCGCAGTTGAAGCATCCATCGATATTGCCTCCAGTTATAGTAGGTATTCCTTGTAGGAAAGGTGCTTGGGTTACAGCATAGCGATTATGAGGAAACACGAGTTGTGGCTTCCTCTTTCTAGTCCAATTGCACTTGTTCCCTTGGAACCGCATCAGAGGTCTCGGTCCTTGGTTATTCTTGGGTGGTGGTCGATTTTCAAAGCATCCTTGCTCTCAACTGTTAATGTCCTCATGATCGACTGCCATTCCTACCATGACCTTAAAATTCTGACCCTGATGATTCAGAGTCATTCATTGTAGCAGAAGTAAAAGGACTTGGTGATACTGCCGGTTTTTCTTCTCTGGGGTATCGATAATATGAAGAGCAAAACGGGATAACCGTTTGAATTGCACCGTATATTCCCTTATGGTCATGTTCCCCTACCTCATCTGAATGAATTCTCTCTCCTTCTATTCCTCTCCATCTAAGGAAAGTAGTTTTCCAAAAACAGTCCCTTAAACCTGATCCATTGCATTCTCCCTACCGCATCTGCTCCTACGGTTGTCTTCTCAACTCCCACCAATCGATCACCGCATAAATCAACTGAAATGTCACCAGTCAATGCTTCTCTAACTCATTACATCCTAGTGTGTCAAAGATTGCTTCCATCTCTTGAAGCCACTATTCTGCTTGCCACGGCTCAGTATTCCCGCCATACTTCTCCGGACGAAAATGACGAAAATACTCCACTATTTTGTCCTCGACTGGCCTCGGAGGTGGTCCATGTTTATTACCATTGTTCACACTGGGATTATTACTTTGTTCCATTCTAAGCACAAAGGCTTCTAACAATCCAGTTGGATCAGCAGCCTGGGGTACTAGGGGTGCATCCTCAATTTGAATAGGACGATTCCAGGTAGGTGGTCTCCCTGCCATCGATACAGTAGGGTTAGGTACCTATATACACAACTATTGGTTAGTTGTCAATCCAAAAATAATCACAAGTAGTTCATAAATCAATCGTAATAGTTACAACTATTATCGCATTAATAGCAATGCAAATTTATGCGAATAACTTTCAAAAATGTTTACTTAGAGTCAACCCCTATCTAAAGGAATCTTAAGGTTCACACTTAAAAAATGTTGGACAATTGATGAACGTGACTACTAAACCTAGGCTCTGATACCAAAAATCATGTAATGTCCTACAGTAGTAAAAATAGAGAAAATAAATTCCTTTTTGAACCCGTAGGACATGACAGTTGAAAGTCACTACATTGTCCATGTACAAAGTCTAATCATCATAAACCTGGATTAAACCACACATTTGGAATATCTAAGTATGATATATATAATCAGAGTTTACTACTAAACTATTACAAAATCCATAAGTAGTAGCGGAAGCATAAAATAAAGTATTATGGCAACGTATGTCGATTACAAACTTAACTATTACAACAATCTCTAAAACTTAAACAAAAACTATCTACGACAAGCTCCAGGCCTTCAACTCACGTAGTAGTCCTCTCCAGCATAGCCTCTAGCATAGTAGGCTTCCTCCTCATAGCCTCGGGTAACATATTCCTCCCCTGCATACTCATAATCGTGGCCCGGTGGACGTAGATAATCCAGAGGCATAAAATGCCGTCAACTACGAAAGCTGAGTAGATGCAAATACTAATAGAGCATTTATGGATATGCAGTACATAAAACAACATCATTGACAAACATATCATCTTATGTATTCATGTATGCACCAACTCAATTTATATATATATCAACGGACGTCGTCCCAACCAATCCCAAACATAATATGGACTCTTGGGTCCACATTTGCACTTAGCCTTTTAACTCACCTTATTATCTCGGCACATAGCCTGGTACATCTTAACTTATCAAACTTGACACAAAGTCCCCAACTTTACTGCCAAACCGCCCCAGTACATTACGGTCAACACGTCCTTTGATACGTTACGGCCAACACGCTGATACATTACAGCCAACATGCCCTTTGATACATTATGCTCGATACGCATTCCCCCTCTATCACACGTAAGCCTGACACGTATTCCCAACCCATACAACTCCCCAAAACTTACAGAGCTACCTAAGTTCCGTATTAACATTGTCCCATGGCCATTTCCATTGTGGCTTGACTACTCGGATTAAAATGAAATGGATATCAAACTCAAACATGAATGACACCTCAACTAACATTAGTATGTTTATTCCTTTAACCATACTATTATTTGGTATCACATTCTCCCTTAACACCCCATAGTAGCATAATGGAAACGTGAAATGATTTCTGGAACAATCAAACCCTTAGTATAATAAATAAGAGGAACTATCCATGATCTACAACTGCCAATCAATTGGGACAAAGGTCCAATTGATTGGGATAAAACTGTAATAATCGATTAGGAAACATGCCAATCGATTGGATCCAAAACAATACCAATCGATTACTAACATTGGCAATCGATTATTAATCAACAAGGTATGTCAATCGATTGGAAACCAACCTATATAATCGATTGATTCTGATGGAAATCGATTGGGAAAAAACCCAATCGATTGGGACTTCGTCTTCTCCACCAGAAGCTTAGTCAGTATATATAAATGACTTAAGGATGTGTTTATTACATCTAAACTTCATATAAACTTGTAAACACATCACATAAAGGGAACCAAGTGAGGTTGGACTCACCAAGGGTGTGTTTGGGTGTGTGCTTGGCTATGGAAGCTCCAAAGCTTTTGTCTCTCCTCTTCTTTTTTTCTTCTCTGTCTCTATGCCTTCTCTCTTTCTCTTTCTCTTCTCTCCCATTCTTTCTGTTCGTCCTTCATTCTTCTTCTTCTTCTTCTTCTTCTTCTTCTTCTTCTTCTTCTTCTTCCTCTGTCTAGTTGAGAGTGTATGTATATGTTTGTGTATATATGTATGTATGAGTGTGTATATGTGTGTATATTTATATCTATGGTCTCTTTCTCTCTCAAGATCTAAAAAATAGTCCCAAGGAAAAAAATGAAGGTTTATATATATAGAGAAATGAGAGTGCCATGTGTCAAAACATGAAACAATGTTGACAAATAATATCTGCAGGTGGCAATCAATTGGAACCAGTGGTAATCAATTGGTATTAGATATTTCATGGAAATTGATTGGAAATAAGGGCAATCGATTTAGATGTGGCCATGTCATAAATTCAGGTCGGTAGGATGGCAATCGATTGGAATTGGTGACAATTAATTGGTATCCTAAAGTTGGCAATCGATTGGAAATTATACCAATCGACTAAGGTCTAAAGTTAATAAAGATAAAGATGAGTCCAAGGGTCTTTATTTATAGAAATAGGAATACAAAGATATAATGAAAATACAGGGTATTACAATAGACCCCAAAAAACTCGACTAATTCCAATACACGCATAGCCCAGCCAAGAACAAACACCCCAGCCGAGAACACCGAAAAACATAACGCACACCTGTGAAGAAGAAAACACACACCAAACACAGCCATTGTGAAAGAAATTATCAATACCAAAAACACACCCCAAAAAAGCTCGACTAATTACAATACATGCACAGCCTAGTCGAGAACACACACCCAAGCCGAGAGTACCGAAAAAACATGTCACACACTCGTGAAGAAGATAACACACACCAAGCACAGCCATGGAAAAAGAAATTACCAATAACAAACACCACAGATAGTTCTGTTTACTTCAATTCATTTAGGGAGAAACATATGGTTTTGAATTGGGTGAGAAAGAATCTATTGACATTTTTTTAGAATTTTCTTAGTATAGATCATGTGCTTGTATGACCCAAAGAAAATGATTTATGACTTATTTTTGTTTTAATATAACTTTCAGGGGCAAAAGAATAAAACCGTTAATTTGGATGAAAAAAGTCATGGTTACAGTTAGTCCGAACCACAAGGGATATTAGTGCCAAAACTTAAAGCACATGAGGATAAGTGCAAATCGGCTAAACCATAGGGGGTATAAGTGTATTTAACCCTTTATCCTTATTGTAACTTTCTCAGAAAAAAAAAATAGCATTCTAAAAAATTCAACAATAATTAGTGTAACTCCAAGTAACAACAAAACAAAACCAAAAGTTGGCAAACAATATTTCCTCCACAAACTTTGTAGTCTCTTATTCATTCAAACGTGTATATGTGAAGCACATTATTAGTAGATGTGTAGAAGCATCCACTTGCACATTCAAGAACAAGTGTCTTGACATTCCATCCAAGTTTTGTATCCACACAGCAAACCCAAACTCAATTTGTCGTGCTAATAGTCTTTTTCTTACATGTTTTGAGGTAAATTGCAAGATCCTTCCTCCTTTCAGCTTCTAGCTTTGACATACTATCATCTTCATCAACTTTCATGCTATTAGCCCGACCTGCATTTTTCACGAATTAAATAGCGCAAATTATAGATACATCATACATTCCATGTGGTTAACTTATTTTTTATTCTTTTCTTTGTAGTCCCAAACATGTCACTATTCATACTCCTGTAATTGGACTAATGCGCAACAACATTTAGCAGATCTATTAAATTAATAGGAAAGAGGTGTGTATATAGTGATTATTGTTATTAATTGGTTAATTATAGATATATCCACGTGGTTTGCATTTTTTTTATGATAGACCCCATATGTACGTAGTCTCTACTCCTATTCAATTTAATAGTTTTACTAATGATTGCGCATTAGTCCAAATCAAAGACTGTAGTTAGATTTAAATAAAAGCAAGAAATGAAAGAAAATAATGAAGAAATTCGTAGAAGAAAAATAAGTAGGATAGAGCAATAGACACATACATTCCTAAAGAGCCAAGAGCGTAACAATGAGGAGGGAAATAAGGACAAACTGAGGAGTGAGGAATTTTTTATTTTCCATGGATGACTATGGAAATGAGATTATGATGAATGAGAAAGTACAAGGTCATGCATTTATAGCTATTAAACATTGTACCTTTCATAAGTCAATATGATAACTTTTCTCTCTCTTTTTTGCTTGAACTTCCATAATATGCTGATTAGATTTTCATAATCTGAAATATGATTTTTAGCATTTTGCATGTACAGAAGATGCACTGCAAGATATGCAGAGGCCCAAGGGACGAGTAAACAAGCGACAGTTGACTCCTGGTGGGTAGGCCATGAACCTCTTGCGCCGAGTTTCGTATTTAGAGGGGCACGATCTACTCTTAAGGATAGTAAAATTTTCCTTCTATGTGATTTCATTTATTGTGATATATTTAAATATGACTAGTATATAGAATTTATATTTTAGTAATTTCTGACATTGTGGATACAACTTAGCCACTTAATACAACTAGGCTATGATGCACGGACACTTCAAAAATGAAGTTGTAGGGGCACTTAGTGTGCAACTAGTTCAGGCGGCGGGTAGGTATTTGAAGTGCGTTAGGGTTGCGGGAGGGACACTTTTGGCGGCGGGGCTCTTTTTGCTATAAAAAAATGAGTTAAAAACAAAGTTTGATAAAATTGGGGGTCCAAAAAATAAATAGTAGAAAATAAAATAGTAGGTCTAAAGAACTGGGGGTCCAGAGAACAAAGAAGAAGAAGAAGAAGAAGAAGAAGAAGAAGAAGGAGTAGTAAACACACTCGGCAAAACAAATAGTAGAAAAAGCATACCTTTCTCTCTCTTTCAAGTATTGTCTTTGTCGATCTGAAGAATCGCAGCTCTAAAATAGTAGATATGTCGCATCCTTCAAGTTCAGGCGTAGGTAAGGGGCCCGATCTACGTGTCAATGTATATGTATTTGTGTACGTCGATGTGTGTTGGTGTGTGTGTGACTGCATGTGTGTCGATGTGTGGGTATGTTTGTATGTGTGAGAATGGTATGTTTGTGTGTTGCTCTGTGTGTGTGTGGGTGGGTGGGTGGGTGGTGCTGGATTTGAAAATGGTCGGAGAATGGTATGTTTGTGTGTTGATTGTTTGTTGTTATTAGGTCTTAATTAAGAAAAAGAAATTTGAAAACGAGTGTGTATAGTGCTACAATGGTTCATACATAGTAATATATAAAAACGTATTTTTAATATTTTATATAAATACCCCGTCGCATTCGCACTCTTGGTTTTGGGAAAATTTCAGAACTCCCCGCACCAGCCTCTGTGCTTCATTGCAACTAGGCAACCAAATTTGATAGTTGAAACATATTAGAATCAGTAATTAAATTAGTAACATAAATTGAAATCCAAGCTGCTTAATGCGTGTAGAAAATAAATTTTTGGTCACAACTATAGCAAATATACTTTAGTGCCCTATTTTTTCTTTTTAATATTACGAATTGTATCACTTAAGACCCTCGAATTTTGAATAAAATTTCAATTGAGAACAGTTATGAACATTTTGTTGGGATATATGTATGAAAATAATATACCCGCCCAAGACCTCTCCTCCAGTGGTTCACAACAATTGCAAAACAATCACACGAACAAAACAAATAGAAAAGTAGACAAAAGAATTGGGCAAAAACGACTCTCTCATTTAATGATAATAAATCTTACAAGACAAATGCTTTCTCACCTCTCTCTATTACTTTTCCTCGCTCTTTCTCTAGTGTCTCTCTCAAAAGAAAAATACAATTGTGTGGGATTCTCTCCTCTCTAGATGGGATCTAACCTCTCTCTAGGATGTGATCCTGTATTTATAGAATCATAAATCCTAGTCCTATAATAATATGAAACATCTTCTTCCACAAGAAACCTAATAAGAATGCGAAACCCTCTCACTTGGTAGCCTAACCGAAATAGAAACAAGAAAATTCGCTGCTGCTCTCCAATCCCGCACGCGCGGATCTTCCTACGAGCGATATTTCAGAATGTCCGCACATTTCCTTGCCCCCATGCTCACACAAAAAACCGCACCCGTGAGCTTCTCCTTCTTTAGCTTCTTTGACTTTGTCTTCGTCTTCTAATGATGTTTTTGTCACAAAACCCAACAAACTTCACCTTGACAAAAATTTCATAACCATCGTCATCATCTTCTATGTCGCATTGTCGGCTCTCAAATCCTTTTTACACATGGATTTGAGAAGCTTTTTTGCTTCATCTTCATTCAAACCAATAAATTTAAGAACCCTACAATTTTGGTTGAACACATCATCACCACCACTTTTATGGTCGTCACCAACATCACCTCCTCCATCATGGTGGTCGTCACAACCTTTGCTTTGAACTTTTGCCCAACATTTCTATTGGGAATGAGCCCACAATCACAACAAGAAAAATCACACCCACAAAGATGGAGATAAATAGAACAAAAACGACACAACCATGAAAGAAAAATCAAGCAAACCAATGCAACAAGATTTAAATGTGGTTCGGCCCAACAATGCCTACGTCCACGTGCAAAGGCTATCACCTCGACTAATATAAAGATTACAAGCACTCAAGACCTCACGTGTATAACTCTCCAACCAAGTTATTTGATACACACAATCACTAGAAACTAATCTCTCCCTCACTAGTTTGCAGCCCTCTCTTATGTATGTAGAAGATTTTCAACCAATCTTATCAATCCCTTGAGTAAGCCCTATATTTATATAGATTGTAGAGTCTCAATCCTAGTTATAGTAGGATTTACCCCTATAGTAAGTCTTATACAATAAGGAATACTCTCACAAACATTCCTATATAAAATAGGTAACTTCCACCATAAAAGGAATCTTTATTTGATAAGGAAACCACCAAATAAGGAGTCAAATCATAGTTACGAAACAATTTCACTAATGGAATTTTAGGCATAATCCTAATAATTTTCTCTCACCATCTCCATGGGAACAACACACGAGTTTGGCCTCATCATTCTGACCCATATCTTCACCTCTTGTAGAATCGTTTGTTGTCCACCAAAGTTGTTGTTGGAGCCTTCTTCACTAGCTGCCACATCTTCTTCACTTCCTTGTGATTACTCTGCTCACCGCTGTATTTTCTAAACGAATATATAAATATATATTACCAACCTTTCTACCCATCAACCTGACTCTTGAATTCCTCTTCACCTTCATCAGGTCTTTATCCACTGCAATGGAGCATCCCTTCAAGTCCAACACACCCAAAGAAAAAGAAGAATTAGAAAGAAATTAAAAAAAATTGAAAAATCAAGGAAATGTCAAATAGGATTTTCTTTTTCTAAAGGGGATGATGGTGGTGTGGATAGCATAATAGAAGGCCTTTTGCTTTGGCATTTACAAATATATATATATATATATAATAGATTTTCATAATCATGCAAAAGTTCCATGCATATCCAATGGCTATCAACTTTCCAACAAAAAAAACTTGACGGCTACCAATGCTCCAAATAGTTATGGAAATTTATAAAACATTGATGGAAAACAAAAAATACAAACCATGGTTGGAGTGGTAAGTTATGCAAAATCCGTACTGCATAAATAAATTTTGGGTAATTTCTATGTATTTTGTATTAAAAGATACATAACACGGTTGATTAACTATACATGCGTGTAAAAGGGCATGTGAACATGGCATAATTTTCATGGGGCAAAATTAGAAAATGCTAAGTATACCAGTTTTGTGCACCTAAATTATCCACCTGCTCATGTGTTGTGGTAGTTTGAAAATTAATTCGAACTTTGTTTGGTAACTGATGAATAATTATGAATATTCATATTAGCAGGTGTATTATTTAGGTGTCCCATTTAGGTGTGTACCTAGCAGGTGTGTACACACCCCATTTTTTTGGCTATCAGATTTAGGAGACTCATAGCTTGGTGGTTCAAAAGACTGAAAAAGACTCCTAGAAGTCAGTTCTATCTCTCAGAATACTCAGAAAAAATGCTACAAACGACCAAAATACCCCTTAAAGCCCAAACGCCCCCAGATTGGACCAAAAGATCTAGAAACACAATGCGTTGTAGGAAAGTAATAAAAAAATTCCAGAAGTTCCCAGAAAGTACCCCTTGACCGGTTTGACCAGGGTTTGACCAAAATTGTCCGAATTCAGACGAAAGCTCTGAGATCATTCTCGATCATATGAAAAGTACTAAAATGAGTTTTAAAAGAAAATTAGGCAAAAACATCAGCTCCTGGGAGCTCCCAGAGGTTCCGAGAACTTCACAGAAATCCCCGGTTTGACCTAAAAGCTGACTCAGGAATCAGAGCACCGTGTCATTTTTTAAATATTTTTCATAGATACAACAGGTCAATATCTTTCTAACGGTATCTCGCACATATTTTTTGGACTTAAAACGAATTTATTATGAATTTTCGAATGTGAAAAAGGCGATCAAATTGGCTTTTATCGTGATACCGTAAAACTTTTCAAAGTGACTTAACTTCGAACTATTTTTTTTTATGGAAAGTAGGCTCTATTACCTTTCTAGCAGTATATCACAAGCTCAGTTTGGAGTTCGTACACATTTTTTGTGAATTTCGAACGAAATAGGAACTTTTTGTGAATACCGGAACATCTGGGGGCCTAAACCGAATAATCTGTGCATTTAAGGAGCAGTGCCACCGCGGCACTCTCCCCCCGAACAGTCCATTTTTTAAATTTTATTTTGGGGTCAATTTCAAATAATTGAAAGTCAAAATGACGTAATTGCTTGTTTACAGAAGTTTTGGACCATTGGAAGCACTTTTTAAATTCCAAACTCCTCCCAAATTGGCCTATATAAACCTTCCTTTATTCTTCAATTTTTTTTTAGGGGAGGGGGGGAGGGGGGAGAAAAAGTTGGAGAGAGAGAGAGAGAGAGAGAGAGAGAGAGATAAGGTTAGAGGAGAGAAAGTGAGCTTTTCCTACTGTTTTTCTATAGAAAAGTGAGTTCTAAACTTGTTTTCTTTCATTACTTCTCTTTATACTTCACATTCAATGCACCCAACCACCATTCTTAAATATTTATGCGCTAGAAATTCACATCTATGTCCAAATATGAGTGAAACGCCAAGCTACAAGTCCAAAATTTCACTGATTCTCATACTATGCATGATTGATAATGCTTTTTTGCTTTGTTTACTTTGATGTTCATCTCTTCTTACCTCATTTCCTTTTATTTTTCTTTGATTACTGCTCATTCATCATCATCTAGATGATTACATGGTGTTTGAGGGGGGTGAATCCTTATGGATAGTAGCTCTTCACCTCAAAAACATGTTTGATAGATGATGATTTTAACTTCAATACTTTCCCAAGTATTCTTGAAGTTATGTTCCAAATAAAACAATGATTTACAAATAACTTGGGAAGTTCTTCAAATAAGTTTGGAATAGATATTTCAAGTGCTTATAATTTCCATTTAGTACTGGAAATATACCTTCAAAACCCCTTTCTAAAACCCCTCTTATACCCCCCACATTTTAATTTCAAAAGAATAACACTTGCTTTCTCAAAAATCCCCCAAAACAGTGAGTTATTCAACTTGGAAATTAATTTCATTCTGAGTTCAATACTCAATGAATGATTGTGATATCACTTGGAAAGTCTTTCTAACTCATTAGAGAATGTCCATGATTTTTTGTTTCATTTTAAAACACTTGGAAGGCTTCTTTTTTGACTCACGACACAAAATTTGTCATGTGGTTCGGCCAAATTGCCTACATCCACAGGCTCTCGCACCAGTCTATAATCAAAGAACAAAAGGGTTACAAAAATTCTCACTCAATCGCAGCTCTCTACAAGTGCGGTTGTCCAACTCGGGAGGCCTGCTCCCGAACACTCCGCAACAGAGTGGATTAGTCTTCACAAATCCAACTCATAAAGAGATAAATTATACGAAAATACTAAGTACACTGGTTTTGTGAACCTAAATTAACTATCCACCTGCTGATGTGTCTTGGTAGTTTTGAAATTAATTTGAACTTTGTATGGTAACTGATGAATATTATTGAAAATTAATCCACATTAGTAGGTGTATTATTTATGTGTCCCATTTAGGTGTACCTAGCATTACTCTAAATTATAAGTTACAAAATAATCTCTAGTACAATGATAATGTTACAATTTTATGTAATATATAATAACTGCAATCAAAGTGGAGGCTAGATTAGTAATATATGATCATATTATTTCAACAAATACTTAAAATTAAAAACTATAAACTATGATGCAGTTAGATATTGTAATTACGTTTGGTGCAAGTGATAACATGAAAGTCAATATAAAAAGTTGGTAATAAAATAGAGCTACCACTTAATTACTTTGTAGCCTGTAGAACATGACTTATGTAGACAAAAATGAAATTACATATTTGCAAGTGCACAGACTGGAGGGCTGAACTCTCAAAATTCATAAATTTGGGCCAAGGCCCAAGCTTGTGCCCCAGTATGGGTGGTGTTCGGGGCTGATCACAGGTACCCACTTACATGAGAATTGCTCTTGGGAAATTTTTTTCCTTTTAAAAATGTTGTACTCACAATTTTTTACACAATTAACATATCTTGGTCATTAATTTCAGTGTATTCCATGTGACACTCTCATGGGATCCACCGAAATCAAGGGTCAGGATGTATGATTATGAAAAAGGTTGTAAGTTTAGTATTACTCATTTTTTTTATTTTTTTTTTTGGGGTAAAAACACTATAAATGAGGATATCTAAGATTTTAAAAATTGTGTGGTTATTCTGTGGATTTAATATACAATAAGTTGAAGTTTAAAACATGATTATTTAAAGACAAACTTATTTCTCCACAGTTATGTACAAAAATTGTATTCTAGCTATGTGGGTCAGTTGCTGATTCGATGACATGTCTTAAGAAAAAAGATTTAAAAAAAATCTACAGAAATTTTTTTGTGTACCTTCAAGGCAGCGCCAATGTGGTGCTCTATATCTAATGAGATAGCGCCACACAGGATTGTTAGGCCATTTAAATTTTTTTGTGGTGCATTCCATTGCTCGTGTAGTGCATTATTATTATGAGTACATACGGGATACCAAATGGCATACCATGTGGTACCTTAAGAGTACCCAAAAATTTCTCCTTGAGGTTGGTGAAGGTATCAACAGTACACATATCACATGGGGACCAATCTCAAAACGAATTAGAGTGAAATGTTAGTAAAGAACTTCATGACTTATGACATTATTATCCAGTGTCATGTGGAACTAGAGAATTTACAGTTTTTATTTTTGATGGTAATTGTTGCCAACCAATTTGGTTATGATCTCAGTCCTGGAACTAGAGCATTGATTGTATAGTATGTTGTTATTTAATTGTCTTATTAGTCTACAATCTTTTCCGTAGATCAAATAAAATTGATCACTTACAAAATTACAATATTAGTGACTTATAACTCCTGTGCCAACATATATATCTTTTATTTTTTATGACGCAAACCTTGCTTATATTTTTAGGAATTTTCAAATCGCTATTAAGAATGTAAGCAAACCAATCCGATCGACTGAACTGATCAGTCCAATTCATTCGGTTTTTAAAATTATTCTGCAGTGTAAAAATCAAATTAAAGCGTGAAATTACAGTAAATCGAATCGAACCAAAATTGATCGACTTGGGTAAAAATCGAACCTAATCGAACCTTTTACACCCCTAATGGCTATTATAGTTCTCTAATGTGTTTCCTATAGATCTAGGCTGAAAGAAAATTTCTTCCCTGTGATCATGAGATGTGACTGCATCATCTTTTAAGGGTAAATCACACTTTTGAATTTTATAATTTGTGCCGATTCGGTCCCTATGTTTTAAAAAGCAATACGTATATAAAACCTAATATTTGGTTATATAAAACCTGATAATTGGTTTAAGTTTCAATTCAATTTAATTTTCTCATTTCATTAAATATATATATATATATATATATATTTTTTAACGTAAATGAAACTTTGGGGTTTGTGTTGCTTGGGCATACCCATGAAATGTAATATTGGAGATTGGTCTCTAATCTAATGAAATATGGTTGCTGTTTAAAAAAAATAAAAAAATTTCCATTAGTTATTTGGACATAATGTGAAGATTCAACTGAATTATCACTTGAAACCTAATATAATGGTTCATTAATGTGTCATTTTTAAAATTCCAACGACAAAAGTGAACTTAGTGAAAAATACAAGGGTGAAAAGTGCAATTTACAGTTAATGTAATTTCTCATGAAAAATAGCATTATACAAAACTCAACAATAATTAGTAGTCTAACTCCAAGCAACAACAAACAAAACCAAAAGTCGGCAAACATTATTTTCTCCACCAATTGTGAAGTCTCTTATATATTCATTCAAACTTTATATATATATATATATATATGCCACTGCAAGTGCACAGCACATTCATTCACAAAAACACAAATTTTGACATTGTATGTAAGTATCGTATTGCTGGCCGTGACAGCAAACCCACTTTGTTTTGCCTGCAATCTTCATTTTCCTGCAGTGCTTGAAGTGAAACATGTCTTCCCCACTCATTTTTGCTTCTAGCTTTGACACACTTTTATCTTTCTCAACTATCATGCTATGAGTCTTACCTGCATTTTTACAAAATATATAGGGGTTCAATACAAATAGTACATTAATTTCATGTGGTTAATGTGTTTTTTTTTTTTAATTTATTTTTCCCCTGTAATGCCAATGTAGTAGCTTGGACAAATGCGAAAGCGTTAATAATTCTGTTAAATTGAACAGGAAAGAGGTCTGCATAGTTATTTTTATTCTCAAGTTAATTACTAACAGATACTTTCTCTGCTAGCAAATTTTTTTCCCAGATACACCTCATATGCAGACTCTCCCTTTCTGAAGTTAATTGCACATTAGTCCTATTCGTAGGGAGGTTAGTGATATTTTTGACAATATATGGCAAAAGCTGAAAAATACACTAACCACCGCATGTGTGTATTTGTATTTAATACAAATTAACAATGATAGGAGTACGACTCATTCTTACAACTCATTTACAACGGCCATCTCTATCTTTCTCCTAAATGGCACTATGGAGTCCAATTTAATTTCAATGGACTCCAGTGCCACTTAAGAGAGAGATATGAATGGTTGTAAATGAGTTGTAAGAATGAGTACTTGTACCCCTATTATTACTCAATCCCAATATTCATGTATACACATACATATGAAGTAAAAGTAAAAAAAAATAAAAAATCACCCACGCGCACTTATGATTAAAGAGTACTAATGCTATGCATTCCAAATTTTGAATCTCAATTGCTTCCCAAATATATGTGGGAGTAAGATCACCTTCAATAATGATAGAACCTCTTTAACATCCTCCAATCAAAATTCAGTGGACCTACTCCCACATACACTTTAGAAATATTTAAGATGAAAATTTAAGAATGGATAGCATTACACATAAAATGAATGGTTTCAATAAACTATATTCTATCTATAAAATTAATCTGATGTGATCTACATGTAATTGATGTGGACCAAGTTATAAAATCTTTGTTATGACATGATGTGATGGCATTAAGAAAATGTTGTAGAATTCTTTTTATTTATTTATTTATTATTATTATTATATTTATTTGAATCCGGATTGGATACACACACCTCACAAACACATGCACACCCCAGCTCCAATCCAATCCCAAAGTTCCATACTGACCCACAGCAAAGCCCAATAAGGACCACTCATTCCGACTGAAGAATAACTATGGGCAACCAACTAGAATTCCCTTTTGGGGATTCGAACCCTCTCCCTCCGCATTGGAAAGAGAGAGGCTATGCCAATTGGACTATAGCTCGCTCGGCGTTGTAGTACCTTTTAAGTTGTACTTGATCATGAAAACTATATGTTCATCTTTGTAATAGAACACTACATGGAAAATAAATTAACAAATAAATATTGGTAAGCCAAAAACTTTAAATTGGGTCCATATTGTGGGGATTCTATCACATGTGGATCAATCCTATTAATTTAGAGATTGTGATTTGACCAGATTCCTATTATAATTTGGTATCCATAATAGAGTTGTATTACTTGTTCAACAAGTATTAGGTCATAAACTCTATATAAAGGGATGTTATATAGGAATTTAGGAATCCCTTATTGCTCCAATTAAGTTGGGGGTCTCCCCTCATGGGGGTGGGGACTAGGGTGAGACAGTGAGAATTCTTCAGATATTAAGAGTGCATGTACAAGGGTATTGAGGTTGGGTTATGAGATTTAATCCAAGTGTTTTTCTTCTCAATGGTGAAAAAGTAGGTGCTGGTCATCTATGATAGAAGGATTGAGCAGTTTCCCTACAAGTGATAAAGGGGGTGATTGTTGGGATTCTATCACATGTGGGTAAATCCTATTAATTTAGGGATTGTGATTTGGTTGGATTCCTATAATGATTTGGTTTCCTTAATAGAGTTATATTACTTGTTCAACAAGTAATGGGTCATAAACTCTATATAAAGGGGTGTTGTATAGGAATTTAGGAAGCCCTTGGAGTACCAAATTGTGGGTCTTCTCTCATGGGGGTGCATAGTCTAGGGTGAGAGGGTGAGGATTCTTTGGATATTGAGAGTGGTTGTACAAGGGTATTGGGGTTGGGTTATGGGATTTAATCCAAGTGTTTTTCTTGTACCTAACTTTATTCTCAATAATGAAAGAATGGTTCTCTCGGGTGCGGACGTAGGCGTGTTTACCGAACCACGTAGAAATATGTGTGTCTTTTCTTTGGTGTGCGTGTTTATTACTGTTTATGTGTTTCTATGTGTTCATTGGGAAAATTTAGTTCCGTGTTTGAAATTCCCAAAAAGTAGCGATTGATTGAGAACAATTTGCAAAAACCATTACATTGATTGTGAACTTTAAACATTATAGGTTGAAATCAAGTGGAGAATGTACAATTCTTAGAGGAATAATAAATAATAGGTTTACAAATATTGTGGTTGAAACTAACAAAGTGTTTGGAGAAATATTTCATTTTAGTTCTTTGTGGCATATATAACAATTGTTGAATAAATTTTTTTTTTGCATAAGAATAATGGATTTATATGTAGTAGAGTTAGATTTATATGAAGATAAGAAGTTGAAGAAAAGAATGAATAAATTTGTAGAAGAAAACAAAGGAAACAACAATAGATACGTACATTCCTGAAGAGCCAAGAGGGTAGCAAGGAGGAGAGAAATAAGGACAAACTTAGGTATGAGGAACTTTTGATTCGCCATCGATTATTGTGTGGATGATTGTGATTATGATGAATGAGCAAGCACAAGGTCATGTTTTATAGCCATTCATCATTCTAACTTTCCCAAGTCAATATGATGACTTATGACTTCCTTTTTTCTTTTTCTAATTCAATTTCATAATATGCTAATAGGATATACATAATCTGAAAAAATCAATTTTCAATATCTTGATATATAAAGAGAAGATGCAACTGCAGGTATTTAGAGGCCTAAGGGGCGATCCCCCAATTCCCATAAGGTATCCCATATTGTGATCGTCACACTGTGTAAAAGTCATTGTGACTTTTTCATCACTATTTGGTCGATTTGGGACTTACAAATACTCATAACATGGGTATAGTGTGATTATAATGGTGTCAAATAGGGATGATCATATTTGACATGACACAACAATACTGCACAGATTCAACACAAAACAACTTTTTTTTATTTCATAAAATTTGTATGTTTAGAATCTACTCGACAAGATCTATCAAACAATTACTATTGTTGATGTGAAATTCTAAGGCGAAGAAGAAGAAGAAGAAGAAGAATTTAAGAAAAAATTCTCAACAATTTTTGCTTTATTAGTTTTGAGAAATTCATAAATTCCTCCAACTATTCTTGATACATATGAGAAAGTTATAAATTTCACACAACTATCAGTTTGGAATTCCATCAACTCAAACAATGAAGTGTTGTGCCCAAACCCACGTAATCAATCAAATAGTGAACATTACACACACAAAAGAGAAAAAGAAATCAAAGAAAAACGACACAAAAGATTTCTATATGTGGTTCACCCCACGTGCAAATCCACCACCACGACAAACGACTTTATTAATTGAAGAGTACAAACCCTCCCTCATAGTAGATGCCTCACTACACACACTTTTTAAATCTTTTATAAGTTTTTTCTCTCTTTCTCTCTCTTTCTCTCTCTCTCTCTCTCTCTCTCTCTCTCTCTCTCTCTCTCTCTCTCTCTCAACCTCTTTCTCTCTCTCTACCTCTCTTGAATTCCCTCTCTAATTCAAGTTCTCTAACCCTTTTTTTATCTCATCATATCACCCTATATATATAGATTACATTGCCTAATCCTAGTAGGAGATGGTTTACCCATATGGGATCTCTTCTTCACCAAGAAACTTATCCCACAAGTAATCCCATATAATTGGGAGACTAATAATCTTTGAAAACTTACCCAAAAGTGCTCTCCTTCTCCATTTTGGAAAGTCGCCCCCGCATAGATTTCCCATTCCCGCTGGCACGGTTTACTGCGTGGGCGACATTGCAGCCTTAGAAAAATTGTGCCCAATTTCAACAAACTTAACCTTGGGCTCAATTTCTCAAATCTTCTCCTTCTTCAACTGCAATTCATAGTTTCAGCATCTACGGGTTGTAGGGTCATCAATTTCTCCCCTTGTCGTTCGTCGTTACATCTCCATCTATCCATAAAATATTCTCAAGTTCACATCACCCATGAACTTGGGAACATCGTCATCATCATCATCATAGCATTGCAGTCTTGTAGCACCCCGGTGGGCGTCTCCATAACACTACTACACTCACTAGGCCATCCTTCATCTTTTTTGACAAAACTTGGCTATGTGACCCTTTTCTCCACAATAGTAACACTCTATCTCCTTCGTGGCCAGTTGACTCTTCAACCTCCACCATCGCCTTCTTTCTTCCTCCCACATGGCTTTCCCTTCCCATGACTCACTAATGCTTGTGATTCATCCGAAGATTTTGCATCTTCCATATCCAACTTCTCGCTAGAGTACAAAGCTTTCTTCACATGCTCCAAAGCTCTCTTAAAATAATAAATATCCTACTTCAACATGAGGCAGTTGTTGAAGTTCCTTCCCATGTATAGATCCTTTAGTGTCTTCCATAAATCATTCGTTGAGGATTCTCCCATCACGTCATAAACCACATCATCGCCTAAACTCAAACGAATGGTGTTCCTACCTTTGAGTTCATCCGATCCCAATTCTTGTCGGTCATCCTTGCTGGTTTGTCATCCTTCTCGTTCATCATTTCTTCAATGTTTTGTTGCACCAGAACATCCCTCATTTCCACTTGCCACATGCTGGAATTCTTCTTTCCATCAAACTTCTCTATCACCATTCGTGCTCCACCAACGTCACTATTTGAAGCCATGGATCTAAACATGGTTAGCTCTGATACTACTTGTTGTGCCCAAGCCCACGGAATTAATCAAAATAATAGTGAACACACACATATACACACACACACACACACGAAAGAGAAAAGGAAATCTAAAAAAAACAACACACACAAGATTTCTATGTGGTTCATCCCACGAGCTAATCTATCACTACGAAGAACGACTTTATTAATTGAAGTATACAAACCCTCCCTCACAATACATGCCTCACCACATACACTGTCTAACTCTTTATGAGTTTCCTCTCTCTCTCTCTCTCTCTCTCTCTCTCTCTCTTGAATTCTCTATCTAATTCAAGTTTTCTACCCCTCTTTTTTATCTCATCATATCACCCTATATATATAGATTACATTGTCAAATCCTAGTGGAAGAAGGTTTACCCATATGGAAACTCTTCTTCACCAAGAAACTTATCAATCCCATAAGTAATCCCATATAATTAGGAGACTAATCATCTTTGGAAACTTACCCAAAAGTGCTCTCATTCTCTATTTAGGAAAGTTGCCCCCGCACATATTTCCCGTTCTAGCTTGCGCGATTCACTACGCCGATGACATCCAGCCTTTGAGAAATTTTGTTGCGCCCTGCCCTGCCCCGACACGGGTCCCGCAGGCGAAGGGGTGCTAATGTAAAATAAAATAGTAACCAAGAACGGAAGCACTAAACATACTTGTAATGCTCAGAGTCCTAGACCCGAAGCCTTCCTGAAAACTTTCTCTTTAGAAAATCAAACGTTTAAACTATAAAATCATTCTGAAATATTTAAACTTTGAAACCTCAAAACTTTGATACCATTTTACAACTCCCTGAGTCCTAGACTCTGAGGGTTGCTACGGAAGCATAGAATAGCCTTTCGAAAATCTTTGATGGGAAAATAGAATCTTTACAAACTAACGGATCTGATTAAAACCATCACGGAAGCATTACACTAGTCTTTTGAAAAGCTTTGATTGTCGATTTAAAAGACTTTAACAGAAAATCTTTATCAGTTCATCAAATGAACAACAGTGCAGCGGAAACATATAGATTTGATAAACATTTATCAATCTCCTTCTCAAACTTTAGAAACTCTTATAATAAAACCCAAGGTTTATATTAATGTTCTAAAATCAATACAAAGAATCATGATCTCACAATTTCTTCCCTAAACGGGATCATTACGAGTAAACTCTACTCTGGGCTTGAAAATTATGTTCATCACTTGGAAAACATTAATAAAACAGAAATCGGTTTTTCATTTGAAAACTGTCCTTTCTTGAAACAAATCATTTTCAAGATAAGCAACAAAAAAAATCAGAGTTAAGCTATCATGCTATTTAAAAGCGGGTGGACTAACACTTGTCCAATTAAATCATAACATGGTCTTTGAACCAACATGTAAATTAAAATCCCATAAACTCGACCTTCAAACAAAGCGGAAGTTCATCAAATCTCGGGGGCCTTACCCTTATCGATATCACCTGAAAAGGAAAGGTTTGATAGTCCATAAGCCAAAGGCTCGTATAGTCATATAACCACACAATAACATCCGTTATATAACATGCGTGAGTGCAATGAATGCCAATGTCATGTATGAAAACCACTTTTTGTGCATTTTCAAACACTCACCCTCGATCGTCAATATCATTACCCGGACCATGGGCTTCGCGTCCACGTAGGCCAAGCCTCAAACGTGCGGGACTTTGGGCCTTACGAATTACACGTAGGCCTAGCCTTTACCGTTACGGGGGTTTCTTGCAGCACATCCCGCAATTCGAGTTCCTAGTGGTACCCATCTCACACGCCTACCCACAAATCTGGGATTTCTAACTTTTCAAAATAAAATCCCTCCTAGAGGGTTTTATGCACGGAAGCCTCTAAGGTGTTCCCTTTTAAAACCTGGAAGCCTCTATGGTCTTCCCTTTTCAAAAATTGAAAGCCTCTAAGGTCTTTCATCCCAAAATTATTTTCGTGATTTTCGTGTTCATGCTCATGCTTATGAAATGCGATGACATATGTGAGCTCTAAGCATCCAGACATATTCAATATTTCATAAGACAGATTATCAAGGTATGATATCAATTTAACGCAACATAATAGACATGTTAAAATCATCCAAGTAAACACGTAAGATAGAGCAATTCAAGTAACCATTTAAGGCATAGCAGCTCAAGTAACCACTTAAAGAATCACAGCTCAAGTAAACATGTAGGTACACTATTAACATGTTATACAACTTTATTGAGGGTTATACGGAACTACCGTTCACCGAGGATTGACTGAAGAAGTAATCAGAACAGAAACCGGAACTGTTCAAACTGTTACAGATCTCAATATATAATAATGCACGTATATCAGTGAGGTACAACACCTCTAAGCACAAGTACAACTACTATTACAGTAAGGTACAACTCTTAAATCTTAGGGTACAAGGTCTCTTAGCTCAAAACTATCTCAAGTATAAGAAAACAGGAGCTTTCAACAAACTGCCCGAGGTCGCGCGCGCGGGCCGCTCGCGCGGGTCGCTCGGGCGAGTTTTGCTCAGAAAGGCCACGGGTTCAATTTAAAACAGTTTTCAAAATTATGCCTGGTCCCGCGCGCGGGCTGCTCGCGCGACCCCTCGCTCGTGCAGGTTGCACGCGCGAGATGTCACAGAATCGTCTTCTTCCTTCTTTTTCCCCTGTTTTGAAATTAAGGAATGGTTTTCACCCATTTTCAAAATGTAACCAAAACAGGACTTCCAATATATGAATCTCTTCCTTTTTTCGCATAGATTTCAAATTTGAAATCAAATTTTCAAGAATTTAAACGTAGCTCTCGATTTTATCAAAAATTCGAAATGCGACAAAACTTTAAATCGACTGTTCGTCGCAACCTTTGTGAATTAACCTTTGAAATTAAAAAGGGAGCCTCGTGGGATCGAGACCTTTCATTTGATATAAAGAAATCAAGTTTCTGTGACAATTTTTCTGCTTGCTATTTTCGAACCCTTAACGGTATATATATATATATAATCCATATATATATGTATAGCCGCAGCTCTATAATTAAACCAAATTTAAACTTAAAATTGATGTTAAAAATCTTACCAAGCATTACAAAACATTGAAGTGCAGAGAAAATGAATCCAATCTTTGATTTTTAAAATCAACCCATGAATCTTCTCGAATGTGTATGTGTTTGTATATATACATGTAACTATCTACACATATATCTACAGTGCTATATAAACTGAAATCAATATATGGAATTGATTTGAAAACTTACCCAAATTCGGATTACGCTGAGGTATACAAAGAATTCCAATGATAAAATGATAATCCAAGCTTTAATTTTTAATCTCCTTGTATATATATATGTGTGTACATATATGTATATACATTCAGCCGAGAGAGAGGGAGACAAATTGAGATGAGAGAAAGAGACACTGGAGAGTTGAGAGATAGACAGTTGAGAGTTGTGAGTTGTTGAGAGGTTAGGTGTGTATATATAGAAATAGGATTGCTTGGTCCCTACTCCTAAACACACACTACACACTCCTACACACACTGCATAAAACACACGCACACTACTGTGCACAAAGTTTACAAACTGCTAACTTTGGTACCAAGTTCAACAAGGGAAATCCGTGTGTGTGCTGAGCTCACGCGATGACGCACACACACAGGTAAAAGTTACACTGCTAATATTCCAAATTAGGTATTTTTCTCTGATGAAAATAATTAATAACTTTTAATATACGCTTTAAAATTTTCCGGGTCACTACAAATTTTACCCAATTTCAACATGAAGGTCAAATTCTAGGTTCCATATCTTCATATTTGTTCACAAGATAACCACCAGGCGAACGAAATATGCGGGGAGCGAGCGAGATGATCTGGTGGCAACCGAACAACTTTGTTAGCTTTGATATTTGTATTGATAGTTATGAGAAATTTATACATATCACATAACTATCAATTTGAAATCCATCAACTCAAACAATGAAGATGATCAAACGCTAAGTTCCAAATCTTCAAAATTGCGAAGACAACCACCACATGAGCAAAACCTGGTGGGAGAGAGACACGATCTGGTGGTGGCTGAAAGTAGCAGCAGAGTTGAGAAAACTATCAAAACTATCAAAGATGATAGAGTAGATAAATTTCTCATAAATTTTATTCTTTAGAATTTCATATCAACAATGGTACTCATTTTATAGATTTCGGCTAGTAGGTTCTAAAAATATATTTCGTGAAAAAAAATTTCTAGATTGATAGTTATGGATTTTTAAAGTTTAAAATATTTTGTAACAAAGTTAGTAGAAATCAATGGGCAAGTGGCACACTTGTGTTAAAGTTAAATATGATAAACATATATGGGAGCAACGACTTTAGCCCAGTTGGACAAGGCACTCTATGCCATGCTCATTACCAAGGTTTGAACAAGACAACCACCACACGAGGGAAAGTTGATGGGGGAGAGAGATGATCTGGTGGTGACTGGATGTCGCAACGGAGTTGAGAAAACTATCAAAATTAGCAAACCTGGCAGAGTTGAGAAATTTCTAATAAATTTTTTTCTTTAGAATTTTTTATCAACAATGATACTCATTTTATAGATCTCATCGAGTAGCTTCTAAAACTATAAATTTTGTGAAAAATGATTTCGAGATTGAAAGTTATAGATTTTTAAATTTAAAATATTATTTAACAAAGTATGTTGAAGTCTGTGGGCATGTGGTGCGCTTGTGTAAAATTTAAATATGAGAAGCGTATACGGAGCAATGACAATGATACTCGTTTTATAGATCTCGACGAGTACGTAGATTCTAAAAATATAAATTTTGTGAAAAATAATTTCGAGAGTGAAAGTTATAAGCTTTAAATTTAAATTATTTTTTAACAAAGTAAGTTGAAGTCAGTGGACATGTGGCGCACTTGTGTGAAATTTAAATATGAGAAAGGTATATGGAGCAACGACAATGATACTCATTTTATAGCTCTCGACGAGTAAATTCTAAAAATATAATTTTTGTGAAAAAAGATTTCGAGATTGAAAGTAATGGATTTTTAAATTTAAAATATCTTTTAACAAAGTAAGTTGAAGTCAATGGGCACGTGGCACGCTTGTGTTAAATTTAAATACGAGAAAAGTATATGGAGCAACTGTGTCTTTATCCCAGGGCTAGAACAATGCAACACCCCCACCCCCCTTCTCGTGCCCTAGCACATAAGCTCTCGTTGCCCTCACACGAGACCACTACACCAAATGAAAAAATAAAATAAAAAAATATATGCATACAAGGACAAATTAGACGAAAAAACTGCAAGTCAACTGGTCAAAGGTCTTATTGTGAATAAGTTTCAATGTCCAGGGACTTATTACTAAACTTATTTTTAGGATTCCTTTATCCATATAAAGATGGGTGGTGAGGGATTTACCATGTAATTTTTTTTTATTAGTTTTTTACAGACTTAATACTAATCAAAAAAACCAAAATCTTAAACTTTGGTTATAATTAAATAGGAAATTAGGGATGTTTTATTGTAGCATCCCTAAATTATTTTTATTCTTATTTTCTTCTCTAATTTCCTTATGAACCCAAAAAAATATTTATTTATTTTTCCTAGCTGAATCCCAATAATATGGGTTTTATATATATGGTCCTATTTACTATTTAGCATATATAGTAAGTAGTGGCTAACTTTAACATGAGAAACCTCTATTGTCACACTCATGTGGCTTTCACCGTGGTTTGGGTATTCGACGTTGATTCTTTAGTAATGAAGAGATCATCATACGATGTGAAAATCAATTATTTTATTGGGGGCATTTGTGACAGTCTCACAAAAAATACATAATGTTATGTTTCTCAAATTTATTATCCAAATTTGGTTTCAATCTAAAAGGCTTAAGAGTTGGAGTATAGATACTGTGGCAGTTATTGGTCACATGTAATTGCATGTGGTATAACTGACCAAGCATTTAGGATTTAAACTTGGGAAGCAAAATATTACTCCCTCCAGCCACAACTCTACGCAGAGACCGAGTGCTACGATCTCTTGTTTCTCAGTTAGTACAATTTTGGAGACGCAAATTTCTACTACTCTCACTTCCTTAGCTTCGATCACTTGTGAAGAAGTACCTACAATTTTCCCCAGTCAAAAATATAAATTCTCGGGGACGTTCAGAATTCCTAGCAAATATTTTTCCTCTGAATCTTTCGAAAAAGTCCTCTTGCCAGTTCTGGAACTGTGATGTTGCGGCCGGAATTAGGAATTTATCTCTGGTTTGCGAGTCGTGTCAAAGCAATCATTATGTTGATCACTGCACTGTTCTCTTCCAGATATTTGATTGCAAGTGTTTCATTTCACGTACTAGAGTGGTGAAGCTACCTCTAATCAAGTAATTTTGGTAGTTTATTCATTTCAAGAGTTTGCTTAATGTAATACTTGACATGGTAATCTAGATTACATGTTTCTACTTTCAAGGAAAGGCAAGTGAATTTAACATTAATTACTCATAACCCATCTTCAATTTGCATGATTTGTCCACTCTAAATTATTCTCCCTCCGTTCCAAAATAAGTGTCCACACTTTTTTTTTAACGTTCCAAAATATATAAGTGTCCACTTTTGAAAGTCAACTACAAAATTTAATACACTTCATACAATACCCTTACAATAAAGATGAAGTAGCATCTATATGTAGTCCCAAACAAGTAGGAAAGTCAAACTCCCATCACATCCAAGGGTAAAAGAGGAAAGTGACTATGAAGTGGACTAAAGAAATAATATAATACATCTTTCTTAAACAATTTACAAACTTGAAGTTGACACTTATTTTGGAACGAATGGAGGACTAAACTAAAATAAGCTAAGGTGGCAGAACTAGGCATGGCCAATAGGATATGCTAGAAACATTTCCAATAAGTACCATTGTGTAATCCTCATACAAGAGATCACAGAAATCGAACGTGTAATCAAGTTCAAGTATGCAAAAAAATAATTTTTAAAACCAAAAGTATTTCATATATAAATGAATTTAAGAGAGTATTGCTTAAAGCACTCTTCAACCTTGTGCATAGATGTGGTGGTAATTGATGACGAGTGGACGACCAATTCGGATACGTTCTCCGAACCGGAGCGCTAATTGTATAGCATGTTGTAATTTAATTGTCTTATAATTAGTCTACAATATTTTCCATAGATTAAAGAAAATGATCACATACAATGGTACTGACTTATAACTCATTTTCCAACATATCTTTTCTTTCTTATGATGCTAATCTTGACTACAATTTTAGACAGCTTCAAAAGCACCACTTATGGCTATTATATATGGTTCCCTAATGTGTTTCCAATACATTAAGGCTAAAAAGAAAATATCTTCCTTGTCAAGAGACCTATGACAGCATCATTGTCAAGGGTAAATTACACTTTTTACCCTTATATTTTGTGTCTATTCGGGCCCAATATATGTTAAGTAACATATAAACCTAACATTTGTTTTAAGTGTCTATTCAGTTTAATCGTCACATTCTGTTTAAAAAAAATTAAACGTAAATTAGACTTTTCCGTAAATATTTTGGACAGAATGTGTAGATTTGAATTATCACTTAAAACCTAATATCAGGGTTTAAATATGTGTCATTTTTAAAATTCTAATGACAAAAGTAAAACTTAGTGAAAGATACGAAAGTGAAAAGTGCAATTTACCGTTAACATAATTTCTAAAGAAAAATAGCATTATTCTCAAACGTGTAGAAATTTCAAGCACGTACAACAAACAAAACCAAAAGTTGGCAAACAATATTTTATCCGAGGTAGTTGGGTAGTGGTTGGTGGAGAGGGAAGGGGGGGAGAAGTTTGAAGACAACATGAGTGTGTGTATTTTGCCGAGTTCTTTCGGGGGTGTGCATTTTTCTCTTTGGTGTGTGATGTGTCTTTCTGTCCTGGAAATTGTGGTTGGTGTGTGTGAGTGCTTCATTTCTTCTTGGGTGTGGGTGTCTTGGTGTACTCGGCTCTGTGTGTGTGTAAGTTATATGGTTCATTTAACATGTCTCTTTCCTAGTGTGCTATTTCCGAGGTGTGCACCACTATTTATTGGTGTGTGTTGTATCCTTCTGTCCTTGTAATTGGGATTTGTGTGAGTGAGAGATTCACTACTTCATGGGTGAGAGTTTTTTGGGTGTATTCGGTAGTGTACATGTGTATTTTGTGGGCTATGTGTCATGGTCTCTATGGTGTTCGGTTGGATCTTCGATTCTTTTGATTGGATGGATGCGAATCAACAAGGTCTGATAAGGAATCAATTATCAGAATGGAAAAAGATTATATTATTTTAACAACTACATAAATGTTGACTGGGGTTGTGGATTCAATGAATTTTGAATAAACAGATCCTTCTTGGGTAAAAGGTATTGGTGTACTGATGGAATTGTTGTCAATGGTTGCTGGCTGTTTGCTACTATGGTTTTTTTTTTACCCAGCAAATTAAAGATATTATTAAAGGGGAGAAATCAACAAAAATAGCACAAACGAATCATTACAACTTGGCAGAAGCCAATCAAAAAACTTGAAAAGAAACCCAACAAACTAGCCAAAGAACAAACCAGGGAAAAAACAGTAAACAAAAAAACTACTATAAACCAGCCCAGACCATGGCAGAACACTCAAGCATGCATAAAGAAAAGAAAACAAACACACTGCACCCTAAAACATCATAAACAAAGCCATAGCAAAATCCCTCAGCAAAGCACAATCGAGATAGAACAAAGTCAAGTTTGCTACTATGGTATGCTAATATGGTTGAGGGTGCCACTTCTGCTCTATCTTCGTGCTATGGTAATGGATCTCCAAACCGATGTTTCATTCGCATATGCAAGAGATCTCTCTTGCTTCTGTAGATTTTGGCTCATTGATTTTTTATTTGATTTCGCAGCTTGCTGGCTATATAGATGTATCTTTTCTAGGGGACTTGGCTTTAGAGTGGGAGTATATGGTCTACTTTTTAACTTTTGTGATCATGTAATGTGTGCTGGTTAATATATGTCTATTCTTATGTAGTACTTGTGAAAGGTTAGCTTTGATCAAGTGGTAATTCTTTTGTGACTTTGGGGTATGTTTGTTGGTGAGCACTGATGATTGTAGGGTCGTGGTATGGGTGTAATCTTATCCGTTGATGAAATATGAATACTAAAAAAAAATTATATATCCACCAATTTTGCAATCTTTTATTAATTCGAACTTGCATATGCATACTATTCCATTCGAAGATGCAGACACATCCACTATGCCACTGCAAGTGCACAACGCAATCATTCACAAGGACACAACTTTTGACATTGTATGTAAGTGTCGTATGCCCAGCCGAGACAACAAACCCACTTTGTTTTGCCTACAATCTTCATTTTCTTGCATTGCTTGAAGTAAAACATCACGTCTTCCCCACTCATTTTTGCTTCTAGCTTTGACACGCTTTCATCTTTCTCAACATTAATGCTATGAGTCTGACCTGCATTTTTACAAAATATATAGAGTTCATTACAAATAGTACACTTTATGTGGTTAATGTATTTTTATTTTTCCCCTGTAATTCCATGGTAGGTTGAACTAATGTGAAAGTGATAGTAATTCTGTTAAATTGAACAGGAAAGAAGTCGGCATAGTTATTTTCATTCTCAAGTTAATTACTTCCATATACTTCCTCTGTTGTTAGCAATTTTTTTTCTTCCCAGATACACCTCATATACAGACTCTCCCTTCTGAATTTAATTGCACATTAGTCCTATTCACAGGGAGGTTTAGTGACACATTTCACAATATATGACAAAAGCTAAAAAATACACTAACCACTACTGGGTGTATTTGTATTTAATCCATATATATATATGTGTGTGTGTATGCACATTCATACAATTAAAGTAAAAAAAAATGGCCATGTGTATGAATGAAGAGTAATGCTATGCTTCCTAATTTTTACATCCCAAAAACATGTGAAAGTGGAGTCACCATCAATAATGATAGGACCACTTCAACATCTTTCAATTAATATCCAGTGGGCCCACAACTACACATACTTAAAAGCATTTGAAATTCAAAATTCGAGAAAGCATAGCATTACTAATAGAACGAAAGGTTCAATACATATAGACTAAAATCTATCTGTGGAAATCTGGCGTGGCCTGCATGTAATTGATGTGGACCAAGTTATAAATCTTTGTTATGACATGATATGATGGCATCATGAAAAGGCTTGTAGTACCTTTTAAATTGTACTTGATCATGAAAACCATATGTTCATCTTTGTAAAGAACACTACATGGAAAATAAATTAACAAATAAATATTAACAAACCAAACCAAACCAAACTAAGCCTTGTGTCCCAATCAATTGGGGTCGGCTGTATGAATCCTTTTTCTCCATTCTGCACGATCAAGAGCTATATGCACATTTAAATTATATATATTCATATCTTGTTGCACTACATACTCCTATGTCAGTCTAGGTCTGCTTCTCCCTCTAACCATTCCAAGCACTACGATATTATCACTCTTTCTCATAGGTGCATCTATAGATCTTCATTGCACGTGGCGGAACCATTTAAGTCTATTCTCCCTCAACTTATCCTCAATATGTGCCACTCCTATAGTCTCTCGAATGTACTCATTTCTAATTCTATCTTTCCTAGTTTACCACACATCCATCTTAGCATCCTCATCTCAGCTATGCTCACTTTGCTAATGTGTTGTTTCTTAGTTGCCAAACACTCTGTTCCGTAGAGCATAGCTGGCCTAATAGTTGTCCTATAGAATTTTCCTTTCAATTTTGCTAGTATTCTCTAGTCACATAATACTTTGGAAGCGCTCCTCCACTTAAGCCAACCTACTTTAATTCTGTGGGCCACATCATCACCAATTTCTCCATCTCTACTAATCATTGAACTTAGATAGCGAAAGTGTTCCCTCTTTGGAATCTCTTGATCTTCGATCTTCACTGCTTTGTTGTCTCTACATTCACTATTACTAAAACTACATTCCATGTATTCTGTCTCCGTCCTACTTATCTTTAGCCCCTTAGTTTCTAGTGCTTCTCTCCAAGCTTCCAATTTAGTGTTGAGTCACCCTTTAGTCTCATCACCTAAGACAATATCATCTGCGAACAGCATACACCATGGGACCTCATCTTGGATGTGTCTAGTCAATTCATCCATAATTAGGACGAATAAATAAGGGCTCAACGCCAACCCTTAGTACAAGCCTACGGTAATTGGGAATTCACTTGTTTCTCTGGCCGATGATCTAATTGTGTTAACCGCTTCATCATACATATCCTTCACCACGTCAATATAACCCTTGGTCACTCCCTTCTTCTCTAGCACCCACCAAATTATATCTCTAAGCACCCACCAAATTATACTCTAAATCAACAAAAACCATATGTAAATCTTTTTTCTTCTCTCTATATGTACTTTTCCATTAGTCTCCTAAGTAAATAAATTGCTTCCATAGTTGACCTCCCAGGAATAAATCCAAACTGATTTCTGACACTAATGTTGCGACTCTTAAGCGATGCTCCATCACTCTCTCCCACAGCTTCATAGTATGGCTCATCAGCTTAATCCCTCTATAGTTGTTGCATTATTGTATATCTCCTTTATTCTTATATATAGGCACTAGAATGCTCTTCCTCTACTCATTAGGCATTTTTCTATTCATTAAAATTCTATTAAAAACTTTTTTAATCCAAGATGCCCCCACATCTCCCAAGTATTTCCAAACCTCAATGGGGATCCCATTTGGTCCTAAGGCCTTGTTGGGTTTCGTCTTCTTTAAAGCAAATTCCACCTTAAACTTCCTTATTCTCCGATAGAATCTGTATTCTCTAGTGTCGTCGTAACTTTCAGTTTCTTCTTCAATTGTGTTATCCATATATTTTTCATTCAGCAACTTCTCAAAATAGCTCTTCCACATTTCCTTAATCTCTTTGTCATTCACTAAAACCCTAGAGTCCTTTTTTTTCATACACTTATACTGATTAATGTATCTTGCCTTTTTTTTCTCTCGGCTTAGCAAGCTTATAAATACAGTTTTCTCCCTCTCTAGTGTCTAGCCTGATGTAGAATAGGCTTTCATTTTAGCAACTCTAATTATGGTTTTAACCTCCTTATTTGTAAATTAACAAATAAATATAATTAGGCCAATAACTTTAAACTGGGTCCATATTGCGATTGTTAGAGAATAATTTGCAAAAAACCATTACACTGATTATAAACTTTAACCATTAAGTAATAGGATTTGCAAATATTATGGTAGAAACTAACATTCATCTTAGTTATCAGTGGTATGTATAACAAACATTGAACATTTTTCTTGCATACGAATAATGGATTGATATATAGTAGAGTTAGATTTATATGAATTTAAGAAAAAAAATGAATAAATTTGTAGAAGAAAATAAAGGAAAGAGCTATAGATACATACATTCTGGAAGAGCCATGAGGGTAGCAAGAAGGAGAGAAATAAGGACAAACTTGGGTGTGAGGAGCTTTTGATTCGCCATCGATTATATATTGTGATTGTGATGAATGAGCAAGCACAAGGTCATGGTTTTATAGCCATTCAGCATTCTAACTTCCCAAGTCAATATCACAACTTATGACTCTTTTTTTTTACTTGCTTTTTTGTTGAATTCTTATAATATGCTAACTGGATTTTCGTAATTTAAAAAATCGATCGTTAATATCTTGCATATATAAAGAACAGATGCACTGCATGTAATACCCTGTATTTTTAGATATATATATATAACCCTAGTACTTTCATAGTCTTTGGTGAATTTGAGTGCCCAATCGATTGGCATCTAACCCCAATTGATTGCCACTTTTGTTTTTTTGCCTTTATAATCCAATCGATTTCCCCCATTCTACCTAACCCCAATTGATTGCCACCTGGTCCCAATCGATTGAGAGTAGCTAAACGTGGCCTCCAAGTTTGGGTTGTGTGGCTGTGATTGTTTTCCCTCCCCTATATTTAACCCCTCCCCTATACATATATACGTTTGTTGTGTGCGTGTTTGAGAGAGAGAGAGAGAGAGAGAGAGAGAGAGAGAGAGATACCCATATATATACTCACATATACATATATACTTATATACACACACACACATACACACTCTCGGGTTAGAGAGAGGAGAAGGAGAAGAAAAAGAAGAAGAGGATGAAGAAGAAAGAGAGAACATAGACAGAGAGAAGAAGAGAGACAGAGAAGAAGGAGAGGAAATAGAGGACTCATCATTGTCACCACCATCACCGCCGAGCTCGGGACGCCGTCACCAAAATGCTGGGACAAGGTGACTTCATTAACTCACTCAAGGGATGTTTTTGGGATGTTCCTGTATGGTAAGGATGTATAAAGAAGAGAAGGGAACCCCCACGTTTTTATAATAAAACCAGTCAGTTTTGAGGAAGTAGACAGAGTCTAATCGATTGTCATTGATACCAATCGATTGGATATTATTCCAATTGATTGCCATAGTTTCCAATAAATTGCTAATCCAATCGATTGCCTTGATTGGTCAATCAATTGGGTAAGAATAGAATGTTATTTATGTGTTGTTTATATGCTATGAGTTAGTTGTGATAGACCTGACTTGTTGATAGTTGTACCATATGTGATATTGTGATAGATAATTATGTGATTAATCAGCATGATATTATGTTAGCTGTTTTATGTTGATCATGATGAATTATTCAGTGATTAACTGCCATATGTTATTATTGTCAAACTGTATAGTAGACAGATCTCAACTGCATGTTATTAATCGATTAAAGAATAGATATGATAAATACAGAGCATGCGGTAATTCCTGTATCTAAAGTAATACATTTCACGACATGTGGTCAGCATGCATGGGATAGTGGATTGAAGAAATGAGAGAATATGCTGAGAAATGGATATATACCTCAGTGTGGAGTAATGAGATATGTGTACTTTGGATCCGTGGAATCAACGACTGACGAGTCGGTAGACATGGGATGGTTAGAGTTCCCAGTATGCCTCTCATTGTTGAAGATGTCCAGTGATGTGTATGTACTATTGAAGACGTCCAGTGTACCATTGATGATTATGTCCAGCTAGTGCCCTAATGTATTCTCACTATGTAGACTACCAGTGAGAATACACATATCGTAGAAGCTGTCTGATGTGCCATTCTATCGTTTATAGATAGGATGTACCGTGTAGACGACCGGTAACCTATCAAGGGATCGTATGAAGTAGGACACCACCGGGTAAGCGACCGATGTGGCCTACTGGCTCAGTTATGTAGTATCGACGTATGGATATCAGATTGGTGTTATTATATCGACGTATGGATATGAATGAGAATAAAAATATGGATACGAGTATGAATATGGATATGGGTGTAGATAGAATAGATGATGGTTCAGTCATGGATTCAGCATCCCGACATAAGGATAGATGCATGGGATGGATGCATGGGTTGCATGCATGGATTTGGTGAATAGCTTAATGAGATGTCATACCATGATGTTTATCTTTGCCATTACTTAACATGATTCATGTTATATTTGATTTGATGCATCATTTAATGAGACCTCTACTATGTCCATGCATCGTTTAATGAGACCTCTACTATGTCCGTAAGAGACGTCATCAATAAGAGATTAATCGCATTTTAAGATGCTTAACAGCAATAGGTGAGGAGTGTTTTGATGTACTCACTCAGCTTTGTATTCAAAGCTGATGGCATTTATGCCCTGAACATTCCAATGTCTAGAGCTTGACAGGTAATGAGGATGGGAGACTGATGTTTCGCCGAACTTGAAGCCGAAGGCTTAACGACGAAGACGTGTCGTGCCGACTTGTAATATTTAGTTTTTATAACTGTTCTACTTTTATAAATATTTGTTGTAGGTTTCAGACTCTAAGCCAACTGTTGTAATAGATTTAGTAGACTTTGATAATTGGTACTTGGGCATATGTTGCTTCTAAAACCTTTATATTTCCGCTGTAGCCTCTGATTATGTTAATAAGATATGTTCTATAAATAGTATCCTCCCTATCGTTGAGTTTATTGGTTTGAATAGATGACACTGCGGTTATTCACCAGTAACGGGCCGACGGGACCAAAAAGAAATTTATTTTTTCTATTTTTGCTTCTCCGGGGCGTGACATTGCAGTATAGGTGGAGGCCCCAGGGGCAATTCCCTAATTCCCATAAGGTATCACAACCCATCACTTTTGGAGTGATATATATTTACCTAATCCATCACGTTTTCAAGTTATTTCTCAAACCCATCACGAATTTAAAGTCGATAGTCAAGTAGCGAATTCATAAAAAAAAATCTATAGAAGTCACTAGTCCAACTCACGACTTGAACTAGCGACTTCTTCTTTTTGTTTTTTACTTGAGAGATTCTAGTGTATATTGTCAACAATAGAACTAGCGACTTCTCGTTGCGGCCAGAAGTCGCGAGTTGGACTACCGACTTCTAAAAAAAAATTATGAAGTCAATACTTGAACTAGCGACTTTAAAAAGTGATGGATTTGGGAAATAAGTTGAAAACGTGATGGATCAGGTAAATATCACTCCAAAAGTGATGGGTTGGGTAAAAAATTCACTGTGTGCAAGTCATTGTGACTTTTTCATCACTATGGTGTTTACATATTTACAGAGTAATGATAGGGGTACAACTCATTTTTATAACTCATTTATAACCATTTTTATCTCCCTCCTAAGTATTATTGGTGCCCATTGAAATTTAACTGGACCCTACAGTACCACTTTGGGGACAAATAGAGATAATTGTAAATGAATTGTAAGAAGAAGTTGTAAGAATGATAGTTATAAATGAGTTGTATCTCTATCACCGTTGTATTTGATACGACTTGATAACATGCACGACAAGAACTCAACACAAAGCAAATTATTTTTTTAAAAATAAAATTTGTATATTTAGAATCTACTCGACGAGATGTATCAAGTAAGTAGCATTATTGATATAAAATTCTTTGTGTGTGTGTGTGTGGGGGGAGAGAGAAACGAAGAAAAAGAGGAAGCATCATCTATGAGAAATCTCTCAACAGTGTTTGCTTTAATAGTTTTAGAGAATTTTATAAATTACTCCAACTCTTCTTGATAGTCATCAAAGTTATCAAAAATTTATAAATTTCACACTGACTATTAGTTTGATATTCTAGCAACTCAAACAATGTTATAAAAAATTTATAAATTTCACACGACTATTAGTTTGAAATTCTAGCAACTCAAACAATGAAGATGGTCAAACCCAGGTTCCACATCTTCAGATTTGTGCACAAGACAGACGAAACGTGAGGGGAGAGAGAGACGAGCTAGTGGTATTCTCTTTCGTTCTATATAGTTTGACTAATTGCCCCCATTTGGTTTCGGCGAAACCTGTGGAAAAGAGGAGACGATTAGTCTTTTGGTAACTTGTTTTGTTAATGACCTGGTTTCTGAACAATTCATGAACACTCCGCTCATAAACTGGGAAAACTATGAAGTTTGGTGTATTCTTGTGACGTGCAATAAGGCACTGTTTGTTGTCTTGTAAATCTCAATTCTCAAGTTGTTTCAAATTTACAAAGAAGTGGGCCAGAGCATAGGCATTTAGAAAAAAATAAATAAATAAATAAATAAATTTCAAAACTACTACTTGTGCATGTACGTAGATTAATATCTTTGACATCTTATCTCTTTATCCCTAATGTGTTTCCAATATATCAAGGCTAAAGAAAATACTTTCTCATTCAATGACACTGTGTGAATCATATAGTTGGCAAACAATATTAATTAAGTCCATGAATTGTAGTTTTTTTTATTGGTTCATGCAACATGATAGATGAGAAAACAGGCATGACACTACATGAGGCAATAAGCTAATTAGCGGTTACAGGGACAGTTACTTAAACATTGCTGGAGACTATCATAGTAGATATCATCGCCACAGCAAATCCACTTCTCTGCGCCGCTAACTGTCACTGGCGTGCAACCTTTGAGGTAAATTATGGGGTCCTTACTCACATCAGCTTCTATCTTTGACTTGATAGCATCATCCTCTCCTTTTATACTATGCACCCTGCCTGGTGATTTTCAGGGAAAAAAAAAAGAACAAGAAAAGACTGAGAAATGATTGATGAATTTAGCCATTGTGTTCAAATCAGTTCCTTTTAATGGGCGTAAATCAAATTAATAACCCTTTTAGAAAATAGAAAACTAAAATAAAAACTCTAACAGGGTTACAAGAATGATGGTAATAATTGACAAGGTTTTTTTTTGTAAAATTGATCTCAGTATGGACGCCAGTGACCCCTAAACATAATTTGAGATCAAAGTAATGATTTTATTTTGTTTGAATAAGCTATATGGATTGAGATGTACTAGACTTAGATATCACAAGCAGGAAACACATGTAAAAGAAGAAAAAAAAAAAAAAAAAAGAAGGCGAAGACGCGTGAAAGAAAATAAATCAAGGAGAAAGCATGGGATACGTACATTCATGAAGCACCGAAAGGGAAACAAGGAGAAGAGAAATGAGGACAAAGTGAGTTGTTATGGATTTTTGATTCGCCATGGATGAGTGTAAAATTCATATTATGAAGAACAAAACAAGCAGGATCTATGTGTTTTTTATATCTATTCAAAATTCTAACTTTGGCAAGTCAATAAGTATGACAAAGCAATTAAGACACCTAATTTTCTCTCTTTTATGGTTGGATTTTCATAATTCGGTGATTGAATTTTCATGATTTGGAATGATGATGAATTTTCCAAATAATCGTTATTTGGGGCGATTTCAAAACCTTCCTTTTATTATATATGGTTTGTTTCCTTGTGTAAAAGATTTGATTGCTCTTTAAGTGCTTACCCAAAATGGATGGAAGGATAAAGGAAAGTCATTAATTTGTTAACAATTACGTTCTAGACAATGCTCCTAGTTAATTAGTTGGCTAGTAGAATGCTAGTGTGTGCCTGTATGCATGATATGTTAGGAACTCAAATCTATAAATTTGTAGAACCTTAGAATAGTAAAACCACAGCCCTAGGATCATATCATGTTAGATTATCAAGAATATAATATAGTAGAATACATACCTGTATCCATGGAAGCAATTAGCAAACCTTAGAAGAATGATGATGACCGGTTATGTCTTCCTCAGTCAAATCTCCTTAGTTCTTTAATGGGTTCCTTCTCTAGATGGGATGGAGGAGGAAGTAGTATATTGATTTGACATCTTGGGGACCATAACCTATATGTCTTTATATATTGATATGTTAGGTTCCCATTATTCCTAACAGGATCAGTATTTGGTATCCACTCATTAAACCCATACCCAGTAGAAGTCCATGGCTTACTACAATTAGACCACATAATATAAGCCCATTTAATTAATAGCCTTATAATATAATTGATATTAATATGTTACCCACTCTTATTAGGAAATATAATTTCCTAACAATCTCCCACTTGGGCTACATATGATTCCTGAAACAATTATATTACATGTTCCTTAGACGCGCACCTGTGCTATTTATCTTTGGACTTCACTTTAGTTTCAATCTGGTCCATTTCCTATATTAATATAGGATCAAGGCGGCTTTCGTCACACAAAATCGTAACTAGACCTTCAATGGTCACCATACCAACACATTCAATGACGTAGATCAAGTATGGATGAGTAGCATGGAAATTACATGCAATGTGATCTCAAACATGCCTATTTCCAACTGGTCCTAATTTAGTCTTTATTGAGATCAATCCGAAACAATGCAAAACCGCATATAGAAAATAGTTAGATTCAGAGATAAACTTTAAACCATCAACTTTATTCTGCAGAAAATAAAACCATAAATGTCAAAAATAGAACACCCAAAGTTAACTCCCACTAATCCAAAGTATCGTTAAACAACCTAACACCCATATGAGCAGTGTGCTCGTGAAAGACCTTGGGAGGTAATCCCTTGGTCAGCGGATCCGCAATCATGGAGTTTGTTCCTATATGTTCTATTGAAAATTGACAACTCTGAACTCTTTCCTTAACAACCAGAAACTTTTATTGTCACAATATATCTTTAATGGCCTTTAAATGCCATCTACCAAACGCAGTCCAGTGACAAAGTTTCGCAACCATATCCCATGATTGGATGCCTCATAACAGGCTATGAACTCCGCAGCCATGGTTGAAGAGGCTATGAGTGTCTGCTTAGCACTCTTCCAAGATATAGCTCCTCCAACCAGCATCTAAACATAGCCTGACATGGATCGCTTACTGTTTTGGCATCCAACAAAATCGGAATCAGAATACCTGACGATCTCCAAAAGATCTGATCTCCGATACGTGAGCATGTAGTCCTTTGTTCTCTATAAATATCGCATAATCCGTTTGACTGCTTTCCAATGATCCATTCCTGGGTTACTCAAATATCTGCCCAATACTCCCACTGAACTTGTGATATACACAGTCATCAACCACATTCGCCTCAAAACCATACGAGGTGATTACGTGATGAAACTTGTGATACCATTGACAGGAAGCCTGCTTGAGACCATTGATGGAACTTTGTTTGACTTGGTGAAAGTTAATTGGATCATCTTCCACTATCCCTATGTCAAACTCATGTTCTTGGAAGAATACAATATAATCATCCGAAATTGCATTTCTCCTTTCCCTAGTGGATCTTCTTAATGGCATCTCCTCTTGAGGTTGTTGAGTTTGCACTTCAAGTATAATTTCTTCATTTTGCATAGGGAGCTCTTGTACATTGTCTCGTATATCCGGATTTTCATCTTGAACAATGCCAGGAATAGGAATCTGTATATTGTCAATAGCAATATGACTAGGAATGAATTCCTCTTCAAAGACAATGTCTCTAACCTTATCTCCCCCCACAAACTCAACTTCCTCAAGAAATCTGGCATTTCCCATAAAAAAATGTCCTAGCAGTGGGATCATAAAACTTAAAGGCCCCGAGAGCGTTCCGCGTATCCAACAAAGTAGCAACTGACTGTTCTAGAGTCCAATTTCTTTTCATGTGGCCTATAAGGCCGTACCTCAGCTGGACAACCCCAAATGTGTAAATGCCTAATGCTAGGATTCTTTCCAGTCCATAATTCATAAGGGGTTTTGGTTACTATTTTACTTGGAACCCTGTTGAGTATATATGCTACAGTCTTTAGAGCTTCTCTCCAAAGTGATTTTGGCAAAGAAGAATGACTAATCATACTTCTTACCATGTCCTTGAGCGTTCTGTTTCGTCTCTCAACTACACCATTCATGCTAAGTTTGCCTGGCATTGTGTATTGAGGGACGATACCGCATTCCTCTAGGAATTTAGCAAAGAGTCCTGGACGTTGTTCACCTGATCCGTCACATCTACCATAGTACTCACCACCACGGTCAGATTTGACAGCCTTAATTTTCTTGCCAAGCTGAAGTTCAACTTCGAATTTAAATGACTTGAAAACATCCAGGGACTGTGACTTCTCATGTATCAAATATAGGTACCCATATCTTTAGTAGTCATCTATGAACGTAATGAAATATTGTTGTCCATTCCAAGAGGCTGCAGGGAATGGACCACATATATCAGTGTGAACGAGTTCTAAGACGTCTGTACACCTGTTGGCACCTAATTTCCTTATGTTTGTCTGTTTTCCCTTAATACACTCAATGCAGACTTGAAAGTCTGCCAAATCTAAGGGGTCAAGAATCCCGTCACGCACAAGTCTCTCAATTCTCTGTTTAGAGATATGGCCTAATCGCTTGTGCCATAATGTGGCGGAATTCTTACTTAATTTTCGCTTTGTACCTCGTGAATAAGTATGCAGAATTTCATTATAGGAAGTAACAGTGTTTAGCATATAAAGATTATCAATCAAAGAACCGGTACAAATAAGTTTTGAATCTTGAAATAGACTAAATTTATTATTTCCAAAAGAACAAGCACAACCAGATTTGTCCAAATTAGAAATAGAAACTAAATTTCCGTCTAAAAGACGGTGCAACAAAAGTCTTAATCAAATCCAAATAAACACCAGTCTTTAATAATAATCTAAAATTTCCTGAAGTTTCCACTATAACTTTCTTGCCATCACCCACAAAGATGAATCTTTCAGCATCAGTTGGCGGCCGGCTCCACAGGCAACCCTGCATAGACATACTTATGTGAGTAGTAGTACCAAAATCTACCCACCAAGTATCTTTAGGTACAGAAGCTAAATTAACTTCAGAACAAACCAAAACGAGAAGCTTACCCTTCTTTGCACGCCAAGCGGCGTATTTGGGACAGTCTTTCTTCATGTGGCCTCCCTTCTTGCAGAAGTAGCAAAGGAATTCTTCATTTTGCTTCTTTAGATTCTTCTGCTGAGGTGTCACATCTGCAGCATCCTTAACTCTCTTCCTTTTATTATTCTGAGAGGTTGATGCTAAGTGAGCACTTTCTATCTTGTCTCGCTGAATTCTTTCCTCTTCTTGCACACAGTGAGATATGAGCTCATTAAGAGTCCATTTGTCCTTTTGAGTGTTATAACTCACTTTAAATTGACTGAATTGTGCAGGAAGAGATATGAGAACCAAATGCACGAGCATGTCCTCAGACAACTCTAACTTTAGTGCCTTGAGTTTCCCACTGAGATGAGACATTTCCATAATGTACTCCCTTATGTTCCCCTTTCCTTTATACCTCATGGAAATCAGAGTAGCCAAAACGGTACTCGTTTCCGACTTTTCATTTTGAGCAAAATATTGTTGTAATTCAGAGAGGAACTTCTTAGCATTTGTGCTCTCAGTGATCGAGCCCCGAAACGCTTCCGGAATGGAACGTTTCATAATCATTAGACTCATGCGATTCGAGCGATCCCACTTCTCAATTTTACCCTCATTCGGGTTTTCCGTAGTCGAAGTGGGTCGTTCGGTCCTTAGCGCAAGGTCCAAATCCATACATCCAAGAACGATTTCCACGTTCTCTTTCCAGACCTTAAAGTTTCCCCCATTCAGCATTGGGATAGCACTAATTTGAGAAGAAACATTTGTAGCTGTAGCAGAAACTGAATAAAGAACAAAATAAAATAAAATAACATGCTCATAATTAATAACATGTTATGACATAAAATATTATGAATCCTTTATATATATGCATGCATGACACATTAAATAATTTACTTAATGGTGGGCCCATCACAGGATACCTAGTACAACATTGACATTTAGTCTTTGGACATAAATATCAACTGTAAGTGATACTCCCCGTGTAGTGATCAAATATTGACAATAAGTCCTGTCAGACAGTAGCCTTCCTTTGGGCCGACTTACTGCCCACATGGAAAAGTAACTTTATAATTGACACATATTTACCACCACATGTACACCTATTATTCGGCCAATTAAGAATCTTCATTTGGGCCGATTATTAATTGCATGAATAACAAATATACCATCTTAATATTTTAAAATAAATAAAGTTACACAACAGAGGTTACTTTGGCAACATATTATTTCAATTTATTTATTTAAAATATCAGACATATGTATTGGAGCTTAAAAGAAACCCCACACAATTTATTTAATTATTCCTGTTGAATTACCCAATATTTAAAAGCACAAAAAATACCTTAATTTATACTCCCTCCGTCCCATAATAAGTGTCCACATTTCCTTTTTTGGATGTCCCACAATAAGTGTCCACTTTCCTAAATTGGCATATAGCATTTACTTATTTTCCAAAACTACCCTTATAATAAAGACAAAGTAGCATTTATTTGTGGCCTCAAAACAAGCAAAAAGTCAAACACCCATCACATCTAAGGGCAAAATCGGAAAGTGACAATTTAATGAACCAAAAAAACTAAAATAATACAACTTTCTTAAACAATGTGCAAAATGGAAGTGGACACTTATTATGGGACGGAGAAAGTATTATGAACAACCAAGCAACTACTTGTTCATGAAAGGTGCTTTGGAAATTGAAGTACTATACTTATTAAGCACATCCAACAAAGAAAATAAAAAATAATAATAAAAAATAAATTGCATCATGTTACTACATAAAGCACGGGCAGAATCTAATGTAGGAAAACATAGACATACATGTCCATTCGGTCAGTAATTACTTTCCTTACTTTCGTGACATTAGTTCCAACTTATTCCGTATTTAACATAATCATGAAATTGCCTCTTCTTCTTTTCTTTTTTTTTCATTCCATATGAGGAACTTTAGTTGTATTATGAATGTCACAGAATCAATAACACTATACAGAGATGCAAGATGCCGCCTATGAATCAAAACAAGTGTCATCAAAAGACATATTATATTAATAATATGATGTTCACGAAATCAACTGTAACCATGAATCAGCCGAATCAAAAAGTTAAGTGCCAAATTCGAAAACAACAAATTAACAATTCGGCCAATCTATTATGAATTAATCAAACATCATGCATAAAATTTCTAATAATCAACATGATAACGGCTCTGATACCACTTGTTAGGAACTCAAATCTATAAAATTGTAGAACCCTAGAATAGTAAAACCACAGCCCTAGGATCATATCATGTTAGATTATCAAGAATATAATATAGTAGAATACATACCTGTATCCATGGAAGCAATTAGCAAACCTTAGAAGAATGATGATGACCGGTTATGTCTTCCTCAGTCAAATCTCCTTAGTTCTTTAATGGGTTCCTTCTCTAGATGGGATGGAGGAGGAAGTAGTATATTGATTTGACATCTTGGGGACCATAACCTATATGTCTTTATATATTGATATGTTAGGTTCCCATTATTCCTAACAGGATCAGTATTTGGTATCCACTCATTAAACCCATACCCAGTAGAAGTCCATGGCTTACTACAATTAGACCACATAATATAAGCCCATTTAATTAATAGCCTTATAATATAATTGATATTAATATGTTACCCACTCTTATTAGGAAATATAATTTCCTAACATGATATGCAGTGTTGCAACTGGCCGGTACTGCACACCAAAATTATATATGTTGTTTGTGGGGAAAATAAAATATTCAGGAAAGCGAATTCTATATCATCTTGAAGCCACTCCTCCTTTTTTAATTTTTTGCCAGTCCACTCATATTTTTCAGCACTGATGATTTATTTTCAATATTTACCAAAAACAGAAGATGCAATATATATTTTAGTGAGCCGAATGTAAGTTTCCCACTCGACCTTCATATATTATTAATTTTTTCTAGAGGGAGCATTGCAGGACACCACTATATTTTGAACGTAATATACTACTACATTAAGGCCTCGTTTGTTTGACGGATAAAATAAGGAGATTGGATTAAAGTACTCCAATACTGACTTATAGTGTGTTTGGTTTGGCATGTACAATATTATTTAACCTGAGTTATTGTTGTGTGTGGTTAAAATTAGTACTAGCTAGGAGGGATAAAACAATACTTGGGTGGGGGTGGTATTAAAAATGCGGGCATAAGGCTCTAATGGGATTGACGGGTAAGAAGACCATAATGCCCCTACCATATAAATACCCCAATCTCTTTTATTTCTTCTCATACCACCAGATCTGTGAGTAGGGGAGAGAGATGAGATAGAGAGGCGATAGAGGCGACACTGATCGAGTAGCACGCGACCCAGGAGCTGACGCCGGCAACGACCATTTGGTCTCTTTCTCTCAACAAGCGACGCCGGTCAATGATGATGGCTTGATCAAAAACCTACTACTACGATGATGACGAACAACGTTAGCAGTCAATGTTTCAACTTTGGATTTGGAAGAATCGTTGAGTTAGGGTTCTTAATTTTTTTTTTTTTGTCAAAGTTAGGGTTTTAAACTGATTTGGGGTTTTGGTCTTTATCAGGTTGTTTCTTCTATAAAGTTGATTCCAATTCATGTATTTCTTCCTCTATATTGAAGTAAGATTCACCCATGTTTAGATTTACACCTATTTACCTAGATTTTGTTTTTACAATAGCAATACAATATTAATTTTTCTAAATCCCTTGGATTGTCAGTTCCTATGCTTTCGATTGGTGGTCAGGCTGCGGTTCATGTAGTTTTGATTTCTAGGGGAGTAAGAAAAAGATTACTTGAGTATATCCTAAGTCTTTTCAAAAACACCTTAGTTTCTTTCATCAGCACGAAATGCTTCTAGTGAAAAGTGGGAGTGGAAAAGGTTGAATTCATTGAATCATATTTTGAGTGGTCAAAAACTTTGACATCTCTTCCAAGCACAACTACATCATTTATCCAATCAGTAATTGACATCTCTTACAGAAATGCAACTCAAAGATAGTTTGATTGTTTGATTCATTATAAACAATGGAAATATATATATATATATATGTGTGTGTGTGTGTGTGAATTTAACTAACACAATGGCCAACCAATTGATTTAATTTTTGAAAAATTCTTTCATTTTGACATCAGTTTGTTTTATATAGGGAATGATTGAGTGATCAATTTTAGTTCTTTATTAATGATGTTTGGGTAATCCAAGAAAATATTTCAAGGTTTAGAAAATAACTGGCTCTAAATAACTAGTGTTTGTGTAGTTGTTTTTGGCTATTTAACAAGCCATGGAATTATGATTATGGGTATCAAATATTGGGTCCATTAGAGATGATGAGGCCTAGTGGTTGTTATATCTTTTTGTATCACTGTTAGAATGGGCCTAAGAAATAAAATAAGAAAATAAAAGAAAAGAACATGGTTGTGGATGGAAAAGCATCTCAGTTAAAGTAAAGGAAAGATATATGGAATGGGACTTCCAACTCTTTTTTTTTTTACCTTATCATCTAATCATCAATCAGTACCAACCCTTTTCATCAACTCCAATTGGAGATTTTGTAATTGATTAGCAAAGTTCTAGGGATTTTTGAAGTTAGAAATAGGCAAGTTTGTTTCATCATCTTTTCCGTCTGCTAATCCAGCATGGTTTTATCTTTCCAATAGTTTTGTATTTGAACTGAACATAAGCAATGAAATCTCATAATTTGTTGCAATGGAATGCTTGCAATAGCCTGCGACTGAATCATTATTTTCTTCTCTCTTTGGCTGGCTATACCCATTTGAAGGCAAAACTGCTACATGACAATCATTTTTGAATTCTTTCTTTTCATGGTTCTTCTTTTTTTTGCTTTCCCTATCTTGATTTTTTGCTCTATTCTAGATAAAATGACTTGCTGTTTATTCTGATGCAGGTACGTAAGCAGAGAGGAGGGAAAGAGCATCAACATGTCTAGAATTTTTTTCAATTTAACTTTTTGCACATTTCTTGTAGATATTCTAAATCTTTCGTTGTAATAATATCTAAAGATTGTTGAAAATGAATAAAATGCTTGAGTATTTGGGATGCTGTTGTAGGCCTTATTCTCGACTCCATTCTAATGCATATTGATTGTAAATGGTTGTAAGATGCAAACTTCTTGAAGTAGATATATTGTTTTGGACTAGTTCGTGAAAATATGCTATGTTGTCTTGAAGTAGCTATGTTGTCTTGTAGTTTTTTAATTTTTTTTTTATTTTTTTTTTTTGCTCAAAAAAGTGTGGGAAATATGTATTTTGTAGTTAATATTATGAAAAAAGTGTGGGACATATGTATTGTGAAGGTCTTTTGGTATATTCATGACAATTTGGTAATTTTTTTTTTAACAAAATGAGCATTTATGGAAAGTTACATATTAATCCAGGTTTATACCATGGTCATCAAACACAGTATTGGAGTGATTGCATGTTATCCCCAGTATAATCCGGCACGAACCAAACACAGTATAAAAATAATGCTGCACTGTTTTATCTTGTGGTTAGTTATCTTAGGATAACTAACTATACTTTGATACTATACCCCTTTATCCTATCCAGCAACCGAACGAGGCCTAATTCTACACCATTCAAAGGAAATACATGCAACACAAATAGAAAAATGGTGAGAAATTAAGCACTAAGCGACGATCTCAAACTCACCCAAAAGTTGCTATCAATAAAACGTACCAGATTATACAAGAAGATAGCCATTGGCAACGGTCAAAATGTAGCAAAAAAGCTGGGTTAAAAAGCTGCTAAATGGTTTTGTGATGGTGGTTACTTGGTTCGTCCAACCATGGGGAACACCGCCATTCCCACTGCTTGGTAATGGGTTTTTGCATTGATTACCTGCGTGGAAAAAAATTAATCATTGTTAGTGTCTGATGATGCCGAAAATTGGTAAGAGAGATTCAGAGACAGATATTGAGACACAATAAATTGTATGTGGTTCGGCCCCGTTAATGAGGTGACCTACGTCCACGGGTGCGTCGGAGCGCTTCACTAGCAGATCACCGCGGACCTGGTGAGCCAATAGTTTGGGCAGCACTACCGGTAAAACCGGCCGGGTGTATGTGTATGAATTAGTATAAACTGCTACTGTCTAGGTTAAGAATGCGATTCCCCGTAAAGAGGGTAGGCGGTCTCTTTTATAGATGTAAGAGTCCACCTGTACATGGTAAGTATACAGATTTGGAAGGCTAATCTGATTACAACCATCTTGCATGATTTTAGGGAGTTTCCTAAGTAGATTAGGAAACTGTAATCTATTCCCAATAGATTTCAGATCAGATAAGGAAACTGCTGAGAGGCTTGGTTGCCGAGCTGCGCCTTGTGGAGAGCAGCTGTACAACATGCCCGGGCTGTGTGAACATCCCAAACGGTCACAGCTGATGACCTCGGGATTGATGGCAGCAAGCGCCCATTCCGGATAGTTCGGGACCTTCGCTGATTACGTGGCGGTCTGGCTTTGGCTAAATATTTCGGGACGTATCAGCTGCCCCTGTCACGCCCCGACGTAGCATAAATAATGAAAGCGTTTAATTTCCTTTATGGACCCGTAGGTCGCGATAGTTTGAAGGATCGATTCCGTCCCAAACGTCGAACAACAAAAACATATTAATCAGAGCAGAGAAATCAAAGCTTACAAATATTTTTATAACTTATTACATGTTACAATACGGGGTTAACTAAGGCACAAACCGCCTTAAAACAAAATAATAACTAATGTCTACTACAATCATCCTTATTACAACACAATTTATAACTTAAAACATATAACTATAAACTCTTCATCAGATAGTTGTTCTCAGTTTGCATAGTCATAGGATCCGGCATAGTCATAACCTGAAAAGCCTGAACACGAATGTCCAACACGCATCAACGTCGTCAGCTTCAAGAAGCTGGTGAGTATTAAAAACATAACTTTGAATGTAAAACATACTCTTTTACCTCTTTACATTTCTCATTTAATCCAATACTAAAGCAATGAGTTCATTTTAGGAACCAAGCACAATATTATTTAAAAGATATAATTCTCGTATATGTGACCGTGTATGAGAACAATGCACCATCTCATCTTACCGACTCTTTTCTCTTGACAAAACCCAACAACCCACCATCACACACCGGTATCTTTGAAACGCTAAGATAGCCACACTTTAGTACAGGGGTGCCAGGGAATGTCCAGTTTGCCTCACACTTTGGTCCGGGGTACCAGGGAGTGTCCAATGCCTCACACTTTGACTACCTAATCCGCCATGCAAATACTGGAGGAACCCTCACGCAGTATCCAGACTCGGGTATCAGGGAGTATCCGTAGGCCACACTTTAGCACGGCCATGGGTGCCAGGAAATGTCCAAGTTCGGCTTCACACACTTTGACGCTACCATGGTCGTCAGGGAGTGTCCAGTTTTGCCACCGTCGCATTTTAAAGACACCCTCGTCGTAATCTTAATCACAACACACTTTGGTACTGACTTACCAGGGAGTGTCCACAACACAATCTCAACCGCACTCACTATGCCATACTGACCATTACTCTTTTCCATACTGACCAACATTCATACTCACCATGCATGTACAACTGACACCACATGTATGTTATGAAACTTTAAAACATGAGGCAATTCACTGATTTATGCAACGACGCGCGTACGGGAATTGATAAGTCAAAATACAATGTTTTAATCGTCCAAACATAACCAATTAAGATTCTGATTTCATAAATTTCCCAAACGGAGCTTTAACAGTTCATAAAATACCACCTAAATAGTTCCTTATCACAAAACAAGTATAATTTGAAACTGCCAGAAGTCGCGTGCACGGGCCGCTCGCGTGAGGGGTCACTCGCGCGATATGCCCAATTTTCGTTTTTCTTATATAATCTTTTCTGTCTGCCTGGAAAAGCCAAGGTCGCGCGCGCGGGTCGCTCGCGCGATATGCCTAAATTCCATTTTCCTTCATAAAACTTTTCTATCTGCCTGGAAATACAAACCTCGCGCGCGCGGGTCGCTCCCGTGGGTCGCTCGCGCGGGCCGCTCACGCGATCGCGCACGCAAGTTTCAATAGAGACTTCATCTTCTTCGTGGAGAATGCCCAATTTCAACAATTCAGGGTCTTTTTGACCCATTTTTGATTCTGTAAGTTACCCTACCTTATTATATATGCATCTCTTCGATTTTTCACAAGGATTAAAAATCCAAAGTCAATTTTACATGATTCAATCTATAACTCTTGAATTTTATGAAAGATTAAAAGATGGTAAAACTTAATTTCTTATATACTTTTTCATATGAACAAATTAGATTCTAATATTTTGACAGGAGCTTCTATGTATCATAATCTTTCCTAATCATCTCTGAAAACAAGTTTTGGTTAAGATTGAAAATTTTCATATTTTCAAAGTATGAACATCAACGTAAATTAGCCATGGTGATTTTCAAATCAAGCTATATAAACAAACACAAGATATGAATTACATTGGGAGTGAGTTAATAATACTCATTGTGATATGAGTTTGGAGAATTTGTTGAGAAAGATAGCAATACAAGAAATCAATTTGAAGCTTGGCTATGGAAAAGAGAAGCTTTCTCTCTCTACAGAAATTCTGTAAAACTCTTCTCTTTCTATGAAACTCTCTAAATTTTTTCTCTATTTCTTCAGCTATGAAATTGTGGTGTAGATTGTGAGAGTGTGTATAGCATATATAGAAGCCAAAATGGTGAGCTTGGGCTCCAAGTAAATTGATTTATACTCAACAAATGGTTTGATTTCCAAATTAACCAAATACCATTTTCACAGATATGTATATACGTATTTTAACTGTAGGAGTTTTGAAAGGGTAGTTTAGATTAGTAGGGGGCAATATAAGAGTGTTTGGGAATATCAACTTGTAGTCATAAACTAATGCACCACATATAAGCACAACCAAACAAGGCTTTATCAAATGATTAGTTTCCATACTTAGAAATAAATCAAATGTCATGTCTTTGCTTTACAACTCTTCCAAAATCTGTGGAAGTTTAGCACGGCGCGGACAGTTTTGAACATAAACTGGTATTTTCGTGGTGCGGTGTTCGTCACAAAAATACGAAAAATTCATTTTAATGTAAGAAATGATTTTCTGGTTTTATAAAAATACAGTTTGAATTAAAAGAAAACATTTCCATCGTTTTTAAAATACAGACTTTGAAATTCAACACAGGTATTACCAATTTTGTAAAATTGCAGTTTGGCCCCAATAAGAATTCCAAATATGAAATCAAGCGAGAAATAAATTCTACACATAAGAATTGTAATTAAAATAAAAAGTAGATAATGAATATTAAATATGACAATGCCAATAAATGAAAATGCAGGTTATTACACCCTCCTTCCCTTAAACAGGATTTCGTCCCCGAAATCAAGACTAACTAGTCCTGAAACAACTCCGGGCACTTCTTCCTCATCTCAGCTTCAACTTCCCATTAGGCTTCATTCTCGTTATGGTGATTCCACTGAACCTTCACCAACAGAATATCCTTATTTCTTAACTTCTTGATACTCTGATCGAGAATCTTCACGGGTCTCTCCTTGTAAGAAATGTTATGACTCGTCTCAATATCGTCATAACTAACCACATGCGAGGGGTCTTGTATGTACTTTCTCAGCATACTCACATGAAATATATTGTGAATCCCATACATCTTCGGTGGTAGTGCCAGTCGATATGCTACTTTCCCGACACGTTCCAAAATCTCGAACGGTCTGATGAAACGCGGAGCTAATTTCCCTTTCTTGAGACCGAAGCGTAATACTCCTCGGGTCGGTGAAACCTTAAGAAGGACGTGATCTCCGACACTGAACTCCAAATCTTTTCGGTGTTGATCAGCATAACTCTTATACCTGCTTTGAGCGGTTCTCATCCTTTCCTTGACCAAAGAAATCTTTTCGTTGGTTTCTCTAACCAAATCTGGTCCCAACAACCCTGTGTCTCCAACCTCTGCCCAACACAATGGAGAATGACATGGTCGTCCGTACAATGCTTCGAACGGAGCCATACCGATACTCGTGTGATAACTGTTGTTATAGGCAAATTCGACCAAAGGCAAGTGTGTCTCCCAAGACTCTTCAAAATCGATAACACAAGCCCTAAGCATATCCTCCATGATTTGATTGACACGCTCAGTTTGTCCATTTGTCTGAGGGTGAAAAGTAGTACTCATCTTGAGCGATGTTCCCATAGCTTCTTGCAAACTTTCCCAAAATTCAGAAGTGAAACGTGCGTCACGATCTGACACAATTGACATAGGTGCACCGTGAAGTCGCACAACTTGTTGTATGTACATCCGGCTCATCTTTTCCACCGGGTATTGTAGACACCCCATTTTTACCGTCCTTTAAAAAAATATATACAAAAAAAGAAGAAAATAAAAAATAAAAAGAAAAAGAGAACTGACTCGTGCAGGGGGCCCACCGGGCACGCAAATCGAGGAAAAGACGAAAAATCCATCGGGGATGCCAACAAGGGTTTTAATGGCCATTCTAGGTCATTCAGAGTCATCAATCATACGGAAGTTCAAAACGGCGGTCGTCGCTCAGCGCGGGTCCCGAATCGGCTAACCGGGAGGTCAGAAAATGAGTCGGAATCAAGACCGGGGCAACTAAAGGCAGGTCAAAGCGACCGTAAGTCAAAGAAAGCATGGAAATGACTTCTGGGAAAGGAAAATGGGTCCAGACAGGCAATCAGAGGAAGAAGCGGTGGCCTGTTGGTTTTTACAGTCCAGAATCGGCATAGGAGAGGGCAAAATGGTCATTTTGATCTCAGGCGCAGATATCACTAATCCAACCGCACGAATTTGAAAAGAATGTCAATACAAACGCAAAGGACTTTGAATCGGTCAGATCCGACGGTCGGATCACGAGATATCAGCGACCAAGATTCGGGGATCAGTGTAGAGAAGGGCGAAACGGTCGATTTTGAGCCCGGATGCAGAAATCACTGATCCAACCGTACAGATTTGAAGAGAATATCGATACAAGCATAAAGAACTTCAAATCGGTCAGATCCGACGGTCGGATCAAGAGATATCGGCAACCCTAATTTTGCAGTCCAGGATCAGCATAGGGAGGGGCAAAACGGTCAATTTTGAACCCGGGAGTAGAAATCGCCGATCCGACCGTGGGGATTTGTCGGTAAAGCTAAATGAAGACTAAATATTTTCGAATCGCTCAAATCGGACGGCCGGATGGGAAAAACAAGCTTCGGAAGACCGAACGGCCAAGATCGGGGGTTGTAAGGATCCGAAATGCGTCCCGTTCACACCGGATCCTCCCCAACCCAAAATCCTCTATAAATAGGACCCTTGGGTGCTGCACTTAAAAGAAAAAGAAAAGAAAAAGAAAAAAGAAAAAGAAAAAGAAAGGGAAGCTCTCTCTCTCTCTCCCCCATTGAAGCTCTCTCCAAGCTCTAAAAACCTCCAAACACCACCACCATCTCCACCATCACTCCAAGCCCAAAACCAAGACCACCACCACCTCTGTAAATCATTTACCCACAAATACCCAAAGTTTCAGATCCTAAGGACCCCCCAAAATACCATAAATCAGCCCCAAACAACCCAACCGGTCACCGGAATTGCAGATTCTGAAAAACACCCAAACGGAGCCTTAAACTGCATTTCTGTGTCTCACCACCCATACCATTGGCTTCGTATCGAAAAAACCCATCGACCTATGTTTTCAGAACCACCAAAGGAGGTCCAGAAAGACCACACGTGCCGCCACAAACTTCCACGCGCCGCCGCACCACTCCGGCGCCTCCGCCGCCGTCCACGGCAACATTAAGATCACCGGACCACCACCACCACCTTCGTCTGCTCCGGACGATTCAAACCCCACCGGCCACACCGCCAAAAGCCGCCGGAATCCGCCGCACGCGCCCACACGCGCCACCAGCCGCCGTACCGCTACGTCCACGCGCAGCTACCCTGTCAGCGCTGAGTCAGCGCTGACTCAGCTTTGACCCACCAACCAGAAGCTGCCACGTGTCCACGGTTGCTGAGTCAGCAGTCCAGTCATCCTCCACGTATCTACCACGTCAGCACCAGGTCAGAATTGACCGTCCAATCACAGGCTAACACGTGGCACTATCTGCCACGTGTCCTTGCCACGTCACCGCCACGTCACCGTCACGTCATCACTCAGGCACCAATCAGAGGTTGACACGTGGCATTTCTGCCACGTCAGCATGTTGACTGGCCACTCAGACGCTGCCACGCGTCACTTGATTGCCCAATCAGCACATCCAGTCAGCTACCCAATCAGCGCCTCGTCAGCTTTGACCTGCCAATCAGAAGGCGCCACGTGTCTCTGACTGACACGTGGCCTGCTGACGTGGCATTTGGGCCCCACTTTTGGTTTTTCCCAATTTTCTCCACTCCGGATCCAGATTTCAACGAACGGACACTTGTTCCTAGCTAATTTGGCCATTCCGGACGCACCCGTGTGCTCAGAATTGCAAAATTCCATCATTTGAAGCAGTTTCTCCATTTTCAAGCTCATTTCTGCTCAAACCGGCCAGTTTGGCGCCGGCCGGTCCCGCCCGAAATCTGCCCGAACCGATTTTGCTCCGGTTTATACCACTTTCGGGGTTTTTGGCCGTTCCAGACTCACCGGTGACCTCCGTTTGGGCCCGTTTCAAGCCGAAATTCAACTTGGGCCCCGTTTAGCTATTTCCGAGCCGTTTTCTCAAGGTAAAGGGCCGTTTTCTCTTATTTTCTTGACACCGAATCCAATGTAAATGTAATAAATAAGTAAAGGACGAAGAAAGACTCTTTTTATTTTATTCCTTTTTACTTTCTTTCCTTCTTTTCTACGACCGGCCTCGCCGTCGAATACTTGAAATAACGATCGGCCTCACCGTCGAATACTTGAAAATAACGATCGGCCTCGCCGTCGAATACTTGAAAATAACGATCGGCCTCGCCGTCGAATACTTGAAAATAACGACCGGCCTCGCCGTCGAATACTTGAAAATAACGACCGGCCTCGCCGTCGAATACTTGAAAATAACGACTGGCCTCGCCGTCGAATACTTGAAATAACGACCGGCCTCGCCGTCGAATACTTGACCCTCACCATTGTGAACTGGCTAGATCCTAGTTCACTTGATCTTTCCGGTAGGCCGGATATTTTTAACTCTTGTACATTCATAACTTGTCCTCTCTCAATTTTTTCTTGCTCACTTAACACTTACATAAATCATTGTAAAATCCTAATTCAAAACGGGCGCCGACCCTTACTTCCGGTAACTTTCAAAAACCTTTCTTTCAAAATGAACACTTCAAGTTATCCCGTTGTTCAATAACGCCGATAATATGAATGTTCAAATTCAAAACAGGCACCGACCCTTACTTCCGGTATTCAAATCCTTTCTAAAATCGAACATTTCGATTAGTTACGTTGTTCAATAATGTTAACGACTTGAATGTTCGAGACTCAAACGGGCACCGACCCTTACTTCCGGCAACCTTTTCAAAACCGAACATTTCGATTAGTTACGTTGTTCAATAACGTTAACGACTTGAAAGTTCGAGACTCAAATGGGCACCGACCCTTACTTCCGGCACATAATCAAGGTTAAAGTCTAGGACTCGATTACGGTGATCGACGTCCTAGCTACACCGACTTTTCAAAAACACTATAACACACGAGCACGGTCAAACGCGACCAAAAAATTTCAAAAAAATAAATAACAAGTTAGAGCTACGTTTGGCCTGATTCTCAACCCGAGATACGTATGCAACCCCAAAAGGGTGCGGCCATAACTTTTCATCTTTTTATCTTTTTTTTCATTCTTTTATCTTTATGCCCCGTTATCATGAAAATCGCCAATTTGGCAACCATGCTTCGTCATGGATGTTCGAGGGTGCTTAATACCTTCCCTCGACATAACCGAGTCCCCGAATCCCTTTCTAAATCTCTGGTTTACTTATCAAAAACATAGGCCCACTTTCCCAAACTTTAAAAATATAAAGATATATTTCCGTATCTTTATCGGGATCCTAACACCCGTACAAAGTTAGGTGGCGACTCTGAAAAATCTACTTGGCCTATTTTTCAAAATAAAAAAATACTTCTCCCACATTCCTCTTTTTCCATTTTTTAAAAAAAAAACACTCTTATATATATATTTAAAAAACCTTTTTTTTCCCGTCGCGGTGCGACAGGTATGTCATACTATAAGCGATGAAATGCACAGATTTTGTCAATCAATCCACGATTACCCAAATAGCGTCATGATTTCGCTGCGATCGAGGCAATCCCACTACAAAATCCATGGTTATGTGCTCCCACTTCCAACCAGAAATAGGTAATGGTTGCAACAGTCCCGAGGATCTCTGATGTTCAGCTTTGACTTGCTGACACGTCAAACACTTGGATACAAATTCGGCCACATCTTTCTTCAGACTTTCCCACCAGAAATTTCTCTTCAAATCTTTGTACATCTTCGTCCCTTCTGGGTGAACTGTATATCTTGACTTATGTGCTTCTTCCAGGATATTCTCTCTTAGCTCTTCATTACCTGGCACACATAATCTATCTCTGTACCGATATCCTCCATCAATTCCTACCCTCCATTCTGTCGGATCTTTCTCTGACATCTTCGCAAACTATGCTTGAAACTTTTCATCTTCTTTGTGAGCTCCAATAATGCGGTCGATAAGAACAGGCTGTAGGATAAGACATCCAAAAAGTTATCCTTCTCCTTCTTCAGCACTCTGTACATCAAACTCCGTCAACGTCTCCAATGCTCGCCATTCTCTAACCATTAAGGAGGTGATCGTCTCACGAGTTTGTCGACTCAAAGCATTAGCGACCACATTAGCTTTACCAGGGTGATATTCTAACGTGAAGTCGTAATCTTTGATCAGCTCTATCCATCTGCGTTGCCTCATGTTCAACTCCTTCTGTGTGAACAAATATTTCAGACTATTGTGATCGGAGAATAAATCAAACTTCTCACTGTAGAGGTAGTGTCTCCAAATCTTGAGTGCAAAAACTACTGCTGTCAACTCCAAATCATGAATGGGATAGTTCAACTCGTTCGGCTTCAACTGTCTGGATCCATAGGCGTTAACTCTGCCATCTTGCATAAGTACACACCCTAGTCCCTGATATGATGTGTCACTAAAGATAGTGAACTTCTCATCAGGCTTGGGTATAGCTAGTACCGGCACGGTAGTGAGTCTCTCTTTCAACTCTAGAAAGGCGCACTCATACTTCTCTGTCCAGTCGAACTTCAAATTCTTCTTCGTCAATCCAGTTAATGGTGCAACTATTTTAGAGAATCCCTCAACAAATCTTCTATAATAGCCTGCGAGTCCAAGAAAACTTCGAACCTCTGTAGGGTTGCTCGACCTAACCCAGTTTGACACAGCATCGGTCTTGGATGAATCCACAGAAATTCCTTGAGATGACACTTTGTGTCCCAAAAATTTAACTTTTTGTAACCAGAACTCACACTTACTGAACTTGGCATACAAGTGGTGGTCCTTGAGCGTCTGCATCGCAATCCGTAGGTGTTGCTCGTGTTCTTCTCCTGACTTAGAATAGATCAAAATATCATCTATAAAGACGATGACAAACTGATCCAAATAAGGCTTGAACACTCTGTTCATCAGATCCATAAACACTACCGGGGCGTTCGTCATTCCAAACGGCATTACCGAAAATTCATAATCACTACAACAATATTGTGCTTTAGCAACAAAACATGGCAAGGAAAATAAAATATCATTGCCAAAAGTATAGTTTTGGCAAGGAAATTAATTTTCGTAGCGAAAAAGGCTGAAAAATACATGTTTAGCAACGAAAATATATTTTTCTTGCCGAAAGTATTAGATTTGGCAACGAAAATGTATTTTCCTTGCCGAAAGTATTCGATTTGGCAACGAAAATGTATTTTCCTTGCCGAAAGTATTGAATTTGGCAACGAAATTTTTTTTCCTTGCCGAAAGTATTGGTTTTGGCAACGAAAATTTATTTTCCTTGCCGAAAGTATTCGATTTGGCAACGAAAATGTATTTTCCTTGCCGAAAGTATTGAATTTGGCAACGAAATGTTTTTTCCTTGCCGAAAGTATTGGTTTTGGCAACGAAAATTTATTTTCCTTGCCGAAAGTATTCGATTTGGCAACGAAAATGTATTTTCCTTGCCGAAAGTATTGAATTTGGCAACGAAATGTTTTTTCCTTGCCGAAAGAATGTTTTGGCAAGGAAAACGAGTTTCCTCTCTAAAACCTTTCATAAACATTTCCCCCAAATCGCCCCAATTTTCCCTCCCTTTTAAGGGAAAAAAAAAGGACAAGACCAAAAAAAAAAAAATTACCTCGCAAAAGCTCAAAACCATGTATACAGGGCCCCAACAAAGCCAATGTGTATGTATATATATTAATTTATAATGATATGAACCAAGTAATCAGATCTTGCATTGATTATGATGGCTTCAATGTTGCTGATATTTTGTCCGATGTCATGCATATCATGTGTTTGTGGAAATATCTAAATGAGATATTGGATTTTCTTGTTGGTCTTTTGCGCTCTGTATTGGGGTGTTTTGGTGTAGTGTTCGTTAAGTGGGTTACGTTAATCAAATTATGCCTTCTTGTAAAACAAAAACCATAATAAATACATCAAAAACATCCAAGACGAGTTGGGATGAACCGGACAGTCGAACCGTCATAATCGAGAACCGGACTATAAGACAAGTTGGGATGAACCGGACTATATATACATACATTTGTTGCATATGAAGTATATTTATAGGGTGATGCTATTGCCACTCCATCATTGAACCAATGCACTCCATGGTACAACTCTTAAAGCATGTGGTACCATGCATGTCATGCATTGCATACATAGTACCACATGCTCTGAGAGTAGTACCATGGAGTGCTTTAGTTCAATGATGGAGTGACAATAACAATTCCCTATTTATATATGTGTTTATATGGACATGCACGGTACAGTGTGTTTAGAAATTTTAAAAAGTGTCAGTATTTTTCATTTATCTGGTTTTTTTTTTTTTAACGCTTATAAAATAATTGCTAACAAATTTTAACCGTTTTAATTTTGTATCAGAACTAAAAATTAATATAATTAAGGGTTAAATACATTTTACACCCTTGCATTTTGTCACCTGTGTCAGTTTGATCCCTGTAATTTAAAAAGTGTCACTTTAGTCCCTTCAGTTTCATAAGTGTGTCAAATAAGTCCAATAAGTCCTTTAGTGATGAATAATTTTATCAGTGAAAGTAAAAAAGTTGTCACAAAAAGGTGTTTGAGGGACTAAAATGACACACTTATGAAACTACGGTGACTAAAATGATATTTTTTAAACTACAGAGACCAAATTAACACAAAGTGCAAACTAAGAGGGTGTAAAATATTGTTAAGCCTATAATTAAAGAATGGTTTTTTTTATGGCCAAAAATTTTAAGCCGTTAGATTAGATCCAACGGTGGAAAAAACAAAATGAAAAAAGAGAGGGAAGGTTGCGCGCAGTGCACAGTGCTTTTATGGCCCAGAGCACAGTGCTTTTTGCCCCCTGCACAGAGCCATTTGGCTAGGCTATTTCTCTATCAGTCTTTCTCATCTCCCCCTTTCACCCCCACTCTACGGATCATCTCTACCAATACCCAACATCGGAGCAACCACACCGCCGGACGACCATTGCAGCAAGCAAAATCCCACCACGCTCTCTCTCTCTCTCTCTCTCTCTCTCTCTCTCTCTCACACACACACACACACACATCATCGGCTCTCCCTCTCTCCCCCTTACCACTTGACAGCCATTGTAGCAAGGAAAGGGCCGCCAGTGCTGCCACCATATATCTTGGAAGCAATCTGGGATTGATCGCATATGTCCGTCCAATTTGTGTGTATGAATCCCTCTCTCGTTCTCTGTATAGTCTTAAGTTTCAATTTTGATTTTTTAAAATCCATTTTCAGTTCAGATCTTTTGTTATTTTTTTGTAGTTAATTTATATAATTTCTATTTTTTTTCTTGCGTTTCCAAGTACTTTGAAGGTTTGAATATCACTTTGTGTAATGCACACCACATGTTTGAAGTTATGCTTATGTGAGCTTGGGTTTCTATTTTGGTCATGCAAGTAGGCAGGCCGGGAGTTCTTGGCCTTTAAAGTGTTGTGTAGCTTTTCCATTAGATATTGCTGTTAAAAAATGGAACTGAATTTGGGAACTTTGAACCTTTGATTGTGCTATTTTCCCACTTCTATGAGTGATAAGTTTTGTCTAATTGTCAAACGTTTGAATTATTTTTCTAATATATTTGATTTGATAGCCTTTGTTTCAAAATAGTGGTGCCTACCATAGACATGTCAAGAATACTAGACATTTGTAAAGTTTTTGCACCTCTAATGGAAAACGTTTGAATTAGTTTTGCAAAGTTGTTAAGTTGCAAAGTTTTAATTATCATGAGTTGTAAAGTTGTAAAGTTAGGACTTTATCCCAACCACTATCAAAGCACTAGCTTGATAGTGACTAGGCTTTGATCATGGCCGGCCCAAAGGGGGAGCAATAGGGACAATCGCCCCGGACCACCAAAGTTCACAAAATTTTGAGGGTTTCTATGAAATTTTCATAATTACATTTTTACCTTGAGATTTTTTAGCATTTTACATTTAGGCCGCCCCTAAGGAACTACATATATATTGATATAGATGTACATAAAACTCAAAAGTAAAGGCCCTAATAATTTTGAAATATACACTTTTAGTGTAAGAATTTTTTGAGTTTTAGGAATAAGCCACTGCAGAATATTAAATGAGTGGTGCTAAAGATACTCCACAATTCCACAAAGCATACCCCAAAGTCTTATTTACAATAAAAAAGGGGATCGAAATGGATAAGAGTTGGGCAGGAGGGAGGGCACCGTTTGATAAAACTGGAAATTAAGTACTACATTTTTTTTTTAAATTTCAATCTTTTATGTCACACAATCATAACATATTATTGAAACATCACTCCTTATCCAACAAAGTCTTAGCCTTTTTTGTATTTCATCTTTCTATCTTTTTTATTTCAAAAAAAATTCTGATGTCACTTAACTTGTATATGTCATTAGATATGGACAAGAGTTGGATACCATTAACTTGCACAAGACCGGGTAGATTGAGTGAGCAATATGCAAATGGGGTAAAATCATTCCTTAAGTTTTCAGCTGCAGTTAAGGACCATGAAGGTACTATTCGGTGTCCTTGTACAAGCTGTGTGAACGTTCTACGACATCTATTACCAACTGTTCACGTTCACTTGATCACGAATGGGATTATGAAATCATATGTTCACTGGGTAGAACATGGGGAACCTCAAGTCTCGCCTAGTAGTGTTGACAATCAGGGTTACGATTATGAAATGGAAGATACTGATAGTGGGGGACAAGATGGAATGGATGAAATGGTAGAGGATCGAGTAAGGGGTGAGCCGACCAATATAACCCAAAGGGAGGAAGTGCGAAATTTTGATAGACTAATTGATGATGCCAAACGTGAGATTTACCCGGGTTGTAAGGACTTTACTCTATTGAAGTTCGTCGTTAGTATACTTGACGTGAAGGTACTAAACAATTGGAGTAATAAGTCACTTGACATGCTTCTTGGGTTACTCATGAAACTTTTACCCGGGGGTAATTTGGTTCCAAAATCGACGTATGAATTAAAGAAGATACTACGTGACCTGGGCATGTCATACGAGCACATAGATGCATGTAAAAATGATTGTGCTCTCTTTCGAAAGGAGAATGAAGGCCTCGATAAGTGTCCAGTATGTGAAGAGTCTAGATACAAGATCAATCATGGTAAGGGTAAGAAGATTCCCCATAAGGTTTTGCGTTACTTCCCTCTAACAGAGAGGTTGCAAAGATTGTATATGTCTAGGAAGAGAGCATCAGATATGAAATGGCACAAAGATGAACGCGTGGATGACGGGGTATTAAGACATCCGGCCGATAGTGCTGAGTGGAAGGAGCTAGATCGGCAGTATCCAGAGTTTGCGAGGGAACCGAGGAATGTGAGGCTAGGGCTAGCCACTGATGGGTTCAATCCTTTTGGGAACATGAGTACCTCTTACAGTATGTGGCCCGTGATACTCACACCCTATAATCTGCCACCCTGGATGTGTATGAAAGAGCCTTTTTTTTTATTGTCGTTACTTATTCCTGGGCCCTCACAACCAGGGAAAGCGATTGATGTTTACATGAGACCGTTGGTAGATGAATTGAAAGAATTATGGGAAAATGGTGTATTGACTTACGATGCCTCGACTGGTTATACATTTCAGATGCGTGCATCTTTGTTATGGACAATACACGACTTTCCTGCATATGGTAACATATCGGGCTGGAGTACGAAGGGTTATATGGCTTGTCCTATTTGTAATGATGAACCATTTTCAGAACGCTTGAGGAATAAGATTGGGTACACTAACCATCGTTGCTACTTGCCTGAGAATCACCCTTGGCGAAGAAGTAGGGCATATAATGGCAAGCGTGAGACAAGGACTAGATCCCTTGAGTTACCGATTGAAAAGATACACAATCAGTTGGACAAGATGCCGGTTGCCAACTTGGGAAAGCTTTCAAGCAATCATAAAGAAGTAAACTGGACCAAAGTGAGCATCTTATTTGAGCTTCCATACTGGAAAGAGCGAAAACTCCGACATAACATTGATGTGATGCATGTGGAAAAGAATATTAGTGAAAGTATCTTTGGAACTTTGCTAGCCATCGATGGGAAGAACAAGGACACAGACAAGGCACGGTTGGACTTGTAGGATTGGGGCATTAGGAAGGAGTTGCACTTAGAACAACGTCCTAATGGATCTTATATTAAGCCTCCTGCAATATTTTCACTGACCCCAAAGGACAAAGAAGGTTTTTGTGAGTTTTTAAAGTCTGTTAAGTATCCAGATGGTTATGCAGCAAACATATCGAGGTCGGTGAGCACAAAAAATGGTAGATTGTCGGGCCTTAAAAGTCATGACTACCATGTACTCCTACAACGAATTCTACCAATCGGGATGCGCGGTCATATTGATAATAATATTGGTACAACCCTATTTGAGTTGGGCAACTTCTTCCAAGATATTTGCGCTAAAACATTGAGAATGGGAGATTTGGAGAAACTTGAGGAAAGGATAGTTCTTATTCTATGCAAGCTTGAGAAATATTTTCCCCCAGCTTTCTTTGATGTGATGGTCCATTTAGCGATTCACCTACCTCGAGAGGCCAAGCTTGCAGGACCTGTGCATTATCGGTGGATGTATGCAATCGAAAGGTATATGTTATTGTGTTTATGTGTAGTTTCAATTAGATTTGCATGCAGTTTTGATAATGGCCTTAATTAACACTCTTTTTTAAAGGTATCTCGGAACTTTGAAAGGATACGTAACCAACCGAGCTCGACCAGAAGGTTCGATTGCAGAGGCTTATATTGTCAAAGAGTGTCTTACTTTTTGTTCAATGTATTTAGATGATATCGAAACAGTGTTTGATAGACCAGAAAGAAACATAGATCGCGGTGAACGCACAGGCATGACAGTATTTAAAGACCCAGGCCGTCCTTTTAGCTTGTGTATGTTGAATGGTAGGATATAAAGTAAGATTGTTGGAATTGTTGTTATGAGATATTCTTTTCTATTTTGATGTATGAAAGCGTTGGAATGATTGACATGGTTATTTAATATTATAAATATTTTGAACAATGAGTATTGGATTGTACAGGTATTGTTGGGGTTACTTTTAGTGAGGAAAATATTTCCTTATCTAAGAGGAACTATGTTGGCAATGAATTATATTTCGTTGCTAAAACCCCATTTAGCAAGGAAATTTGTTTTTTTATCTATAGGTGAATACTATTGGCAAGGAAATATTGTTTCCTTGACAATTATCTATATTAAGTACTGGAGCAGGGGTATTAGCAAGGAAATTAACTTATATGCAACAAAAAATATGAGCATTAGCAAGGAAAAATTTCCTTGCAAAAAGTTAAGAATTGGCAAGGAAAATATTTCCTTGCCAATTGTCTATATTTAGCCCAAGACTAGGGGTATTGGCAAGGAAATCAAGCCATTAGCAACAAAAAATATGAGCATTAGCAAGGAAAAATTTCCTTGCAAAAAACTAAGAATTGGCAAGGAAAACAATTTCCTTGCAAAAAGCTAAGAATTGGCAAGGAAATTTTGTTTTCGTTGCTGTAGGCTTTAGCTACAGAGCTTTAGCAAGGAATCTGGCAACAAAAAACATTCCTTGCTAAAGGCTTTTGCTACAAAAATATGACATTTAGCAAGGAAAATTTTCATTGCAAAAATCATTTTTTGTTGTAGTGAATGATCATATCGGGTTCTGAAAGCAGTCTTAGGTATATCTTCCTTCCGTACCCTTAACTGGTGATATCCCGACCATAGGTCTATCTTGGAAAATGTCGTAGCTCCTTGTAGTTGGTCAAACAAATCGTCAATCCGCTGAAAGGGATACTTGTTCTTGATAGTCACTCGGTTCAGCTCTCTGTAATTGATACATAACTTGAGCGTTCCGTCCTTCTTCTTCACGAATAACACTGGTGCTCCCCAAGGCGATGTACTTGGACGTACAAAACCTAGGTTCTCGAGCTCTTGAACTTGTTCCTTCAATTCCAACAGTTCAGTGGGGGCCATTCTGTAGGGGACCTTAGTGATCGGTACGATACCCGGTATAAGCTCAATACAGAACTCTATACTTCTCTCGGGCGGCAAACCTGAAACATCTTGAAATACTTCTTCGAAGTCCTTGACTACAGGTATAGACGACACTGTCGCTTCTGTAATGACGACTTCGATGTTGGCTAAGCATCTCGTGAGGAACATATCTCCCAAAGGGTTACATTGAAAATCAAAGGGTTGATTCTCATTGTCGGAGAATGTAATTCTCTTCCTCGCACAATCCAACTTCACTTGATTCTGAGAGAGCCAATCCATTCTGAGGATTATGTCGAACTCCTTCATTGATAGGACAATCAACCTTGCACGGATTTCACGGTCTCCTAGCCGTAAAGGACAATCCTTTCACACGTGTCCTAATCTGACTGCAGCTCCTAATGGCGAAGTAGCCCTCAAAACTTTCTCTAAATGATGAGGTAAGATACCCAATCTCCGAATTATATTAACAGATATGAACGAAAGAGCAGCACCTGTATCAAATAACACTTTAACATGGGAGTTAAACAGAGTTAATGTACCTTCTACTACTTGCTGATCAGGTTGAGCTTCTCCATAGTCTCCTTCTTCGTAAACAGTCTCATCATATCCAGCAGCATCTGGGATAATAGCATTCACGCGAGTCTGACCTTGCTGACCATAAGTCACTTGCTTAGGGGCAGTACAGAACTTGTTGATGTGACCTGGTTCACCACAGTTGTAGCAAACTATGCCTTGCTGAGCAGCACGCCTTGGTGCCTTGCAATCTCGAGCCAGATGACCGGGGTTGCCACAGTTGAAGCATTTCCCAGCATTACTCCCTTCTCCTACTCGAGGTTGAGTCGGATAGGTGATAGCTTGAGTCCTCTTGCTTCTGTTGAAATTCCTCTTCTGCCCTTGGGTACGGTTTATTGGTGGTTTATTTCCAAAATTACCCCTTTGAGGCGGTCAAAATTCAAATTATTTACGGTTCACTCGAGCGTCTTCTTCTAGATCAGTAGCTAAGCCAACCAATCCCTCAAACGACTTATCTAGGTGACCGAGAGTCAGGCGGCGAATTTGCGGTGTCAGCCCTTGGTTATACTTCCGTATCTTTTTCTCCTCAGTATCAACCAGGTGTAGAGCAAACCGAGACAGTCTCTCAAACTGTGTGGTGTACTCTTGCACCGACTTGGTTCCTTGCGTCAGATTCATGAATTCCTTCTCTCTTCTGTGCCTCTCCGTAGCCGGGAAATACTTCTCCAAAAACCTCCCTTTGAATGCAGTCCACGTCATTCCCATTGCAGCTCCATTTTCGATAGTAGCTATGACCGAATCCCAACAATCTGCGGTAGCATCAGTTAATTGAAAGGTAGCTATTCTCCTCTGTCCATCTCATTGCACTGGACAGCTTCGAACATGCGGTCCATCTGTCTTAACCACTGCTCCATTTTCCACGGTTCTGCGGTACACCCAAACTGCTCGGACCTTAGCGCACAGAATCTCTCCAACAGCTTATCTCCAGTTTAACGGTCTCGTCGGTTGTCATTCGTATTACTGATTCTTTCCAAACATCTGACAAACGCTTCGAACATCCCCGTAGGATCAACAGCCTCAGGTGCTCCCTCGATCAAATTCTTGTTCCTCCTTAGTCCTCCAGCCATTACATGCATGATAGTGATAGCAGAATAAGGAAAATGCATGTAACAGTACGCTAAAGTTTCAGCCAGTGGTGTGCCTCCCTTCGATGCTCCTCGCTATTTTTCATCTTGGAGGATGAGAGAATGAGCTTTATTGACGGTAGAAAGTGGATCCATGAGCAGAATCTATCCTTGAACAACAGCGTAGACTTGATTAAGTCCCATGAGAAATTTCATGGTCTTTTGATTTTGTTGAAACTTCAAAACTTCCTTCATAGTGCCACATGTGCATGTTGGAATGCACACAGTGCATCACGTTCATCCCAGAGGCCTTTAAGTTTGGTGTAATAGGCCCCAATGGTCATGCTGTCCTGTTTACAATCATGAATGGCTTCTTCAACATGGAAAAGATGGACACTGTTATTACATGAAAAACGGTCTTTTAAATCTAGCCAGATTTCATGAGCACTTTCACTGTATATTATGCTTGCTCCAATATCCTGTGATATTGAATTAAAAAGCTATGCTTTTACAAGATTGTTGCAGTGCCTCCATTGTTGGAGTTCTGTGGTGGAAGTCTCCAGTGGTTGTTTAATGGTGCCATTAACGAAGTCTTTGTTCTTGATGTTGAGGGCCATGAGCATGGCACGGCTCCAGGTGTTGTAATTTTCTTCATTCAGCGGCTGTGTGACAAGTACAAGCCCAGGTTGATCGGAATGATGAACAAAAAGAGGATCCTTTGGATTATCAAACTTCTTTGCCATGTGTATTGTCTAGACGGAGATGGATAATATATCATATGAGAGGAGAGGAAAACAAAGGTTCAGGAGCGTGGCTGCTCTGACACCATGAAAATTGAATAAATTTTTACACAATGTTTTCTGATAACATTGGAGAATATATACAATATAATCACTAATTTAGGTCCTAAATTAGAGCATCTACACTATAAACGCCTATTTACATTCCTGTGTAAATGGAAATGAATGAGAAACTAAATCAATGGCTGACAACACTGGTTGATTGTCCAAATCAGAAGAATGTCCCAGATTTTGTGCATTGGTTGACTCTACATTCCTTAACACCAACGAAATAGAATTGTCAAAACACCCTTAGATTTTGCAAGTACGTCAAAATATACAAACAATGATCTCTACAGCAATACAATGTATGAAACTGTCTAAGTTGGAGAGAGTGGAGAGGGGAGAGGGAGAGGAAAAAGTGCAGAGAGTTAATGTTCTTTCTATATGTCTCAAAGTGTTTTCTAAAGTTTCACAAAAGTTACTATTACGTTAGATTGGTGCTTTTATAAATAGACCCCCAAAATAAATCGTCTCTGGGGCGCTGCCCCCAAACGGCCAAACCCCCATACACTCAACTACCCCCAAACCCCCCCCCCCCCCCCCAAATATGAAATTTCTAAATCCGCGCCTTCTAACTCATGAAGAGGTTTATGAAGAGCCTTCCATATGTCAATATCGTAATATAAAGAAACCCATTACGGAGAGTTGGCTGCAACAAGCATCCGATAAAATAAAAAAAAATGATGATGCCAAAATCTGGGTAAGAGTATTTATATAGGAGAGATGGAGACAATGAAGTTTGGATGTGGTTCAGCCTCGTTAATGAGGTAAGCTACGTCCACGGGTGCGTCGGTGCGCTTCCACTAATAAATCACTGGCGGGGGCTGGTGAGCCAACAGAGTAGGCGGCACTACCAACCAAATATGTTATCCTTTAGGTTTTTAATGCGACCCCCCTTAATGGGGGTGGGTGGCCTCTTTAATAGGTCCAAGATACCACCCGTACAAGGTAAGTCTGCAGATTAGGAAGCCTAATCGGATTATAACTGATGTACATGAATTTAGGAAAGTTTCCTAAGTTGTTTAGGAAACCAATTGCTCCTTCTATTTAGTCTTCTAGCTGGGATAGGAAACTGCCTAGAGACTTGTTGGGAAAGCAACCACGCCTTCTGGTGGAGCGCCCATGTGGGGCCAATTTGGAGCGAGCGCCTGTAGACACCCCAATTTTGACCTAACGTCGAATTTAGGAGAGCGTCACCTCCACGTCCGATGATGACAATGACCGAAAAATTTGAAGTATTCCAAGCTCTTCAGAGAATTCTCCAAAACGCGATAAAATTTCACAGAAAGAGGGAAATACCAGGTATTTAGGAAAATTCTGATATAAAACACAACTTTTGGAAAAGATATTCAAAAATAATTTGTTTCAAAAAGAGAAAAGACCTAAAAGGGGAATTTTAGTCAAAAACGGCACACGGCGGGATTCCGCGGCACTCGGTGACTGCCGCTCGGCAGTCACAGAGTGCCGTGCCGGCACTCATCAAGTGCCGCCACAGGTTTCTGACTGCCGTTCGCTTTTAAAATCTGTATTTTGCAGAGCAATACGTATGCGCATGCAAATAAGAACAAAAAACTGATAAAGTAAGACTGACAAAATTGCGGCAATCCATTAATTGTCGCGGCATTTGGTGAATGCCGCGCGGCAGTCATTAAGTGCCGCAACGGCATTTGATGAATGCCGCAGCGGCAGTCACGGACTGCCGCGTCAGTATCTGGACTGCCGCGCTGGACAGCAGTCTGCATAATTTCAGAAAGTACACATTGTACCAACTAATGAGATGTTTACACATGTCTTTTGCTCCGAATTTACTGAAATGACCTAGGTATTTTTGTCTATATAAGAAGAGGTATCTCCATTGAGAAACACATGCAAAAAAGAGGAGGGAGGTAACACACAAAAAAATACTTCCATTCCACCAACATTTTTTAGAGAGAAAAGAGAGTTTGGAGAGCTTGAAGAAGAGTTTGGAAGATCTTCAAAGGAGGGAAACTTTGAGGATAGTTTGGAGGTGACCCTCTAATCTTAGTTGTGTTTTCTTTCTTTTGAGCTTCTAATTTACAAGTCATTTAGTTTTTCTTGATTAAGTTTTAGAGTTTGTTAAGTAAACTTGGAAGTCCTTACTTCCTAATTTTTTTATCCTTCTTCTATTTTTCTTGTTTATGTTCTTCTTTTGAGATTCTTGGAGATCTTCAATATCTCCCTTGAAAGCTCTTGAGTTTGATGTTTTGAATCTCATGTAAGCTTGTACTTCACATGGGAGTCAAAGTTTGATCATCACTTTTTTATAAGTAAATAGATGGATCCAAGTCCATGCTTATGACTTGAGTCCTCTAGCTTGATGTTTCATGGAATCCCTTCTATATTCCTTGGAGACTCATGAGTATTAGTCATATCTTCATCTCCAATGACCATCAAGTGGTAGGAGAAAGTATTTTGGGTCTAAACTCATCTCTATGGTTTGGATTCATCATCTTGAGATTTCATGAAGTCTATTCATACTTCATTTGAAATCTAAAAAAATAAAAGTCTTTAGCCTCCAATGACCATCAAATGGTAGGAGAAGTGGTTTGGTTTAAACCCAACTTCATGGTTTAATAGTTGGGATTAACAAATAAAAGTTGAACTTGACAAATGAAAACAGTGAGTTCACAAACTGTTTTTGATCAAAGATTTTTAGTTCGAAATCTAACCGTTGAAATCAAGTGAAACCAACGGGAAAGTGTCAATAACACAATATTCTACCACTGTAAATTTTGTTTTAAGGTGGTTTTATGTTTAGAAGGGTTTGATCATGGGTTTTGTGAGTCAACCACAATCTGCCCAGAGTTTCAGAATAGTTTCAGAACAGCAAGTCCATTTTGAAATTCATAAATCAGAAGTCTAATGGAGTTTTTGGGGTCTCTAATAATTTTTTCTGGGTACCTTAATGTGTTAGGAAGATCCCCTAAAAAGAATGAAGCATTTCGGAATATTTTACTATTTTTAAAAAATCAAACAAAATCTCTGGACAGAGAGTTGTACATCTCTGAGTGATGTCTGGTGTTTGTCCTTTTCCCAGAGATCCGACCGTTGAAACCTTGATTTTCTTTTTGATTTGGAAACTAGACTCACAGGGGCATCTCGTGTCCAAAATTCATCAACATCAAACCATAAGAGACGTGCTTTTTTATTTCTTTTAAGTTCTGGTCTGCTCTCTGCAATTTTCAGAGTTTTTATGACACATTTGACTTACTTTGTAAATAAGGGCCTAAATGACTTTCTTATGATCTAAGGCTTAAACCATGCTTTAATAATGATTAGTTGAGCTTGAATTCAAGGTTTAAGAGTATCTCATAGTTTATCCTTTTCCATGTACATATTCATCTATATGATTCGACATTTGTAATTAAGATTTATTTGCTTTGGATTTAATTACATTAGATAGATTTAAGCTAGAAATTTAGGGTTGTTATTTCTAACATCATGTTTTACATATCATGTGAACTAACCCTTTGTTTTGTAGCACTATTAAGGTACGATTTCTCAATCCCTCTCTAGTTTATCAAATTCCTTAATTTTTATTTGATTTTCGACCTTATGCGCGACACCTTAGAGTTAAGATTTGCCTTATGTGTATATATGGATTAGAGACTCTTTTCCTAGGTTTTTATTTAATCGCATGCATTGCACGCTTATTATCGCTGCTGGACCCCGGGTAAGTTCACTTGTTCCCTATTGCATATCATATCGCTTGTTACCTGAATTATGTGGCTTTTGAATGATATTTTGTCAATTGCAATTTTACACCCTTTGGACATGCTTTTGTGATGTATATGTATATATGTATTAGTTGAGGGCATGCTTAGATTAATAAATTTGATTAAAAGGATGTTGAGTAGAGGCCTATCGCAAGATAGGATGAGAGAGGGTGTTTTAGTCCGATGGGCTCCTTCCTCTCTCATTCCATAATCCCCGGACCTAGTTAATCTCTGGTTTCTAAAAGATCAGTTTGCTTTTAAAATGGTTTCTTAATTTTCCTTTTAAAAAATTAAGTGGCGACTCATTTTGTTTTTATAAATTGATTTTGAAAAGCTGTGGGTAAACCAACCTGCGATATCCACAATCTGGCGACTCTGCTGGGGATCGAACCCAGAATCTCTGGTTTCGCAGACCAGAATTCTGATTTTGGGTTCACTTGAGGATTAGACTTGAAAAATATCCTTTTAATCGAATTTAATTAATCTTTGTGTGCCTGTTGCATTTCACTTGCATGTCCAGCCAGTCGATTGCACGGAACTATGACCTTGGAGGCTCGGGGCAACCCGGTCGGTCAAGTCATCATGGGACTGTGTGATCACCCTTGATCTCGTACCATGATTTGGTATATGAAGCATCCTATCGGGTGTGTGTCAAGGGTCCCTTATTTGACCAAAATCCAGCCTTTGCATAGTAGTTTCTATAGAACATTTCAATCTTAGGAAATCAATTCTTGATTAGGGTTATGTGTTAGGAAGTTTTGTATGCCCGGAAGGGATTACTTGAGATGATGACGATACTTGCTTGATGAAAGATGAATAATCTTTTAATCACCTTTTAGCAATTTCTCCTCGTGTTACATGACATTTGGAGGACATGCCGAACCTTGATTATAAGATTATACTTTTCATATCATGTTTAGTTAAGCATCATTGACCTTGTATGCATCCAAATTTATGAAAAGTACGGTAATAATCCGATCGTGTGATCCTTCTACCCCGAAAGAATTTTAAAACCATCTTTGAAAGCAAGTGATTTTTTGTAATCTTCATCCCAAAGTTTTCAATTGCTCTTTCAAAAATCTTTGGAGTTCACTTTTGATTAAAGCTCCAAACTAATCTTTGGAATTTTTTTTTTTTGAAAAAAATGCTCTTCAAATGAATTTTAAAGCAAAATTTCAATCAAATTATCTTCATTGAGAAATGTTTTCACATCCTCATTTTTTTAATAAAAAAAATTCAAAATTCTTGAGAATTGTTTTTGAAAGATCTCATCGTTCTAAAGAAATGCTTTTCAAATGAATTTCGAAATTTTTCTGAATATCCAACCTTTGAAAGGGTAGTAAAGATCACAATAAAAGGAGAAATTATTGCACTTGACATGGGTGAGGATTTTATGTGCTTATGTGTTTACCTGTTAGGATTAGAATTTTCCTTTGCTTTGGCATATAGAGTAGGCACACACACTTGCATTTCATTCGTGTGCCATATGTACAGTGCATGCATCAAATCATAAGAGCGTGTACATTTTGCGCTCTCACTAATCGATATCATTACATATGTATAGCATATAAACTCACAACATCTCCCTGCCAGTTAAGATCAGAGTCCCTCAAAATTTCCCTTACTATTCAATTCTGCATGCGGGCCTTTTCATGTCGTGAACCTGTAGAAAGAGTGGAACAACCAGATCCCCGAGTGAGGACACTTCTAACCTCTTGGGTTCGTCTTCTTGATTTTTTAGGAGAACATGGACCGTCATTTTGAGATTGATCCGCCAATGGCATTAAGAGATTTGGAAGAGAAAGTGAGCAAACTGCAGGCCACCGTTGAGCAACAAGATTCAAGGGTGAAGCAATTGGAAGGGGTCATGCTTGAGTTCATTCAAATATTAAGAGATCAAATGGGCCTTGTTGAGGAAAAGATGGATCAGAGAATAATGGATTGCTTAAAGAAGCACCAACAGGCATGTCCAAATCCAGCCATGCACCAAAGCCCATGTCCAAAACCAGCTATGCATCCAAGACCAATCAATCACCAAAGCCCATGTCCAAATCTAACCATTCACCAAAGCCCACATCCAGGCCCAATCCCAACTAATCAAAGAGCTATTCCAAGTCCACATCTCAACCCAAAAACCACCTCTAGCTTAGAGTCGAACTCAAAATCAAACCAAGCCCGCAAGCCGAGAATCTTCACCAACCTTGGCATGCCATTATCCATGGCCCTTGGTCACCTTGTCAAGAATGGTCACCTCAACCCCCTGGACCCAAAGCCACTACCAAATCCCTTACCTCGCAAATGTGACCTTTCTTGGTACTGCGCCTATCACCAAACCCCTGGTCACACGACTAACCATTGCATGAAGCTCCGTCATGATATCCAAGATCTCATCGAGCATAAAATCATCACTCCTTTGCTGAACCCATCGAGTGACGTTTGGCATGACGTGCAGTCCTTTCAATCACAGCCATTGATGAGCACTCTCAAGGAATTTGTTGCCTCTATGAATGTGCAACAACCAATTGGCCCCAACCCAATCAACAGAATCGAAAAAGGCATTGACAATACTCGGTATGAGTTAGAGAAGGGCCATTCGACTGAAAATTGGGCCATGAAGGCAAATGATGCTCCTACAAAGATGCAGAAGGGGAATGACGAACCTGAAGGAAATACTAGTGAGGTGATAGTGTTTGGAACCGCTGCTGCTAAAGTAAATATGGATGCTCTCGGAAATTTAATGAATTGAAAATCATCTGTGACACTCCAATTGAGACCAAGTCAAGTCTGGCAGTCGAGTTATGTTAGGTTGGAGTCGAATGTCAAGTCCAGTCGAGTCTTCTGGTCAGTCTGTTATCAAGTCTGTTTGCAAGTCTTTGTCGAGATTATCGAGTCGAGTGATGTAATCCTCCTTCCCTACTAGTTGAATAAAATCTCATTTGCTTGATTCATTGTGCCAAGCCGTGAATTTATGGATCATTAAGCCAAAAAAAATTACTTTTTTCAATGATCACGGAAAATACTTTGTTGATAAATCTTTGCATTGAAAAGGATCCCCAAGTGATCAAAGCAAATTTTGTGCCCAAACCATGGAGAAAGTATAGAATTGATTAGCTTTACTTTAAGAATTTAAAGATGCTCTTGCTCAATCTTGAAAAGATGAACTTGGAACTTGAAGCTTGCTCACCATCCCCTTCTCTCAAATACCAAGCCTAAAATATGAGCCCAACCAGTCTAAAGCCATAAACTGGATCCTTGATGGTAGCCAGACATTTTAATGAACTTCTTATTCCAAACAAAAGAAAAAGAAAAAGAGCTCGCTAGGATGAAAACCCGGAAGGGCGCCTAGGCAAAAGTTAGAGCACGAAAAAAAAAAAAAAAAAAAAAAAAAAAAAAAAAAAAGAGCTCGCTAGGATGAAAACCCGGAAGGGCGCCTAGGCAAAATTTAGAGCAAAAATAAGATACGTGTTGATCTCAAAAATCCTAATCCTAGCCAGTCAAAATCATGGAAAGAATAAGAGATAGTAAAGGTAGAGAAAAGAAAGAAAAAAGAAAAGAAAAGGCAGAGAATAGATTGAGAATTCTTGAGCACTTCAAAGTAGATCATTGGCACATGAACTATCTCAAGGCTTTGTGTTGTTCTAAACAAAGAAAAGATGTTGAAAATAAAAGAGAGACTTATCAGCTTCAAAATTTTCGTGGGAGGCTCAAATCCTAAGTGAGCCTAAAACAATGCAGAGATATCTTTGAAAAATAAAGATTTGAAGAGCTGATATTACTTTAAAACATGATGAGAGTTGTAAAGATTAACTGGCTAGTGAAAAGGTTAAAGAATCAACCGTCAAATAAAAAAAGAAAAAAGAAAAGAAAAGAGGAAAGAAAAAGAATAAAGGAAGAAGTAGTTCATCATGCTATACAAGGGCTACCACAAGTGACATGCACTCCCTAGACCCAAATGGCAACATGGCTCGAAAAGCCCACCAATTCTTGAAGCCTTATTCTTTCAAGACCTCCAGAATTGATGAACTACGCTTTGACCTGATTCCCACTTGGGGATACGTAGGCAACCTGCTCGGTTCGGTCATCACCCCATCATCTCATGCTATCTTTCATTTAGGTCTTGCCCGAACTATTTTGGACCTGACGGGGATAAGTAGGCGAACCTCCCAAGGTTCTCGGTCCATAACCATTCCTAAACCGAAAGCATCACCCTTTGCACCTTTGGTTTCCTTCCTTCAGACTAGGGGCAAACCTGTGTTTGCCTAGAGCCATATATGTATTGCCAAACCAGGGGCAAACAAAGTTTGCCCATCAGCATTGGGTTTCCCGCTTCAGCCCACCACATTCATGATGACTATCTCTAGGTTGGGAGTAAATGCACTGCAGGCATCCAGTACCATCATGTTCTCAAAACCCTTGGATGAACCTATTTGCCCTTAAGACTAGGGGCAAACTTTGTTTTCCAAAATCCTTTTGTGCCAGAGGTAAGTTCTCAAGTAATCAAGTTTGTTTTGAAATGATCGAAATAGAGTGCCTTTAATTCTATAAGCTAAAGCACTAATTTGAAGCACACTCTAGATAGGCAAAGAATTCGCTAAATCAAAAAGGGGAAGTTTTCGAAGTGTCGGTTTATCAGCAAAACACTGCCATTCGTAAGATGATGAATAAATGAAAAGTGAGATGATACATTATTCGCAATGAAAGCACATTGATTCATAATGAATGTAGAGTTTGAGTCAGTCATCTTGAGTAACTAGCTTTGTTAGGTATGTCCTCCTTTGATGAGTCAATAAATGGTCTCAAGTGTGTGGGTTTAAGATGATGAATAAAGATTTGAAAAGTCTCCATGAGCATCCTAAGAGCAGTACGAGCAGGGGTTTTGAACACTATCACAACATAGTGCTAAAATGGCAATATAAGAAGAGTCCAATACTAGGGGCAAAGGTGACTTCCCTCTTTTGACGAAATCGATGTGTTTCTTCCAAAGGTCCGCAAATGCAGAAAATTATTCTTTCTATTAGCTCCGTTCAAATTCTTTGCATCTGAAAACTCCTCAAATTTTGAAAAATTAACTCTGTAAGTCCGCGGACTCCCGAACTTTTGTGAAATCAATTCTTTGAGTCCGAATGACTCCGAATATTGAAATTTGGTTCTTTAAGCACGACGAGACTCTTGAACAAGCATTAGTCCTCAATGGCAGCATCATTTTTGTTAGTCCTCAAAGGCAACCTTGGTCCTCAATGGCACCTAGCATTAGTCCTCAACGGCATCTTAATTAGTCCTCAATGGCATCTTCATTAGTCCTCAATGGCATCTGCATTAGCCCTCAATGGCAACCTTGCATTAGTCCTCAATGGCAGCAACATTTTTGTTAGTCCTCAACGGCATCTTAATTAGTCCTCAATGGCATCTTCATTAGTCCTCAATGGCATCTGCATTAGCCCTCAATGGCAACCTTGCATTAGTCCTCAATGGCAGCAACATTTTTGTTAGTCCTCAAAGGCAACCTTGGTCCTCAATGGCACCTAGCATTAGTCCTCAATGGCAGCATCATTTTTGTTAGCCCTCAATGGCACCTACTATAGTCCTCAGTGACAATTTCTGTTAGTCCTCAATGGCAATCCCTGTTAATCCTCCCGAGCATCTGCATTAGTCATCAATGGCAACCTCGCATAAGCATTAGTCCTCAATAATTCTTCGAGTCTCATTCAAACTACCGATTTTGAAATTCTTTTGAGTCGAATTGACTCCAATGTTGTAAATTGAAATTTTCGTTTAGCCGAGTCGACTCCAAGTTTTGAAAATTGAAAAGAATTTGAGTCTGAAAAGAATTTGAGTCTGTTCGACTCCAAGTTTTGAAAATTAATTTGAAATTGAGCCTGATTGACTCCCAATCTTGAGAGAACATATCTGACGGGGCCGAAGGGCTGCAGATTGTTAGAAAAAAACATATCTGACGGGGCCGAAGGGCTGCAGATTGTTAAGAAAAAACATATCTGACGGGGCCGAAGGGCTGCAGATTGTTCAGAGAAAACTCACATCGACACCAGAGTATAAGGCGCGTAGCGCATCTCAGTCGATCAGATGATTTTTGGAAGACACCGGGGTATAAGGCGCGTAGCGCATCTCAGTCTTTCAGCGTGGTTCCTGATTTGACACCGGAGTATAAGGCGCGTAGCGCATCTCAGTCGATCAGATGATTTTTGGAAGACACCGGGGTATAAGGCGCGTAGCGCATCTCAGTCTTTCAGCGTGGTTCCTGATTTGACACCGAAGTATAAGGCGCGTAGCGCATCTCAGTCGATCAGATGATTTTTGGAAGACACCGGGGTATAAGGCGCGTAGCGCATCTCAGTCGATCAGATGATTTTTGGAAGACACCGGGGTATAAGGCGCGTAGCGCATCTCAGTCTTTCAGCGTGGTTCCTGATTTGACACCAAAGTATAAGGCGCGTAGCGCATCTCAGTCGATCAGATGATTTTTGGAAGACACCGGGGTATAAGGCGCGTAGCGCATCTCAGTCTTTCAGCGTGGTTCCTGATTTGACACCGGAGTATAAGGCGTGTAGCGCATCTCAGTCGATCAGATGATTTTTGGAAGACACCGGGGTATAAGGCGCGTAGCGCATCTCAGTCTTTCAGCGTGGTTCCTGATTTGACACCGGAGTATAAGGCGCGTAGCGCATCTCAGTCGATCAGATGATTTTTGGAAGACACCGGGGTATAAGGCGCGTAGCGCATCTCAGTCTTTCAGCGTGTTTCCTGATTTGACACTGGAGTATAAGGCGCGTAGCGCATCTCAGTCGATCAGATGATTTTTGGAAGACACCGGGGTATAAGGCGCGTAGCGCATCTCAGTCTTTCAGCGTGTTTCCTGATTTGACACCGGAGTATAAGGTGCGTAGCGCATCTCAGTCGATCAGATGATTTTTGGAAGACACCGGAGTATAAGGCGCGTAGCGCATCTCAGTCTTTCAGCGTGTTTCCTGATTTGACACCGGAGTATAAGGCGCGTAGCGCATCTCAGTCGATCAGATGATTTTTGAAGAATGTCAGAGAATTAAACATAATAAGCGCATCTATGACAGTCATGACTCTCCCAGAATGGAATGCCATCATGAGTAGAATGGCATAGGTTTCTTTTTTTTTTTTGGTACTAAGAAAGAACAATATGTTGCATAGGCATTATATGGAGCACGAAATTGCTCGAGCACGTGCATCACAATAAGATAGGTGCATTCATCCGTATGACTATTTGCGTTTGTGTATGTTTGGCTCCTGCCCGAACTACGTCTTGGTCTGATTCCTGAATGGATACGTAGGCAGCTCATCATCGAGCACGACCAGCATGAACCATTGCCGCATGCATGTTCTCTTTTGCAATGCATTTTGTTTTTACCTAAATTCGACGGTCTGGTCAAAGGCTTGTCTTCACACAGGCTTCGACATTCACTTGTGGCACGCGTTGCTCCACAAGCTCTGCCGAAGAGGGGCAAACTGTAGACACCCCAATTTTGACCTAACGTCGAATTTAGGAGAGCGTCACCTCCACGTCCGATGATGACAATGACCGAAAAATTTGAAGTATTCCAAGCTCTTCAGAGAATTCTCCAAAACGCGATAAAATTTCACAGAAAGAGGGAAATACCAGGTATTTAGGAAAATTCTGATATAAAACACAACTTTTGGAAAAGACATTCAAAAATAATTTGTTTCAAAAAGAGAAAAGACCTAAAAGGGGAATTTTAGTCAAAAACGGCACACGGCGGGATTCCGCGGCACTCGGTGACTGCCGCTCGGCAGTCACAGAGTGCCGTGCCGGCACTCATCAAGTGCCGCCACAGGTTTCTGACTGCCGTTCGCTTTTAAAATCTGTATTTTGCAGAGCAATACGTATGCGCATGCAAATAAGAACAAAAAACTGATAAAGTAAGACTGACAAAATTGCGGCAATCCATTAATTGTCGCGGCATTTGGTGAATGCCGCGCGGCAGTCATTAAGTGCCGCAACGGCATTTGATGAATGCCGCAGCGGCAGTCACGGACTGCCGCGTCAGTATCTGGACTGCCGCGCTGGACAGCAGTCTGCATAATTTCAGAAAGTACACATTGTACCAACTAATGAGATGTTTACACATGTCTTTTGCTCCGAATTTACTGAAATGACCTAGGTATTTTTGTCTATATAAGAAGAGGTATCTCCATTGAGAAACACATGCAAAAAAGAGGAGGGAGGTAACACACAAAAAAATACTTCCATTCCACCAACATTTTTTAGAGAGAAAAGAGAGTTTGGAGAGCTTGAAGAAGAGTTTGGAAGATCTTCAAAGGAGGGAAACTTTGAGGATAGTTTGGAGGTGACCCTCTAATCTTAGTTGTGTTTTCTTTCTTTTGAGCTTCTAATTTACAAGTCATTTAGTTTTTCTTGATTAAGTTTTAGAGTTTGTTAAGTAAACTTGGAAGTCCTTACTTCCTAGTTTTTTGATCCTTCTTCTATTTTTCTTGTTTATGTTCTTCTTTTGAGATTCTTGGAGATCTTCAATATCTCCCTTGAAAGCTCTTGAGTTTGATGTTTTGAATCTCATGTAAGCTTGTACTTCACATGGGAGTCAAAGTTTGATCATCACTTTTTTTATAAGTAAATAGATGGATCCAAGTCCATGCTTATGACTTGAGTCCTCTAGCTTGATGTTTCATGGAATCCCTTCTATATTCCTTGGAGACTCATGAGTATTAGTCATATCTTCATCTCCAATGACCATCAAGTGGTAGGAGAAAGTATTTTGGGTCTAAACTCATCTCTATGGTTTGGATTCATCATCTTGAGATTTCATGAAGTCTATTCATACTTCATTTGAAATCTACAAATATAAAAGTCTTTAGCCTCCAATGACCATCAAATGGTAGGAGAAGTGGTTTGGTTTAAACCCAACTTCATGGTTTAATAGTTGGGATTAACAAATAAAAGTTGAACTTGACAAATGAAAACAGTGAGTTCACAAACTGTTTTTGATCAAAGATTTTTAGTTCGAAATCTAACCGTTGAAATCAAGTGAAACCAACGGGAAAGTGTCAATAACACAATATTCTACCACTGTAATTTTTGTTTTAAGGTGGTTTTATGTTTAGAAGGGTTTGATCATGGGTTTTGTGAGTCAACCACAATCTGCCCAGAGTTTCAGAATAGTTTCAGAACAGCAAGTCCATTTTGAAATTCATAAATCAGAAGTCTAATGGAGTTTTTGGGGACTCTAATAATTTTTTCTGGGTCCCTTAATGTGTTAGGAAGATCCCCTAAAAAGAATGAAGCATTTCGGATTATTTTACTATTTTTAAAAAATCAAACAAAATCTCTGGACAGAGAGTTGTACATCTCTGAGTGATGTCTGGTGTTTGTCCTTTTCCCAGAGATCCGACCGTTGAAACCTTGATTTTCTTTTTGATTTGGAAACTAGACTCACAGGGGCATCTCGTGTCCAAAATTCATCAACATCAAACCATAAGAGACGTGCTTTTTTATTTCCTTTAAGTTCTGGTCTGCTCTCTGCAATTTTCAGAGTTTTTATGACACATTTGACTTACTTTGTAAATAAGGGCCTAAATGACTTTCTTATGATCTAAGGCTTAAACCATGCTTTAATAATGATTAGTTGAGCTTGAATTCAAGGTTTAAGAGTATCTCATAGTTTATCCTTGTCCATGTACATATTCATCTATATGATTCGACATTTGTAATTAAGATTTATTTGCTTTGGATTTAATTACATTAGATAGATTTAAGCTAGAAATTTAGGGTTGTTATTTCTAACATCATGTTTTACATATCATGTGAACTAACCCTTTGTTTTGTAGCACTATTAAGGTACGATTTCTCAATCCCTCTCTAGTTTATCAAATTCCTTAATTTTTATTTGATTTTCGACCTTATGCGCGACACCTTAGAGTTAAGATTTGCCTTATGTGTATATATGGATTAGAGACTCTTTTCCTAGGTTTTTATTTAATCGCATGCATTGCACGTTTATTATCGCTACTGGACCCCGGGTAAGTTCACTTGTTCCCTATTGCATATCATATCGCTTGTTACCTAAATTATGTGGCTTTTGAATGATATTTTGTCAATTGCAATTTTACACCCTTTGGACATGCTTTTGTGATGTATATGTATATATGTATTAGTTGAGGGCATGCTTAGATTAATAAATTTGATTAAAAGGATGTTGAGTAGAGGCCTATCGCAAGATAGGATGAGAGAGGGTGTTTTAGTCCGATGGGCTCCTTCCTCTCTCATTCCATAATCCCCGGACCTAGTTAATCTCTGGTTTCTAAAAGATCAGTTTGCTTTTAAAATGGTTTCTTAATTTTCCTTTTAAAAAATTAAGTGGCGACTCATTTTGTTTTTAGAAATTGATTTTGAAAAGCTGTGGGTAAACCAACCTGCGATATCCACAGCGCCCGAGCTCACGATTGAAACGGGTGATTTTGTGTAACAGCCCAGGATGGCTGTGTAGTCGGCCCAGATTCAAGGTGACTTGGCTTCTCTTTGCTGAGGTGGTATGCCTTGATTTTGACCTGACATTTTTGTATATATCAGCTGCCCCCCATTTTTGAAACTGATGTGATGGTCCATTAGATGAGATTTTGAAAATTAGTACTGCTTTCGAAAAACCATCCAGGACGGAGGTCGGGACTTCATCGGGGCAAAATCGGTCATGTTGGTTAGTCGGGCTCTAGATCGAGCGGTGATCATGTGGGCCCGGAGCTGACGTCTGCCACGTTTCAAGGAACAATTGGCCTGGTGAGAAACCAACGAGGTCGTCATGGGAATAACTGAACAGTTGCGTGGTAACTGGGCCGTCACGTCATGCATTTAATGCGCGTGCCTTTTGAGGCGATACTTCATGTGCCCGAGGGGACATGTGTCGGTCGGTTTTGGCGGGAAAGCTCCTTGGTCGTTGGTTCCAATCTAATCTTGGCTGTCCGTGCCTCCTATATAAGGAACACTTGCTCATTTCGTTAGTTACTACTGCCAAGAAGTAGAGATTACCGAGCGGTTTTGAGAGCCAAAGTTCCTAGTCACGTTTCCTGAGCCCCTTTTCTGCGCTGATTCATATAAGTCTTTGCTTCCTAGTTTCCCTTTGTTGTATTCTTCCTTCTCCCCTTTCTTTTGCTTTCTTTCGGAAGTGAGGCTGGATAGAACGAATCCTTTGGGGTTCAACCGGGAGTGGGATTTCTTTTTTCTCAAGTTCATCTTCTTGATTAGAGTAGGAGGTGTAATGAGTAGGCTGAACCGATCAGGTTGTCCTAGGTTAGTTCTGAACGAGTGTTACCTGATTGTGAGGACCTTATATACCTTACCCTTTAGATTTGTGACTCTACCCCATTTGTACCTAAGGCTTGGGGTTCCTGACCCTTACCTAGGTTGCCAACTGCTTCCCAGCCTCTCCGTAGGGAACTTAATAATGTGTCATTCTGGATTCAACTCGTTTTCTAGTTCTGAAGACTAGTAGTCACGGTCAGGGACGCCGAGCACGAGTCTAGACCCCTCTTCCTTGACCCCCTCTGACCAGCACAACGAGGGGAGGATTCCAGCCCGGGAGCCTGCTAGTGAGACACCTCAGGATGCCCTTGTTGCCTCAATGTCCCGGGGTCAGGTGATGAAGGATCGATACCAAACAGTCCTGGCGTTGTCTTCGCCTGCGATTCTACCGTTAGTACCTTATGTACCCCTGATTTGATCCGGATCAGGGAAAAATACGACACTCCTGGCCCCTTTTCCTTGGAAATTCATGACGGCGGGGCTCACGTACACGAATCAGGATTCATCACCTTATTCAAGGACGCCCTTATGGCGGGCCTTCGTCTTCCTCTGCACCCCACTGTCGGGGATGCGCTTATTTACCTTCGAATCGCCCCCGACCAACTTGTTCTGAACGGTTGGAGATTCCTGATGGGGGCCATCTCCCTATGGCCCCAAGTCCTTGGGTATGAACTTACCCTGCACTTGCAGGAGTTCTTCTGGGACCACCGGCCATTCAAGGTGCACAAGGAGGTCGGCTTCTTCTCGCTAGGGGCCCGACAGGGGAGGAAAATAATAGTAAACTGCCCGAGCAACAATAAGGGATGGAAGAAGAAATTCTTCCAGGTCTCCACCCTCGGGTTCTGTGAAGAGGCACCGGGCATACAATTGAGGATCTCCTGGGTGGGGGAATTAAGGAGTAAGCCGTCGTTTCCTTTCTTGTTTTTCATTCACCTTGTCGCTATCGCCAAACTAACCGAGGAGTAAGCCGCCATATCATTTTTGTTTTTTTTTTGCAGGGGGATCAATTGACCTGCCCAGTCTTTCTGATGAGTATGAGGCGAGGATACTATCTTTGGTTAAGGATCTGACCGACGCTAACAAGCTGCTGACCCGAACGGGGAGTCCAAAGATTTCCTACGAGCCCAAGTACCCCTTCCAAGCTCCTATATTCCCTACGATCATTCCCGGTAAGCTCTTTTGTCTACCCCCTTATTGCTTTATTATTTGTACTGATGTGTCCTTACTGGTCTTATAGAGATGGCCTCTAAAGATGTAGCGGCTCTGAAGTAGAAGGAGGAGGAGTTGTTGACCCGGGCGGGCCAGAAGCGTAAGAAGCAGGATCCCATCGAAGGCCAGAAACTGAAGAGGATATCCCGGGGGATCGATGTCCAGGCTGGCAAGGAAACGGTCAGAACCTCAACCCCCGGGGTGACTATCGTCGTGCCACCGAAGTTGCCCCCCCACCGTTGCACCGGCCGGGGTATCGTTCCCGACCTTGGACGAGCCAGCGCTCTCGGGACCTCGCACGGAGCTGTCTGCAATGCCGACGGCGGACGCTGTCAAAGGTAGAGTCCGGCCTGGGCTGCTGCAGAGTTAAGTTGACAAATGTTCTCTGCTGGGCCCCGAGGCCTTGGTCGACTGGCTTTACAGCGTCAGTCACATGGTAAATTGCTTTTTACACATCCTTATTTTATCTTTTCCGTCCGGGAAACTTATACTTATGACCTTATTCTGCAGGTGGACTATTTGTTGGTGGGGGTTGAGGCTACTCTATCTGGGATAGCTGATAAATCGGTTGCTGCTGAGGCCACCCTGACAGCGGAGAAGGCAGCTCGGGAAGCAGCTGGGTTCACCCTTTCCGTAGCGGATGAGAAGTCTAGGGCTCTGGCCCTTGAGCTGGAGGAGGCCCGAGATACCATCTCCACCGAGCGGGCTGCTCGGAAGGCCTCGGAGGCTAGGGTTGTGGCTGCAGTGGCTGGGAGGGCAGCCACCGAGAAGTAGGCCAAAGTTCTGACGGCGACCCTAGCTGAGGTCACTGCTACTCGGGACGCCGAGGCCAAGGAAGCTGAGGAAGAATTCGAGGCTGGATTCCTCAAGGGCTATGACGATCTACCCGCTTGGGCCGCCTCGAACCATCTGGACTGGGCCTCTTCGGGTACTTCTGGGTCGACTCTGACTTCTGGAAGGAGCTAGCTCAGAACGATGAGGGGACCGCTGTTGCTGATGATGATGCACCGGCCGGTGATGATGTGGACATTGCCGATGTCTAGCGGCTTATCCTAGGGTTTTTGCTATTTTTGTTGTTGGTTGTTTTTTTTTTTTTGAGAGGCTACTACAACTACCCCCAGCCAATGTACAACTTTTTGTTTATAATTTAAGAAAAGGTCCATCGAGGCCATCCTTTGCACTAACTGTTTATTATTTTGTACTTGCATGCCTGTTTGTGATTGCCATTCCCGATCGGTTGTTAGTTATTCTGAAATCCTGCCTTAGCAAAAGATTTAGGACTATAACCGGTAGAGAATACTTGGTCTTTCAGGGACCTGTTATGTAGGTCCCGCTCAGGTATAGAGTAGGCTTGTGAGCTATTTACTACCCGGGCGGTTTCTCTGGGTACTGTAGGTACTTAGGAATGTTAGGTATTCTAGGATTCCAAGTCCTGTTAGTACCCGGTGTGATTTCCTATTCAACCTGGTATTTCCCCTGCCCCCCAAGCTTTTGCTAGGGCGGGTGTATAGAGGGAGTGACAATAGGGAACTGACCTGAAACGTGGATGGTTGTAGGGTCCTTTGAGGCTTGCTATCATCAGCCACCTAGGGGGATTGGCCCCCATCGTTGGTTGGGCCTAAGCAAAGCCGGTGCCTTGGGGTTTAGCCCGAGGTCTTTTGTGCCTCGGGTGTGATCCCGAGGGCTTTTTGTACCTCGTGGTTTGACACGAGGTCTTTTTGTGGAACACCGGTCGGGATCATTGCTTGTAGTTAAAACAGAAAACCTTTATTTTCTTCGAAAATTTATAATAACTGCTCAAGTAGAGCTACAAAATTTCCTAACCAGTACTAACCCATTCGTGGCTGAGCATTACTGAAAATACTTTCCGAGGTGTTGAACATGCCAAAGGTGAGGAAGATTATGCCCATCTGAGTTTGTAACCAATAGGTGCCCGGACGGTTAACCCGCATAACTTGATATGGTCCTTCCCAGTTTGGCCCCAACTTCTCATTGCTCGGGATTTTGGTAGATTGGTTTACCGCCTTTAGAACGAGATCCTCGACCTGGAAACTCCAGTGCTTGACTTTGCTATTGAAGTACCGGGAAACTCTCTGCTTGTAAGCTACCACTTTTAGATGTGCCCGGTATCTTTTTTTTTCCACCAAGTCGAGTTCTGCTCTGAGGGCGCCTTCATTGCTCTGCTCGCTAAAATTTGCCACTTGGTACGTAGGTAACCCGAGCTCTGTGAGGACTACCGCCTCAAAGCCATAGGTTAGTAAGAATGGTGTCTCGCCCGTTGCCGCCCGGGGGGTACTGCGGTAGGCCCACAGAAGGGTCGGCAATTTCTCTGCCCAAAGCCCCTTGGCGTTTTTGAGCCTGGTCTTGATTGAATGCAGAATAGTTCGGTTTGTCACCTCGACTTGACCATTGGCTTGAAGGTGCTCGGGTGAAGAGTAGTGATTGGATATCCTGTACTCCATGCAGAATTGCCTGAAGACCAGGGTATCAAACTGTCTACCGTTATCGCTGGCCAGAACCCGGGGAATGCCGAACCTGCAGAGGATGCTTTTCTCGAGGAAACTTCCATCTTTTTCTCTCTGATTGTTGCTAAGGGTTCGGCCTCCGCCCACTTGGTGAAGTAGTAGACGGCGATAACAACGAACTTAACTTGCCCTTTTCCGATCGGGAGGAAACCAACGATGTCGATACCCCATTGAGCGAATGGCCGGGGGCTAAAGATGGGTGTTTGGAGTTTTCCCGGGAGTTTGATCATGGGGGAGTATCTTTGGCACTTGTCACACCGTCTGACATACTCCTGGGAGTCCCGAGCCATTGTCGGCCAGTAATAGCCCTATAGCAAGGCTTTTCGGGAGAGTGCCCGACCTCCTATGTGGTTACCACAAACACTTTCATGGATTTCATGTAATATTACATGGACCTATGCGGGGTGGACACAGTGGAGATATAGGATAGAGAATCCCCTTTTGTAAAGGATACCATCAACGAGGTGATATCTGGCCGCTCGGTACTTTATCCGGCGGGCTTCTTCCTTCGTGTCTGATAGAATGCCAGTCGTGAGGAACATTGTGATCGGATCCATCCAGCTGGGGCCCAAGGCGACCGATTTTACCTCCATGCCCTCCAAGTTGATCACACTAGACTTGGGTAAGTATTATATCCTTATCTCGGGCAAGTCTGACTCGGAGGATGAGACGAGGCAAGGTGGGCTAACCGGTCGACCCTCGTATTCTCCTCCCTGGGGATCTGTGTAATGGGGAAATCTTCTAGTTTCTTTGAGACTGTTCGGACAAGTGCCAAGTAAGCTACCATGCTGTCTTCCCAAGTTTCATACTCCTGGGTAACTTAGTTGACTACGAGTTTGGAGTCACTATACCCCTGGACTTGCCGCGCACCCATCGATGTGGCCAATTGCAAGCCAACCAATAGGGCTTCGTACTCAGCCTCATTGTTAGAGGCCTGGAACCCAAACCGCAATGCATACTCAAGCTAGATTTCGACGGGAGTAGTCAGGATGATCTCCACCCCGCTACCTTGCTTGTTGGAAGACCTGTCTACGTAAAGTATCCAGGTTGGGATGTCTTTTTGTAGCCTGAGCAGTAGGTAGGGCGGGTCACGCTCTTCCACTAGGTCTTCTGGGTATGTGAATTCCATGAGAAAATCTGATATGGCCTATCCCTTGATTGCCCTGCGGGGTCGGTAGGTTACGTCGAATTCTTCTAACTCCAAGGTCAACTTGACAAACCTTTCGGATGTTTCAGGCCTTCTCAAGATCCGGCGGAGAGGCTGATTTGTGAGGACCACGATTGAGTGGGCCTGGAAATACGGGTGAAGTCTTTGGGAAGAAGTGATGAGGGTAAAAGTGAGCTTTTCTATGTGAGAGTATCTGCTTTCCGCGCCTTGTATTGCCGGGCTGGTGTAGTAGACCGGGAATTGTATTCTGTGTTCTTCTCGGATGAGAGCCGAGCTGACCACCAAGGGTGACACTGCCAAATATAAGAACAATTCCTCGTTTGGCATGGGTGTTGAGAGTAAAGGGGGTGATGCTAAGTACTTCTTAAGTCCCTGAAACGCCTCCTCGGATTCTTCCGACCACCGAAAGGCCTTACGAAGGATTTTGAAAAATGGCAAACACCGGTCGGTTGTTCAGAGACGAATCTGTTCAATGTTGCGACCCGCCCGGCCAAGCTCTGAACTTCTTTGGTTGACCTGGGTGACCGCATGTTTATGATGGCCTGGATTTTCTCGAGGTTTACTTCGATACCCCGCCTGCTGACTAGGTGTCCCAGAAACTTCCCGGATGAGATGCCAAATGTGCACTTGGCCGGGTTCAACCTCATTCTGAACTTCCTCAAAATGTTGAAGGCCTGGGCCAGATGTTCAAGATGGTCAGACTCGTCTCGGCTTTTGACCAAGAGATTGTAAACGTAGACTTCTATGGATTTCCTGGTCAGTTCTTTGAATATATGATTAACCAGGCGTTAATAGGTTGCCCCGGCATTTTTGAGGCCGAAGGGCATTACCTTGTAGCAATACGTTCCTTGGTTCGTGATGAAGGAGGTCTTCTCTTCGTCCCCAAGATACATGCTGATTTGATTGTACCGCGAGTAAGCGTCCATGAACGAGAGGAGTGCATGTCCGGCTGTGGAGTCCACAAGGAGGTCTATCCTGGGCAATGGATACCAATCCTTGGGGCAGACCTTATTTAAGTCAGTGAAATCCACACACATTCTCCACTTCCCGATGCATTTCTTGACCAGAACCACGTTTGCTAACCAGTCGAGATAATGGACCATTCAGATGGAATTCGCCTTCATGACCTTCTCAACTTCTTCACATACCGCCGCATGCCTTTCGCCCGCCATACCCTGCCTCTTTTGCTTGAACGACCGGGAGTCTGGGTTGATGTTGAGACGATGAGACATGATTCGAGGGTCTATCCCAAACATGTCTTCATGGCTCCAGGCGAAGACATCCTGGCTCTGCTTCAGGAATCGGATCAACTTTTCCTTGAGGCCTGGCTCCAAGAAAGCGCCAATGCTAACGCACTGGTCGGGAAACTTCAGGTCTAGCACCACTTGCTCCAGTTCTTCCATCGGACCTACTCAATCAATTTGGTCCCTCGGGTCCATTTCCTGTATGTTCAACATTTCAGTCACAGCCTCTCCGCCTAGGGAGCTGACGTAGCAGCTTCCAGCGGTCGTTTGATCTCCCAGCAAGCTTCCAGGTCCCTGGGGGGTTGGAAACTTGACCACCAGGCTATACTTTAACACAACTGCCTTGGCTTTGTTGAGAGTTGGTCTCTCGAGGATGACGTTGTACGCGGACGGGGGTTCTACAACTACGAAGTTTGCCAGTACAGATGTCTGTTGGGAGTAAGTCCCCATAAGAACTGGGAGCTCGATGGTACCGAGCGGTTGTGAGCTAGACCCGTTGAAACCTACCAGGGGAGTGGCCACTAGTCAGAGCCGATCCCTGGATATCCCGAGTTGATCGAATGCTGAGACGAACATGATATCGGAGGAGCTGCCCGTATACACCATCACCCTTTTGACCACATAGTTTGCTACGGAGAGCATCACTACCAGCCGATCATCATGAGGGCAGTGCAAGCCTAGCATGTCCTCAGATGAGAACACTAGCACGTCGGTCGGGGGGAGCTGGTGGATTGGACATGCCAGACATCCGATCGGGATACCCGAGCATGCCTCTTCGTGGCCGATTGTGAATCCCCTCCGCCCGAAGTCCCTCCGGAGATTACATTGATCTGCCCGAGGGGTCGTGGCTGCTCAGAAGCCCGGGTGTCTTGCCGAGGTCGTCTGTCTGCCACCACGAACTCAGCTAGGTGGCCTTGCTGAATCAGCTTCTCAATGGCAATCTTAAGCTTAAAGCAATCCTCTGTATCATGTCCGTGGTCTTTGTGGAAGTGGCAAAACTTATCCCGATTTCTCTTACCGGGCGGGCTTTTCAGCTTCGCTGGCTGCTGGAGTAGCCTCTGGGTCTCAGTGGCGTCCATGACCTCGTGGATAGGCCGAGAAAGTGGCGTGAAGGTAATCGGGGCCTGATCCCGACTGCCTCTCTGCTGATCTTGCCTGGGCTTCTTTTTCGGACCCTTCTCAGTGCCCTCGCGTTTCTGTTTATCTTTCGGGGACTCGTCCTCCGTGAGACTGGCATGCTTGGACTTCGAAAACTCCTCCGTGTCAATGTACTCTCCGACCCTTTCTGAGAGTTCTACCAGGGTTGCCGGTCGGTCACGATGAAATGACGTAGCAACTTTAGTGTGTTGAACTCCCGAGCAGAAGGCCATGATAGCAGCAGTTTCATTCAAGTGGTGGATTTGAAGCCTCTGCTAATTGAAATGGTCCACGTAGGCCTTTAGGGATTGCCCCTTACGTTGCTTGACGGTCAGCAGCTGGGTGTCTGGTTGCGACCGGTCAAGCATCCCTACGAATTGGCTAATGAAAAGCTTGCTCAGAGTTTTGAAGTCGTCAACCGTTCGGGGTTTGAAAGCGTGGAACCATTGTACGGCTAGCCCGTTAAGGGTGCTGGAAAAGGCCAGGCACAGTAACTCGTCGACGGTGGTGACTAACGCCATCTGGGCCTTGTAGGTACGAACATGATCCACTGGGCTTCCTGTCCCGTCGTAAGAGTTGAGATGCGATGGCTTAAACTTCCGCAGGATGGGGAATCCGGTGACCTGAACGGTGTAGGGCAACTCGGTCTTTATGTTGGTATGATCATGGCGCTGCTTGCGGCTCAGTTGCTCGATTTGTTTCTACAAGTCCTGAATTTGAACATCCATGTATTTTCGCTCGGTCTTCCTTTCTATGTCCGAGCGGTAGGTCGGATCAGATGACGAGGCCTCTTCTTCGAAGTGTGTTGTCCTTGGGGACAGGACCCGGCTCCGGCTCCGGCTCCGGGTGGTCGTGTGACTGAGATCTCTCCAGCTCCTGGCCGAGGGGTCCTCAGCCGATTCTCGGGCTGTATGTCCCGGCCCCTCCTTTCTGGTAGCATGCCTACTATTGATGATGTCTCTGGCGTCTCCCGCCCAGCGCGGATTAGCCCGGGCTTGTCACCGGGTTCACCTGGGGGCCTGGCTACATTCGTCATCCCCGCGCTGTCTCCAACCCGGGGGGGATGCAGGTGTAGTGTGGGTATGTTGTCTGACCCGTAGAGGCTTTCGGTTGGGCGTACCTTTCCCGGGCTGCTCCTCGATTTGGGGGAGCTCATCTTGCCGGGCCAGTAGCGCTTCAATCTGCTGCTGGGTCGCCATTGGCCCTCTAGGAGTTATGCGAGAGCAGTTGTGACCTGCTCGGAGGTCATAGAGGCGGTCGGCTGGCCGAGCTGCGAGTCCTCCTGACCGGCTTAATCTTCCTGACCGGTTTGAGCGGCAGTTTTCTTACCCTTCTTTGACGGCATGGTGATCAGTCAGAGATTTGTTGATGAAAAACTTGTCGTTCCCACAGACGGCGCCAAACTGATGATGCCAAAATCTAGGTAAGAGTATTTATATGAGAGAGATGGACATAATGAAATTTGGATGTGGTTCGGCCCCGTTAATAAGGTGACCTACGTCCACGGGTGCGTCGGTGCACTTCCACTAACAGATCACCGGCGAGACCTGGTAAGCCAACAGAATAGGTAGCACTACTAGCCAAACCGACCAGGTGTATGCGTACAAGTGAATGTAATATGCTATCCTTTAGGTTTTTAATGCGACTTCCCTTAATGGGGGTGGGTGGCCTCTTCTATAGGTGCAAGAGACCACCTGCACAAGGTAAGTCTGCGGATTAGGAAGCCTAATCTGATTACAACCGATTTACATGAATTTAGGAAAGTTTTCTAAGTGGTTTAGGAAACCAATTGCTCCTTCTATTTAGTCTTCTACCTGGGATAGGAAACTGCCTGGAGACTTGCTGGGCAAGCAACCACGCCTTCTGGCGGTGCGCCCATGTAGGGCTAGTCTAGAACGAGCGCCCGGGCTCACGACCGAACCGGGCGGTTTTGTGTAACAGCCCAGGATGACTATGTAGTCAGCCCGATTCAAGGTACCTTGGCTTCTCTTTGTCGAGGTGACGTGCCTTGATTTTGACCTGACATTTTTGTAAATATCAAAAAATAATAATAATAATAATAATAATAATAATCAGAGAAAAAAAATCATACATTGTTGCCATAGAAACAGAAATTTTCCAAAAAGAAAAATTAGGAAAGATTGTAAATTCAAGAAAAAGAGAATTCTTAATTAGTATGTTACGTTGATTTCCATTTGACTATGTGATTAGAATATATTTCAACTCTAGACTCATCACTTCGTTTATTACAATGGGAAAATTAAAATTCAGTCAACAATTTGTTAATAAATTAAAGGTCAGTCATATACTTTATTGAAATTGAAGGGAAATCTGCTTCAACTCTACAAATTAAAACCTCATCAACTTTTTACCAAACTCTAAATATTATCAATATATTGACTGCAATGTGATTAATCAAGTTACTGAAATGTCCAAACTGCCCTTACTTTACTCTCTCTTATACACAAACCTACCATTCCAAAAGGGACCACAAAATTTCTATGAACATCAGCAGAAAAGGACGACCAGAGAGAGACATCGCCGACATTGCCGTGAATCCGTCGCCGTTAATCTTCTGGTTGCCCGACCTTCCATCTTTTCCTTCCATCGGTTGCCATCATCGATCGCCGTCTGGCCCGTCCCTGTCGTCGCCATCTTCGTTGTCATTTGGAGGCTCTATGACCGGATAGGTTAGTCGATCTTCAATCTCCTTTCTTTGTACACACACACACATCTAGATCTTGGAATTTTTCTACCAAAAGTCTTCAATTTCATGGTTTCCCAACAAAAGACGGTAGATAGATATGCAGGTATAAATACATAGGAGTATAATATATATATATATAGAGAGAGAGAGAGAGAGAGCCTTAAGTTAGTTGTAAGAATAAAATTTTAAATTTCAAACTGGTTTATGGTAAGCATTTATGGTACAATGTAGTGATATTGGGTTTGTGGGACTTTGAATTTGTTGTTCTGTATTGTTAATGTAATTGAATGTTATGAGTCTATTGTTTATTTTACACAAATGGGACACTCGTAATGGTTGTTGCAACTCCACTTTTCGGAGAAGAGATATCGAAACTTGAAATGGTATTTTTTTTTATGAGTAATGTTATGTTACTCAAATACTAATTTTAAATTCACATCTTAATTTTGCGTGCTTCTCCTAATTGATGAACCTTTATGTAGTTGTAGGACCTCTAATCTAGGAAATATTGGGTATCTAAATCTAAGTAAAGTATAAACTAAAGCCACCCTTAGACTTTTTACCAATTCACGTGGAGGCAAAGTTAGTGTTGATCATGCTTTAGTTAGTTGTTCATAATGGATCTAATTATCTTTTTGATAGAAATTTTCCTCTAATTTGTATGTTGTCGACGACATTTGGACCCACTCGTTTTCAAAAAGTTCTTGTGATTGTCTATTGAGCTATAAAGCTCAGTCTTACTTTTCTCCAAGCATTCTTTCACTTTAGAAAAGAAATTCAATTGATTAAAAATAAATAAATAAATTGGTAAGTTGCTCCCCACTTTTTCCTTTAGCTTAAAAAAAAATAGAAGTGAAGTACGGTGAATTGCTCCGTACGTTTAGACAGTTGCTCTTTAGGCTTAGTAAGTTGCTCCCCACGTTTGGTAAGTTGCTCCCCACTTTCGCCTTTTAGGTTAAAAAAAAAATTTGCTGAGATGAAGTGTGGTGAGTTGCTCCCTATGTTTAGACAGTTGCTCTGTAGGCTTAGTAAGTTGCTCCCCAGGTTTGGTCAGTTGCTCCCCACTTTCGCCTTTTAGTTTAAAATAAAAATTTGCTGAGATGAAGTGTGGTGAGTTGCTCCCTACGTTTAGACAGTTGGTCTTTAGGCTTAGTAAGTTGCTCCCCACGTTTGGTCAGTTGCTCCCCACTTTCGCCTTTTAGTTTAAAAATTTTTTTTGCTAAGATGAATTGTGGTGAGTTGCTCCCTACGTTTAGACAGTTGCGCTTTAGGCTTAGAAAGTTGCTCCCCATGTTTGGTCAGTTGCTCCCAACTTTCGCTTTTAGTTTAAAAAACAAAATTTGAAACAAAGTGTGGTGAGTTGCTCCCTACGTTTAGACAGTTGCTTTTAGGTTTAGTAAGTTGCTCCCCACTTTTTCCTTTAGTTTAAAAAATAAATTTTGATGCAAAGTGTGGTGGGTTGCTCCCTACGTTTAGACAGTTGTTGCTCCTTAGGCTTGGTAAATTGCTTCCCATGTTTTGTAATTTGCTCCACACTTTTTCCATTAGTTTAAAAATAAAAATTTGAAGCAAAGTGTGGTAAGTTGCTCCCTACATTTAGACAGCCGCTCTTTAGGCTGGGTAACTTGCTCCCCATGTTTTGTAAGTTGCTCCACACTTTTCCAAGTTGCTCTAATACTAGGAGAGTATTTCATCAATTTGGTTTATAAATAGTAAAGGAAAGTGCGGTTCAATATGCACCTAACGATTACAAATTAAAGCCATGCGTTGTGTCTGTAGCAGTACTCAATATTTTAAAACAAATTCTTTATAAAACCAAGGGATAATTATAATTCAGTCAACAATATGTTAATAAAGTAAAAGTCAGTCATCTACTTTATTGAAATTGAAGGGAAATCAGTTTGAACTCTACAAACTGATACCTTATCAACTTTTTACCAAAATCTAAATATTGTCAATATATTCACTGAAATGCCATTAATGAGATATTTAAATGGTGGAAAGTGCCCTTACTTTACTCTTTTACATTAAAACCCTACGAAAAGGGACCACAAACAACGTTGTAATAACCTTAAAGAAGCCAACGAAGAGCCAGAGCCAGAGCCGTGAAGTTACAGCGTCGCCGTCGCCGTTACACTCGTGATCGTCTCATCTTCCATCTTCTCCTTCCACCGTCATCCGTCGCCATCAACGATCACCATCGCCGTCGTCACAGTCATCTTCTACCGTTGTCATCTCCACCGTTGGTCGGGGGTTAGTTAATAATCAATCCCCCTTCTCTGTACACACACACACACACACACACACACACACATGTTGAGCTACAACTTGCTTTGAAAAAACAAAGAAACAAACCCACAAAGAAAAAAACCCAAAATTCGATACCAAATTTAAATCAACTATGCTTTGATAGTTACACCACTCAAAACAACGTTCAATAAAAATGAGTGGTCACATGCACTATCAATTATATAATTGAGAAGTATTTGTAAGACAAATTTGACAACCATAGCATTACTTATATTATTCGGTATTGCAAAAGTTTGCGGAAACAAATAAAATATGTTAACAAAGATGCTAATATACTGGAAACAAATGACTTGGTGGCTGAAGCAACAATTATACGTTAAAGGGGAACTCAATTGCATATAGGGGGGGCAATATTTGGGGGGGAAATGGTAAATGTAACTAAAGATATGTGCCATCAGTTATGAAGTGTAGAAGAATTCAGAAAGTGAGGGGGGCAGCTGCCCCCTCTTGCCCTCACGTGCGTCCCCCAGTGGTCAAGGGTGGCTTTAATCCCCACATTTTTCAGATTTGGATACCCAATTTTCCCAGCATTTGAGGTCCTACACACACACACAGTCTCTCTCTCTCTCTCTCTCTCTCTCTCTCTCTCTCTCTCTCTATCTCTATCTATCTCTCTCTCTATATGTATATATAATATGTATTTAGACCTACCTATATGTGCGAATGCCATCTTAATCCACTATCTTTTGTTGGCAAACCATGGGATTAAAAACTTTTGGGGTAGACAAATACCAAATGAGTAAAAATTGAAGATTTAAATGTGTGTACAAAGAAAGGACATTGAAGAATGACTAACGTATCCGGCGGTCATGGAACTTCCAAATGACGATGAAGATGTCGATTGTATAAGGCGATTGCAATCAGAAGAGATGATGGTCGTTGATGGCGATGGACGGCGATGAAAGGTGCAGGGTATTTGTCTACAATGATGGAAGGAGAAGATGGAGAGGCAACCACGAGCTTAACGGCGACGGCACCCACGAGCTTAAAAAATAAAATAATATAATATTATTTGTTCTTTGTACCCCGTCACCCAGTAGAACAATTTATGTAATTAATGCAAATAGTTGTGCTAGTTTGTGCCCGACTGCGAATATATATAAATATATATGTAGCAAGATGTTTACCAATTTATTTACTTATTTTTAATTTCATATTATTTGATCTTGTTGGACTAACCAATTTGATGTACTTTCTAAAGTGAAAGAATGCTTGGAGAAAAGTAAGACACAACTTTATAGCTCAAAATTTCCACAAAGACTCTTTCCAAACGAGTGGGTCCATATGTCACCCACAAAAAAACAAATTAGGGCAAAATTTCTATCAATAAGATGGAATTGGAGACTGGGGATGGCAACGGGGCAGGTATGGGACGGGAGAACTATATCCTGACCCTACCCCGCCTAACAAAATCTTTTCCCCAACCCCGCCACGCTAGAAATTATTCTTACCCCATACCCGACCCCGTCTGCATCTACCTACCCGTCCCCGCCCAAAATTTTAGATATTGACTTGTGAGAACTGAAATGTATCCCATTAATGGTTTTCACTAAGACATGTACTCCATTTTGAAATCGTTTTGAATTCATGGTCTTCACATGACCACGTGTTATCTTTAGGATTCCAGGAAGTCCCCAAACTTCTATTGTCAGTATCATTACTAGTAGTTATAAAACGTGGTGAGCAACTGACCACACTCTGCTTCAAAAACTTTTTTTTAAAGTAAAGGACAACGTGGGGAGCAACTTAGAAAACTTAGGGAGCAACTTACCATACTTTGCGTCAATTTTTATTATTTAAAAATAAAGGAAATTGTGGGGAGCAACTTACCACACTCTGCTTCAAAAAAAAATTTTTAAAAGCTAAAGGAAAATGTGGGGAGCAACTGATCAAACCTGGGGAGCAACTTACCAAGACTAAGGAGCAACTATCTAAACGTAGGGAGCAACTTACCACACTTTGCTTCTATTTTTTTTTACAAAAACTAAACGAGAATATGGGGAGCAACTGATCAAACCTGGGGAGCAACTTAATAAGCATAAGGAGCAACTGTCTAAAGGTAGGGAGCAACTTACCACACTCTGCTTCAATATTTTATTTTTAAAACTAAAGGCAAACGTGGGGAGCAACTGATCAAACCTTGGGAGCAACTTACCAAGCCTAAGGAGCAACTGTCTAAACGTAGCGAGAGTATTACACACTTTGCTTGTATTTTTTCTTCAAACTAAAGGAAAATGCGACATTATAAGTGAGATAGTATGTATGAAATTACTTTTGGAGTTGTACCCCCCACCCAAAAAAAAAAAACAAGGCACCTTAGGAACAATCAAGGGCAAAAGTATAAAGGATTGAAGGGGCTAGGGTTTCCTAAATTTGGATAAATTCATTTTCGTATGTAATTTATTAACTTTAAATTAGCCTACTTGTTTTCATATTATCAGTTGAACTCCACGAACTTATATTGCCCAATTTTAATCAAAAATATTTTCTTCTTAATTATCAGTTTCACCCCCTACAAAAATTAATATTTACGCCCTTGGTAACACTAGAATTATTGTAACACGGGTATATGTAGATTGGATGTTTAACGTAAATATGAACAGAACTTATCACTGGCAACATAAATTTAAATTTAAAGGAGACTTGTTGAGAAGCATATCAATTGAAAAAAAATAAACATACAGTTTTGTACATGCATATAGTATGAAAAAAACAAATTAGATACAAAGCTCAAGTTCTGCTGGAGTCCAATGCTCACAAAATTAATGTGTCACTATATAGAAACCACAGAGACCACTGTCTTAAAAAAGAAACCGCACCTGGTTTTTGTTTTTCACTCTCTCCCCAAACAAACACACTATAAATTCCACCCCATATCGAATTTTCTATTCACTACTCTCCACCAACAAACACGACAACCAATTCTCTCTCTCTCTCTCTCTCTCTCTCTCTCTCTACAATGTTCTTGAAGATTGAAATGTGTGTGTACAAAGAAAGGAGATTGAAGAATGACTAACCTATCCGGCGGTCATGGAACTTCCAAATGGTGATGAAGATGTCGATTGTGGAAAGCGATTGCAATCGGAAGAGATGATGATCGTTCATGGCGACGGACGACGATGGAAGGTGAGGATGGAAGGAGAAGATGGTGAGGCAACCACGAGTTTAACGGTGACGGAGAGAGGTAGACAGTTTCACGTCGACGGGAACGGCGACTCCGCCATTTTTTCTCCAGAGCTTCACCCAATTTGGCCCCAATTTGGTCTCAATTTGGACTTTTGGTAGGGTTGTGTATAAGAGAGAGTAAAGTAAGGGTAGTTTGGACATTTCAGTAAGTTGATTAATCACATTTCAGTCAATATATTGATAATATTTAGATTTTGCATCATAGTTGATGAGGTTTTTATTTGTAGAGTTGAAACTGATTTCCCAACAATTTAAATAAAGTAGTTGACTGACTTTTAATTTATTAACATATTGTTGTCTGAATTTTAAATATCTAAATACTTTTTACACCTTAAGTTTATAAATAAGCGACAAATACATTACGTTGCCAATTTATCGCGTGTTCCCGACCGCTAATAGATAGTTATATAATATATATATATGTAGCAAGATGTTTACCAATTTATTTATTTATTTAATTTTAATCAATTGAATTTCTTTTCTAAAGTGAAAGAATGCTTGGAGAAAAGTAAGACTGAGCTTTATAGCTCAATAGACAATCACAAGGACTTTTTGAAAATGAGTGGGTCCAAATGTCGTCCACAATATACAAATTAGAAGGAAATTTCTATCAAAAAGATAATTAGAGACATTATGAACAACTAACTAAAGCATGATCAATACTAACTTTGCCTCCACGTGAATTGGTAAAAAGTCTAAGGGTGGCTTTAGTTTATACTTTACTTAGATTTGGATACCCAATATTCCCTAGATTAGAGGTCCTACAACTACATAAAGGTTCATCAATTAGGAGAAGCACACAAAATTAAGATGTGAATTTAAAATTTGTATTTGAGAAACATAACATTACTCATAAAAAAAATACCATTTCAAGTTTCGATCTCTCTTCTCCGAAAAGTCCAAGATTCAACAACCATTACGAGTGTCCCATTTGTGTAAAATAAACAATGGACTCATATCATTCAATTACATTAACAATACAGAACAACTAATTCAAAGACCCACAAACCCAATATCACTACATTGTACCATACTTGCTTACCATAAACCAGTTTGAAATGTAAATTTTTATTCTTACAACTAAATTAAGGCTCTCTCTCTCTCTATATATATATATAATATACTCCTATGTATTTATACCTGCATATCTATCTACTGTCTTTTGTTGAGAAACCATGAAATTAAAGACTTTTGGTATAAAAAATCCAAGATCTAGATGTGTGTGTGTGTGTGTACAAACAAAGGAGATTGAAGATCGACTAACCTATCCGGTCATGGAGCCTCCAAATGCCAACAAAGATGGAGACGACAAGGACGGGCCGGACGGCGACCGATGATGGCAACCGGTGGAAGGAAAAGATGGAAGGTGAGGCAACCACAAGCTTAACGGCGACGGATTCACAGCGATGTCTCTCTCTGGTCGTCCTTTTCTGCTTCTGTTCATACAATTTTTGTGGTCCCTTTTGGAATGGTAGGGTTGTGTATAAAAGAGAGACTGAGGGCAATTACGACTTTTCATTGACTTGATTAATGACATATTAGTCAATTTCTTGGTAATATTTAGATTTAGGTAATAAGTTGATGTGGTTTTAATTTGTGGACTTGTAACTGATTTCCCTACAATTTCAATAAAGTAGATGACTGACCCCGCCTGCATCTAGCTACCCGTCCCCTGCCCCAACCCCGTCCAAAATGTTAGATATTGACTTGTGAGAACTGAAATGTATCCCATTAATGGTTTTCACTAAGACATGTATCCATTTTGAATTCCTTTTGAATTCATGGTCTTCATACGACCACGTGTTATCTTTAGGATTCAAGGAAGTCCCCAAACTTCTATTGTCAGTATCATTACTAGTAGTTACAAAACGTGGGGAGCAACTTACCACACTCTGCTTCAAAAACTTTTTTTTAAACTAAAGGAAAACGTGGGGAAAAGCTTAGAAAACATAGGGAGCAACATACCACACGTTGCTTCTATTTTTTAAAAAAAAACTAAAGGAAAATATGGGGAGCAACTTATCAAACCTGGGGAGCAACTTAATAAGCATAAGGAGCAACTGTCTAAAGGTAGGGAGCAACTTACCACACTCTGCTTCAGTTTTTTTTTTAAAGCTAAAGGAAAATGTGGGGAGCAACTGCTCAAACCTGGGGAGCAACTTACCAAGCCTAAGGATCAACTGTCTAAACGTAGGGAGCAACTTACCACACGTTGCTTCTATTTTAAAAAAAAAACTAAAGGAAAATATGGGCAGAAACTGATCAAACTGGGGAGCAACTTAATAAACATAAGGAGCAACTGTCTAAAGTTAGGGAGCAACTTACCACACACTGCTTCAATTTTTTTTATTTTAAAACTAAAGGCAAACGTGGGGAGCAACTGTTCAAACCTGGAGAGCAACTTACCAAGCCTAAGGAGCAACTGTCTAAACGTAGGGAGCAACTTACCACACGTTGCTTCTATTTTTTTTAAAAAAAACTAACGGAAAATATGGGGAGCAACTGATCAAACCTGGGGAGCAACTTAATAAGCATAAGGAGCAACTGTCTAAAGAGAGGGAGCAGCTTACCACACTCAGCTTTTTATTTTAAAACTAAAGGCAAACGTGGAGAGCAACTGATCAAACCTGGGGAGCAACTTACCAAGCCTAAGGAGCAACTGTCTAAACGTAGGGAGCAACTTACCACACTTTGCTTCTATTTTTTCTTAAAACTAAAGGAATATGTTGGGAGCGCGCAACTGATGAAACGTGGACAGCAACTTACTAAGCCTAAGGAGCAACTGTCTAGGAAAAGTGTATGTAAAGTGTCGTGTCCGTGGGTCGGAGATGATTCAACACGCGAACATTACCTTCTTAGAAGTGTTGGTGCTTCCTAGTTTCTAACCAAGAAAAATAGACCGACAAAGAAGTGCTTTAGATATGTTTCATACAGTAGCTTAAACATCCTATTCCACCACATTAACCATGAAATGGGTTCAGACTCCATAGTCAACTTTTGGGCAAACTTTCGTAGGGGTCATGCATTCATTAGAAATCCCTCCCTCCCTCCCTCCCTCCCTCCCTATCTAGTCTTCTGTTATAGATGCTCAAGTCTCAACAAATGGATTGGTTGTAATATTTTCTAGTATGAATTGTTCTACAATATAAAACTGGCTACTGAATCTGCAAAACTAAGATATGCACACTGCACAGGCGAAGAAGAAAATAAAAACCATGACAAAGTTCATATTTCATACCATTAAGAACAGCAATGGACAGAAAGATTACATCTGGAAGTTCAAATAAATTCCATTCTATATTTTTCAACAATATAATTCTACCGTAAGAAATAAGGTAGGAAAATGACTCGTAAACATTAAAAAATTTCAATCTATTGCTGACTATATTTCCTCTTCATTCATATTTTTCTTAGTAACCAAACAATAGAAAAGATTTTCCTTCATATTTTCCTTTCCTTTCCCCCACTGAAATCCATGAACCAAATACAGTCTTAAGACCTTCCTCTTTGAATTACCAATCACGAATTCCCAATTATAAAAGATTAACACACCCACAAAATGAGTAGTAAGGTAAAAAGGAACAACCAATCAATCCGAGTGTACAAGGTACCATAAAATTTTCTTTGAAATCCAGATTAGCAGCAAAAAACTTAGTACTTTCATAGAAAGTATCAATTTTCATATGAAGACATGAAATTCTATAATCTAATACCCAAAATTTTCTGCTGCAAATCTTCAATAAATATTACTACCAAGAAGAGGAACTAACAAAAATTAGATATTTACCACACAACACCATCCAGACAATAGAGAGGTCCGAATATTTAGCAAAAGAGAGATAGAGAGAATCGCAATACCCAAATGAGTAAAAATTGAAGACTGAAATGTGTGTGTACAAAGAAAGGAGATTGAAGAATGACTAACCTATCCCGCGGTCATGGAGCTTCCAAATGTCGATGAAGATGTCGACTGTAGAAGACGTTGTAATCAGAAGAGATGATGATGATTGATGGGACAGACGGCAATGGAAGGTGAGGCGTATTTGACTGCAACGATGGAAGGAGAAGATGGTGCGGCTTCACGGTGACGGCGACGGCGACGGCGACGCCTCGTCGTCCATTTTTTTCTCCAGAGCTTCCAAGATGTGTGTGGTCCCTTTTGGTAGGGTAGGGTTTGGTATAAAGAAGAGGCTGAGGGCAGTTTGGTCATTTCAGTAAGTTGATTAATCACATTTCAGTCAATATATTGATAATATTTAGATTTTGCTAAAAAGTTGATGTGGTTTTAATTTGTGGACTTGTAAATGATTTTCCTACAATTTCAATAAAGTATATGACTGACTTTTAATTTTTTACCAAATTGTTGACTGAATTTTAATTATCCCTATTACAATTTAACACGAAGTCAAAATGACATAACTAGTAAATACATCTGCTAATGACATTTCAAGCTTCTGTATATGATATTTCACGCACACTAAAACTCCCTAAGTAGATCTTAACAAGGACATGATCTTTGAGGATAAATAAATTTGCATTCTTTGTGGTTCACAATTATAAGTTCTCACTTATTAATGCCACCACCGGATTTCAAGTTCCGGATAATCGCGACTTGACAATTGAGGGCCTCAACAGGCTTGAATAAATGTCCTCAATAGAAGTCAATTTTTCTCTTCCTCAAAATCAATTTATTCGAAGACCTTAAGTGATACGATTTAGGAGTATAATACGAGACCAAAATGAAATTTTGAAAAACTAGTACATTGGTTCCGAACTGTATTTAACCAAACAAAGTATATGTTCAACTTTTATGTCACCATATAAAAACTTTGAATTAATCTATCAACCATACATTGATTATGAAATGTAATTTTTCACAAACAAAAAAAAAATGTCACAAACTTAACCGCCAACTTGATGTGGAACTCAAAAACCAAAAGTAGCCAAACAATATGAAAGCATTAGTTCCATGATCTTTAACTTTATTAATCCTTCGTTTATATAGAGCTGTGAATGTGAATGTATTATACAAATACATCCACACGGACATGAGACTACAGAAGAAGGATTCAGAACATGACTTAATAGGTATATGAGTCTGCTACCATGGGTGGTGTTAACAACTAACAAGGACAATATCTTAGGGCCTGTTTGGTTGTACACCAAATTAGGAATGAATCCATTTAAAATGAGTCTATTTATGTGTGGACCCATTTTAAAGTGTTTGGTTGACAAAATGGGCCAATTAAAAAAATCAACCAATTTGGGCTTACAATACAAAATCAAAATTAGTTCATTTCACCTAAAACCTGAAATTGCACAATTTCAAATCAAGCAATTTCATTGGCAACTCCCGATCGTTCTTTTCCATCGACAGTCCTGATCAACCCAGAGAGAAGGTATCTCTGTGTGTGTGTGTGTGTGTGTTCGTCTCCTCTCTCTCTCTCTCTGTTTGTCTCTATCGCCCTTTCTCTCTCTCTGTTCGTATATATATTCACACACAAATAGAGTTTTCCTGAGAAATCTGTGTAATCAATTTTTTCTTGAGAAATCTGAGAAATCCTTTTCTTTGCAGAACTAGAGGTTTGTTCTGAAGCAAAGGAATATCATCTTGCTGTTTGTTAGCCCTAGTCTCAACATGCTGTGTAATCAATTTTATATTTTTTGTTGATTTTCTATGTTTCTATGAGAAGTGGTGTTGCTTTTGAATGATGGCACTCATATCTCTGCAATTGTTAGAGCTGGCAATCAAGTTTCATTTCGAGATCAATGGGGAAAGTTGTCTCAAAGTGTGATGAGTGTCATTTTTTATTATCTTCCATCCTTTGTCCTATATGTTACCGATAAATCCAGAACAGATACAAGGGTGGCACGAAAGGAGATAGATCTACCGAAAATACCGTGCGTGGATGCATAGGGATTGCACTCAATGAAGAAATTATGGCTTTCTTTTTCACAATTATCATTCTTGCTTTTCAATGGTTGTAAATGTAGACAACTTAGACATAATAGTTGGGTTTATTTGGACAGGTTTAGAATGTTGTATTTAATGTCTAGGACATCATTTTTTAGTTTTCTTATTGTTCAAGGGAGTTGTATTGTACTATTAGTGCAACTATTGAAGAACGATTTTTGTTCATTAGAGTGGAGATTTTTAATCATTGTACGTGGTTACATTCATGGTGATATTTGATCTTATTTGAAGTTGGTTTAATAGAAAAAAGCTTACTAGAAAAGGTTCCCAAGGCTTTTTGGTAATTTTTTTTTAATAAGCAGGGGTATTTCTGGAATGAAACAAATAATAATAAATGAAAATTTCAGAGTTTTCATATGGTTAACAAAAGTTGGCATAATGTTTAAGTTGGATACTTGCCAATTTCGATTGTTGCTACCAAACACCTTAAAATTAGTTAATTTATAATGAAACAATTTTTTCTTTGACCAACCAAACAGGTACATGAATTAGAATTAAGTCATTTACAAATAAACAAATTTCAAATGCACTAATTCAAAATAGAATGATTCAAAAAATTAGGCAATTTGTGCAACCAAACAGGCCCTTAGACAATCATCTAATGACTTAAAAATTCCATCACAGCAAGTCCACGTCAGCACGCCGTTAATTAGCTTTTGCGTACAACCATGGAGGTAAATAATTTTTTCACTAGTCAGATTAGCTTCACCTTCTAGCTTCAATCTACTAGTATTATACTCCTCTCCTTTTCTGCTATCAACCATCCCTGTATATTCGGAAATAAATAATGTATCAAATGAAAAATTGTACGTAAAATAAATAGATGTAGCTAGATGAAAGGTTTTAATGTATTTATATAATAAGATAGAGCGGGTCTCTTTCAAGTTAGCAACTTTTAATCTTGACCATTGAGACAAGTTTAGATATTTCAGACTATCGGATTGATTGTCCACCAAAAATAGTTAACCCCATTAAAAAGGAATTCCTTAAATTAATTTGAATTTGAATAAATACATGTCTATATCCAAAATTGTCAACTTCAGTTAATACAAAACACAAATCTTGGGTAAACTAAATCATTGGACTGATTTTTTAGCAAAAAAGGAATTCCCTAAATTAATTTGACTTTGAATATAAACATATCTATAGTAAATACAAAACACAAATCTTGGGAGATAAACTAAATCATTGTACTGATTTTCAAAATAGAAATATTGGAATTTAAACTTCCCATATCATACATATATTCATAGAGTTTATTTTTTATAGGATTTTCTTTTTTCCTTTCCGTGACTCTGATCAAATGATTTTCATATAACTAATCAAACTGATATAATATGAGTGAAAAATCACAGAAAGTTGAAGTTTAGGAAGTGGGTTTCAACCGTGGATTTCATAATTCAAGTCTCAAGAAATGTATTCTCACTTGCACTTTTTTAAAATCTAGGAAGCGTATTTGTTATATTTCATTGCCTATCTAGAAAATGAGTTTTTCCATCACTAAAGTTGTAAATTGTGCTATCAGTTTGATTAGTTCCACCATTTTTATAGGTCATTTGATTAGTTCTATCAGTTTGATATAGTCCATAGGGCCAATCAGTGAAATGAGTAATGCGGCTTCCCAAATATGGGCTAATTATAAATAATCACAAAAGTTTCACTTTCCTTATCTATTTCTTTCCAAAAACTTAGAAAAAGCCTTTATTTATGAGTTAATTAGTATAATGTCGTATTTAGTCTAACTTTGTTATAATAGGTTCAACTCTAACAACATTTTGGTGATAGGTCCACATTTTTATTTAGTGACCAAACTACCCCTAAAGCCCATCAATGAGTCATTCCTTTTCAAACTCTTTATCTAATTTGGAAACACCCAAAATCAAGGGGTTTCAAATTTTAAACACCAAATTTATATATATGTATATATATATATAAGATTTCCACCTCTCTCTCTCTCTCTCTCTCTCGCTAGGATGAATCGGAGACTCCATTCAATGAGAAAAAAGCTTGCGATGGTCTTCTCCGGCGAGGTGGTGATTATTTTGAGTGTTGCAGTTGGGATCGCGCTTGTTGTCACGCTCGGATTTGCGGGAGAGGTCGTTGTCTTCGTGATGTGGATGAACCCGAGACTCCATTCAACGAGAAAAAGCTTGCGATGGTCTTCTCCGGCGAGGTGGTGATTGTTTTTGGGTGTTGCATTTGGGATCGAGCTTGTTGTCACGCGCGGGTTTGCGGGAGAAGTCGTTGTCTTCGTGATGTTGCTTTGCTTTTCAATTTTGCCTTTTCATTGGTGTTTGCTGACTTTTTGTTTTTTGTCTTCTATTTTAGTTGTATTGGAGCAGTATTTAATTTTGGGTGTTTCAGTGGGTGCTTTTTTGAGTCTTTGGAGGGGGTGCTTAGTTGAGTCCATTTAATTGTGTTTTGGAAGTTGTTTGGATCTGGGCGTGGCTTTGGAGGCTAGTTGTTTGAATCTGGGTGTGGCTTTGTTTAATTATTCTAGTGTGAAATTGAACGCTCATGTTCATTCTAGTGTGAAATTTAACACTCATGTTCTTGATTCCTATATTGTCGTGCGAAATTGTATACTGCTAATATGTACTATAATTTATTATTTGAATGATGACTGCTTACCAAATTAAAAAGAGTCAACTGCTAATTGAATCTCCATTCCAACGTAATGCTAATTAGTTTATTCCAAAAACAACTCCACAATTCAAAGGTTGTAGTGTGAATATTAACACTCATGTTCTTGGTTCAAAGGCTATGTGATTTATGGCACAAACACAAAAACGGAAAGCACTATAATTATGGGATAGTAATACAAAATGAGATATTGGCAAGTCAAAATGCTATCATTGCTACCAGAATTAATGTGTATATATGGCAAGTCAAAATCCAGTTTAATGAAAGCAGTGAAATTTTGCAGTGTAAAATTTCCCTAATAAACCAGTTGCAGTGTAAAATTTCACACTAATAAACCAGTTACAGTATAAAAATGATCTGTTTGCAGTGTAAAATTCAATACCCGCAGAAAGACTCGTTTATGATGTGATATCTAGATTGAATATGCAATACACTGAATTAGAAATGATGAAATTAGTTTGTAACCGTTGTGTAAAGTAATATCTTAAAATATTAGGATAAAATTTCTTTATATATTGTAACCAATATCAATTGGGATTTGATAAGATTTGGTCAGATTTGGTAACTGATTCAATCATTAAATCTGAATTAATATATGTATATATGTATATATATATAGGTTAGGGGTAGAAAAGACATCTAATAATTCTATAATAGAAAATTTTGGATTAATCTCTAACAACATTTACAATTATAGGGTCTATCATTGGGAAGTACCAAATGGTGGGTCTATTACAACAAACGTTGGTAGAATGGGATTTTCCACTAAATTTTTCTTTATTTATTTTGTTTTTTTTTTTTTTTTTCACTTTTTGCCCTGGGCACGGGGGAAGTCTCTACGAATAAACATTAATTATATTTAAAATATTCATAAAAGATTGGACTAAAAATATTTAACTAAAATTAGTTAATAATATATTTAATATTCAAAATTAAATGTTTAAAATATTAAAACATTTAAAAGTTTAAAGTTGCATAAATATAGTCAATAATAAATTCTTAGACTTTCCACATACGTTAAAAGTTGCCAATGAGACAAATTTAAATTGAATACTCTTTCAAATGCTCAATCCGATTGTTGCAAGAAGTAATTAGAAGGGAGAAGTCTCTACAATTAAACATTAATCATACTTAAAATATTCGTCAAATATTGGACTAAATATATTTAACTAAATTGAGTTAATAATATATTTAATATTGGAATCAATGTCTTCTTCACTTAAAAATCCAACCATATCTCAGATCTTTTAAAGTATTGAATTTTTTTTTCCCGCTTCGTGCCCATGGGCACATGTTACTACTAAATAGCATGTGAGTTTGAATGACCGGTACAATTTTACGCAAAAGATTTGAATTTTTAAAGTATATTGCAAAATTTTTTCCCCTTTTTTCTTCTTCTTCCATTTTATTTTTATTTTTTTTATTTTTGCTTCGTGCCCACGGGCACGGGTTATTACTAGTATATATATATATATATATACTAGTCATACAACACGTGTGTTTATTGCACGTGAATGATGTTTTTTTTAGAAATTGTTAACTTTTGGAAAACCTTTCAAGTATATTAACATTTAGAAAATGTTAACTAAAATACTAATTGTTGTTTCTGTATTTTATATTTATTAAAATACTAAAATCTACAAAGAGAACAAATAACAATCATAATACAACAACAAAAATTAATCTAATAATACCAAACATCAAATCATATCATAGTAGATAATTCAATAGTAAATTATTAATAGAAATTTTTTTTTTTTAATAATAATGCTATATTTCACATGTTTGAATATAGAATTTAGTTGTCAAATTTTTTTAACAGTTATACCACATGTTGTGCCAGTGATCAACAGTACCACATACCGCTACATATAGAACAACTGACAAAAGCATTTAAGACTCAAATTAGGAAAGCATAGCATTATTCTCAAAACTTAGTGTTACAGTATATGAGGTTCTTTTTTCTAATAGGATAAGTCTATTGTGAGAAGCTTCTCATATGAGAATGCGGGTTTTAACCTTTGGATGATTATGTAGCAATAAATATTTCTCCAGATTCCTGGGAATCTTATGACTAGTTGCTCATCCAATGGTTAAAACCCGTCTTCTTATATGAGAAACTGCTCACTATAACATTGCCCTTTTCTAATATATGTATTATAGTACATACATAAGGGAAGCACTAACTTAGTTGTTTTACATGTATTTTGATTAGAAGCATTCATAAAGCCTCACATTAAAACTTTCTACTTATTCAACGCCGCAATAATATTGTAATCTAATTAAATATACTGTAACATTACAGCATACTTTTTGGTCCCACATTTATTTCAAAAGTTTAAAATAAATCAGTGTTAATTTTATGATTATCTTCTAACTATTTTCTTAGAACCCCTTCATCTTTCAATGATATCGATTTAACGTTTTCTTCGATTTTAGTCATAACATAATGTTTCTAATTCCATTAAGATAAATATTCTTAGTTTTTCTTTTCCTCGGCTCCAATTAGACCCATCTTTTTTAGTCAATTTTCCCCCCCTTTCTTTCTTAGAGGATTTCCAGCTGTAAAATAGTTTATAACTAGTTATTTTAATTGAAAACTATTTTAGTAATTCACTATTAAACCTTCAATTCCAACACTACTCTTTAATTTATCTAGTCATATTATTTTATTATATTTTCTTTTTTTTTTTAGTCTTACCTAGATCATGGCTGGATACAACACACACACCCACACACGCACACAAATCCAACCCAACCCCACCCTACAGTCTCACAATATTGGCCCATAGCAAAGCCCAACAAAGACCACTCATTCCAATTGAACACACAAATATGGGGGGCAAGAACTTCCCCTAAGGGTAATCGAACACTTGACATCTCCACTGGAGAGATCAAGATGGTACCACTTGAACATCTGGGTCGTTGGTTATTTTATTATATTTTCTATGGTTGAGATTTTGTGTCAATTAATTAATGAAATATCCAAAGGTTGAGAATTGGAGAGAGAATATAGAAAGTCACTCTTAGCTAGACAAATATGTCTAGTCAAAAAAATCAAATGTTAAAATGACTAGCCATATAGCTAGCCTGCTAGAGTACATAAAACTTCCTCTCACTAGCTATTTTGTCTTAAAAGTTAAAATATCTATTCTGTTAGAGATGCTCTTAGAATTTCTATTAGATCCTAGTTTTAAAGTCCCACCATTATTTTGTTGAAAAACAGTTTTACTAATCTTCTACTTCTATAAGATTCCTCAAAAAGAGACTTAAATAGATTTTTTTTTTTTTTTATATGGACTTAAATGTAAGGATATTAAAATATTATTTATTCTAAATCTTTAATCAAATGGCCCTAATTAACTTCGTTGTAAAAACAAAATTCATTTATTTTTATGGGAGTAATAAACATGGAAGGCTAGGTTTAATTGTAACAGTACTTATTTAATGGCAAAGATTTCTTTTGATTTCAAAATATCTATATCAATTCACCAAACATTTCCTAGATTTTTCTCCAATTTTAAATTTACCATAAAAAATTTTGGAGACAACACCGATTTCAGAATACTTTGTTTGCAAAACTTATATTTTTAAATTTTTTCTAAAGAGCATATTTTGAGTTATTCCAAATAGCCCCTAACCGTAACTATAGCAAAACAACCCATAAGCCGACCCTAACCCAAGCAACCCCTAATTCTAACCCTATGCCAAACAGATGCTAACTAATTAATTTTATCAGAAGTAGATTCTAATTTTTGCTCAAGGGTTATTTTGCTTAATTGGTTTTGGCTTAAGAGCTATTTGGTTGAATAGTTTTTGACACAAAGGATTGTTTGCCTATTAGCTTAAGGATTATTTGGCTTAAGGTTTTTTTTTTTTTCTTAGGAATCGTATTACTAGAATGTTTTGTCATAATTTATCGGAAAGTACCAAAGACACACAAAGTTATCAAGCGTGGAAGGCACGTGGAATTAGTTATTGACTAAAAGACATTATTATACCTAGCATGCATATATATAGATACTAGATATTGCCCGTGCCCGAGGGCACTAATGGGAGCGTTTAAAATGGTTCGGTTCGGTTCAGTGCGTTTTTTAGACAATCTGTGAATTATATTGGAGTAGACTTGCGTACACCGGTATTTAGCCAATCCGGTAGACTTGCGCACACTAGTATTTAGAAAATATGTGACATTTTGTAATTTCGATATTAGCTAATGTGAGCATGCATTAAACTCTTACAATATAATATAGATTCAGCATAAAAAAATCGATAAAGTCAACTTTGTTATTTCAATATTAGCTCTTGTGAACATGCATAACCAAAACCTTCAAGAATGCATGCATTGACTCTATTTAACTCCATGTGCCATCGGCACTTAATACAATTTCACGTGTATTTTAACAACAAAGAGAGAAGTATACGATACACTTATCCGGTAATACTACAACTGGTAAATTCAATAGATGTGCAGCATAGGCTCACATTTGGTACAACTGTCATCATCAATTAGCCATTGCCCATGCCCAAAGGCACTATCCATTGATTTAATACATGTGTTTGGTTGTTAGCTTTTTATATTTCGTTGTCACTTAATACATCATTCATCTAATATAGATAGTCGTATATTAGATACAAAATTTCATACCTTTCTCTATATAATAAAAACCAACCATACTTTTATTGTTGTAACTTAATATTTGAGCACAAAAAAAGAATAACATAATCCATCATTAAAATTCTCAAATATTACAAACAGAAAAGTCTTGCATGCTAAAATTTTGAAATACGACAATAAGATTCAACACTGATACGAATATAAAGAACATAAAAAGAGAATTATGATTTTCATTTCCTGGATGATCCTTTACGATCTTCAGGCGTTCAACCGTACATTTTCCTCATCATCCTACAGAACGAAGTTGTATCCAATACGATACACCTTCCCATGTGAGGAATATACACAACAAGCTGATTATGTATTCAACAAACAAATTAGTACTAAAAATGTGCACCGCTATTATTAAAATTAATTTATATAGATAGGTTTAACTTACCTCACTATTTCCTTTCCATCTGAAAAGCCTCGGTTTGTTTATCCACTCGGAGTCCCTACACATCTTGTTCCAAACCTACAAATATTTAAATATAAGTAAACTGATAATATTTTTCAAGAGTTTGTAATTTATTAATATTAGAATAATTTACCTTTATACTAAAGAATAACACTATAACAAAACTTCTGGGTAAACGATGTTTGTCGTAGTATCTACTCCAACTTCTGGTAGAAGAACACTTAAATGATCAGAATTTGTATATCGGGATAGTGCAACATATAGTTGTCCATGGCTAAATACTGGTGTACGCAAGTCTACCCCAACATACTTCACAGACTGTCCTTGAGATTTATTGATCGTCATGGCATATGCTAACTGGATTGGAAACTGCCGTCTCGTCATTGTAAAAGGTGGCTTCATCGGGTATTCCTTGCGTACACCGGTATTTAGCCGTGGATAGAGGTGTCAAACGGGCCGGGCGGCCCGAGCCCGGCCCGCTTTTTTCGGGCTAAAAGCCCGGCCCGGCCCGCCACAAGGCCCGGCCCGCTAGGCCCGGTTCACATACCCCGGGCACATACCCCGGGCCGGGGTGGACACACATTCTTCCGTCCATGGCCCGGCCCGGCCTGGCCCGAAATGAAGAAAATGCCCGGCCCGGCCCGGCCCGGCCCGAAGCCCACCACGGTTTAAGGCCAAAAGTCGAAGGAAGCCCGCTAGCCCGTCCGGCCCGGCCCGATGTCCGGCCCGCTAGGCCCGGGCCACCGGTCCGGGGCGGACACCCCCCCTCCCTTCCCAAGCCCGGCCCGGCCCGGCCCGATTTTTAGGTGAAGCCCGGCCCGGCCCGGCCCGAAGCCCGGTCAAGCCCGCTTTGACCGAGCCCGGCCCGTTTGACACCACTAGCCGTGGACAACTATATGTTGCACTATCCCGATGTACAAATTCTGATCATGTAAGTATTCTTCTACCAGAAGATGGAGTAGATACTACGACAAACATCGTTTACCCAGAAGTTTTGTTATAGTGTTATTTTTTAGTATAAAGGTAAATTATTCTAATGTTAATAAATTACAAACTCTTGAAAAATATTATCAATTTACTTACATTTAAATATTTGTAGGTTTGGAACAAAATGTGTAGGGACTCCGAGTGGATAAACAAACCGAGGCCAGGCTTTTCAGATGGAAAGGAAATAGTGAGGTAAGTTAAACCTATCTATATAAATTAATTTTAATAATAGCGGTGCACATTTTTAGTACTAATTTGTTTGTTGAATACATAATTAGCTTGCTGTGTATATTCCTCACATGGAAAGGTGTATCGTATTGGATACAACTTCGTTCTGTAGGATGATGAGGAAAATGTACGGTTGAACGCCCGAAGATCGTAAAGGATCGTCCAGGAAATGAAAATCATAATTCTCTTTTTATGTTCTTTATATTCGTATTAGTGTTGAATCTTATTGTCATATTTCAAAATTTTAGCATGCAAGACTTTTCTGTTTGTAATATTTGAGAATTTTAATGATGGATTGTATTTTTCTTTTTTTGTGCTCAAATATTAATTAGTTACAACAATAAAAGTATGGTTGGTTTTTATTATATAGAGAAAGGTATGAAATTTTGTATCTAATATAAGACTATCTATATTAGATGAATGATGTATTAAGTGACAACGAAATATAAAAAGCTAACAACCAAACACAGGTATTAAAATCAATGGATAGTGCCTTTGGGCATGGGCAATATCTAATTGATGAGGACACTTGTACCAAATGTGAGCCTATGCTGCACATCTATTGAATTTACCAGTTGTAGTATTACCGGATAAGTATATCGTATACTTCTCTCTTTGTTGTTAAAATACACGTGAAATTGTATTAAGTGCCGATGGCACATGGAGTTAAATACAGAGTCAATGCATGCATTCTTGAAGTTTTTGGTTATACATGTTCACAAGAGCTAATATTGAAATAACAAAGTTGACTTTATCGATTTTTTATGCTGAATCTATATTATATTGTAGGAGTTTAATGCATGCTCACAGGAGCTAATATCGAAATAACAAAATGTCACAGATTTTCTAAATACTAGTGTGCGCAAGTCTACTGGATTGGCTAAATACCGGTGTACGCAAGCCTACTCCAATATAATTCACATATTGTCTAAAAAACGCACTGAACCGAACCGAACCATTTTAAACGCTCCCAGTAGTGCCCTCAGGCACAAGCAATATCTAGTATATATATATATATATATATGGATGTGGAGAATGCTAACTTACATGAATGAAAAAAAAAAAAACAAAAACGCTTTTAGCGACCGCTAAGACTCGGGGTTTTTAGCGACGAACTATTTTGTCTCTAAAAGTATTTTTTTTTTGTCACTAAAAATTGACGTACGCACTGCTGACCCACAATCACTGTGCCGTATGTTAGTAGCCCCGCCTATATATATATATATATATATATGATATAAGTGATGCTAATGCCAAAGCAGAAAGTGTCGCTAAAATTTTTTGCGACACTTAGGTAACTGTCGTCGCTAAAACTTTTAGTAACACTTTTTGCTTTGACATTAGCACTTTCTGCTTTGACATTAGCACTTTTTGCTTTGAAAAATGCTAAGTACTCCTAATATAGTTACTTAACTTTGGTCACCTGTTATGTGTCAGTAGTAAATTAGAAATTTAATTTGTTAAAGTAAAAGTCTAATTTTGCAACTAAAAGAAATTAAATTATACAACCTAAGATGAATATACCCATTGATTTGAATCATTTCCTTCGAATCAAAAAAAAAAGATATATATATATATATATATACATATATTAAAGAACAAGTTTAGAACAATTTTTTTATAAAATAAATGAATGACCAAGATGGTAAAGTGTTATTTTTTAATTTTTTATTTTTATTTTTTTATTTTTATTTTTATGTTTTGGTCAAATTGATCATAGTCCTGCACCCCCTGTGAAGCCTAATTGTAATTTGAGATCGAAATCATAAAAACAATTGTTGTTGAATAAGCATAACGAACTGAGATGTGCTAGACATTGTGCGATACCCAAGCAAGAAAATGCAATATATATATATATGTATATATGTGGCTCGAACCTTAAGAAACGGACCTAAAAGGCAAGCTGTTTAAAAAAGTGAGAATTTTTCACAAAAAAGTGAGAAATTTTAGAAATAAGAAATTCTCGCTTTTTACACAGTCTGTTTGTTAAAATCCGCTTAAGATTCGGACAGTATATATATCAAGAAACAGAAATAAGAATATAAAGAAGAAGCATCGCTTACGTACATTCTTGAAGAGCCAAGAGCGTAACAATGAGAATAAAAATGAGGACAAAGCGAGGTGTGATAATTTTTTTAGTCGCCATGAATATTGTATGAAGCAGCAAAATGTATATATGTATGTATATGATGGAGCAAACACGTTGTCTGAGTTATATATTTTCAACACTCTTTTTATTTTTGATGGGATATCTATTTAACTTTGGTAAGTTTATTAAGTATGACAACTCTACGGATTCTACTTTCTTTTTTGCTTGAAATCATAATCTGGTGATTCAATTTTCATTACTTCCATAAAATGGAATATTGTTAAATATAATTGGTAGAAATCTGTAGAAGAAAAAACTCTTGTGAAAAAAATTCAAAACCTCGTATCCCACATAATATATCCAAATCTGCACTCTATGCATTTAAAATTCAACATTTTGTAAAGGTCCTTGTGTTATTTATTTATTTATTTTTTTTTTTTTAAACTTAAAATGTCCTTATGTTCTAAGAGCATCCATAATGAGTAGTATAAACTTAAGGAACAATTTGCTTAAGTTTAATGTACTGCACGAGGACAGTACTAACAATGATGTAGATTACCACATAGCACACATAGAGCCGTGTGAAGCCAAAATGGCACAAGAAAAGCCGTGTGAGCATCACATATGGCACAAACTATGCCGTGTGGATCGAGGTGGCACACTATGTGTTGTTTGAAAACTTTGCACCAAAACCGCCAACCAAAAAAAAAAGGGGCAAATGCACACACTGTGTCGTTTGGGAGTGGCACAATACAGTATGTGCCGTTTGGGTATGACACAGCTTTGTGTGTGCGGTTTGGGAGGTGTTTGACTCTCACTGCAGAGTGTGTCCCATATGGCTTGTACAATAGTAAAACTTTGGCATACAATAGCTTTAGGTTTCACTGAGTTCTTAGTTTCTATGGTTAAGTTTGTTGTATACAGTAGCCTGTTGTTAACGTACCAAGCGTAAGTTCACTAAATTTGTTGCACATAATCACCCACTGTGGATGCTCTAATTATACAACATTGTGAATGGTTCCACGTCTACAATTTTTTATAATTGGAATATATATGAGTATGTGACATATTCGTGGATAGGGCGGATACAGAAATTCCAAGTTGGGGGCTTGGCAAGGGCGGTACCACTAAAAGGGTATACGGGCATTTGGGTTTTGCACCCTCGATGTGATTTGTTTTTTAGTCTATTCATACAAAGTTTGAAATTGTTTTAAATCAATTTAAGTTAGGTTAGCTAAGATATGAGAAGAATGTATTGGACTTTGGTTTAAGATTAATTGGATTGCAATTAGTGTTACAGTATTATCATAAAACTTAAATACTCATAAAACAGGGGGCTTTAGTTTTCGGTTGGGGTTCTGCCCCTATTCGTGGACTAATAACACTGTTAAACAGTACGAACTGGTACATAGTTTAATTGCGGAAAGATACTGAATATTTCTGGTGTTTTATAATTTACAAATCACAATGACATTTAGTTGGGAAGATCGTGCTAAGAGAGTCTATGTCACGACCCAAGTCTCGCTCATTAAGATATTGTCCGCTTTAGGTCTAAACCTGTACAGATTTATTCTTGGGTAACTACCAAAAGGCCTCTTACTAGGGAGACTTAGAACCACACATATATAGCACATTACCCTTCCTTCCCAGGCGATGTGGGACGAACTCCCCCTACAACACTCAGTACCAGGGTCTTTACAGTCTAGAAATGTAAAATTATTATTATTATTATTATTATTATTATTAATTGTTGGAAAATTAAATTGAATGATAAATTGGTTTTTTTTGTATTGTATATGGGTTTTGCCAAACAACCCCTTATTCGAATGTTTGTGACTGTTGACGAACAGTCTCCTTTCGAAGGGTTGTGACTGTTGACGAACAGTCTCTTGCAACCTATATATATGTGTCTTGTTATCATACATATATTTGTGTTCGCTGGGTTCTGCATATTGGAGTGCAACTTATACAGAACTGTAAATCCGTTCTATCTTGGGAGACGATTGTTCATTAACCTTGTGCACCGAGAGGGAGCAAATTCGTCTTAAGGAAACAGTTCGCTGGGCTCGGATTCTTTCTCAAATTATAATTATGTATTTATTTTCATCCCCAATCAGTAAGTATTTTTCAATTTCAGATTTATACATCCCAATATATTTTGGATAACAATCTTAAGACGAATTTGAGTATAAATCTGAAATTTTGGGTCGCAAAATTGATCGTTTACGGTTTTGCAATCATGTATGTGTATATGTTAAAAGATTCTGAGCACTTGATTTGTTGTTAGCATCTGTGTTCGAGTATTAAACAAATGCAAATTTTTCTAGTATATATTTTTAGAAATGCTTGGAGATATATATATATATATATCTGATACACAGCCCCACAATCTTAGAAATCCTTGTGTGTTGATCTCGGTGGCATGGTATTGACAATTGAAGGTTTCACTACCAACACATGCAGTCGAGTTTGATACATATACTAGATTTACATTAAAATGATTAGCCATCCCTTGGCTTTAGCCCCAAACGGTGCCTTGGAGGCACCCATTCATTTTGTGTATACTCTGTTATTTGGACGGATAGATTTGTGCTTCAAATTATAAACATAAAAATAGGCTATTTGTATTTTTTAATTAAATGTTATTTCTATTGTATAAATTCGTACAATGAGCATTTAACACAAAAAATTGTTTAGAATCTTATTTAATATTTACTGTTCATTTCAAACAAAATCTTTTATTTAAAAATAAAAAATGAAAGGTTGGAACCTTTTCACCTTTTGTCTTGAAATTGAACGGTTGCATATAACTGTTATACTATGTCAGTTATTCAATGTCCTTTTTGTGTACTTCCTGACCCTGCATCAATCTGTTTGGGAAATTTGTTTCGGGAAACATTACTTCCGAGGAATGGGTGCAATGGTTAAGGGTGTATTGACTCCACAATTGAACTTTTGGCTCTTGAGTCAACATAAAATTTATATATGTATATACGTTTGTATATGTATAAGGACATAACAAATTGTGTGTTGTTTAATCAAGACTTGCGTAACCAAAGGCACCTTGCTGCTTTTTAATTTCAAGGAACATGTGAGAGTAATCAAAGGGAATACTTATCCTGTATGTGTGCATTTTTAATGGTGTTGTCATTAAATTTTAAGTGTTGTAATCACATAATTGGAAAGTTATATAGCTCGTGAATAATTATATCAGGATTGGGTCATGATAAATTACAATCATGTGATCTCTGAAATTTAAAAAAAAAAAAAATGTGGGGGTAAATTAATGTATGTTGAAAAATATATGTAGGGGTCGTGTCAACATGCTCATATTTACCCGTGATTAACGATACTTGCAAATGTGGGGGTAGATATCTGTTAAATTAATTATTTGCTGCTATTAGTTTGCAAGCATGAATTACTTTGAATATGTTTATTCTATTTTGTGAAATTTGTTGTGCTCGCAAAGAACAATGATATGGGGTAGCCTTGGGGATATTACCCAAGATGGATTAAGTGTGGTAACCTAAGAAATTAGTGAAGATGACTTTTGGGTTCTCACTAGAATTAAAGCTAACGGCTTTAAGATTAGCAAAAGTACATAAGATTCATGAGCACATAAATTGGTAAATTTAATGTGGAGCAATTATAAGAGTTCATTGTTCAAAGTCAAGGGGAAACTGTTTAAATTTGTGAAATCATTTTACGGTTTGAAACAAGCTGGTTTGAGAAAATTTGACAATGTTGTATTGTCAAATAGGTTTGATATTTTGTTTGTGCCTAAAGCACGAAGACAAGATATGTCATTATTTGCTGCTATGCGAGATTCATGATAAGCATGAGTAGAAAAAATGACATGACTAAGACTATCAAGGAAATGTTGAGTAGTTAAGTGTGACTTGAAGAATTAAGTGTTGCAGACGTGATACTAGTCAGTCTGGTAGACAATATAAACATAGTCCAATGAAACGTTGAAAAGTGAGTGTAACATGAAGATTAGATGTTGCAGATGTGATACTAGTTAGTTTGATGGACAAGTATGATCATAGTTCAATGAGAACACCTATAAATGTCTAAAGGTACTAGTAGTAAAATACCTCTATACATTGCACTACATAAGATATCCAACTATACTTGAAGGGTATAGATCTGTATTGGATATCTGTTTGAAAAACTGAAAATCCACAAATGGATATGTCTTTACACTTAAAGGTGTAGTTATGCCTTGAAAATCCTCTAAATATTTTGCATTCCCTGATCAACAATGGAATCTGAATATATTGTTTTAGATAAAGCAAGAGAAGAAGTAAATTGGCTTCGTCTTTTCTTAGAGGATATTCCAAGTTGGACAAAACTTGTGTCAAGAATTTGTGCATTGTGGTAGCCAATCAACAATTGGAAATGCACATAAAAGTATGGTAAGTCTTGATATATAGTCAAAGACATAATACCATCGAACAATTGCTCTCTAATGGAGTTATCTCTATTGTCTATGAAAAGTCAAAGGATAACATAGCGGGTCCATTAACAAAAGGCCTAAAGCGAGAGCAAATGGAAAGTTCATCGAGGGGAATGGGATTAAAAGCCTATGCACTAAACAAGAGTCATCATAGTGGAAACCCAACCTAACTGACTGGAGATCCCAAGATCTAGGTTCAACGGGAAAACTAAATTATGTAGTACTCGATACACACTGAGAAGTATTATATCTTCCTCCTCCCATTTCAAAGATGAGTCAGTGTCAATCTGCCGCGAGTAAAAGGATAAGATACGCTTTTAATGGTTCCTATACCTTGGAAAATGTCCAAGTGGGGTATTGCAGGATACTCTTCATAGTAACCACTTACGTGAGTAAGAAGGGGCCGCTTCTATGAGAATTTGAAGGCTGAATTCTCTAAAACACTCACGGAACCAAGAGGTGTTCAAGGCCAAAACGAACACAAACGTGAGAACCAAATATGTAAGAAGAAGTGCTGTGTGAATTCGGTTGTCTAGGTTTACACAAATGGCTGGGAGTTCAAAGACAATCTAGTCTACTCACTGGCTAGTAAATCCGATAGTTTATCACTAGGGCAAGTTCAAGGCCACTAGGCTACTTAGTCTGAAGCAGTACTTCTTCATTGATACTCGAACTAGTGTCCGCATTTTCATTTACATGTTGTATAGTCAATTTGTCATTCATGTGGGGGATTGTTGGAAAATTAAATTGAATGATAAATTGGTTTTTTTGTATTGTATATGGGTTTTGCCAAACAACCCCTTATTCGAATGTTTGTGACTGTTGACGAACAGTCTCCTTTCGAAGGGTTGTGACTGTTGACGAACAGTCTCTTGCAACCTATATATATGTGTCTTGTTCATTCATTTAAAAAGGAAGAAGAAGATTATTCTCTCTCTCTCTAAATTAGAATAAAGTCTGTTCGAGTATCATACATATATTTGTGTTCGCTGGGTTCTGCATATTGGAGTGCAATTTATACAGAACTGTAAATCCGTTCTATCTTGGGAGACGATTGTTCATTAACCTTGTGCACCGAGAGGGAGCAAATTCGTCTTAAGGAAACAGTTCGCTGGGCTCGGATTCTTTCTCAAATTATAATTATGTATTTATTTTCATCCCCAATCAGTAAGTATTTTTCAATTTCAGATTTATACATCCCAATATATTTTGGATAATGTAACAAATATTGTGGTTGGGCCATACGGGCACCCACATTATATTGGACTGGGTCCGGAGAGGGTTAGCTTGGACGCCAAATAATGGGTTTTGGAGTCCCAAGCCTTATAGGTTTTTATGTGCCTATATATATGCATATATACTACATGGAAAACCTAATGAGACTAATACTTTCAGCAGCCCCTCTCTCTCTCTCTCACGTTAGTCTCTCTCTCTCTATACACACGGTTTCTCTCTCTAGCTAATCACCAAGGAGCTTGGGATTTAGAACGTGACTGTCATGGGGATGGCTCAAGAAGCATCCTCTACGACCTAGGCGATGCATAAGAGAGTACACGGAGGCAACATGGAGCAGCAGTTCGTGGGTGAAGACGCCGGGCTCGTAACAACACCGTTTGGCGATCCGTCGGGTTATTCCGCTAGGTAAGTGACCTAAACCCGACTCGTATGCTTGCGTGCATATTATCTACATTGGTATCAGAGCCTATAGGTGTTTGATTCGCCCGTAGATCACCCGAATTGAATCTGCCATTAAAGCTTAACCAAGCTTTTATCAAAACTTTGAAATTTTGATTTTGAAGTGGGTCTAATACAAAACTCCAATAGGGGTCCAATTTTTTGACATGGTTGTGTCCCATATGGTCCCTAGAGTCCCCCATATAAGTCCCATGGCCTGATTATCTCAAACGAGTGAGATATTGCAAAACCTAATTTTTTGGATCAATAAAAACGAATTTGTTTTCCAACTTTGATCCAATTTTCTGGAAGATTTACTCGATCAATGTCTCTGTTTTTTGGTTTAAAATTGTAGTACTCCGTGAGAGCTTTCCAACGATATAAAATTTGTAAACTTTGGATCAATATTGAAGGAGATACGAGCTTGCAAAGTAGGAGGGTTGAGCAGCCCCCAAAACCCAGATTGGTTTTGTTTTGGGGAAGATGAACCAGGGATTTACCACGCCCACTCTCGCTGAAGAGAGTGGGGCCCACTCGTCGGCTGACGTTGGTCCGGTGACCATGGGTCTAGAGAGTGGAGGTGTGTCTCTTGGCCCTGGTCCATAATATATTTTTTATATATTTTTATTGAAAAAATATTTAATTATTTTGTAATTAAAACAGTTTCTGCTTTTAAATTAAATAGTTTTTTAATGTTTTAAACTGTTTTAATTGCTTTAAAATTCTAGAAAAATGTGAAAAATTAATTTTTTATTTTTCCTATCTTATGGACATTGTGTGGGACCAGAAATAATTTTATGGTAAATTGTTTCACTGATTTTGATATTTTAGAGCATAAAATATGTATTTTATATACGTTTTTAATTGCTTAAAATATCCAAAATTACATGTTAAATTTTGAAATTAATATATAGTGTCTAGTACACTGTAAGGGACTCTAAGATAGTTTTTGTGTAAATTATCATGTATTTATGGTATTTTAGAGCATATAATTAATGTTTATGGACGTTGATTTAATTGCTTAAAATAACCATGATACATTATTAATTTTTGAAATTAATATGGGACATAAGGGACACTGTTTTAGACCATGTAAAATTTTTGTGGGATCCATAGATAATTTTTGGTGAATTATCTAAATCATATTAATATTTTAGAGCATATAATTATGTGTTTTTGTACACGTATTAAATTGCTTAAAATGTTTTTATTGATTATTAGTTCAGGGAATTAACACAATGTGTTTAGAACACTAGTGGTAGCTTGAGAAGATTATTTTAATGTATTTTCTCGCTCTTTGGGACATATTTTAGAGCATATATATTGTGTTGAATACGCAATATTAATTGCTTAAAATATAACCAATTAAAGTTGTTAATTCTTGAATTTAATGTCTAGTGTGTTTTGTACACTAATTGGAGACTTGAGAAAATTTTATGAATTATCTCATTTTTTTGGTATTTTAGAGCATAAAATTTATGCATTTGGGCATTTATTTAATTGCTGAAAATAGCCAAAATAGATTATTAATTTTTGAAATTAATATGGGGTGTTTGGAACACCATATTAGACCACTGAAAATATTTGGAGAACAAATTCTTGAAATTTTTTGTATTTTTAAGAATTTTGTTGCTCATAGTTAATTTTGTTTAACTAAGATCAATTTATTATGTTAAATTGATTCAAAATGTTTTTGGGCCTTGGTGAAATTCCGAAAATTTTACTTATAATGAAAATTTTGTTTTTCAATTAATTAAATTTTCCATAAGATTTTAAATTAATTGTTAATTTAAAAAGCCCTTAATAAATTGGTTTTAAATTATGTTTTAAGACCTAAAATTGGGTTAAAATTAATGAAAAATCCAGAATTTTTTTTCATTGATTTTACTTAGCTTACGGGAGCTATCCGGGCTGTGCAATAATCATTTTATTGCACATTTTAGAGGCTCATTGCATTGTTGGTCACGTTTAATTACTGTTGTTTGTGATTGGTTGACCCTATGACCTCTAATTCCTCCTCCTTAAGTGGAGTGACGGATGAGTCCATTCATTTTAAAATAAGACCACATGAGTGCTTGATGTGTGTGATTAATACAATTTAATCTGGCTTAAATGAATGGACAATTAATTGACAATTTATGGAGCTTGTGTCCTCACGATGTATGTTTAAGGCTGTTCTTGTATATGTTTATGAACAAAGCATCCCTATTTTTTTTATGGGCTATAAATGTAATGTGAGGATGAGTGTTTACATTTCTTGTATTGGAAAAGCCTACTTGTAAAGGGATGGTTTTCTTTGTTCATAAATCATACACTTGAATTACTTTAACATGAGCTCTAAGTTGTCAATTCGGACCCACGTAGGGGTCCATGCGCATTTTTGTTGTATGGCGCACTTAATATTACTGTGGATGATCTTAGATAGGTAATTGTACCATCTAATTGATGTTTGTTTAGAAAAATCAATTATAAAAAGTTTTTCTTGATTTACAAAATTAAGATTTGATTAATGAGCAATAGCGAATTTTTTGGTCTTAAATTGTAGAAAGGGGAAAACTCATTTGTAATTGGATTTTAAAACAAACCTTATGAAATGTGCAAATAATAATGTCAACCCCTTGCGCATGTTTTCAAATATTTCTCTTCAAATTTTTTGATTCACAAAAACAAAAATTTTCCAAACCACACTTTGTCGATCTTTATAAGAGTAACAAGTTTAAAAGGGACTAATTTTTTTTAATATGGCACTGTAAAGTAACACACCGATAGAATGAGTAAGAGCTTGTGGGCTTTAGGCTTATTCTATGGTCCAACCCATTAAACCGAATAATGGGCCTCCGACCCAATATTATTATAACCTTAATAGCCTATAATACTTGGCTCGAGAAGGATCATAGCACGCGCTTTATGATAAGCAGCATGCACCATGATCTTGTTGGGAAGTATATGTACTACCCAATAGCCAAGGTATTATGAGATCAGCTCAAATTTGTTTTCGATGGCACATTCACTACTAGATTAAGCATCTAGTTATGAAGTTCGGGAAAGTAAAGAAAACGTTCAAAGTACACGATGACTGGACATCTAAGGTCGATGACAGGTATGATTCGTGATTTCAGAATACTCGGAACATCTTTACTGGCGAATTGCAGTTTCAGGCTATGATTAGTTATTTGTCTGATTCGCGGGTCCATTATGACAAGTTGAGCTGAATACGGAGCGCCAAAAAGGTGAGGCGAACCGTATAACTATACTCTTGACCACTACTTCCATAAGTGGAAGTAAGCGCAAGGCTAGTGGGCCTAAACGCAATGGTAAGGGTAAACCCGCCTAGAGGCAGGGTGGGGCTAGCAAGTTTGCGCCCAAGGCTAATAAGGTGGAAGAGCGCAATCAAGGGCGTTTTCCAGTTCGGTGGTAATAGGATGGACATTTTTGGGTGGTAGTGTTACTAGGACATGGTTATCTAGGGATAACTACTTAAGAGTTGTTTTATATAATTCTAATTTCCTATATTACTCATTTATTCTGAGACATGACATGCTGGACTTGAACGCATAGGATGTAATAGGATGACTTGATTAGCTCGAGAAGCCCTTTTTGGGTCTACTCGCTGAGGTTGACCTGCCTTTGTGTGAGTCTTGCTTAGTTGGCAAAGCATGTCGAAAGCCTTTTAGAAAGGCTATTAGAGCTACTCAAGCATACGAGCTAGTTCACTCAAATATCTGTGGACCTGTGGTTGTAAAGGCACGTCATGGCGCCTCTTATTTTCTCACTTTTATAGATGATTTCGCGCAATGATAGGATCGCGAGTATTTATCTAATCAGTTCTGGGAACTATGTGAGGAAAAAGGGAAAACGCAGACAACTTTCTGTTCCGGAAACTCCGCAACAATATGGTGTTGCAGAAAGAAGGAATATGACATTCCTAGATATGGCTAGGACTATGATGGCGCAAGTCAAGCTCCCAAAGTTATTTTGGGGGGATGTACTATTGATTGCTGCCTACATACTAGAGTGCCTCTTCTCAGTCAATTCCCTCTACCCCCTTATGAGCTATGGAAAGGCGAAAAGCTCATTTTGGAGCATTTGCGCCCGTGGAGCTCAGGAGGTCATGTTCACTATACCTCGTATAAGTGCGAGAAACTAGGCTCAAGAGCTGGAAAGTATACCTTTATAAGGTATTCTAATAGCTCGACAGCCTATGTTATGTATAATGAACAAACGGGTATAGGAATGACAAATGGTGTCACATGATATTGAGAATGACTTCCCCAGATTTGTATTACTAAGAGATATCTTGACCTCTATGAGTTGGAGGATGTTGAAGACAACATACCATCTTTAAGCGAGGGTGGGGAGATTGAGAATCCACATCCAATAATCGCTATAAAATGGTACTAGTCTCCAGCCGAGTGGGAGTACACCGCTAGACGCTAGTGGGAGTGTACCAGATAGTGGGAGTGCACCACTAGGCACTCAAGATTCTCAAGTAGTACATTGTATGGTGATGAGGAAAACGTTCCCTATCGTTGTTTTGAAATTGAGGAAGACATTTTCATATGTGTGCAAATGTGTGCACAAGTGGATGAGGATGAGCCTGCTTTTTTTGTTGAAGCGTTTTTCTTCGTCTGCTGAAGCAGAGTGGATAGTTGCTATGCCAGATGAGATGAGTTCTATGGACGTGAATAAGGTCTGGGAGTTAGTTGACAATCCGCCTGTGCGTAAGACGATTGGAGACAATTGTGTTTTCAAAATCTAGCGCAAGACAGATGGTTCAATTGACAAGTATTAGGCGCGCCTTGTGGCGATACTTTGTACCCAGAGAGGGTATAGACCATGGAAACATGTTCTCCCAAAGGGTGAGATCTAACTCCATTCGCCTTATCCTAGCAATTGTCGCATATTTAGTTTTTGAACCTTTTTAGTTGGATGTTTAAACTGTTCTTTTCTCAATGGAGAACAAGACGACGAGATAAATATGGATCATCCCATTGGTGTTGTGACCAAAGGGAATGAGCGCAAAAGTGTGCTGTCTCAAACGATCTATTTATTATCTCAAATCGTCTAGGCAGTGGTACAATGTGTGTACATTAAATAGTCCAAGGAAAGTGTTTTAAATCTTTATATGTTGATGACGTCGTTTTAGCTGGGAATGAGATGAGTTCCATTGTCGCCACTTGAGAGTGGTTGTCCTCTCAGTTTGAGATTGAGGACATGGGTGATTCCAACTATGTGTTGGAAGTTTAGATTGTGAGATATTGTTCTCAGAAGCTCCTCTGTTTGTCTCGAGGGACTTACAAGATGTAGATTTTTGAACGTTTTCACATGAAAAACTGAAAACCCATAGACATCCCATTTTTGGGGGACTCACCTTGACCTTAGATCAATGTCTTAAGAATAATGAGAAGAGGAAACAAATGTCCAGTTTGCCATATCCGTCCGCAATAGGGAATCTGAAGTATGCTAATGTGTGTACTCGGTCAGATGTCTGCTATGCGGTTGGTTTAATTAGTCGTTGCCGTAGCAACCATGGTCCTGTCACTAGAGAGTAGTGAAGAGTATCTTGCGATATGTTCGCAGAAGAACTGTGGACCTTGCCTTATGCTGTCCGCGATGGAAGCATAATATGTGGTGTGCTCTGCAGCTGTTAGAGAAGTTGTTTTGGTTTAAGAGTTTTTGCAGTGGCTAGGCTCTTTATCTCATAGTGATGAGGTTGTGTTTATCTACGATCATAGCACATAAGTCTGAGCATATGCAAAAGATCTCAAAGCCATTCTAGCACGTAGACATTTGTTTTTGTCACATTTTGAGATGTTTGCGCAAAGGGAAGTTGTCTTGAGGCATATCTCCAATCGGGGGATTTGATGTGCTTAGACATTTTATTGTGGTATTGACATTATTATTCAAGTTTTTATAAACTAATTGGTTTCCATACATATATATTTGTTATATGAATGGAATGAATGCACATTTCTTATATGTCACCGGGCTTGAATCGACCTGCTCACACGGGTGATTCACCTTGGCGCCGAGATAGCGAACTAGGACATGCGTGTCCATGGCGCTTAGATGGCGAGCAAGATGAGACATTTGTGTTCATGGCGCTTAGATAGCTAGCTAGGACATGTGTGTCCATAGCGCTTAGAAAGCGAGCTTGAACACTTATATCTACGCAGTATAAGAACAGCGAGCTAGATATAAACCCTATTATTTTTATATGTCGCCTTAGATGGATCTAAGATGAGACCTTATACTTGGTCGAACATAGAGATATCCCACGACTCTATGTAGCCTGTTTACAGCCGAATGTGAGTTTTCAGACGGGCGCTAAGAGGAGCGACTGTGCTGGGAGACTCAGGTTAGACGTTTTGTGTAACGTCTAGACTAAGATTCGTATGGCGTTACTTGTTTTTTCAAACACAGAGTGACATGCCCATTTTGATGGAAGAACGCCATAGCATGCATATCGTACTGTATGTGCTTTCGCGATCGACTGTGGAGCAGTGAATGGATTCCTCTTCATTGCTGTGTGAGCCATGTAGCATATCCAAGACATTGGTTATCCTACAAACTGGTTGCCTTCACGACTTGAGACTATGTCATGAAGAGGACGCTTGATGACAGTTACTTTAGCATGCTATCCTAGGACGATGAGATTATTCCGTTCTATGGGGTGTGTCTGGGCAAGCGGTCAAGTTAGTCGGATTGACATGTGGGCTCAGGGAAGACCATTCAATAACACACCATGTTTTTGTGACTCATTAGCAGGCCTGCGACAATCGTAATTTGTTACTGATATGTCATGAGTACATTACATTGAGGTGGTGCAGCAATTCTTTTCACCGAGGGATTGAGAATGCTGTGTCCGGTGTGGTTGAATCGTCTAAGGCATACACGAGAAGCTTCCGAGTGATGTGTCTTGCTGGTTATGGTGATGATTTGGCATTACACTCCTGTCGCTGTACTTTCTTTTCGTAAGGTCGCACGTTCTATTTCCCTGTATGAAGAGTTGAGAAGTTCCGTTGTGTTGAGAGATTGGTTTTTAGTACCAACCCTATGTGGGTGAGTGGGAGATGTAACAAATATTGTGGTTGGGCCATACGGGCACCCACATTATATTGGACTGGGTCCGGAGAGGGTTAGCTTGGACGCCAAATAATGGGTTTTGGAGTCCCAAGCCTTATAGGTTTTTATGTGCCTATATATATGCATATATACTACATGGAAAACCTAATGAGACTAATACTTTCAGCAGCCCCTCTCTCTCTCTCTCACGTTAGTCTCTCTCTCTCTATACACACGGTTTCTCTCTCTAGCTAATCACCAAGGAGCTTGGGATTTAGAACGTGACTGTCATGGGGATGGCTCAAGAAGCATCCTCTACGACCTAGGCGATGCATAAGAGAGTACACGGAGGCAACATGGAGCAGCAGTTCGTGGGTGAAGACGCCGGGCTCGTAACAACACCGTTTGGCGATCCGTCGGGTTATTCCGCTAGGTAAGTGACCTAAACCCGACTCGTATGCTTGCGTGCATATTATCTACAGATAACATTATTATTATTATTATTATTATTATTATTATGTTAATGGCAATAAGAAACAAGAGCTTGATCTCCAATGTTTGGTTAAATTGAGTCATTTATCAATTTAAGGAGATTTATTGATGTTTTTGTAAAAACCATTTAGCACATTGTACCTAAATCAACTCTGGAGTATGGCTTTTCTTTTGTTATTCGTAATGTTATGAATGACAATATTCGATCCCTGTTGTATAAGCACATAAAACTTATCTTGTGTGTAGTAAGTGTTTTTTTAAGCATTGTTTTTTTTTTTTTGCTCAGTAAAGCAAATTTGCTCTTCATTCTCCCCCGAAAGTAGAAGTACTTTTATTTTGTCCATAGTAGTTAGAATCAATACTATCGCTAGCCAAAGAGTAAGTATAGCCCGATGTTGGCTGCATTGTTCCTTTCCCCTTGGCCATAGCATGGGTTATCATGTATGAGTCAACATCTAATATATCTATCTAAAGGCTGAAGCATTTTCTGTCACCTCATGGAGCCACATGACAATCTATTCTCTATTCTTTAAGGTAACATTTTTGCTCACTTAAAAATTGTTCATCAATGCTTATCCAAGCATTCTATTGGCCAATGCAGTGAGACTCAGGATTAAACATCAAAAAAATGGTTCACCAATGCTCACCCAAGCATCCAATTGGCCAATGCAGTGGGACTCATGATTAAACAACACCTAAGCATCCCATTGGCCAATGCAGTGTGACTCAGGATTAGACATCATTTGTTTAATCATGGATCCCACTGCATTGGCCAATGGGATGCTTGGGTGAGCATTGGTGAACCATTTTTTTTGGGTGAGCAAAAGTATTTTCTTTCTTTTAAGGCACATGCACTGGTAAACTGATCCGTGATCTTACCAGTTTGCTTCCTTCTCTTTCATTATTTTCATCCTATGTAATCGATAGATATAGATCTAACAGTTTCCCGATTTGAAATATGTTATTTAGGTTTTTCTTTTATGACTGCACTCCAATGTGGTTTAAAGTTGGATGTAGTGTTGCCTACAAAAGGGATACCCAGTTCGTGTATGAAGATGTCTTACAGAAAATTGAAGGATGAATTCATGAGAATTGAGAGAGATGAGAAATAATTGGGTTAGGTGAGTGTTGTGTGAAATGTTGAAAATGACACATTGAGTGAGAGTTTTCTCTCTGTGATATTATGTGTATGCCACATAAAGTAAGAGACATTAGTTATTGAGAGAATGAGTGCTTATTTGAGATTTCTTTGTGTGCGTTAGTACTGTGCACCATAGTGGTGTACAAATGGTTGTCCCATTTGTATGTATGTATGTATTATGTTGGGTACTAATTAAAAGAAAGTTTTGTCAAATATTAGTGCTGTTTTAATTCAACAATTTTGTATGGTATCGATCTGCTGTTTTATCCAACAATTAAATTCTTTTTGATTTGTACACATTTCTAATCAATTCTTTCAACCATGTTTTATCGGGTAAAAATAGAGAATTATGAAAATCTTTTTTTTCCTTTTCAGCTTCGTGTTTTCGGACTTCATGTTTTTGTTTTCGAAAAATACATTTTGGTGCCGTTTATATATATGTTATGAGTTGCATTTTAGCCGTGCATTTGCACTAGTTGATATAATAAGAAGACCAAATGCACAAATGTGGTCTCCTACTGCCACGACTCTCAAAATATCCGAAATGTCTGACGCCATATACAAGGAGAAACCTATAACTACTAAAATGGACAAATCAATTTCATAAATACCAAAATTGGCCAAATTTAATTCACAATTGCGCAACTTGCGCTTTTATTTATGTAGTAGATTCACCATCCAGTATATATAGTTGGCAAGACAATTAGTACGAGCATATACATGACAGCTTGATGTACATATTTGTTTAAATGTTCATAATCTCAAGATCGGATGCTAGCAAAAATGGAAGATAATAAATATAATTGGGATCTTCTTATCAAGAATATATTAATAACTTCTTCATTCTTTTTGACATTTTTATTGAATCCAATTAAAAGCACTTTCCTAAAGCAAAAGAAATTTGGGATCTGCTAATCTTTCTTTCATCACATAAGTAATTCTACACATATCTCCCTCAGTCTAGTAAGTCAATCTCTTGAGCTCAAAAAATGTTAGGCACACAACACATTCCATAACAGGACTTTAAATGCATGGACCCTCTGCTGTGTAAAAATAAATAAAGTCCATAAAAGATAGAACTGGGAAACTAAAATATATCTCAACTTGCACAATATGTTGAATCAAAGCTGATAAAGTTGGCATAAGAAGCAAAGCTACACAGTCAAAACTCAAGGCAAGGATCCAACAGATGCCTATACAAGCACAGGTGTCAGGACATATATGTTCGTCTATACACATATAACCACATTGTGACAAGCCTATTATCTCACCTCCCACATCACTGAAATTGGACTTTTAACAACATGCCTGTAGCTCTCCCAGGAAATGTATGCAAACACCATCTGCTCAACAGGGCTGGTGGTTTTATCCACTACGTACTTGCTTTCGAAAATGATTGTGTAGACTTGATTCTCATGCAAATTGTTGAAGGTCAATGCCTCTGGTTCCACAGATATGCTAACTTTATCGGCTCCAGGATTGATAATCCTGACCTGGTACATTTCTGGCAGAAAATCCCCAACGTTTGTCACTGTTCTATTGAACCCTTGAACATCGATCTTTGATTTGAATATCACCGAGAATGATGGATAGTTGAGGTCCCCCGGAGTACCAGAAGGTCCCGAGCATGGGTCTGACTCCTCTGTGAACAACTTCATCTGCTCTCGCGTGTAGTTCAAGCTGCACAAAAATTTGACATAATCAGATACACCCGCATCACAAATTAGCCCAGGATCTGCAGCCAATTGGGGATTAATAAGGCCAGCTCCAATTTCAAGTGCAGTTGCTGGATGCATATCTTGGAATTTGGCTATTGGACGGTCCTGATTGTCCAACATTCGAGCAGTTGTCATCAGTGCTGATCGGATGGCTGCAGGGGACCAAACGGGATAAGCTGCACGTAGCAGCGCTGCAGCACCGGCAACATGTGGGCATGGCCGGCCCAAAGGGGGGGCCAGTGGGGCAACCGCCCCGGGCCACCAAAGTTCATCAAATTTTGAGGGCCTCTATAAAATTTTCATAATTATATTTTTACCTTGAGATTTTTTTAGCATTTTACATTAGGTCTCCCTTAATCATGTTTAAGCATCTCCTCAACTTATGTTTAGGCACCAAAGGGGCCCAATTTAGTGTCATCAACTATATATCTATTGATATACATATATATAAAACTCAAAAGCAAAGGCCCCTAGAATTTTGAAAATTACACTTTTAGTTTAAGAATTTTTTGAGTTTTAGAAATAGGTCTCCCTAGAATTTTGAAAGACACCATACAATATTTAAGTTTCACAAATAGACTCATATTATAAGTACACCCCAAAAAATTGCCAATTATGTATAAGTAAACCCTAAAAAAATAGCCAATTATGTATAAGTAGACCCCAAAAAAATTGCCTCGGGGACGCTGCCCTCGAACCCCCAAATAAGGGGCCTCACTTTTAGTAGTTCGTCCCGGGCCTCCAAATACTCGGGACCGGCCCTGCATGTGGGGCAGCCATTGATGTGCCAGACAAGATATTAAAATCTGATCTCCGCAAATCATATGGTGACAGGGTTGGTGCTTGATTATGAGCAAAAGCTGCTAAAATGTTAAAGCCAGGGGCGATAATGTCAGGTTTTAGCATCTCGAGCACAATGGGGTTTGGGCCTCTTGCCGAAAAGCTTGGAATAAATGGAGCTCTATCTTGCCCTAAAACAGTGAGATTAAACAGATTAAAGCTAGCAGTTGGGGACTCAGCATTATTGATGTAAGTTAGAATTTCAAGACCTTCCATAAAGCCCACCGTAGCAGCAGGCAATGAAAAGGCTACAGCTGCTAGACCCTCTCCATGATTCACCGAGTTCACTTGTATATACCCGGCCCCACCTACTTCTTGTACTTCAAACGCGTGGTCAAATGCGTGGTATTCATCACTGTGGCAGACCACAATCTTGCCAGTAACATTATTATGAAGTGGGTTCATGGAGCCACAATCACTGAGAAATAGAAGAGAAAATCTCTTGGTAGTTTTGATGTTTGTAGCGTACAGAGAAGAACCTATGCAGGCCTTGCCATTTCCAAGTAGGATCTTTACTGGGAAACTACGGTCAATGGATCCCGCTCCAACTGTGGTTATCCACGGTGCCGTGTTAAGCACGGAATACGGATCAGGCCCCAAATTTCCGGCCGAGCATGTAACAAAGATGTTCTTTTTCATGGCAGCAAATGCCCCTCTGGCAATGGCATTTTCGTAATGTGGTGCATCGGTGCCTCCTATCGACATTGACAAGATGTGTACTCCATCTTGTATTGCGCTTTCAATAGCAGCAAAAATATCCGATTCCACACATCCGCCCCCGCTACACGCTTTATACATGGCAATTCTTGCCTTGGGAGCAATGCCGCGAGCGATTCCACGTGCAAACCCAAACATATCTGCCTCTGCGACTTTGGCTCCGGCAGCAGTAGAGGCTGTATGAGTCCCATGGCCATCCCAGTCTCTTGGTGAGGAGTATTCGCCACCAACATCATCTGTACCACTGTTTGACTTGTGGTGTGTGACACCCAAGCCAAAGTATCTAGCGCCAATTAACTTTTTGTTGCATCCAATTCCTTCTTCACATGAACCTTTCCAGCCAGCAGGAATTGGTCCAAGTCCAAAGTCACTGAAGCTTTTACTTTCTGGCCAGATTCCACTGTCAACAAATCCGATTATGATGTTTTCACCAAACATGGAATCTGGTCAAATGCCATAGTTTTCAATTAGGCCCAAGAAATCAGGTGACCAAGTTGTGTGAAGAACGTTTGTCACCTTGTCTTGAAAGACACTCGTTACACCCGGCTCATTGGCTAAAATACTAGCATCATCGTCGGTCAATCTTGCTGCAAACCCATTGCAGATTACATTGTACGTGTAAAAAATAGGAGAATGAGAGAGTGATTCAAGTTTCTGGTAAGGGAGTCGCCTCACCAAGGAATTATGCCACTCTTCTTGTGTAGCAAAAGAGGATGGCCTGGAATGGCTTTCGGTGCATATAATATAACTGGATAGTGTAATATCGGATGTGGTGGAGTATAAAGATAAGAAGATAGATAGTGTGAAGAGAAGTGAAGAAGACAACAACATACTGTAAGATGAAGCCATATGGAAGGCACTCAGGAGCAGCAGTTGAGTTGGAAGACTTTATAATAGATGTGGGTGAAAGATAGCAATTGGAGTTGGGAGATTTTATAATAGAAGCAGCAGTTGAGTTGGAAGATGTTATAATATATGTGGGGAGTTGGAAGATTTATATTGATTTGAACTTAACAGAGTTAATTGCATTGATAGAGATTTATCAAATCAAAGCTTTAAATCTCAGTAGTATTGATAAAATGCTCAGATTTCTTAATTATGGAAATGATGCTGAATTTGCATAGAGCTACTTGTAAAACACCAATAATACAGGTGCTCTCTTATGAGGTAGTAAAAAAAAAAAAAAAAAAACTGAATACTTCAAATTGTCACAATCAAGCATAAATGGGGTATCTTTTGCAGTGTTATTGAGCAAATTAAGGCATGGTTTTGTTAAGAAAGGACTCTATATACCAATGGGCAGCAGACCCTTGTTTGGAAAATGATGTTATAAGAAAAAAATGAACCAATAAGGTTCATGCATCTTCTTTGTAATTTAAAATGCTAGCTAAAAGCCAATTGCTCTTCTAAAACTGTTAATATGGTGAATTTGCAGTCGAGAATTATTAAGTTCATTTACGTCTCGTTTCAACGTTCTCAAATTTGAGTTTTGCTTGGTTCATGGATTTAGTGAGACATAAAGATAACAAAATGGTACAGCTCCCTCTCTTGGATTAGTAAGGAAAGCTATGAGGAAAATAGGAAGAGAAGACCAATATGGTGATAAATGAACTAAAAATTTCTGAAGTTAGTGAGTTAATTTTCTCCACTTTTCTTTGATTTCAATTCAACTTCAAAAAAATCTAATTTCTATTGTTATTTAAACATGGAGGAAAAAAAAATCAGGAAAAGGTTTTTCTTGTCACTTTTCTTTCCTTTTTCTTTTCATTCTCTAAATACATAAACCAAACGGAGAGATATGACCCCTTAATTGGATACATTAACGAGTATTTTTTTTTTTTTCATGAGGAAATACGAATTTAAATAATACAAAATTAGATCATTTCCACAGCTGTACAGCCTACAATAGTGTTACATATAGAAACCTGACCTAACAACTTACACTAGAAAGAGGCAGAGATTTATTAATTACTGAATCATCACAGGCAATAATATATCAACTGCCTATAAAGGATGCAAAAAAAAAAATGAGGTAGTTAAATAGTAAATACTATATTGTTCTTGTGCATCTTCTCAATACCATAGTACCCCCTTTATTATACCATAAATGCGCGTATATCGTGATACTCATCATAATGATATATTGATTTGTGTGGGGTAATTCTGTCATTTTAAATGAAATATTACATACAGTTCAGCTTTTGAAATTCTATTTAATATAATAATGAGCTTTCAACTAATAATATTATGTCTAATACATTTAGGTCAACAAATTTTGGGATATTTATTATCGGTTCAAATAAAGTCAACAAAAGTGACTATATTAGTGGCTATTTACGAATTGGTCAGTAATAGTTATATTTTGGTCAACTTCTTCTCTCAAATTTAGGATTTATATATTGTAATATGTATAATTACATTTATGTCGACAAGTTTTGGGATATTTATTATTTGGTTCAAATAAAGTCAATAAAACGGCTATTTTAGTGGCTATTTACGAATTCGTCAGTACTATTTATATTGTGGTCAACTTCTTCCCTCAAATTTATGATTTATATATTCCAATATGTATAATTACATTTACGTCAATATTATGTTGCATATTTATCATTCATTTCAACAAAAAGTCAATAATAATGACAAATTACGTATTGGTTTGTAATATTTACATTTTTGCCAACTTTTGTCCTGAAATTTTGGATTAATATATTGTGGGGGTTTTTTTTTTACACATATTGTAGCTTTTCCCCTTTCGTGAACTTTGACTACATAGAGATTAAATTAACTCATAAAAATATGAAACACATTTTTGCTTGGAAGATAATTCGACATAAGATAGTATTTTCAATTAATTTATTAAATTATTACACAATTGTAAACAAGGTTATAAATTGCCAAAAAAAAAAAAAAAAAAAAGAAGGCAACAAAGCTATAATACAACTCAATAATATAGAAGTACTCACATTTTAAAAACCAATGAAGATAACTCGAGAGAATATAATGTCTTTCATAAGATTATAAATTGCCAAAAAAGAAAAGACAACGAAGTTATAACACAACTGAATAATATAGAAGTACTCACACTTTAAAAGCCAATGAAGATAATTCGAGAGAATATAATGTGTTTCATTAGTTTATTACATTTTTACTCCATTGATATCAAGATTAAAAATGGGGAAAAAACAGACAAAGAGGCTAATGAGAGGGGATAGACAAGTGCGAAACACGTGTCGATAACAGGATTTTAGTGCTAAAATTGGTTTAAAATTGCCACAATCTAGGAAGCACTACACTTCAAAAATGGCCTCATACAACATGTACCGGACATCGACAAGGGGGAAAATTACCAATAATAGAGAAGTAGTCACATTATCATATAATTGGAGAGAAGATAATGTCTTTTCATTAATTTATTAAATTATTACACACTTAACCCGCGCGCCCTAGCCTACTAACCTGCAGGTTCTTTTTAGGCAAAAAACAATGTTCACTGGGTATATTCACTAAATCATGTTCACTTAAGAGACTGACCAGTCTGACCGTGTGTATATATATATATATATATGTGTGTGTGTGTGTGTGTGTGTCTAGTGCATCTCGATCCATTATGCTTATATATGCAACAAACATTATTTTTATGATTTCCAAAATCCAATTAGAATTAGGGTTACAGGGGTGCTGGACTATCAATTACCTTATCGTATTGATCATACTATTCATTTATTTTTTTTAAGTTCTAAACTTGTTCTTTAATCCTTATTATTTTAACAATTAAAATTATGTCAAAGCAAAAAGTGCTAATGCCAAAAAGTTTTAGCGACACTTAAGTAACTGTCACTAAAACTTTTAGCGATACTTTCTACTTTGGCATTAGCACTAGCTTTAAAATTTCTAATTTACTCTTGACATATAGCAGGTGAACAAGTTTCTAATCTGATACGTCCAGAAATATTCTGTAACTGTCCAAACCACCACGTGGTCAGCAGATAGCCCGGTTAGTCCGGAATGGGAGCATGGAGCCCACACTTCCAAGGTGTTCAGCTGTAACCGTCCGGGATACTCGGCAGCTCGGGGACGGGGCGTAGTGACTCCCCGGTAGGCGCGGAGTAGATGGCGTCTTCCATCGTTTCCTTATACGGCCATGACTCTATCAAGAAAGAATCAATGGTTTCCTAAGCCACTTAGGAAACTCCCCCAATGTTGTGCAAATCTATTGTGATTAGAGTAGGCTTCCTAATCTAGTGAACTTACCATGTAAGGGTGGACTCTTACATCTATAAAAGAGCCCACCTATCCTCCTTAGAGGGATCCGAAAAAGTACTTCTCCGAGCATATACTTACTCGCTAGAGAACTCATCACCCATACGCATATACCCGGCCGGTGTTACTGGTAGTGCCGCCCATCTTTGTTGGCTCACCAGGCCCGTCGGTGATCTACTAGTGAGAAGCGCTTAGACGCACCCGTGGACGTAGGTCACCTTATTAACGGGGCCGAACCACATACAAACCTTTTTCTACTCTATCTTCCCGCGTAAATCTTGCTTACCAATTTTTGGCATCATCAGTTTGGCGCCGTCTGTGGGAAAGACACAGTCTTCTCATCAACAAAAATCTTTGACTGATCGATATGCCGCCAAAGAAGGGTAACAAAACCGACAACCCCGCCGACTCAGCCGGTCAGGAAAACCTGCAGATCGAGCCGCGGGCCACCTCCATGACCACCGAACAGGTCACGGCGGCGTTGGAGCAGCTCCTGGAGGGCCAGCGTCGAGCACAACAACAGATAGACGCGCTTATGGCCCAACATGAGAAGCGCCCCGCGTCAGAGAGTCGACCTGGGAAAAGCGCCCCCGTTAGCCAGCCGGCTCGGGTACAAGAGCACGCACGATCCGCTCCGGTGTCCTCACCAAACCAAGAACGTCCTGCAGGTGGAGAGCGCAGCCAGGCCACTAAGCGCTCTCAAAGGGTGCCTCGATACATCCCTCGCCGAGCGCGCCGAGCGGACGATGCCAGAATCATCATTGATCGACGGCGCGCAGCAAGGGAAGGAAAATCCGGACGGAAAACCCGGGAATCAGCCGACAATCCTCCTGTCCTGAGCCGAGGGGCCCTTAGGCACAGGCTTACCCGGACCAACAGTCGGGTACTATCTCCGAGATCGACGCACTTTGAGGAGGAGGCCTCATCGTCCGACCCCACCTACCATTCAGACACGGATAGGAGGGTGGGGCGGAGTGACGTCAAAGCCCAGGTCGAAGAACTACAGCAGCAAATCGAGAGGCTAAACCGCAAATCCGGTCACGACCTCACGAATACAGAAACAGAGTCGCCCTACACCACCCGGGTGACACAGTTTCCCATACCGCGGAAATTCAAACCCCCGCACCTTAGCTCATACGACGGCACGGGGAGTCCGTGTAACACCCTGTATTTTATTTTATTTTTTTCATTAATAAATACTGCATTTCATTTCCTTGAGTATTTGATTTAATTTCTCTTTGTAATATTTATTTGGGGGTCAAACTGTAATTTCCAAAATATTTTCTATGATTTTCAAAATCGATATCTATATTTTTATACAACCCGGGATTTAATTCCTACGATAAAATAATTTTCTGTATTTTTATTTTAACCGTAAAGTACCAGTTTTATATTTTTAATCTGCGTCTACATCGCAATTGGGTGAGGGAGCACGTGAGCTCAACCTCACCGGATGAAATCCGGTCATTGCTTGGGCTCCAAATAATTTTAGCAGTATATGTATATGTGTATATCTCTCATTCTCTCCATAACTCTCACAGTCTCTCAATTCACTCTCTATCCCTCTCAATCACTCTCTTGCTCTCTCTCAAGATCACACACACAACACATACAGATTATATATTATATACTTGCACACCTACATAGTTATATATATATATATATCAAGATCAAGAGAACGGATGAGTAATTTATAACGACGGATTATTCGGCGGAATTCTTGGTCTCAAAATTCTCTGTGTAATTAACCTCAGTGAGTATTATAAACTCACTCTCAACGTTTATATATGTATATTTCAGTGTATATATGTGTGTATATGTGTATATATATAGATACACCATTAAAGCTTTGAAAATTGGAGTTTTACAAAAGTTAACCAAAATCAATTCCGTGAATTGGGAATGAAAGATCTTAGTCCCAATAAGCTGTGGTTCGAATCCTACGGCTTAATTCATCCGTATCGCGACGTACCATTGATTTAAAGTTTTGTCACCTCTCGGTTTTACGTGAAATCCGAGAGCTACGATTGAAATTAGTTAAAACCGATCGCATATTCATAATCCTTGCAGAAAAACGAAGAAATCCATATATTACATGTCTTGGTTGGAGCAGAATTGAGAAATGGGTCAAAAACAGGCTTCAAATTCGTAAGAGGGGAGAAACTGCTGATACCAATCGATTGGAATGATTACCAATCGATTGGTATGTTTACCAATTGATTGACATGTGTTCCAATCGATTGACACTTTTCAGCATTGACGGCTTTTACTAAAATGGTCATAACTTCCTCTAGAAAACTCGAAAACGCGCACCGTTCGAAGCGTTGGAAACTAGACTCAAAGACCTTTCTTTTGATGTGTAATTCACCCACAAAATTATAACTCATTTTTAAGGGCATTGCTTTAAAGTGGATATGCTTGTGTACTAGTAGCTATAAAAGCATGTTAAAGTAGTTTTTGATGAATTTAAATGTTGTTTCATATATGACTTGATAATTTAGATCATGGGTGCTAACTCAATGATTCTAAGTATATTGTACCTTGTTAATAAAAGAAAAATAAAAAGACTTGATTTTCTCGTACTTTTACTTGGTGTTACATTTCATGGACATTGACATACATGATAGGGTTGAGGTGGAGTCGACATACATGGTGTGTGAGAAAATGTGAAAAGAGTAAAGAGTGGTGGTCTGGTGTGTGACCTCAATATCGATCGGATATTATTCTTGGTATCCGAAATGATGGTATTGAGTTACGGCTTAGATATCGATCGGATATTATTCCTGGTATCTAGGGCGCTTGTTTCGGATATCGATCGGATATTATTCCTGGTATCCGAAATGATGGTATTGAGTTACGGCTTAGATATCGATCGGATATTATTCCTGGTATCTAGGGCGCTTGTTTCGGATATCGATCGGATATTATTCCTGGTATCCGAAATGATGGTATTGAGTTACGGCTTAGATATCGATCGGATATTATTCCTGGTATCTAGGGCGCTTGTTTCGGATATCGATCGGATACTATTCCTGGTATCCGAAACGATGGTATTGAGTGCGGCTTAGATATCGATCGGATATTATTCCTGGTATCTGAAGTAATGGTATGGTGTGCTGTTTTGGATATCGATCGGATATTATTCCTAGTATCTGAGGTAATGGTTTGGTTGAGTCGAGTCTTGTTGAGAGAAAAGAGTCAGAAAGATGAGATGTTACATTGTTCATACATGGTCGCATATTTATTGCTTACATTATTCCCCCGTGACTTATGTTGGAATTGGAACCTTGAATCTATTGCTTTTAAAGTTAATTTGCACCGCTGTTTATTTGCTTATATATACATTGCGAGCACTTGTTTATTTTGCTCACCAGCTTGCATAAGCTGACGGCGTTGATGCGTCCTGGACTGTATGTCTAGATTTTCAGGGTCAGGAGCAGCCAGGGTATTTCGACTATGCTAGTTAGAGGCAGGGGACTTTCCAGGAGGCTGCTTATTATTTCCTATGTCTTTTTAATTCAGGTTGCAATAAACTAGTTTAGATTTTTGAATAAGGCGTCTTGTGCCCAAGTTTATGACTGCTGTAATAGTTAGTAAGTTTTAATTTTGGAGGATTATGTTTATTAGTATCCTTTGCTCTAGAAATGCTATTAAGATATTTTGTTGCTGGGATAATTGGTCATACTCACTTGTCACGACCTACGAGTCCATAAAGGAAATTAAATGCTTTCCTGAATTATGCTACGTCGGGGCGTGACAGGCTTTTTGGTATCAGAGCCAGGTTATGGCTCGACCAATTGTCCAAGACACATAGGATCTCCCGTTAAGATAGAATTAAGATAAGATAGTTCGACTTCATTCCGTGTTTAGTCGCTTTCTATCGTTTAGAATTTTCCTTCTTCTCGGGAGATTGACCGAATTCTTGTTGATCAATGGATAGGTACCTTTCTCTTGAGATATGGCCGGAAGAAATCTCAGGAATCGTCCCGCTATTGAAGATGCACCACCGGTAGTGGATCCAACCGGAATGTTTGAGGCTTTTGTAAGAAGATTGGAGAGGGTTAGTGATCAGAATGGGAATCACAACGGGAATGGGAGGCAAGCTCACCAGACTGGAGACAAGCTTCTCAAGGAGTTTCGCGCTCTGCGACCTGAGTATTTTGCTGGGACTGATGAACCCTGGCAAGCGGAATAGTGGCTACGCCAGATGGAACGTATCTTTGAGACCATAGAGTGCACTGATCTGGAGAGGAAGCGTCTGGCTATCTTTCAGCTGTCTTATGCAGCGGCTGATTGGTGGGATGCAGAAAAGGCAACCATAGGGGAAGAAGCTGCAAGGAGAATGCCGTGGGGGGTGTTTAAGGAAAGATTTCTCGAGAAGTATTTTCCTGAAGAAGAGAAGGAAAAGAGAGAGAAAGAGTTTATGGAATTGACTCAAGGGAATCTGACTGTCCGAGAGTACACCACTCGGTTTGAGCGTCTGTCTCGCTTTGCTACACATATGGTGGACACACCCCAGAAGAAAATCAAGAAGTACCACCGGGGTCTCAACTTGTCTCTCCGACATCTGACTATGGGGCATCTGGGCCAGTCATTTGAAGCTCTGGTAAGATTAGCTACGGGGTTGGAGAATGATGGTTGTCAGAATCCGAAGCCATTTGGAAATAGACCTCCACAGAAGGGTTATCCCGGACAGAAACCTGAGTACCATCAGGGACAGAAAAGGACCTGGGAAGGAGGGAAGAAGCCTCAACAGACACAATCAGTACAGCAGTATCCGCCTCGAGCAACAGGAGGGAACAACAACAATAACTGCTTCAATTGTGGTAATCCCGGTCACCGAGCTAAAGATTGCAGAATAACTAGACGTGCTGATCGTCCGGGAGTTGTGTGCTATAATTGTGGCATGCCAGGTCACATAAGTCAAGAATACAAGGCTCCTAGGAGAGGCAATTACGGTCAGCAAGGACAGGCCCGCCTGAATGCTGTTATCCCCGAGGCTGCTGGCTATGAAGAAACAGGGTACGAAGGAGGTACTTATGAGGAAGGACCGCCTGAGCAACGAGCAGTGGAAGGTACTCTAACCTTGTTTAACTCTCATGTTAAAGTTTTATTTGACACGGGTGCTACACATTCCTTTATATCTGTTAAGACTGTTCGAAAGTTGGGAATAGTACCGCAACGTTTAGAGGAAGCTTTGAGTGCTGTCTCACCCTTAGGAACCACTGTCAAGTTATTACATGTATGTAAGGATTGTCCTCTACGGTTAGGAGACCGTGAACTTTTGGCAAGATTGGTGGTTCTGTCGATGAAGGAGTTCGATATAATCCTAGGAATGGATTGGCTCGAGAAGAATCATGCGAAGTTGGATTGTGCAAGGAAGAAGATCACATTTGCGGACAATGGGAACCAACCCTTTGATTTCCAATGTAACCCTTCAGGTGATATGTTCCTCACCAGATGCCTAGCAAACATTGAGGTTGTCAGTGCAAAGGTAACAATGTCATCAATACCGGTGATTAAGGAATTTGAGGAAGTATTCCGAGATATTTCAGGATTACCGCCAGAAAGGGACATAGAATTCTATGTGGAATTGGTGCCAGGCACTCGACCTATAACCAAGGTTCCCTACAGGATGGCCCCTACAGAGCTACTGGAGCTGAAGGAACAAGTTCAAGAACTTGAGAAGTTGGGTTTTGTTCGTCCAAGTACCTCACCCTGGGGAGCACCAGTGTTGTTTGTGAAGAAGAAGGATGGAACTATGCGACTGTGTATTGACTACCGAGAACTAAATAAGGTTACTATCAAGAATAAGTATCCTTTACCTCGGATAGACGATCTGTTTGATCAATTGCAAGGAGCCACGACCTTTTCTAAGATTGATCTACGGTCAGGATATCACCAGTTGAGGGTGCGGAAGGAAGACATACCTAAAACTGCTTTCAGGACAAGGTACGGACACTATGAGTTTTTAGTGATGCCGTTTGGGATGACGAATGCTCCGGCTGTGTTTATGGACTTGATGAACAGAGTATTCAAGCCCTATTTGGATCAATTCGTTATTGTCTTTATTGATGATATTTTGATCTATTCCAAGTCAGAGGAAGAGCATGAGCAGCATCTACGGATTGCGATGCAGACTCTCAAAGATCACCGCCTATATGCTAAATTCAGCAAGTGTGAATTCTGGCTTCAGGAAGTTAAGTTCCTCGGGCATGTGATCTCACAACAAGGAATCGCAGTTGACTCCTCAAAGACCGATGCAGTGGCGAATTGGACTCGGCCGACCAATGCTACAGAAGTCAGAAGTTTCCTGGGACTAGCTGGTTACTATCGGAGATTTGTAGAGGGTTTCTCAAAGATAGCAGCCCCGTTAACTGGTTTGACTAAGAAAGATTTGAAGTTTGAATGGACTGATAAGCATGAACGCGCTTTTCTGGAATTGAAAGAGAGATTGACAACAGCACCAGTGCTTGCGATACCAAAGGATGGTGAGAAGTTCACTATTTTTAGTGACGCCTCTTACCAAGGGCTGGGATGTGTCCTTATGCAAGACGGAAAGGTCATAGCCTATGGTTCACGACAGTTGAAGCCGAATGAATTGAATTACCCAACTCATGATTTGGAGCTAGCAGCGGTCGTGTTCGCACTTAAGATCTGGAGACACTATCTCTATGGGGAGAAGTTTGATCTATTCTCGGACCACAAGAGCCTCAAGTATTTGTTTACTCAGAAAGAGCTGAACATGAGGCAACGTCGGTGGATGGAGCTGATTAAGGATTACGACTTTACATTAGAGTACCACCCTGGTAAGGCTAATGTAGTCGTTGATGCCTTAAGTCGGAAACCTCAAGGAATGATTGCTTCATTGATGATAAGGGAATGGAAAGCTTTAGAGACAATCGCAGAATTTGATATGCAGATTTCTGAGGGAAGTGTCGGGCAACACTTTGGATGCCTCATAGTACAACCAACACTCGTGAGTCGAATCATCGCGGCCTAGAAGGAAGACGAGAAATTTCAAGCATGGTTCGCCAAGATGTCAGAAAAGGACCCTACAGAATGGAAGGTTGGGACCGATGGAGGATACTGATGTCGAGACAGATTGTGTGTGCCACATTCTGGAGATTTGAGAAAAGATATTCTCGAAGAAGCACATAAATCGAGACTGACAGTGCACCCAGGAGGAACAAAGATGTATAAGGATTTGAAGAGAAACTTCTGGTGGGAAGGGATGAAACGAGAAGTAGCCGAGTTTGTGTCTAAATGTTTGACTTGTCAACAAGTGAAGGCCGAAATCAGAGACCCACTACACCATATTGCCTCATTACTAACGGATATATCCGTTAGAATAAATGTTACTAACGGATATATCCGTTAGTATTTTAGCGTTAGTAATATTACTAACGGATTTACTAACGGATATATCCGTTAGTAAAATTAATTTTACTAACGGATATATCCGTTAGTAAATCCGTTAGTAAATCAAAGAATTTCTAACGGATATATCCGTTAGAAAGCTACTTACTAACGGTTTTTTTTCAACAAATTTTAAAAAATTTATAATGAATACTAACGGTTTGTTAACTATTACTAATGGATATATCCGTTAGTAATTTCCAAAGTATTTTTAAAAAAATACTAACGGATTTACTAACGGATATATCCGTTAGAAATATTCATAAATCGAAAAAAAATATATTTATTTATATGCTTCCCAATTTTTTTTTCACCTAATTAACAAGCATATTAATCTATACTAAACACAAAAATAATAAGATTAATCTATAACCATGTGAAACCAACATCTCTATACCCAAAACAACAAAGATAATCCATAATAATCATAACAAAGTAAAGAGTTCATACATGTCTAACAAAGTCAGAAATTTAAAGAGTTTTTCCACTCAAACCTAAACTAACAAACAAAACATGTCTGAAATTTAAGTAGTTATATAAACTACATCCCTCACCATTCAATCTTCTTGAACATAATTTAACCAACACTCGAGCCATATCACAAACCCCACTTCAACAAAGCCTACCTAAGAAAACCATAACATATAGAAAGGCCAATGAGCTCTTTTTACCACCATAGCTTTCTCTTTTACTCATGGCTCCGCTGCCCTCAAAAACCCGTGTCAATTACCAAGAAGACAAGGTGAGAGACCTTAGATATATATATCTTATCTATGTATGTATTTTGGAATAAACCTTAAAATAGAGAAGTAGGTGTGACCATTGAACAGGAATCAATGATCACACTCCAACATTACTACAGTTGTTTTCTTCCATCATGAATAGCAACAAGATCTGTTAATCATTCTGGTAATAAATAGTAGAAAGACGATAATTACTTAGTTGGTAATTGAAGCTAAACAAACCTCCAACTGCTAATTAGATATTCAAGAACCTAAAGTTTTAGCAACTCACTCGTCTTTTAGTGACATTATTACAGGAAAAATCTGTAATTCCCACAACAATACCAAATGGGCTCCGAGTGTATTAGATTCTTTGGATATTTGCAAAGTGGGTATAGCTCATTTGGCGCTAAACTGAGTCTTAGGCCCCCTCTATTGCAGTAGAAGTTAATCACGTGTTGGAAAGATAGCAATCAACTTACCAGCTTGATTGCAGCATTAGGATCCGAAATGGAAAGAGTTAAGTCTTCATTCCACTCTGGATTCACATCTTTCCTTATAACACGAGTCTTCAGCTTCTGCACCAAATTTCCACAAATTTATCTAAAATAAATTAGATTTACTCATCTCTGGGAACCCAACTTATTAAGGGAACATAATCTTTGCATCAAAAGAAAGCATTTTCTTCCAAAATTGCCCCCTAATGAGAGATCTTTCACCATAACTAGTGAGGGTGAAAATCCAAATAAAGGAGTATTAAAATGACTAACTTGATACCATCAGTCTACGTGCAATGGTTTCCCTAGTAATCATATACTTGCAACTTGTGAGGTAAAATATCAGAAGATAGTATAAAATAAGGGCATCCTAACAACAATAGAAAAGCTATACTGCAATTCGAAAATATATATACAGTACACACACAAGCAAGCATCCAAGAATATTGTAACCAACAGATTAAAACGATTGTTCAGATGAGTAAACGATTGCTTCATATCCAATGACACGCTTGCCCATGGTTTGTGGAAATTGTATCAAGTCGACACTAAAACGAAAGACGGGAAATAGAGGAACAAGGAATTGGATAATAAGGTGTTTTTCTGTACATATAAGAAAATATTTAGTACTTAATACTTGCACATATACATGGTAACTTATGCAAATGAAACTATGGGTCCATATGGTGTAGTGAATCGATATACGTACACACAGACACAAAGTTAATTTGGCTACTGAAACTAACGAATGCGATAGACGGAGTGGCACCGAAGTTAATTTGGAAGTGAAGTAACCCCTGGGGGAAAATCATTGAATCCCCCTTATTAAGACTCTTGAAATAAACCGTATTCGCTGAAGAAGATATGAATCCAGCACAAATAGTCCCCTGGATAACAACTAGGACTTCTGATGCAGCAGGGTGCGTGTGCATTGGTATAACCCTACCCACAGCTAGGTCCAGCCGGGCCAAGGAAAGACCCAGCCCGTTCAGACCAGGAAATTGAGTAACAAAGGCCGGGGTCACAGCTGCTTTGATAAGATTGGGTTGATTTTTTTGGACCAATGCAATTGGTTCTTTTTTAACAGAATGTATATTAGAAATCTATCCATTGATCTACTTTTTATTCCTTTTTTGGTCAAGTTGTCACAATTAATGACCTGTTTGGTAGCAAATAAATAAATACTGCATGGGGACATATCAGCACACACTCACTGCATGTGTCTCTTTTGGTGAAACTATCTGTTATTGCATAGACCTCTCACTTCTCATTTGATGTGACAGTAGAATTTTAACCTTAAAAGTAGGTCAATAATAAAATGTAAAGAAAAAAAAAGAACACAATAATCAAAAAGCTTCCTTAAAAAAAAAAAAAAAGTCCCTTAATTTAGGACAGGAAGTAACAAGTAAGCAAACCTTCTTAGCGATGCAATGAATTCTTGCTTTGTCGCATGCTTCATCTCCTCAAGCTCCTTGGCGTAATTTGAAACCTAAGTCAGGCATGGAAACATCTTAATTAGTTGTTAGGTTCTTGCTCTTGGTTACGCAACTTTTCATGCAGATATAGATCACTATTCATTTGAATGGCATGAAGGCATAGAAGAAAATATAGTTTATTACAGGGAAGTTGGTTGTGGCAGTAGGACCCCGGTATTTTAGAGCTGCCAAGTCACAAGGCCTTGCTGCCTTGTCTTCCTTGTCATACCCACCTGAGAAATTCATTTCCATCATACTCAATTACGGTGTTACAAAAAGTGGCCAATGAATGTGATATCAAGATATATTAATATTAATTAAAGAGAAAAGGGAAAAGTATGGAAGAAAATTGCTCACCCAATACACTGCCGATCAAATAGCAGTTAAAATCTGATATAAACCCCACTGTATCACTGAGAAGAACCTTTCTCCTGAACATTAAGCAGTTAAAATCAGATCAGCAGAAAGTCTAGATGATTACCATCAGTATATGCATAAATATAATACTATTTCTTCAAATTTCAGACAGTACAGAAAGCACAAAGAATGCTCTTAAGGCTCTCTGATATATGCTTAAGTAATTAATTAATAGTAGCTTATGCACAAAGAACAAAAGAACTTAAGAGCATTCCCTCTGCCGGGGCCCATATTGAAAAAGAATTAGAGCCAGTTTAGGTCATACAAGACCGGATTTGTCGTTCAGAATAGAACATAGTTCATAATTCATGTAGCTAACTGTTTTTTGGTTACATAGGAGTCTATGCCTGAGTTAAATATACACCAAGAACTGGTTCTGTATCAAACCAACACAACACTTGTTTTCTTTAAAGTCAATACAATTGAAACAGAGTCTGAGCCTGATCCAATTTTAGGCATTCCAATCCACTAAACCCAGCCGAGAATGAACACTTCTTTTTTTTACTCGCTGAACCATGACATCGATTCACCAACTTCCAATAGATCAACAAGTTGACTATTCTAGACAATCTATCAGCCAAGAAAAATACAAGTGGGATACGCTTCCACTATCTAAAAGTTAAGAAAGGACAAAACTACCTGAAAACAACCATTCTGAGAAAAACCACTGCATCCAAGCCCCCACTAGCCAATATTTCTTCTTCAGATGCTTCCCATGCCTTCACTATCCAACTAGGGGATGGAACAAGTCTATCAAAGCAGAAGTGATCATGGTCCTTTGATAGTAGTACCTGAGAAAGTCTCTGCCCAAAATACACACTTACATTGTTTGGTTGCTTTCTTACAGCAGTGCATTGATTGAACAGATCAACAGCAGGATAACAAACCCGAAAGGTTTTGAATGCAAGTTCAGTTGATATAATAAAAGCACTCACAGATGGAAAAATTCTACTCATTGCTCACTACATCATGAATCATTCTCAGACCTTACATTAATGAGAACTCTTTGGTTATTCTTTCTCTCACTTTTTTTCCCCTTTCTTAGTGGCAGAGATAGATTAACAACTCTTCCATTTTCTCCATAAATAGCACACATTCTTGTCCAAACATTAGAGACATAATCAACCAGATGCAATACTCTTATAACCTATGAAATAATACTCACTCAGACTCAACATGCTCAATAATAGAACAAATAAAAATACGAAATAGATAAATTACATCTTAGAGCTCAAACTAAATGGTACATATCATAAGTAAAATTAGCAAGTTAGCCAATTTTAGTCAAGAACCTACAGTCTTGTTCGGTGTGCAGAAGCAACAAACAAATTGCTTCATTTCCTTGGAGAAGAAGGAAACCAGATATGCTTTAACAAGAATAGTTCATTCATTAATTCTGAAAGAACTCTGTATTTAAAATTTGATCTTGACTACGTAACCTCCAACTATTTTAAGACGAAGTTAACGTTCAAGAGCATAAGATTCACAAGAACTAATTTTATATCTGAAGTTAGGAAGAACCATTGTGGATGCACAAATGTAAGTGTGGAGGATACATCAATTTTCCAAAAGATAGGATGCAGGTGCGCGAGATACTTGTATAAAATATTAACAATATACACTTTTAGATAATTAATTATTTAAACTATTCTACTACACTGTCCTGATTTTTTTCATAATTAAGACGTGAATACCAATAGCCTTTTGACGAGTAATCCAACTCCTCAAAGCTTCAAAAGAAAGGAAAAAAAATCCACGAAAGTGCGGATGCAGGTGTGCATCTAGTGAAAATTCTTATGACCTTTTTGAATTGTGCTTCCTTGATCTGAAACATTTATCTAGAATTAGAGAGTTTTTTTTAATCCAAAAGCTTAATCATTCAAGAGCATCTTAAATGCAAAACACCATTTTCCTCCATGCTAAACCTTTTTTTTGGCATTGCTACAGTGTTAAAATACATAAGATTTGACGTTTCTAGTTATTGTGTTTTATATGTTAGTCTATTAGAATGAGTACAAAGGCCAGGTTATAGAATCAAGCCAAAAAAAAAAAAAACATCTCTCCAAATTGACGAAGAAGAAGAAGAAGAGAAGAAAAAAAAATGATTTCAATAATTTGTAGAAGAAAAGGAACAAGGAAAGGAAAACAAGAAGGAAAACTAGTTCTCTTGTGTTGTACTATAATTTCAATAAAATTACAAAAAGTGAAAAATATCAAAGTACAATTATAACGTAAGAAATTAAAAAAAAAAAAAAAATTTAACTTGTTTCTTCTTATATTTTCTCTTCCTTTTTATTTTCATAGTTAATCAAACAAAGAAAAGTGTTATCCTTGATGTTTTCCTTTCCTTTCCCTAACTAATTCCATGAATCAAACAAAGGCTATGTGTGCAATTCAGCATAAACACTTTACATGTTGAAGCACTTACCGAGCTGGTATCTCTAATCACAGAAGCTGTAAGACCAGCAGCAGACAAGCCTTTTCCTGAAGTATAAACTGCTATTGGAGCTGTCTTCTCAACAAACTTAAGAAACTACAAATAAAATAATTACATTAGCAACTTAATTTGTGTGGTGATGAAAGCAAGAACAAGACTTCCTTTACTGTTAAAAAGAGACAACCCTATATAATGGCTTGAACCAAATAAAGAAAACTTAAATATGGCAAGTGATTAGAAATTGCAGCAAGCAGCCCTTAATATGACTATATGAGAAACCCAACTCAAGCACAAAACAAGGAATTCCCAACACACCTGTGATTTAGCAGTAGATGGGTCCCCCAAGAGCAGCACATTGATAAAACTGAAGCTTTCATAAAACTGAATGAAAGTCAAGAACAAATTACTAAATGAAAGTAACACACTATATGCAAGGGATACACTAAGGCTCCGTTTGATAAAACTGAAAGTTAAGTACTGAAAATTAAGTGCTGAATTTTAAGTACTGAAAATTTTAAGTGATTGAATTTGCAATACTAAGAACAATGTTTTAACTGCTGAAATAGACTACATTCAGTGATTATTTTCAGTGGAATTTTCACTTAAAGTTTTCAGTGATTTTTTTGCTGCTTTTTCAATTAAGTGTTTATTATCAAACGCACTGAAAAAAATTAAGCACTGAAAGCTTTTATTTTTATCACTTAATTGGGTTATCAAACACACCCTAAGTGCTGTCAACAAGGAAAAGAAAAAGAAAAAAATAGAATACTATGCAAGGGCATGGCTAGTATAATCAAGAAACTAACAAAAACCCCAACTACTTCACAGAATTATTGATCTAAGTACAACAATGAGGACAGATATGTGGAATGATCCACCAAAATATAGAGCTCTATCCCATTTCAAAGACATAACAAACTGAAATTTTATCACTACATAAGATTCCTACAAAAGATACCCAGAGCTAAAGCATAGTTATTACCTACTTAAAAGTCATTTGACATTGCAATTACAACCTCGCAAATACCATGCCCACGGAATAAAATTTTAAAGTTTTAATTTCTGATAACTTCCACAATTACCTCATCTGCGGTGACACTAGCAATGCTCCGAGAATTAGCATCATTAGTTTCTTCTATTCCTACAACTCTTTTATAAGGCTGTCTAACTGCAACTGCTCCTTTGTGGCTGCACAAGGACCAAAAATGGAAGTCAAGGGTAAAGGAGGTGAAGGTTACGAATGAAGTGTAAGATGTCAAGCTTTCACTTCATGCCATATGTAATTCTTACGATGCTGATGAATTTGCCGCTTGAAATTCTTATTGGGTTGTCTCAGCTAGGATCTCACTAAACCTTGCCCAACTCTCAAGCACAAAAGACTATTTAGTTTCAATCTCCATGTTGTACATCTACAAACTTCGTCCGTAATAATAGCAAAGTGAAAATAAATTACCACCTTTCTTGTACAATCAACAATACAAGTACAACACATACAAGTACCCCGTACCTTTAGGGTCATTAATGGATTTAGATTCAGCACAGCAAATCAAAAACACTTGCTGTCTTAGTGACAACCTCAGGGGATTATAAGTCATGATGAAGACTAATGAAGGAAGGAAATGTGAGTCTATAATGATAGAAACATATAACAAGTTTCAATACTACTTTTGATGACCATTGGTCCATTACACCTTCTACATTGAATCTTTACACAATTTCTAAACTGGGGGTACCCCTTCCCCCCCCCCCCCCCCCCCACCCCACCCCACCTCTCTCTCTCTCTCTCTCTCTCTCTCTCTCTCTCTCTCTCTCTCTCTCTCAGAGAAACAACCACATTAGATACACCATAAGAAATGAAATAGAATAAACAAATCACGTCACTTAAAGCTTAAAGAAAACGAAAATCACTTGCCACTCGCAAATTAACTCACAAATTGCACAATAATTCATATTTGCAGTTAAAGGGAATACCCCCTGTTCCTTTTTACCATGACCATATTTTCATTTGAAAGATAACTACTCTGAATTTATTCCGAGAAGTTCATTTATCTATTTACTACATAGTTGACCAGAAGCACTGTAATACCCTGTATTCTTGTAATATATTATATAACTAAGACCTTGTATGTTTCTTTTAATACTTGTATGAGCTTGGCCTTGCCCTTGGTATATTTTGTATACCAATCGATTGGCAAGTATATCAATCGATTGCTTATACCAATCGATTGAACTTTATCTCAATCGATTGATTGTTTCAATCGATTGACACTATGTCAATCGATTGGAGGCAGCTGGGCAGATTCTTTTGCTCTGGCTGGGGAGAAGCCACGTGAACACTCCCTCTCTATATAAACCAGCCCTCTTCCTGCGTTTTTCTCTTTAGAAAAATCAGAGAGAGTGAGAGGGAGGGTTTTGTGTGTGTTATATATATATACACTCATATATATATATACTCACATATATACATATACTTACACACACATACAGATATGGACTGAGACAAGAAGGAAGAAGAAGAAGAAGACCAGAAAGAAGAAGAGAAGAAGGAGAAAGAGAAGAGAGAAGACAGAGAGCAGAGGAAGGAGAGGGAGGAGCCACCATTGAAGCTCCAAGCTTCAACATACATTCCCAAACATACCCTTAACGCCTAGGTGAGTTCTAAACTCACTTGGTAGCCTTAAATTGATGTTATGACATGTTTTGAATGAAGAAATGGAGAAGAAACCATGTATTTCCCGTTTATATGTGCTGGGCAGTCTTTTCTGTGAAGAAGACGAAGTGTCAATCGATTGACATCTATATCAATCGATTGACATCTTTCATGTCTCAATCGATTGACATTTTATGCAATCGATTGACATGGATTGTGATCCAATCGATTGGACTTTCTTCCAATCGATTGACACTACTTTTATACCAATCGATTGACATCTATATCAATCGATTGGAAGTTACAGTTTACTGTTTTACTTGTTTAGTTGATGTAATAACTGTTTAGTTGTTTATTTACTATTCAGTACTTCCCAGCATGCTTCATTATTGTAATACAGACATGATAATGAATTAATGCTGCGTAGGGTCGTAGTAACAACAAGACTAACGGAGAATGTTTATAATGTTAGATAATGGAATAGTCGTGAATCCTTTGGAGTTAACGTTCATTTCATTCAGAGTAGTCGGGCCACATTGGGATTGTCATGTATCGGTAATAGAGTTGAACTTAAGTAGGTTTGCTAAGATTCGGGAACCTTGCGTGGGCGGGCTTTGGTCGATCATATGTTCTTAAAAGCGGTAGACAGACGAAGGTGTCTATGACTTGCGGTGAACCGGACCATTTGCCCTATGATAGCCAGATGATCTAATCATATGTTCTTAAAAGCGGTAGACAGACGAAGGTGTCTATGACATGCGGTGGACCGTGATCACTAGTAGACGTCGCTAAGTCGTGGCATAGAATGATGTACTGTTGTTTAAAGCGTTATATCCCTGACATGCGGTGAACTGTGCATATGTTCTTAAAAGCGGGGGATGGACTAACGTGGTATCCATGACATGCGGTGAACTGTGCATATGTCCTTAAAAGCGGTGGATGAGCAATGGTGCGTTATAGAGTTGAACTACTGTCGAGTCTGTTCCCCTATCAAGACGCGTTATCGGTCTTATAATGAGTAAAACGTCAGTAATCGGATCATTGGTTTGATTAAAGGAGTTACCCTTACTGAATTCTAATTTGGTTACGGTTTATAACTTGTAATAACTTCAATAGTCGATACCCTGTTAGTATCTAACTCACTCGGCTTTCATTAAGCTGGCGGCGTTTATGCCGCTGGACATTTCTACGTTCCAGCGCATCCTGGTTATGACTATACAGGTGAAGGGCCTACAGGAGAGGACTACTATGCCGGTGACGGAGTCCATGTGGAGAATTTACCCGACGGAGGTCAGACCGAAGAAGACTACTACGCCGAGGACTACCCTTATGCCAACTGAAGACTAGACTAGAATTGTAGCTAATTGCCTTTACCGTTTTAGAACTTTTTTGTAGTCAGGCATATGTTGCCTTGGCATTTGTACTTCCGCTGCTTTATATTTAATTCGAGACTCTGATATGTAATAGTTAGTAACTTCTGTTGACTTTATGTTACGTTGTGATCAGAACCTAGACTTCATTCCTGCTACACTATTACTTTTGTTGCTTAGTACTGCGTGGTGTGGACAATCATGTGACTTCACCCGTCATTCCCTATGGACCCATAAAGGAAATTTATTTTTCTCTATTTATGCCGTTCCGGGGCGTGACAGGATTTTTGGTATCAGAGCCTAGGTTGTATACCTTTTCGCTCACAGATTGTCCCACACCATCTGGTCCTAGAACCTTGAGATTCTATAGATGAGTATTAAGATTAGTTCTGACTTAAGGTAGTCCCTTTTCAGGTAGCATGGCACCGCCGCTATTCGTTCCAGACGAGTTCGGAGGACACTATGTGTATGAGAGTAGTATTGGGCCAGCAGATCCAGAGTACTATGCCTGGAAGGTTAGACAGAGAGCTATTGCAGAGACAGAGCGAGACATGCGGATCGAGCAGCAGAGATTTGGGACCCAGGACCCAGAAGTGATACGTCAGGAGATGATCTACCGCAAGGAGACCTTCAAACGCATCGAGGAGGATTCTCTACTGATGTTACGAGACCGTTCTTCGTACCAGGTTCTACTTGCACATGTTAGAGCAGCACCTCCACCCCCACCAGAGGAAGACATGGCTGATGCACCCCCAGCAGATGAGGATTCGGAGGATGATGATGAGAGCGATGACGACGATGAGCCAGAGGATGCAGATGAGGAGATGGAGGATGAAGAGGACGAGGACACCGATGACGAGGAGCCGGAGTATGATCCAGAGGAGGAGGACCCCGTGGACCCAGCCGGTATGGACGTGCCAGTTGGCGTAGATATTGTAGTTGCAGAGGGTTATCCGATAGAGGAAGAGGAGGTAGCCGCAGACGATGATGCAGTAGTACCAGTCTTACCAGGACGAGTTATAGCACAGCTAGCAGTTGAGTGGGCTGCAGAAATGGCTGCACATCCCCATGGATTTGAGATCGGAGCACCGGAGTTGGCACAGGCTATGGTACAGGCGGAGGCACTTGCAGCCGCATTTGATGCAGCCCAGGCTGACATGGCAGCTGATGCAGGAGATCTGGGAGCTGTTGTGGAGCATGATGGACCCGAGCTGATCGAGGATGTAGTGATAGAGGATGAGGACATGATGGATGACGATGACATGGATGAGGATGATGTTTTGTCTGAGGTTACCCCAGAGGACGAGGCTTCCATCTATGGATCCGATGTGGACAACATTTGAGTCCAGTACCTTTAGGACTTAGACTTTTTTTGTCTGACTTTAGGACATGTTGTCCGCTTACTTTTGACGCTTGCATAGACAGCTATTGACCGTAGCCTTTTTGTATAGGTAGCCACCAGTAGTGGTTTTGTATATATCTTTCTTTTGTTTAGATCTTGTATAGGATCATGTACTACGCGGTACACAGATGATCTGTTGTGTACTCCGCTGTACATCTTTTGGGTATATATATATGGCAGATCGTTTCTCTTGATTATTTCTGTTATCATCTCATTATTATGTTATGGTTGTGATGTTGATTCCTGTTATGCTTCCTGTTATTTTAGTATGATCATCTCCCCGAGAAGATTGTCAGCTAATTGTTAGATCCTTCATAGGTACACCTCACACGGATCACTATGGTGGGACCCACAAGGAACCAAGCACGACTGGGAGCACCCATTCCCGAGGGTATGGACCCAACTGGAGTCTTCGAAGCTTTCATGCAACGGATGGAACACATCCGCGATACCTACAATCATGCCACCAACGACAATGGCAACAACCACGTTGTCCCTCCAAGGTAGACAGGCGATAAACTGTTGGAACGATTTCGTGGCCTGCGACCCGAGAAGTTCGACGGCATGGCAGAGTCCTGGAAAGCAGAGCAATGGATACGAGAGTTGGAGCTAATCTTTGAAGCCCTGGAGTGCAGTGAGCTGGACAAGAGACGTCTAGCCGCATTTCAACTGACTTACTCCGCCGCAGATTGGTGGGAGGCCGAGAGAGCCACGATTGGGATTGACGCTGCAAGGAGAATGCCTTGGGAAGCATTCAAGACTCGATTTCTTGAGAAGTACTTCCCTGAGGATGAAAGAGACCAACAAGAGAGGAATTTCCTGAGTCTAACCCAAGGAAACTGGACAGTCAGGGAGTATACTACACAATTTGAGCGACTTTCCCGTTTCGCTCCGCATATGATAGACACCTCCGCCAAGAAGGTCAAGCGATTTCACCAAGGACTCAACCCACACCTCCGGCACATGATGATAGGCCATCTGGGCCAGTCGTTTGAAGGGATTGTCCGTCTTGCTTCAAGTTTAGAAAAGGATGCTTACCCTGTGCAAGGACCACCAGTGAATCGACCTCCACCCAGGACCTTCCAACCAAGGAACTTTCCCGTGCAATCATCAAGGAACAATCAAGGATGGAAACCCCAGACCAACAACTATCAGGGAACTAAGCGCACATGGGATGGGACAAGGAAGCCCCAAGCAAATTTTCCTCGACAACAAAATCAACAGCGAGGACCACCTCAGGCACAGCCCGTCGCCCAGCGACAAAACACTGATGGATGTTTTAACTGTGGAGTGCCCGGACATATTGCAAGGTATTGCACAGCCCCCAAGACCAACCGGCGTAATGACCTCGTTTGCCGCAACTGTAACAAGCCTGGTCACATAAGCAAGGATTGTCGAGCACCACGTGGAGGCTACTATGGAGCGCCTGCTCAAGGACAGCAAGGACAGGTTAGGGTGAATGCCATCATCCCTGACAATGCAGGGTATAATGCAGAGGAACAGCAAAACTTGGAAGGTACACTCATTTTATTTCACTGTCAAGTTAGAGCTTTTTTTGATACCGGTGCCGCCCGTTCTTTCATAGCTATTAAGATGGTACGTGATTTGGGTTTGCTACCCCTAGCACTTGAGCCGACCCTTAATGCCGTTTCGCCCTTGGGAGTATCCGTTAAGTTAGGTAAGGTGTGCAAGGATTGTCCCTTGACACTAGAGGATAGGAATTTTCCAGCAGACTTGATAGTCCTGTCAATGTCTGAGTTCGACGTGATCCTAGGAATGGATTGGCTTACTAAGTATGGCGCTAACCTGGATTGTGTTAGTCGGACCATTGTCTTTTCAACGCCTGGTTGCCCGCAGATCAGATTTCAGTGCCAACCGTTGAGCGACATGTTTATCACGAGCTGCCTAGCCACGATTAAGACTTCAAGCACGGAGCTTACTATCAACCAGATCCCCATTATTCAAGACTTTGAAGATGTGTTCCGAAGTATCTCAGGACTTCCGCCGAAGAGAGAGATAGACTTCTGCATTGAGTTAGCACCCGGAACATTGCCGATTTCCAAGACCCCGTATCGGATGGCGCCAACAGAAATGTTGGAATTGAAGAAGCAAGTTCAGGAACTTAAAGATTTAGGTTTTGTTCGCCCGAGTACATCACCTTGGGGAGCACCAGTTTTATTTGTGAAAAAGAAGGACGGAGAGCTACGACTCTGTATCGACTACAGGGAGCTGAATAAGGTCACGATCAAGAATAGGTATCCACTTCCCCGGATAGACGACCTATTCGATCAACTACAAGGATCAAGGATATTCTCAAAAATCGATTTGCGTTCAGGATACCATCAATTACTAGTTCGGCCGAAAGATATACCGAAAACTGCCTTCAGAACGAGATATGGACACTACGAATTTCTAGTGATGTCTTTTGGATTGACTAATGCCCCGGCCGTATTCATGAACCTAATGAATAGAGTATTCAGACCCTATCTGGATCAATTCATTATAGTATTCATCGACGACATTCTAATTTATTCAAGGACGGAAGAAGAACATAAGAAACATCTACAAATTGCTCTACAGACTCTTAGAGACAACAGTCTGTATGCGAAATTCAGCAAATGTGAATTCTGGCTTCAGGAAGTTAAATTCCTGGGACATGTGATATCACAGGATGGGATTTCCATAGACTCATCTAAGATCGATGCAGTCTTGAGCTGGAACAGACCAACCAATGCGACCGAAGTTAGGAGTTTTCTTGGATTGGCTAGGTATTATCGAAAATTTGTGGAAGGATTCTCTAGAATCGTAGGACCGTTGACAAGCCTGACTAGGAAAGAGACGAAGTACGAATGGACCGATAGACATGAGGATGCTGTTGGGTTTGTGCCCTCAAACCATTACTTTATGTATGAGACATTAGCATTATAATATATGGATATCAGCTTTACATTTCATTGTATATGTTTCTTTCATGAGATGATTGTTTTGTCCTTAAGTATCATAGTAAGCAATTTGTGTGTGTATGAGATACACACAAGTGAGATACGAATTACTATTCTTTGATACTTAGAATATGTCACAGTGGATGATGAGACTGGATACCTCATCAGGTCTACACTGTAGCATAATTAACTACCATTGGATGGAGTGATTAATCTCAATCACTAGAGTGTAGCTCTTAGTTGATATGCTAGTGCTTATAGTGCATTGACGGACCTGAGCTTTCCTATTGACGCTTAAGGCTGTCAACAGTCAATAGGAACTCATAACTTGTATAAGGTACGTGTTCTCAATCTTGAGATGATTATGAACACAGACTATGGATATGGCTGCTTTGACTTACCAATCAGTGAGGTCTATAGAAGATCAACACCTGGGTATCTTGGGTATGTCATGTCCATAGGGTTGTGAACATATATTGTCAAGATAGTATCTACCCTCTAATTCAGAGTAAGCATTCCCTTGAGAATGTCACCAAGTTGATTACTGAGTACTGCAGTCTTGTTGATAAGAGTTATCAACATGTTTGGTAATCATGAGTAGTGAATGGGACTCAAGGAATACAAGAAGTAATCATGATTCAGGTTGACAGTAACAGTTATCCGACTACCTGAATATGATTACGAATGCTGACGGTAGAGGGACATTAGTACACCATACAAGTCTAGTTATCGCTTCGGATATGTTCTTTTGCATTGGAGTTCAGTTATCGTTTTATAGTGGAATAAACGTTAACTGACCAGTTAGTTAGTTTGCTGATCAAAGAGTTTGGTCATGGTAATTAACAAACTGGTCTGAGCCAACAATAAAGAGCCTAGGAGGTCCCACTCTTAGCTCCGCTAGGATGCTTGGAAAGACACTTGAGGAAGTTGTTAAGACAGGTTCGATCGATCGAAGTATGTTCGATCGATTGAAGTCAGCAGGTTCGATCGATCGAGAATGGTTCGATCGATCGAAGGTTCGATCGATCGAAGTCACTTCGATCGATCGAAGTCTAGGTCGGTTCTGGAAATCTATAAATAGGGCAGCTGCGTTCTGGAAGAAGGTGATCGCCATTTTTATACGCAGAAGCTGCAGAAACTATCATAGTCTTCCCAAAACCTTCCTATCCTCTCTATTAGGGTTCCCACCAACCCTAGTCTTTCCGGCAGGCATCCGCAGGAGTCATAAGGGTGAAGATCATCTAGTGCAGGCTGCTGGAAGTTAAAGTTTCAGAATTGGGTTCAAGACACTAAGGTATAATTCTTGCACCCTTGTACGCATCTATGGAATTGACAAGTAGTAGATCCTGGAATACCAAAAGTTTTATAACTTAACCTATTTCCGCTGCGCGTTTAAACTCTAACTTTAAACCACTTTTTCCTTCAGATGCATTCCGGGAATTGAAAGAGAGACTAACCTCAGCACCCGTGCTTGCAATACCTAAGAGTGGTGAACAATTCATAATCTATAGTGATGCATCACACCAAGGACTTGGTTGTGTGCTAATGCAAGAAGGGAATGTCATCGCATACGGATCAAGACAATTGAAGCCGCATGAGAAGAACTATCCGACGCACGACTTAGAACTAGCCGCAATCGTGTTCGCCTTGAAGATTTGGAGACACTATTTGTATGGAGAAAAGTTCGACCTGTTCTCAGATCATAAGAGTTTAAGGTACCTATTCTCTCAGAAGGAGTTGAACATGCGACAACGGAGATGGATGGAACTACTCAAGGACTACGACTTCTCTTTACAATACCACCCGGGTAAAGCAAATGTTGTAGCCGACGCTCTGAGCCGGAGGCCGCGCCTTTTGGTTGCTTCGATTTTGATTAGAGAATGGCGAGCAATGGAGACATTAGTCGAATTCGATCTTCAACCAGTGGAATCAGGAGGAGGACAACGCTTTGGATGTCTTGTCGTGCAACCGACTCTCATCAGCCGCATCTTGGAAGCTCAACAGTCGAACGAAGATTTAAAGTTATGGTTTGCCAAGATGTCCGCAAAGGAACCCGAGATATGGAGTATTAGTACGGACGGAGCACTGAGATGCAAAGGTAGACTCTGTGTGCCAAATGACCATGGACTCAGGAAGAACATTCTGGACGAAGCACACAAGTCAAGGATGACTATCCACCCAGGAGGAAACAAGATGTACAAGGACTTGAAGAGAAACTTCTGGTGGCAAGGAATGAAGCGAGAAGTGGCCGAGTATGTATCGCAATGTCTTATTTGCAAACAAGTGAAGGCAGAGCATCAGAAACCACCTGGACTCCTACAACCGCTACCGATTCCCTAATGGAAATGGGAGCATATCACCATGGATTTTGTGGTTGGATTGCCGAAGTCTCAGCAAAACCACAACGCTATTTGGGTAATAGTAGATCGACTCACCAAGTCAGCACATTTTATCGCCTACAGCATGACGCACCCTGTTGAAAGATTGAGCCGGATGTATCTAGAGCAAGTAGTGCGACTGCACGGTGTACCCATCTCAATAGTTTCAGATCGAGATTCAAGCTTTACCGCAGAATTCTGGAAGAGCCTTCAGACAGCAATGAGAACTTCATTAAATTTGAGTTCAGCCTTTCACCCACAGACAGACGGTCAGACAGAACGAGTCAATCAAGTGATGGAAGATATGTTGCGAGCCTGTGTCATTGAATTCGAGAGTTCATGGGAGAAGCATCTACCTTTGATCGAGTTTGCCTACAACAACAGCTACCACACGAGCATAGGGATGGCACCGTTTGAAGCCTTGTATGGAAGACCTTGCCGATCGCCGCTGTGTTGGGCCGAAGTCGGAGATACTCAACTACTTGGGCCCGAGATGATTCGAGAAACCAACGAGAAGATCCAGATTGTACGAGAAAAGATGAAGACAGCGCAATCCAGATACAAGAGCTATGCCGACAAGCGATGGAAAGATCTAGAGTTTGCAGTTGGAGATCATGTGCTACTTAAAGTCTCGCCAGTTCGAGGTATCGTCAGATTCGGACAGAAAAGAGGCAAGTTATCGCCGCGATTCATCGGACCGTTCGAGATACTAGAACGTGTTGGGAAGGTTGCTTATCGACTTGCGTTGCCGCCAAAGATGTCAGGAGTACACAACGTTTTCCACATCAGCATGTTGAGGAAATGTGCCCACAACCCAGCGCACGAGATCAGTTTTGAAGATATCGAGGTGAACGAGAACGTGACCTACAACGAAGGACCAGTGCGTATTCTAGACCGAGGAGTGAAGAAGCTCAGAAATAAGGATATTCCGCTAGTGAAGGTCCAGTGGAAGCACCACGACGAAGGAGAAGCTTCATGGGAGCTGGAGTCGGAGGTGCGAGAGAAGTTTCCATTTTTGTTTTAACCCAGTTTATTTCGAATTTCGGGGACGAAATCTTTTGTGAGTGGTGGATGATGTAATACCCTGTATTCTTGTAATATATTATATAACTAAGACCTTGTATGTTTCTTTTAATACTTGTATGAGCTTGGCCTTGCCCTTGGTATATTTTGTATACCAATCGATTGGCAAGTATATCAATCGATTGCTTATACCAATCGATTGAACTTTATCTCAATCGATTGATTGTTTCAATCGATTGACACTATGTCAATCGATTGGAGGCAGCTGGGCAGATTCTTTTGCTCTGGCTGGGGAGAAGCCACGTGAACACTCCCTCTCTATATAAACCAGCCCTCTTCCTGCGTTTTTCTCTTTAGAAAAATCAGAGAGAGTGAGAGGGAGGGTTTTGTGTGTGTGTTATATATATACACTCATATATATATACTCACATATATACATATACTTACACACACACACAGATATGGACTGAGACAAGAAGGAAGAAGAAGAAGAAGACCAGAAAGAAGAAGAGAAGAAGGAGAAAGAGAAGAGAGAAGACAGAGAGCAGAGGAAGGAGAGGGAGGAGCCACCATTGAAGCTCCAAGCTTCAACACACATTCCCAAACACACCCTTAACGCCTAGGTGAGTTCTAAACTCACTTGGTAGCCTTACATTGATGTTATGACATGTTTTGAATGAAGAAATGGAGAAGAAACCATGTATTTCCCGTTTATATGTGCTGGGCAGTCTTCTCTGTGAAGAAGACGAAGTGTCAATCGATTGACATCTATATCAATCGATTGACATCTTTCATGTCTCAATCGATTGACATTTTATGCAATCGATTGACATGGATTGTGATCCAATCGATTGAACTTTCTTCCAATCGATTGACACTACTTTTATACCAATCGATTGACATCTATATCAATCGATTGGAAGTTACAGTTTACTGTTTTACTTGTTTAGTTGATGTAATAACTGTTTAGTTGTTTATTTACTGTTCAGTACTTCCCAGCATGCTTCATTATTGTAATACAGACATGATAATGAATTAATGCAGCGTAGGGTCGTAGTAACAACAAGACTAACGGAGAATGTTTATAATGTTAGATAACGGAATAGTCGTGAATCCTTTGGAGTTAACGTTCATTTCATTCAGAGTAGTCGGGCCACATTGGGATTGTCATGTATCGGTAATAGAGTTGAACTTAAGTAGGTTTGCTAAGATTCGGGAACCTTGCGTGGGCGGGCTTTGGTCGATCATATGTTCTTAAAAGCGGTAGACAGACGAAGGTGTCTATGACTTGCGGTGAACCGGACCATTTTCCCTAAGATAGCCAGATGATCTAATCATATGTTCTTAAAAGCGGTAGACAGACGAAGGTGTCTATGACATGCGGTGGACCGTGATCACTGGTAGACGTCGCTAAGTCGTGGCATAGAATGATGTACTGTTGTTTAAAGCGTTATATCCCTGACATGCGGTGAACTGTGCATATGTTCTTAAAAGCGGGGGATGGACTAACGTGGTATCCATGACATGCGGTGAACTGTGCATATGTCCTTAAAAGCGGTGGATGAGCAATGGTGCGTTATAGAGTTGAACTACTGTCGAGTCTGTTCCCCTATCAAGACGCGTTATCGGTCTTATAATGAGTAAAACGTCAGTAATCGGATCATTGGTTTGATTAAAGGAGTTACCCTTACTGAATTCTAATTTGGTTACGGTTTATAACTTGTAATAACTTCAATAGTCGATACCCTGTTAGTATCTAACTCACTCGGCTTTCATTAAGCTGACGGCGTTTATGCCGCTGGACATTTCTACGTTCCAGCGCATCCTGGTTATGACTATACAGGTGAAGGGCCTGCAGGAGAGGACTACTATGCCGGTGACGGAGTCCATGTGGAGAATTTACCCGACGGAGGTCAGACCGAAGAAGACTACTACGCCGAGGACTACCCTTATGCCAACTGAAGACTAGACTAGAATTGTAGCTAATTGCCTTTACCGTTTTAGAACTTTTTTGTAGTCAGGCATATGTTGCCTTGGCATTTGTACTTCCGCTGCTTTATATTTAATTCGAGACTCTGATATGTAATAGTTAGTAACTTCTGTTGACTTTATGTTACGTTGTGATCAGAACCTAGACTTCATTCCTGCTACACTATTACTTTTGTTGCTTAGTACTGCGTGGTGTGGACAATCATGTGACTTCACCCGTCATTCCCTATGGACCCATAAAGGAAATTTATTTTTCTCTATTTATGCCGTTCCGGGGCGTGACAAGCACATAGTTAGGGCTATAGATAACAATCACTAATAGTAAAAAACACTATCAAAATATATCACTATGGACAATGTATGTTTAGTAGAATATTTTATTATAGCATGATATCAAATATAACAAAAGAAATAGAATGCATTAAAGGGAATACCCCCTGTTCCTTTTTACCATGACCATATTTTCATTTGAAATGCTATCCAGTAGATCCTCATCACACACTTGAAAATTCGAGTAGGAATAAATTTAACAACCCCATATAAATAAGAGTTAGATGAGATTATTCCATGATCATCCAAAGTTATCATATATACAATAGGATATAAAATACAACCTGATGATAAAAACATAATTTTTAACTATTATCTTGAATTTGAATCTTAAAAAAATGAAAATGAAATTTAAACTCAGTCTGCATTAAGTAAGATTAAACAAATTTTGCCTCAATCTCATATAACTTACAAGCCCATCTGCTATCACATGTTATAATATGAATATATACCTGCTCGAGATAAGAAACTCTGTGCTCGAAAATCATATGTTGGCGAAGTAATCTCTATATCGTGCAATATCGGCAGTAGCAGACATCAATACCACTCTAGAAAAATGTAAAACATATTAGATCCTGAAGGACAGGGTTCCAAAATTTTAATAACACGAAGAAAAGAAAGAAAGAACAAAAAAGAAAAGGAAAAAAAAAAAAGCAAAGTACAATAGCGCATAAATCGAACAGATCTAGGGTGTGTGCATGTGTATGTTTCATACCAGATCTAGTGTATGTGTGTGTATGTGTGTATGTGTATGTGTGAGAGAGAGAGAGAGAGAGAGATCGAGCTAACCAGTTCCGGTGGAGACAAATAGCGACGGCGGCGACAGTGAAAGGGAGAGGGAGACGGGGAGAGAGAGAGAGAGAGAGAGAGAGGGGTGTGGATGGGAAAGGTGGAGACGCCAAGGTTCGTGATTAAGGTTAGGGTTCATGGATTGAGGGAGAGATAAGAAGAGAGGGAGAGGGAGAGGGAGAGAACCACTGAACCCTTGGAACGTGAAAATTTGGGGGAAATTTTGCTGGTTCAGGCCCTTTAGGGGGAAATTTTGTGCGAAAATTTTATAGTGTTTAATTACAAAACTGCCACCGTATTTTTATTTTATGAATTTTATTTACAAAAATGCCACCGATTCTCATTTTTAACTGAAAAAAATTCACTAAAAGGAAAATACTAACGGATTTTTAATATTTCTAACGGATATATCCGTTACTAATTAGTAACGAATATATCCGTTAGAAATCTTAAAAGCTGTCTGTTAGAAATATGGCCATATGGTGTAGTGACCCTCGGGATTGTTGCAACCTTTACCTGTTCCAGGATGGAAGTGGGAACACATAACTATGGATTTTGTGGTTGGTTTACCCCGGTCACAACAGAATCATGACGCGATTTGGGTAATTGTGGATCGTCTGACGAAGTCCGCACACTTTATCGCGTACAATATGACTTACCCAGTAGAAAGGATGAGTCGAATGTACATACAGCAAGTGGTGCTACTGCACAGTGCGCCTGTGTCGATTGTATTAGACCGAGACGCACGTTTTACCTCGGGATTTTGGGAAAGTTTGCAGAAGGCTATGGGAACTTCGCTCAAGATGAGTACTGCTTTCCATCCTCAGACAGATGGACAGACCGAGCGTGTTAATCAAATTATGGAAGATATGCTAAGAGCTTGTGCAATCAATTTTGAAGAGTCTTGGGAGACGCACTTGCCGTTGGTCGAATTTTCATATAACAACAGTTATCACTCGAGTATTGGAATGGCACCGTTCGAAGCCTTGTACGGACGGCCATGTCGATCTCCGTTGTGTTGGGCTGAAGTGGGAGACACAGAACTTTTGGGACCAGATTTGGTGAGAGAGACCAATGAAAAGATTTCACTGGTCAAGGAAGAATGAAAACTGCACAGAGTAGACACAAGAGTTATGTGGATCAACGTCGAAAGGATTCGGAGTTCAGTATTGGTGATCACGTACTCCTTAAGGTTTCACCTGTTCGGGGAGTAGTACGTTTTGGTCAAAAGAGAGGGAAGTTGGCACCTCGTTTCATCGGACCATTCGAGGTATTGGAGCGTGTGGGAAAAGTGGCTTACCGGCTCGCGTTGCCACCAAAGATGTCTGGTGTTCATGTGTTCCATGTCAGTATGTTAAGGAAATACATACGGGATCCTTCACATGTAGTTAATTTTGATGATATTGAGACAAGTCAGAATGTTGTCTACAAAGACAGACCTGTGAGGATTCTTGACCAGAGTATCAAGAGGCTGAGAAGAAGAGATGTTCCTTTGGTTAAGGTTCAGTGGAGGCATCATGACGAGGGAGAAGCGTCGTGGGAGTTAGAGTCGGACATGAGGACTAGATACCCCGAGTTGTTTCAGGATTAGTGAGTTCAGATTTCGGGGCGAAATCTCTGTTAAGGTGGGTAGAGTGTAACACCGTGTATTTTATTTTATTTTTTTCATTAATAAATACTGCATTTCATTTCCTTGAGTATTTGATTTAATTTCTCTTTGTAATATTTATTTGGGGGTCAAACTTTAATTTCCAAAATATTTTTTATGGTTTCAAAATCGATATCTATATTTTTATACAACCCGGGATTTAATTCCTACGATAAAATAATTTTCTGTATTTTTATTTTAACCGTAAAGTACCAGTTTTATATTTTTAATCTGCGTCTACATCGCAATTGGGTGAGGGAGCACGTGAGCTCAACCTCACCGGATGAAATCCGGTCATTGCTTGGGCTCCAAATAATTTTAACAGTATATGTATATGTGTATATCTCTCATTCTCTCCATAACTCTCACAGTCTCTCAATTCACTCTCTATCCCTCTCAATCACTCTCTTGCTCTCTCTCAAGATCACACACACACAACACATACAGATTATATATTATATACTTGCACACCTACATAGTTATATATATATATCAAGATCAAGAGAACGGAGGAGTAATTTCTAACGACGGATTATTCGGCGGAATTCTCGGTCTCAAAATTCTCTGTGTAATTAACCTCAGTGAGTATTATAAACTCACTCTCAACGTTTATATATGTATATTTCAGTGTATATATGTGTGTATATGTGTATATATATATAGATACACCATTAAAGCTTTGAAAATTGGAGTTTTACAAAAGTTAACCAAAATCAATTCCGTGAATTGGGAATGAAAGATCTTAGTCCCAATAAGTTGTGGTTCGAATCCTACGGCTTAATTCATCCGTATCGCGACGTACCATTGATTTAAAGTTTTGTCACCTCTCGATTTTACGTGAAATCCGAGAGCTACGATTGAAATTAGTTAAAACCGATTGCGTATTCATAATCCTTGCGGAAAAACGAAGAAATCCATATATTACATGTCTTGGTTGGAGCAGAATTGAGAAATGGGTCAAAAACATGCTTCAAATTCGTAACAGGGGAGAAACTGCTGATACCAATCAATTGGAATGATTACCAATTGATTGGTATGTTTACCAATCGATTGACATGTGTTCCAATCGATTGACATGTCATTCAATCGATTGACACTTTTGTTAATCGATTGACACTTTTGTCAATCGATTGACACTTTTCAGCATTGATGGCTTTTACTAAAATGATCATAACTTCCTCTAGAAAACTCGAAAACGCGCACCATTCAAAGCGTTGGAAACTAGACTCAAAGACCTTTCTTTTGATGTGTAATTCACCCACAAAATTATAACTCATTTTTAAGGGCATTGCTTTAAAGTGGATATGCTTGTGTACTAGTAGCTGTAAAAGCATGTTAAAGTAGTTTTTGATGAATTTACATGTTGTTTCATATATGACTTGATAATTTAGATCATGGGTGCTAACTCAATGATTCTAAGTATATTGTACCTTGTTAATAAAAGAAAAATAAAAAGACTTGATTTTCTCGTACTTTTACTTGGTGTTACATTTCATGGACATTGACATACATGATAGGGTTGAGGTGGAGTCGACATACATGGTGTGTGAGAAAATGTGAAAAGAGTAAAGAGTGGTAGTCTGGTGTGTGACCTCAATATCGATCGGATATTATTCCTGGTATCCGAAATGATGGTATTGAGTTACGACTTAGATATCGATCGGATATTATTCCTGGTATCTAGGGCGCTTGTTTCGGATATCAATCGGATATTATTCCTGGTATCCGAAATGATGGTATTGAGTTACGGCTTAGATATCGATCGGATATTATTCCTGGTATCTAGGGCGCTTGTTTCGGATATCGATCGGATATTATTCCTGGTATCCGAAATGATGGTATTGAGTTACGGCTTAGATATCGATCGGATATTATACCTGGTATCTAGGGCGCTTGTTTCGGATATCGATCGGATATTATTCCTGGTATCCGAAACGATGGTATTGAGTGCGGCTTAGATATCGATCGGATATTATTCCTGGTATCTGAAGCAATGGTATGGTGTGCTGTTTTGGATATCGATCGGATATTATTCCTGGTATCTGAGGTAATGGTTTGGTTGAGTCGAGTCTTGTTGAGAGAAAAGAGTCAGAAAGATGAGATGTTACATTGTTCATGCATGGTCGCATATTTATTGCTTACATTATTCCCCCGTGACTTATGTTGGAATTGGAACCTTGAATCTATTGCTTTTAAAGTTAATTTGCACCGCTGTTTATTTGCTTATATATACATTGCGAGCACTTGTTTATTTTGCTCACCAGCTTGCATAAGCTGACGGCGTTGATGCGTCCTGGGCTGTATGTCCAGATTTTCAGGGTCAGGAGCAGCCAGGGTATTTCGACTATGCTAGTTAGAGGCAGGGGACTTTCCAGGAGGCTGCTTATTATTTCCTATGTCTTTTTAATTCGGGTTGCAATAAACTAGTTTAGATTTTTTAATAAGGCATCTTGTGCCCAAGTTTATGACTGCTGTAATAGTTAGTAAGTTTTAATTTTGGAGGATTATGTTCATTAGTATCCTTTGCTCTAGAAATGCTATTAAGATATTTTGTTGCAGGGACAATTGGTCATACTCACTTGTCACGACCTACGAGTCCATAAAGGAAATTAAATGCTTTCCTGAATTATGCTACGTCGGGGCGTGACAGTCCGGTGGACCACATCTGCACCTATAAGGCGCAGATAGCACTGGTCACTACGACAGACGAGCTGCTGTGCCTGGCTTTCCCCCGCACCCTAAAGGGATCATCCGCACAGTGGTTCCATGCCCTGAAGCCCCGGACGGTTGACAACTTCAAAACCCTCGGTAAACTTTTCATCAGCTAGTTTGTCGGGATGCTAGACCGATCGCAACCAGACACCCAGCTGCTAGCTGTCAAGCAGCAGAAGGGTGAATCTTTAAGGGAGTATGTGGATCGTTTCAACCAGCAGAGGCTCCTGATCCGCAACCTCAACGAGACGGCCGCAATCATGGCCTTCTGTTCAGGAGTTCAACACACCAAGGTGGCCACGTCTTTTCATCACAACCGACCGGCAACTCTGGTGGAACTCTCGGAAAGAGTTGGAAAGTATATAGATACCGAGGAGTTTCTGAAGACAAAACGCGCCAGCCAGGCGGAAGACGAATCCCCAAAAGCCAAGCGCAAGCGCGAGGGATTCGAGAAGGGTCCGGGAAAGAAACCGAAGCAAGATCAAAGAGATGCTAGAGGCCAGCCCCTAACGGTTTTTACACCCCTTTCCCGACCTCTACATGAGGTAATGGCCGCCGCAGAGGCTGCTTCCGCAGCCAGCTAAACTCAGAGCCCCACCCGGTAAGAGAAACCGGGAGAAGTTTTGCCGTTATCACAGGGATCACGGCCACAAAACAGAGGATTGCTTCAAATTGAAGATAGCAATCGAGAGGCTGATCGAGCAGGGACATCTTGCCGAGTTTGTCACAACGGACCGACGGCCCCGACAGGAAGCCCAAGCTCCCGGCCAGCCCCCTCCACCGCTCGGCCACATTAACGTGATCTCCGGAGGAACATCTGGCGGAGGTGATTCTCAGTCGGCACAGAAGAGGCATGCCCGATCATCCCGAGCGGATGTATGGCAGGTCCTATCCACCGGCTCATCACCAACTGACGTTCTGACGTTCTCGTCCGACGATGTACAAGGCCTCCACTGCCCCCATGACGACCCGCTAGTAGTGACGCTTTCTATAGCTAACTATATGGTCCAGAGGGTACTGGTTGACACAGGCAGCTCGTCCGACATAATGTTTACAGCGACATTCGACCAACTCGGGATCTCCCGGGATCGGCTCCAGCCGGTTGCTACTCCCCTGGTCGGATTCAACGGCTCCAGCACTCAACCGCTCGGTACGATCAAGCTCCCAGTTCTCATGGGGACCTACCCGCAGTAGGTTTCCATGCTGACTAATTTTGTGATAGTGGAGGCCCCCTCGGCCTACAACGTCATCCTCGGAAGGCCGACCCTTAACAGGGCTCGAGCAGTTGTCTCCACATACAGCTTAACCGTGAAATTCCCAACTCCCCAGGGACCCGGATGTTTGCGAGGAGACCAGACCACGGCTCGAAGTTGTTATGTTAGCTCGTTGCGCCGGGGGGAAATCACCGAGACACTGAACGTCCAAGAAATGGACCCCCAGGACCAGAGGGACGTGATATGACCTATGGAGGAACTGGAGCAAGTTGTGATGGATCCAGAACACCCTGGTCGCACGGTCGACATAGGCGCACTACTGGAGCCTGCCTTGAAGGAAAAGTTGACCCAATTCTTGAGGCAAAACTAGGACGTTTTCGCTTGGAGTCATGAGGACATGCCCGGAATTGATCCCCGGGTGATGTCCCATCATCTCAACGTCAGCCCGGACTGTTGCCCAGTGAAGCAGAAACGGAGGGGCATGGCCCCCGAGAGACAAACGGCAGTAAGTGAGGAGGTCGAGAAGCTTCTAAAGGCGAACTCTGTCCGGGAGGTCTACTATCCCGATTGGTTGGCTAACGTGGTCCTGGTCAAAAAGAGCAATGGGAAGTGGAGAATGTGCGTAGACTTCACCGACCTCAACAAGGCCTGTCCCAAGGACTGTTACCCGCTGCCCAGGATAGACCTCCTCGTCGACTCAACAGCGGGCCACTCACTCCTCTCATTCATGGACGCCTACTCGGGGTATAATCAGATCAGCATGTACCCCGGGGACGAAGAGAAGACGGTGTTCATCACCGACCAAGGCACGTACTGTTATAGAGTCATGCCCTTCGGCCTTAAGAACGCCGGGGCTACATATCAGCGCCTGGTCAATTTCATGTTCAAAGACCTCATCAGAAAGTCCATGGAAATGTACGTGGACGATCTCCTGGTCAAGAGCCGGGATGAGCCCAACCACCTTGAGCATCTAGCCGGGGCTTTCAGCATTTTGAGAAATTTCAAGATGAAGTTGAACCCGGCCAAATGCACCTTTGGTGTCTCGTCTGGCAAGTTCCTCGGTCATCTAGTCAGCAGGCGGGGAATCGAAGCAAACCCCGATAAAATCCAAGCTATCATCAACATACGGTCACCTAAATCAACAAAAGAAGTTCAAAGCCTAGCTGGACGGGTGGCCGCACTTAATAGATTCGTGTCCCGAGCTACCGATCGGTGCCTGCCGTTCTTCAAAATCCTCCGCAAAGCTTTTCAGTGGTCCGAAGAGTGTGAGGAGGCATTCTAGGAACACAAGAAATACCTGGCCTCACCTCCTCTACTGTCGACACCGGCATCCGGAGAGGAACTGTTCCTGTACCTGGCGGTGTCACCGTCGGCGGTTAGCTCGGCACTTATCCGGGAAGAGCACGGGATACAGTTCCCAGTGTACTACACCAGTCGGGCATTGCAAGGTGCGGAAAGCCGATACTCCCGTATCAAAAAGTTGGCCTTTGCCCTCATCACCTCAGCCCGAAGGCTCCGCCCGTACTTCCAGGCCCATGCCATCGTAGTGTTGACCGATCAGCCCCTCCGCAAAATTCTCTCTCGGTCGGACACATCCGGGAGGCTCGTCAAGTGGGCATTGGAATTGGAAGAGTTTGAAGTAACTTACCGACCTCGGACGGCCATCAAGGGACAAGCCGTCGCTGATTTCCTGGTCGAGTTTACATACCCGGAAGACCCGGTCGAATAACCCGAGCCTCCGGCCTTACCACCCGGATTGCATTCTGGCATCCCGACCTGGGTGCTACATGTCGATGGCTCTTCCAACCAGCAAGGTAGTGGGGCCGGGATCATCCTGACTACCCCCGATGGCATCCAACTTGAATATGCTCTGAGGTTTGGGTTTCGTGCCTCCAACAACGAGGCCGAGTACGAAGCCCTCTTGGTCGGGTTACAGTTGGCCACCTCAATGAGTGCCCAACAAGTCCAGAGCTACAGTGACTCCTAGCTCGTAGTCAATCAGGTAAACCAAGAATACGAAGCGCAGGAGGACAGCATGATAGCCTACCTGGCCCTCGTCCGGACGATTTGCAATCAACTCCGAGGATTTTCCATCACTCTGATACCTAGAGAAGAAAACACCCGAGCTGACCGGCTGGCTCGCCTCGCCTCGTCATCTGAGTCAGACTTGCCTGGGATAAGGATACAATTCCTACCCGAGCCAAGTGTGATCAATTCTTAGGGCATGGAGGTTGACCCGGTCACTCCGGGACCTAGTTGGATGGATCCAATCGTGACATTTTTTACAAAGGGAAGGCTGCCGGACGACAAAGAGGAAGCAAGGCGGGTCAAGTACCGGGCGGCACGATACCATATCCTTGACGGTGTCCTCTACAAGAGGGGGTTCACTATCCCGTACCTCCGTTGCGTTCATCCCGCGCAAGTGCAAGCAATACTGTTTGAAATCCATGAAGATGTGTGTGGGAACCACATCGGAGGTCGGGCGCTTTCCAGAAAGGCCCTGTTACAAGGTTACTATTGGCCAACCATGGCCCGAGATTCACAGGAGTATGTTCGAAGGTGTGATAAGTGCCAGCGGTATGCTCCCATGATCAACCAACCGGGGGAACTCCAAACACCGGTCCACAGTCCCTGGCCATTTGCCCAGTGGGGAAACGACATTGTTGGTCCCTTACCGACAGGGAAAGGGCAAGTCAGATTTGCCGTGATAGCTGTTGACTACTTCACCAAATGGGCAGAGGCCGAGCCCTTGGCAACGATAACCGAGCGGAAAATGGAGAATTTCGTGGAAAGGAATATCCTCAGCCGGTTCGGTATCCCACGAGTCCTGATCAGCGACAATGGCCGACAATTCGACACACCCATCTTCAGGCAGTTCTGCTCGGGCTATGGGATACTAAATCATTACTCTTCTCCTGAGCATCCACAAACTAATGGTCAGGCCGAGGTGACCAACTGCACAATCTTGCAGTCGATTAAGACAAGGATTGAGAATGCCAAAGGCCTGTGGGCTGAAGAACTGCCAGCCCTACTGTGGGCCTACCGCACCACACCCCGGACAGCTATGGGCGAAACCCCATTTTCCTTAACTTATGGTTTTGAGGCGGTAGTCCCCACAGAGCTCGGGCTGCCCTCATACCAGGTGGCTACCTTCAATGACCCAGACAACGGAGAAGCCCTCAGGACAGAACTAGACCTGGTGGAAGAAAAAAGAGACCAGGCCTATCTCAGGGTGGCGGCTTACAAACAAAGGGTCTCGCGGTACTATAATAGCAAGGTGAAGCATCGTAGCTTTCAAGTCGGGGACCTCGTCCTTAAGGCAGTAAACCAGTCTACCCGAGTTCCAAGCCATGAGAAGTTGGGAGCAAACTAGGAAGGACCGTATAAAGTGACTCGGGTCAACCGACCGGGAACCTACTGGCTACAGAACATGGACGGGCACGATCTCAGTCATCCCTGGAACGTGCAACACCTCCGCAAGTGTTACCAGTAGCATCTGGCTATGGGAATCTAGTACTATAGTACAAGTTCTTTTCGTGTAGCCTTGATTGGGCAACTATTACAGATTGTTATTTTTCAAATAAAATTGATAAAGTTTGCTTCGAAAATTCACCCCGGTCAATACACCGTGCAAAGCAAAAGACCCCGGGCTCCGAGCCCAGGCACAAAAAAGACCTCGGGCCTAACCCCGAGGCAGAAAAGACCTCGGGCAACACCCCGAGGCAGAAAGCACCTCGGGCTCTGAACCCAGGCACTAAAGGACCCTGCAACCACCCATGTTCCAGGTCAGTTTCCTATGGTCGGTCCCCAGCACGCCCCTGCCTTAACAGGAACCTCGGGAGCAAGAGGGTTCTAGACCTAAGCAGGAAATTAACTAAAGCTTCGCCCAGGCCCAGCCGACGATGGGACCAATCCCCTAGGTGGCCAACGATGGCAAGCTTCAAATGCTCCTGCAACCACCCATGTTCCAGGTCGGTTTCCTATGGTCGCCCCTCTGCATGCCCCCGCCTTCGCAAGAAGGTCGAGGACAAAAGGGTACTAGACCTACAAACAGGAAATTAATTAAGTTTCGCCTAGGTCCAACCGACGACGGGGCCAAGCCCCTAGGTGGCCGACGATGGCAAGCTTCAAAAGCACCTGCAACCACCCATGTTCCAGGTTGGTTCCCTATGGTTACTTACTCCCGTACTCCCATACTCCCGCCTTAGCAAAATGCTTGGGGGGTAGGGGGATAAGGGGAATGTTGAGGCTAAAACAGGGAATTACATCGTTCGACTAGCTGTTCTGTGAGTTACGGTCCTAAAGCATTTGCTAAGGCAGGTGTTAGGTCGGCCAAAAACCGAACGGATACTAGCAAAAAGGTATATGTACAAAAACACTACAAAGTTGATGGAAAGCTGACCTCAGGGGTCTTTTCATTAATCAAAAAAAATGTACAAAGCCTGGGGGCAGTTGTAGTGGCCTCCCCAAAAAAAAAAACCTACAAGCAATGAAATAAAAAACAACAAGGAGGAACCGGGGAGTCAGTCTTCCACATTGACCACATCCTCGGTCTCCCCGGTCTGCTCCCTTGGTACGGCAAGTCCTTCGTCCCCCAAGTCCCCGCCTGGGGCGAGTTCTGTGGCCTCAGCTATGGCCGCAGGGTCTTCACCAACCGCAGGAGCTTCACCAGCTATGGGATCTTCACCGACATCCCAGTAATTCGAGTCAATCCCCTCGTAGGCCGAAAGAACCCATTCGGGGTGATCCCGGGCTACCCGCCGCTTCAGATCTTCATAACCTTGGAAGAAGCCTTCATCAAACGCGCCCTCCAAGGCCCCTGTAGCAGGTGTCTCGGCCGCCGCCTTCGCCCGGGCTTCAGCTGCCGCAGTAAGGGCCCGGGAAACCTCAAATTCGGCCAAAGCCGCTGCCAGGTCCGCCTGAGCCGCACCCAAACTCAAGGCCAATGACTTCGTCTTGCTCGTCTCGACGGCCAAGGCAGCTTTTGCTACTTGCAATTCTTTCCGCTCCTTCGAAAGGGCGGCGTCAGCAGCGGCGGCCTTCCCGGTCAGGGAAGACAGGAGGGACTCGGATCTCGCGGGCATACAGCCAACCTGCGACAAGAGGATGAAGATCAGTTAAGCAAGTAAAAAGGAAGCAGGCCAATATTTGAAGAGAGAAATAACACTTACCAGATGGGAAAGGCTATACAACCACCCTTGGAAGTCCTGGGGAGATAGCCCGGCGCATGCTTCCACCTGGCTCGAGATTAGGACAGACTTTAGTCTCTCCCGAACCTCACCAGGCCTGCCGATGGGCAGACCGGATGGAGTGTTAGCCCGGGGTGCAGGCTCCTCAACAACCAACCTTTGGGGAGCCGATGTCCCCGCAGGGTCCGGACGGTTGACTGTCCCATGGCGGATGCGTCGGAGCGGGCGCTCGCCGCCCAGGGCCTCAGTAGCTGGCCTCTTCCCCTGGGCGATCGCCACCCGAGTAGCAGCAGCGGCGGCGGCAGCAGCCTGTCTCTTCCTCAGCTGCTCCAAATTGCGTTTGGGGGCCATTTCTGCAGAAGAGCAAGATCGCACGGCCAGAAATGTGAGAAACAACAAAGATAAGTGCATAGTTAACGCATAAGGCAACCTGGAAACTCACCGGGAATGACGGGTGTAAAGTTGGGGGCTGGAACGGGCTCCTCAGGGGAATAAGTCTCGACAAAGTCCCTCGTTCGGGATAATACGTTCCAAACACTGGTGGGCAACTCTGCTAGCCGCCAGATCCTGGCCTAGCACAGCTCGGGGATTTTGGGTGGTTCTGTTGAGCCAGCTGTGGACAGAGAAATGAAGTCAGTTAGCAAGCCACCGCGTTCCTAAAGACCAAAATAGCAGACGAGGTCGGAAGGGCGGTCTTACCCCTCAACTCCCCAGCCCAGGATGTCCTCAGCTGGATTCCCGGAGCCATGTCGCAGAGGCGAAGGGTAGACACCTGGAAGAATTTGCCCTTCCACCCTTTATTGTTGCTAGGGCAATTGTCGATGATTTTCCTACCCAGACGGGCAGAAAATGAGAAAAACCCCACTTCCCGGTGCACAGGGAATGGTCGGTGGACCCAAAGAAACTCATGTAGGGTAAGCTCGTACCCGAACACTTGAGGCCACAGCGAAATACACCCCATCAGGAATCTCCATCCGTTGGGGACCAACTGCCCGGGAGCGATATCGAGGTAGATCAGGACATCCCGGGCGACGGGGTGAAGGGGTGGCCGGAGGCTCGCCATCATAGCGTCCTCGAACAGGGTGACGAACCCCGACTGATAGATGTGCGCGTCGCCGGGGTTTACGGCTAGGGCGCAACCATCAGGAAGAGAATATCTCTCCCTGATCCGGAGAAGGTCTTGGGAGAGCAGTACAGAAGAAGTGGACTCACAAGCAAAAATTACACGATCAGTCCCCCTGGGCAACTCGTCGCCCGAACCCCTCCAGACGGAGGCAACAGGGGCCTCCTGGGTAGACTCACTATCGGACAGACGAACGGGAATCCTGGACCCACTTTGATGATCGGTCAGGGACTCAGGAAGCCGGTCCAGACTGGCACCGGGGGATCCTGACCGATACTGTTCACTCTCCGATCTCGACGTAGAGTTGAAGCCGGAGTGTTCCATCTCTGGCACTCCGACGGAAGAGAACGGACACAAACTACGACCTGCGTATGGATCGGAAATCCCAAGCCTGATATACAGGGGGGGCAGAGTCACTAACCTGAATGGTAACGAGTAGACACTCCTCAGCACCAGGTAACACTCTTCCAAAACAGCGCAAGAAACACCTGCTCGGTTCAGATGGATTAAAGTTCCACCCGACTCAAAAAACGCACAGAATCTGAGGAAGAAATCCCACTCCCGCTCGAACCTCACAAGATTCGTTCTCTCCAGCCTCGCTCCGAAATGAAAAAGGACGGGGGGAAGAGGGAAGAAAGCAGAAAGTAGAAGATCAAGAAGGGATGCAAGAAATGAGGCAAGTACTCCTTATATAAAGGCTGTGAACGGCCGAGATCAGGGCAGATCCAGCGGTCCAGGGGATTTCCCGCCCAAACTGTCGCTTCGGCTACATGACGCGTCGCCTCAAAAGGCGCGCTCATTAAATACGTGACACGACGGCTCGATTAGCCAACCAGCGATTCGATTACGATCGAACCGCCAGCGTTGGATCCTAACCTGGCCACTTACCGTTTGCCACGTGGCGGCAATAAGTCCGGGCCCACGATACCGCCACCTTAGCCATTTTCTACACTAACCGGATCCCTGGGAGTTACCCGGACGGTTTTTAGAGCAATATTGATTTTCGATCCTTGCCCGATGACATGTCTAGTCAGTTTCGAAAATGGGGGGCAGCGCCGATAAAGTCAAACAGAGTTCCAAATACTAGCCGCTAAGGGGCAGAAAGCCGAAATCAGGTCGGTCAACGAAAACCGATCGGGTATTGGAGGCTGAATTCTATGTAGAAGTAATAAACAGTTAGAAGAGCAGAGAGATAAAAAAAAAGGTTGGCCTCAAAGACCTTTTCATTGCAGTAAAGAGTAAAACTGTACAGAGATCGAGGGCAGTTATAGTAGCTCCCCGGTAAAAAAAAAAAAAAAGCAAGGAGTCTTCAAGGTCCTTTGCCCTTCAGAGCTTTCACCTCCTCTTCTAGGGCCGTAATCCTCGCCACTAAATCCTTGACGGTAAGCTCTGTGGTGTGAACATCCACTTCCTGCATGACAGAGTTAGTCTGCAGGCGGGCAGTCTGCTTCTCCACCTCTTGAAGACGACCCTCCAGGTTAGCAAGGGAGAGGCCGGTCCAAGAGCTAGGCACGTGAAGGCCGACCAGGGGATCCATCCGGCTTTTCTTTGGTAGAGGTGGAGACCCCTCACCAACTTCTTTCTCTTTTCCCTTCCTTGACGGGCCTAGTGGCGGGCTTGCATCCCCGAACGAGGTGGAGTCACTGCTGGTGGGCAGAGAAATTGGCCCCTCGGGTGATCCAGCCCTATATGTGGCGCGCGGGCCGGTGGCCATGGATCGAGTATAGCGGCGCGACCCAGAAGCCGCAGCGGCGTGGGCCGTGGAGGAAGGTCCGGCGCCAGCATCATCCGCATGACCCCCGACCAAAGCAGAGAACGACAGGCCGGCCTCGATGGCTCGGTCAATCGCCTCCGTATCATCAGCAGTAGGGGCCGCGCCACGGGAGGCAGCAAAGGATTGTTTGTAGAGGTCAGGATCAAAAACCGCAGGAGGGCAGAGAATGGCGTCCTCCAGCCAGTTGCCGGAGACCACGACCCAAGGGTACCGCCGCCAGTTTTTGTTTGGGAAGTCCAGACCTTGGACAAGGTCCCTCCCCTCGGCCCTGGGGCGCAAGTAAGGACCCCCGTGGTCGATGTCCAGGATGTAACACATGGCGACGTCGACGGAACGGAGGAACAACCCAAGTCGCTCATTCAGCACTGATATTCCCCAGAGGAGGCGGGCGACGTTTGGACGGCACTTGCAGAGCGGGATGCGCAACCCCTCAAGCAGGTCACAAAAGAAGACCGGAAGGGGAAATCGTAGTCCCACAATAAGCAGCAGATAGCTGCTGATAAGGACGAAAGGGAAGGCTATTTCCTCCCCCTCAAGGTACGGACGGACTTCAACATCGTCTGGAATGTGACAATCCTCTCGAAAGGCTCTAAGCCCTTCATCAGATGACAGATCAATATGTGAAGCCATTTGAGGGAAGTTTGAGGAACGAAAACAGTAGAGAAGAAGAAGCTCAGAGTGTTTTTCTCGGGCGATTTAGTTGATGATTTGCGGCGAGAAGCAGATTGAACAGGTGCTTCTTATATAGGCATCGCAAACGGTTAGGATCAAACTTGATCGGATGGCTCACATGCTCTCCCGCCGAAACTGTCGTTTCGGGCACGTGGGGCGTCGTCTCAAAAAGCGTGAGCATTGAATGCACGACGTGATGGTTCGGTTATCACCTGGACGATTCGATTACTTCCAAACTGGCAGCTTTGGATCCGAACCAGACCAGTAACAAGTGGACACGTGGCGCCGAGGGGCCCGGTCCTGCAGGGTCACCGCTCGGTCAATATACCGACGGGTCATTACAGACCGGCCCTGTTCCGACGGGGGTCCTAGTCTTTTCCCGGTCGGTATCTGAAAGACATTCTTAATTTTCAAATTTCATCTGGCAAAGCGTCATCTCCACTTTGAAAATGGGGGGCAGCTAATACGTCCAGAAATATTCTGTAACTGTCCAAACCACCACGTGGTCAGCGGATAGCCCGGTTAATCCGGAATGGGAGCATGGAGCCCACACTTCCGAGGTGTTCAGCTGTAACTGTCCGGGATACTCGGCAGCTCGGGGACGGGGCGTAGTGACTCCCCGGTAGGCGCGGAGTAGATGGCGTCTCCCATCGTTTCCTTATACGGCCATGACTCTATCAAGAAAGAATCAATGGTTTCCTAAGCCACTTAGGAAACTCCCCCAATGTTGTGCAAATCTATTGTGATTAGATTATGCTTCCTAATCTAGTGAACTTACCATGTAAGGGTGGACTCTTACATCTATAAAAGAGCCCACCTATCCTCCTTAGAGGGATCCGAAAAAGTACTTCTCCGAGCATATACTTACTCGCTAGAGAACTCATCACCCATACGCATATACCCGGCCGGTGTTACTGGTAGTGCCGCTCATCTTTGTTGGCTCACTAGGCCCGTCGGTGATCTGCTAGTGAGAAGCGCTTAGACGCATCCGTGGACGTAGGTCACCTTATTAACGGGGCCGAACCACATACAAACCTTTTTCTACTCTATCTTCCCGCATAAATCTTGCTTACCAATTTTTGGCATCATCATAATCTACCCCATATATGTGGTATTTGATATGGTTTTTTTTTTTTTTTTGGATCAACAATACAAAAGTTTTATTAAAGGCCGGGGTGGAAAACCACCAATGGATACAAACCAACATAGTTATACAACCCAGCAGCCTCGTAAGAAACCAAAAAGAAACAAAGCACATGAAAGCTAGCCTACAAATTAACCCAAAAGAGTCAGACCACATAAAATTGCCCCCCAATCTGAGAAACGAATTCAGCACCAGAAAACTAAAGCATAATTAAAGATCCTTGTACGTAATGTTCAGATGAGTCATGATATTCCTTCGGCAAACTCATGGGGTTGACGAGTCATTTGATATACATGGCATGGTTTGGGATGTGTGCCTAGCACTTCTCCTTTCCTAATTTAATATACATGGCATGGTTGACAGCAGCAAAGGAGAGGATGACAACAGTAGCTTGAAGGTAGAAGGTGAAGCTAATCTCACTAGTGAAAAAATTGTAATCCAACATTGCAACCAGCTGATTGCAGACAAACGCTAGCTAAAGGCCTGTTGACGTGGACTTCCTGTGCTGGATATTTTAAGTCTTTAGGGGATTGTCGAAGGCGAAGGTATTGTTATTGTTAGTTGTTACCACCACCCATAGTACATGGTAGAGTCATACTTATTTATTACGGGCTTGTTTGGTTGTCTTTGAATGAAATAATTTTATTCATGTTTTCGTACACAATTTTATATAAAAAGATGAAGAGCATGAATGGTTTCATTTAAAAAACGGATGCTCGTCTAAAAAATGAGGCTTGCAATCATGAATTGGTCACTAATATTTATAATTTGGTCAACTTCTTCTCTCAAATGAGATTAATCAATAATTTTGTGTCTAATTACATTTGAGTCAACAATTTTTGGGATATTTATTATTCACTTCAAAAAAAGTAAAAAAAAAAATGGCTATTTTAATAGCTATTTAGGAATTTGTCACTAATATTTAAAATTTGATTAACTTCTTTTCTCAAATTTAGGATGCATATATTATAATATGTGTAATTGCATTTGGATCAACAAGTTTTGAGATATTTATTATTCACTTAAAAAAAGGTAAAAAAAAAAGTGGCTATTTTAGTGACTATTTAGGAATTGGTCACTAATATTCACATTTTGGTCAACTTCTTCTCTAAAATTTAAGTTTTGGGGGTATTTATACTTCACTTCAAAAAATGTCAAATAAAATAGCTATTTTAGTGGCTATTTATGAATTGGTCACTAATATTTACATTTTGGTCAACTTCTTTCCTGAAATTTAGGATTTATAGATTGTATTCGAATATCAATTTAGGTCTACAAACACATTCATGTCATTTATTAGGAGAAATACCCTACTTAGGTCATATATTTTTAGTGGTGCTTTATCAGGTACATTTACTACTCATTTACAAGATAGTCAGAATTAACAACTTCCTCCGTAAAAAGAGTTTTAGATAAAAATAACTACATTTATAATTTCCTATTTAACCATTTTAACATCTTATTATACACCTTTAACAATCACTTAACCACACGAAACGACACAATTAAATTTTCTGCACTACGCGCAGAGGCCTCCAACTAGTATATATATATATATATATGGTTGGTAGGTTTATTCAAAGATTTCTTATGATGCAGTTACATAGTATCATAAATTTGAACATATAATTTGTTGGGTCAAAATACAGTTCGGTACCTGCTAATTTTTTCAAAATTTCGTTTTAGTCTAGTATTATAAATATATCATATCACTTAGGCTTAGTTTGGCCCCCCTTTTGGTGCTTCTCCTTTTTTAAAGCACAATTTCATGTTAATTCATTTGGTAACTAGTTTATGCGCTTTGTAAAAATTGAACTTAGGGCTTTTTTGGAGAGCTTTAAAAAGCTCTAGAATAGAGCTTTTAAAAGTTCAAAGTGGCTTTTTGGTTTCATGATATATTTTTGAAGAGTAGTGTGTCACTAGTACAAAATAATCAAACAACTTAGTAGTAAATTTCATAAGCTCCTTTTAAAAAGTCACATGGGGGCCAAACTAAGCCTTAAAGCCTTCAAAATTTCGTTTCTGTCTAGTATCATAATCACTTAAGACCTTCGAGGAAAATTGGCTTCCATTAGCGATATATATTTATATTGAGGCCCTCAATTGTCAACTCTCGATTATTCTATACTTTTTTTTTTTTTGTCAAAGATTATTCTATACTTGAAATGCATTTGATGATGGCCTTAAATGATACTACTTATAATTGTGAACCCCAAAGTATGCAAATTCTTTATTTATTCACACAGGTCATGTCCTTGTTAAGATCCACTAAGGAAGATTTAGTATGCTTGAAACATCATACAAGTTTTAATGTCATTAGTATATGTAGTTATATCATCTTTCAACCAATGTGGCATTTATTAGCTATGATTTAAATATTTTGTGAATGTTATTTTTTATTTTTTTTGGTAATCGGGGGTGTCCGGGCCAGTTTGCGCACACCTCGACTAATCCCCCGAGGCCTGGAGGCGCCGGGTGAATACTCCAGTGGCCACGCTCCCCATGACTCGAACACTAAATCTCTTGGGTAGTACACCTAAGAAACTTACCACTCGGCCACAAGGGACTTGGTTAAACATAAACAACAGAAAAAGGTTAACAAACCCTTATCATTTTTTAAAGCACAAATAAAATAAAATAATATAATATAATATAATATTATAAAATAAAAAATTCGTCTCGGGGGCGCTACCCCCGATCCCCCATAACTTGTGCCCCCTACACTAAATTCCTAGCTCCAACCCCTGACTGTATTACTTGTACGTTCCTGTGGCTGTTGAAGTTTATATTTTGTTTACATTGTCCCACAATGATAGGAAAATTATAGTGGCAAGTGTGATGTTCACATTGAAAAATTTTCGTATCTATCATGAGAAATGACCTCCGGCCGGTTCACTAGAAAAATGCTTCGTTGAATGCTTCGTTGAATGTAAACAAAATATAAACTTCAACAGCCACAGGAACGTACAAGTAATACAGTCAGGGGTTGGAGCTAGGAATTTAGTGTAGGGGGCACAAGTTATGGGGGATCGGGGGTAGCGTCCCCGAGACGAATTTTTTTTATTATCTATTTATACATAATTATGTGTACAATTATGTGTAGAATTCATTTTATGTCACAATCGCAAAGTATTCTAATAGTTTACACATCACTAATAAAAACTCTGAAATTGGCCAAGCATATTAACACTTAGCTAGAGCCCTTTGTGAGGTTAATTTTGGGTATGTCGAGATAATATTGTCATTTAGCCCACTTATGTGGGGCTAATTTTTAACACTTAATCCCTATGAGGGGCTAATTTAGGGTTTAACTGCTTATGTACAGTCAATTTTGACGCTTAAACTTTCTATGCGAGGCTAATTTTAATACTAAATCCAGCTATTTTGAGAGAAATCTTAGTAGTTTCACTTTATTCTAAAACGACAATGGGGTTAAGTGTCCACTTTTGAACCACAAGGAGTAAAGTGAAAATGAGTCTAACTACAAGGGGGTAAAATATAATCAACCCTTTTTTTAAGGTAAAAAATTAAAGTCGTAGAGAGAGGATGTATAGAGAATTTTTTTTACAATTTCATCCACGGGCCAAAAGATAAGTTAGAGGGACACAATGAAAAATTTAGGGGGGTACAATGAAAATTAAGGAAAAAATTAAAAGAAGAGTTTTAATTAGAAAAATCAAGGAGGGCAGGTGCCCCTTGACCCCATATGGCTCAGCCACTGAATACAGTTGGACTAAGAATAACTAGCTTCTAATCTGTGCGATGCAGGAGAATGACACAATTTAATTAGTTAAAAACTTTTTACATGATTACTTTTCCCCTATCAAAATCAAGAAAGTTTAAAAAAAATTCTTAGACTTTGAGAATTTTATGTCTATTGAAATGGATTGACAATAGAAGGGAGTGAAATACATTTTAATATTAGTCTTACGTAGGGGTGTCAATCGGGCCGAACGAGCTCGGGCTTAGGTGAGCCCGAGCTCAGCCCGAACTAATTTGGAAAGCTCAAGCCCGAGCTCGGCCCATTTAACATAGCAATTTCAAGCCCAAGCTCGGCTCACCATTCTAGAGTGGGCTTCGGGCCGAGCTCGGACAAGCCCAAGCTCACATTTAACTTGCTATACTTGTTTCTATGGAATAAAAAAAAAAACCTTGCTGCCTTGTTTGATTGTTCCACACTCCACACATATTCCTTAATTTCATGAACAAAGGCATAAGATTATGCCCAATTTATGATCCAATCATAGCAAAGTTAGCATAGCATAAGAATACTTGTGTCCAAAATACAGAAAATTAGAAACCAAAAAACACATATAGAGGGCACCAAACAAAAAAGGCTACAGCCTTGCCAGTTTACAAATTTCAACATATAACATAAAAACCAAACTGAACAACTAGGTAGTCAAAAAACAATCCAAATCATAAGAGAACACAAAATGTCGGACACATCTTCCATTCATCTTCCACCGAGTGAACCATAAAACAATCCTGTAGACTATAGTTCAAATAAAAAAATTTGAAAAACAAAAAGTTAGTAAAAAAATGAGGACCACATAACAATTAAATAAACATAATCATTATTATTACCGAAGTATCAGTCACGTTAACTCTCCAAATGGTCACTTGTAGCTGAAAAAAGAAGAAAAGAAAAGACAAAAGGACAATTGCAAAGAATTAGAATCCCAAATTATAAGAAAATGTGCTAATATAAACTCAAGAATATTTTATCGAGATTTAGTTATTTCATTTACCTATGAAAGCGGTGTCTATTTCTTCAACTTCAGTTTTGATCAACTCCCCTTGAATCCAATCTTGAGTGCAAATTAAAGCTTCAACCGTAGAAGGAAGTAGTGAACTACGAAACTTGTTAATAACCCTCCCTCCGGTGCTAAATGCACTTTCAGAAGCAACTGAAGAGATGGGAATGGCTAAAATGTTGCGTGCCATCCTTGACAACACTGGAAACTTAGAAGAATTAGCCTTCCACCATTGCATAATGTCAAACTCATCCTCAACCTCATTTGATTTTTTCCCTGGATGAAGCTTTTCCTCTAAATATACTTCCAACTCTGATTTACTTTGGGAAATAGCTTCTTCCTCACTGAATTTGTAGAATTCATCCATAAAATCCATTTTCCTCTTCTTCATAGAAGAGGTGCTACAAGCTGACGTACCAACATTATTATTACTATTTTATTTGAAGTTTCGTCCACACGTATAGAAGCCTCATATTCAGCCAAGTACTCATCAAAAAGGTAACGGAGCTCATCTCCTACACGAGCCATCAAGCTCGTTACCAAATAAGAATCATACAGATTGTTGTAACAAAATCTTAAATACTTTAGCTTGAACCTAGGGTCTAGAACAGCAGCTATGGAAAGCAAAATATTGGGTTCTTTCTCCACCCAATACTTTTGAAATTTGAGCAACATACTTTGTGCCATGTTTCCAATCAAACTATCAGAATCTGCAGCACTTTCTCGTAACACCCTAAGGATCCTATATGCCTCACGAAAAAATAAATTTGATGTACAATATTTGCTTCCTGAAAATATATTTGTAGCAATGTAAAAGGCTTCCAAAAAGCCATGAACAATTTCAGCCTTCTCCCAATCCTCCAAAGTGGGTGGATCCTTAAAGTGTGGATCACGTGTTCGCATGCAATCGTAGGCTCTCCTATAATGCAAAGCAGACCCAAGCATCAAGTACGTTGAGTTCCATCTTGTGCACACATCTAATACCAAAGCCCTACTTCGAGGAATACGTTCTTGATCAGCATATTCAAGAAATTCAATTTTCCTTCTAGGAGACACCTTTACATATTTCACGGCATTTCTTACCCTACGAATTGAATCCTTAATCTCGTCTAATCCATCTTGGACAATTAAATTCAGAATGTGAGCCCAACAACGTACTTGAAGTACTCGCCCATGAAGTAACAAGGACCCTCTTGAAGAATAATGGTCGGAAAGAGTCCTTGCAACAACATCATTGGCACTATGATTATCCATTGTAATGGTGCAAATTTTTTCAATATTCCACTCTAGCAAACAGTTCACAATTATGTCAGCGAGGTTTTCTCCAGTTGCCTTTAGAGGGACTAGGACAAAATTGATAATCTTCTTGTGTAATATCCAATTATTATCAATAAAATGAGCTGTAAGTGCCAAATAAGGTAACTCTTGACTCGATGTCCACGTGTCAGTAGTTAAACACACTCGCTGACTCGAAATTTTCAATACATCCTTCAAAATATTTTTCTCTTCTTCATAACGCTTTAAACAATCACTTCTAATCGTGTTCCTTGATACAAACTTATACTTAGGATAAATGCCCCAAATAAATTTCTGAAACGAAGGATCCTCCACAAAACTAAATGGCAATTCCCTACTAATTATGAGTTCTGCAAGGTCACGCCTACTACGCTCCTGATCAAATTTCCATGGGACAACCGTACTACCTTGCCTTGAGTTACCTTTCATATAAGTCAAAAGTGTTTGCGACTTGTCCTCTGTCCCTTTCTTATAGTGGGTGCAAAGCCTATCATCTATGTGACGATGTAAATGGGTTGTTCCTCCTTTACTTGAACAAGAAAAAACCCTTTCACAATAATTACATTGACATTTTCCTGGCTTATTATCAATCTTTGTAAAATGTATCCAAACTTTAGATCTTAACTTAACTACCCTCTTTGTTTTCTCTTCCTTACATTTCTCTTGTTGTGTAATATCATTAACATCTTCAGTGTTTGCATCTGACATCTAAAGCAAGAAAATAGATATACAACTATAAATTAAAAAAAAAAGTTAAAAAGTTAACTATAATGTTATTAAGATAACTAGATAAGCTACATACCTTAGGAATTTGAGTTGGGCCTTGACTTTTGAGCTTTGGATCAAAAGATTGAAAACTGAAAACACAAAGATAAAAGATCAATAATGGAAGATCTTTGATTAGCCATATAATAGGTGTTACCATTTTGGGCTGTGGCTTTTGGGTATGGTTAGGGCATTTGCCCAAAGTTGGGTAGGTAAGTAGATTAAAGCCATAACCTCATAAAAAAAAAATAAAAAAAAAAAGCTCTATGTGATATTTGTTTTTGGAAAGAAGGTTTTATTGCTCATAATAGTGATTAGAAGAAAAAGAATCAAAAAATTTGTCAGTGACTGCGTGTGTGTGTGTGTATCAGTGTGTGTGCGTTTGTGTGTATCAGTGTGTGTGTATCAATGCCGTGTGTGACTGTGTGTGTATTAGTGTGTGTGTGTACCGTGTATCAGTGTGTGTGCGACTGTGCGTGTGCTGTGTGCGTGTGAGACTGTATGTATCAGTGTGTGTGTGTGTGTGTACCGTGTGTGTGGTGTGTGTGTGTGTGTGTGTGTGTGTGTGTGTGTGTGAGAGAGAGAGAGAGAGAGAGAGAGAGAGATGTACCTCTTGTCTTCAAAATGTTTGAGATCAATTAGATACTCAGATCATTTGAGAGGAAGAGGAGACCTGGAGAACATTTCGGCATTTCGGCAGAAATAAATTTGATCTAAAAGTGAAAAAGTTAATGGTAATATATTATATATATATATATATATATATGAGTTGTTAGCACTTAGCAGTAGCCTAGGGTTAAACGTAAAAGTCAAAAACATCCCTCCCTTAACACAATAATTACCATTACAAATTAATAAAATATATATATATATATATTAAACTTTAAACAGGCCGGGCCGGGCTTATAACGGGCTGAGCTCACCCAAGCCCGAGCTCGGCCCGAACAGAAGATCGGGCTTAAAATTGTGACCAAGCTCGGCTCAGCTCACTCCCATTTAAAGCTCGGCCCAAATTTCAGCGGGCCGAACAATCGGGCTTCGGGCTTGCCCGGCCCAATTGACAGTCCTAGTCTTACGTAGTTAAAACTGTCTCATTTTTGCTAGGATTTGTTAAATATTTTTTTACAACCAATAGACTAAAGTATTAATTTATGGAGTCATCCTTTTTTTTTTTTTTTTTTTTTTTTTTTTTTTTTTTAAAGAAAATTAAGTTGAAAAATTATGATAAATTAGAATAATTAATACTATTAATCTTAAATTTGGTTCTCAAATTGTGCCACTTTAAATATCATAAAATTAATTTTCAAATGCTTTGAATAGTTGTGCCACATAAGTTAAAATAACTTCCAATAAAAATTCAAGGATCCCATATAATTAAATAAATACAACTATGAACATATTTTAAAATTAAATTTCGGATTCAAATTTGAGAGTCAATGATATTGACTCAAATTAATACATTAGGACAAAAATACACAACCAAAGGAAAAACCATAAAAAATTTACAAAAACATAAAAGTTGTGAAATTGTAAAAGTGAAGAATTTTTTCATTTGTATAGACTGTAATCAATAGATAATGTGTTATGTAAATGAAATTAGTGAGAAATTTCTCACAAAAAAAATAAGAAATTCCCACATCACTTTGTCAAACCGAAAATCCCTTGATTATAGGGATATTAATTCCCTTATTCATGATCTCCTAAAAATACGTTTCCCAAAACTGCATATAACACAATTTTGGAAGTTTTTTCAACTTACAAAACAGTATATACAAAAAAAAAAAAAAAAAGTGAGAAATTCTCACATTACTCTGTTAAACCGAAATCCCTTGATTTTAGGGATATTAATTCCCTTATCCATGATCTCCTAAAAATTCGTTTCCCATAACTATATATACACGATTTTGCAAGTGTTTTGAATATACACAGCTATCTCTCTCTCTCTCTCTCTCTCTCTCTCTCTCTCTCTCTCTCTCTCTCTCTCTATATATATATATATATATATATGAATTTCGTACTATATTAAGAGAATTTCTCACCTTTTTCTCAGCAACCTTCAATAAGAAAACTTCTTGATTTTAGCACTTAGTATTTAGTCCTAATATAGACATTTAACTAGCAAACAAATTTGAAAGTTGAGTAAAATAAGGAAGCTTCTTGGAAAACAAAATGAAAAACCATGCATACGATATGTAAAATTAAATACATTCATGTGAATTTCTCATACTGTTTACAGAAATTCTCACATTTTTCTTATCAACCTTTAAACTTCCACGCAAGATTATTTGTTATTTTTTTGATACGAAACAAATAACCATGTTTACATGCAGATTTAAAAATGATCTTTTTTGAAACACAAATCAGCATAATTTTTGGGATACAACACATTATCTATGATCTCCTATAAATCATCTCCATTTATTAACTACCTTATTTAGACTTTTTTGAATTTCACATGTTTGCTTATATGTGAATACATATAATCAGTTATGTATAGATATCTATATATATCACAAGGGTATAATGGTCCAAAATTGAACTAACTATTTAAGAATAGGGACTAATTATTGATTCCTATTGCAAATTAAGTATTAATTTCTGAAAACCAAATCAAGTAAGGATCAATTTCTATTAATGGCCATAATTAGGGACCAAATCGTATATTTCTATTTAAATATTTGTTTAATGGGTATTTGGGTAAGGATCCTATGGTCCTGTGCACAATATTTTATATTTTTCATATATTAATATCGAGAGATTCTAAAGATTAACTTCTTCTTCTTCTTTTTTTTTGAGGGGGGGGGGGGGGGGGGGGGTTTGCAGCCTGGAGAATATGTGAATGTATCCATATTCAAGGGATTTCTGATGTCCACTACATCCACCTCAAGACTTACACTGTGAAATTATTCAATGCGATCGTCACCAATGCGAAAGTTATTGTATTTCTTCATTACTGTTGGACCTACATATATCCTACAAAATACTCAAATTTCAATAGAAGTCACACAGGTGTGTCAGTCACACAATATGATTTCTCTATAGTTTAAGTTGGACCGAAGTATTGGGGTCAAGTTAACCTTCTGAAATAGTAAATTAGGATTTGAATTCATATCCACTTGTTTTATTAATTTATTTCCTCTTCTGTATTTTTTTTAGGGGTTAAGCATTGAATTCCTTCCAAAATTTCCCTTCTAGTATGTTGGGTTGTTTTCAATTTTGTTTGCTTTTTTCTGCTCGACTTACCATGAGCCAGTGACCACCCGTACTCTGCCTACTTATTTATATTTTCCTTAGATTAATACTTGGGGCACAACCAAAGTCACAACCTTTTTTGCACAACCTCCATTTTGTGTCTATCTGTAATGCCCCTTAATTTTTATTTGCGATTTATACCAGTTTTGGGTTTATTGGCAGTATAATTTTTACCTGTGTGTGCGTGTAGAGGCGTGAGCTCAACACACCCAAGAATCCCCTTTGTTAACTTGGAGCCCAATTTTATTTTGTGCACAGTGTGTGCAAGTGTAGTGTATCTTTTATATGCTTGGTGTCCAAGCATATGAAATCTATTTATACACACCTAGAGTTCACACAACTCCCTCAACTCTCTGATATGTCTCTCAACTCTCCAATGTCTCTCTCTCTCGGCTAGTTTACACACCCACATAAATTGTTTACACATACCACACATATAATCTCATACACATACACTCCCATGACCATGATTCTTCTGTGAGTTCTTTTCAAGCTGTGGAATTAGATTTTGGGTAAGCTTTTGAAAATTCATATTGCTAAATTCAGTTTATATTTAAACTGTTAGTGTAGATATGTACATATATATAGATACATATATATATCTCATATATACCGTTAAGGGTCCAAAAATAGCGAACAGAAAAACTGTCACAGAAATTTGATTTCTATATATCAAATGAAAGGTCTCGATCCCACGAGGCTCCCTTTTTAATTTCAAAAGCTAATTCAAAGCGGTTGCGACGAACGGTCAATTTAAAGTTTTGTTACCGTTCGGTCTTTCAATAAAATCAAGAGCTGTGATTTGATTCATGAAAATCCGATTTCATATTTGAATTCTATGCGGAGAAACGAAGAATTTCATATATTGAAAGTCCTGTTTGGATTAAGTTTTCAAACTGGGTAAATTTAGCCTCTGATTTCAAAACAGGGGAAGAAAAGAAAGAAGAAGACGAAACTGTGACATCTCGCGCGCGCGACCCGCGCGCGCGACCAGGCTATTTCTGAAAACTGTTTTAATTAATCATGTGACCCTTCTGAACACACTCCGCGCGAGCGAACCGCGCGAGCGAGGCCTCGCGCGAGCGGCCCGCGCGAGCGGCCCGCGCGCGCGACCTCGGGCAGTTTAATAAAATCTTCTATTTTGATATACTTAAGTATGTTTTGAGCTAAGGGGCCTTGTACCCTATGCTTTAAGAGTTGTACTTTACTTAAATAGTAGTTGTACTCATGCTTTGAGGTGTTGTACCTCACTAATATACGCGCGTTATTGTATATTGAGATTTGTAACAGATTGAGCAGTTCCGGTTTCTATTCTGATTAATTATTCAGTCTATCCTCGGTGAACGGTAGTTCCGTATGACCCTCAATAAAGTTGTATAACATGTTAATAGTGTATTTACATGTTTACTTGAACTGCTATGCCTTAAGTGATTACTTGAGTTGCTATGCCTTATGTGTTTACCTGGATAAATTCAGCATGTCTATTGTGTTGCTTTGAATTGATAGCATGCCTTGACAATCTGTCATATGAAATATTGAATATGTCTGAATGCTTAGAGCTCGCATATGTCATATCATTTCATAAGCATGAGCATGAACACGAAAATCACGAAAATGATTTTTGGGTGAAAGACCTTAGAGGCTTTCAATTTTTAAAAAGGGAAGACCTTAGAGGCTTCCAGGTTTTAAAAAGGGAAGACCTTAGAGGCTTCCATGCATAAAACCCTCTAGGAGGGATTTTGTTTTGAAAAGTTAGAAATCCCGGATTTGTGGGTAGGCATGTGAGATGGGTACCACTAGGAACTCGAATTGCGAGATGTGCTGCAAGAAACCCTCGTAACGGTAAAGGCTAGGCCTCCGTGTAATTCGTAAGGCCCAAAGTCCCGCACGTTTGAGGCTAGGCCTACGTGGACGGGAAGCCCATGGTCCGGGTAATGATAATGACGATTGAGGGTGAGTGTTTGAAAAGGCATGAAAATGGTTTTCATGCATTGACATTGGCATTCATTACACTCATGCATGATATATAACAAATGTTATTGTGCGGTTATATGACTATACGAGCCTTTTGGCTTATGAACTATTAAACCTCTCTTTCAGGTGATATAGATAAGGGCAAGGCCCCGAGACTTGACAATGCTTCCGCTATAGTTTGAAGACCCCGTGTGTGGGGATTATCATTTAGTTAATGTAATACAATTTGGTTTCAAAGAACATGTTATGCTTCAACTGGACAAATGTTAGTCCACCCGCTTTTAAATAAAAGGATAGCTTAACTCTGATTTTCCGTTGCTTATATTGAAAACGTTTTGTTTCAAAAAAAGAATATTTCAAATGAAAACCAGATTTCTGATTTATAAATGTTTTCTAATGATGAACGTTTAATTTAGGCAACCCTCGGAGTCTTGGACTCGGGGAGTTATCGATTGGTGTCAAAGCCTACTGTTATTATTGTTATCGTTGTACTTCCGCCGGTCGACACCCCGTCGCCGGGAACCGTGGCAGGGCGGGGCGTCACACTATCTCTCTCCTAGTGGGCACTGTGGGGTCACTGGCACTGTGGGACCCATCAAGAGAGAGATAGACACACAATGAAGGTTGTGCAAAAAAATTGTGGCTTTGATTGTGCCCCAAGTATTACTCTTTTCCTTAATAGGTTTCATTAATTTCTCAAGCATAGCACCAATTTTCCAAATTTGTCTTCTTTAGTTGTATTAGTACCTGTCATAGTCCATTATAACTGGATCCCATTCTTGACTTCTGTCCATGTGAAGTGTTCACACCATATGGACCACTTCCATTCAGGTGCTTTTTTTATTGTAATAAGTATTTTTTTTTTTTTTTTTTGCAGTTATTCAAACATAATAATTTTTTTATTTTTATTTTTTTGCCAAAACATGCCTGGTGGCTGGTGTATTTTAGCTGGCCTTTTTAATTACAATAAGATGCATGAACATAAATCCATATAATAACTAAAACCCAAATCGAAACCTATAATCCAACCCTTCTTTGTTTAGCTAGTAGTCAATATCACCATACCTTTCTTCACTAAAACAGTACCAACAATGATAGAATGACAAATACTTTTTACAAATACACTCTATCTCTCTCCTGGGTGGCACTGTGGGGTCCGTTGAAATTATCCGGACCCACAGTACTACCTAGGAGAGAGATAGAGTGTGTTTGTAAAAAAATGTTTTGTCACCCAAATATTACTCAAAACTGCATAGATGCTTTGATTGCAACAATTTCAAGAATTTAATATATTCTGATTACTACCTTGTTAAATGAACATCAATATTATCTGTATAATAATAATAATAATAATAATAATAATAATAATAGGGTCACATCGTGAATATCAAAGTAGTATAGATATCTCCATCATGCAACACCATGAAAAATCAATTTCATTTCCACAATCAAGAAAGGTTAAACACTCTATCAAATCCTCATTACATTTAATGCATTTAATAGGTCTTTGTCAATGCCAATAAATTCTCTCAAGTTTGGACCACCATAAAATTTACACACTCATTTGCTTATTTAACCATCAGCATATCTTTTTACTCAAATCTATTATATATACTAGCATTTGGTTCACACTCCTCTTCAACATAATTAACATTTGGTTTCAAATACATGGCTTCATGCCTCATAATCTCCTTGTCCTCTCCAGTACTCCTCTTCAGTACTCTCTCTTTCTTCTTATCTTTGTAGGACATCCTCCTTTACCACACAAGAAGACTGTCACTGTTCCATGGTGATCACTCCACTCTCCGACCAGAAACTTGAGTCACCTTTTGGTTCTTGCATCTTTTACTCGTGCACAGGGGCGGAGGTACTAGTAGACTAGGCCAGGCTGCAGTACTCTTCCTCCCAGCCCCACCGCCCCACCACCCCACCCCCCCCCCCCCCCCCACACACACACACAAAATTTTTTTTAGAGCATGTGATATTCTAGCACAATTGTAGTTTAGCCCCCCCAAGTTTGAAAAACAAAAAAAAAATTAGTACATGCTATATTTTAGCCCAAGTGTAGTCTAGCCCATCCCAATTAAGTGTTTCAAAAAACTTAATTTGATATCATACCTTGTTGTTAAATAGACTCCAAAATATATAAATATTACCCATAAGATAATATTATTCTTAAATAGACCCGATTTGACACCACATCTCATTATCAAATATATATGTATAAATAAACCCCCAAAAACAAATTTTGGTAGCTTCTTCAACTCCCCAACCAAAAAAAAAATTCATGGCTCTGCCCTTGCTGCTGCAGTGTCATGATCTACAACGGGTTTGTGGTGAGACTGACGGACGATGAAGCTGGCACTCTAGCCAAGCTGCCCGATGTTACAAGCGCGCATTTGCAAAGACACGGTGACAAACGGTATTCACACTACTCGGTTACCAGATTTCCTAGTCCTTGATGAAAACTATGGCGTTATTGGCCAGATTCCATGTTTGGTGAAAACATCATTATTGGTCTTCTTGACAATGGAATCTGGATGGCCGTGGGACCCCAAATCGCCTCTACTACTGTTGGAGCCGAAGTTCCATATGCAAATATATTTTGGATTTGGAAGTGGGATGGCTAGACGCATTGCTCCCAAGGCAAGGATCGCCATGTATAAAGCTTGTTCATGGGGCGGGTGTGCAGAATCAGATATCTAATTGCTGCTATTGAAAGTGCAATACAAGACGGAGTACACATCTTGTCACTGTCAATAGGAGGAATAGATGGGCTGCATTATTATGTAAACTATCCCTCTTTCTCATTGGTATTCAAGCCTAACAATAACATTCAAGAGTTCAAAAGAACAGACAGTTACTAGTGTAGGAGAGCTGCTGCCAGAAATGTACCTAGTTAGAATGGTCAATCCTGGAGCTGATTTGGTCACCATAAGTGTGGAGCCCCAGATCTTAACCTTCAACACTTTCCATGAAAAGCGAATCCACATAGTTAAATTCAAAAGAAACTCTCTAGCAGATAGTACCAGTATGTAGAAGAGATTCGGTTTGGAGATTTCATGGGAAAGTAATACGCACGTCGTTAGAAGCCCAGTTGTAATAAAGTAACGTTATGCTTCCCAAATTTTGTATCCCAAATGATTTCCACTTCAACATCCTCCAATCAAAATCAAGTGGGTCCACTGTCACATGTGTTTGGGAACAATCTGGGATACAACATTTGGGAAGCATAGCATACTCTTTTGTAATAATGCCGAAATGGAAATATTATATATGTTGGTCCTAGAAAGTCCTTGCAAGTAATTAACTGAACCCCTGAGTATTACCTAATGAATAATTAGATCAAGACAATTTAGTAATATTGCAATATGAAACTGTCTCTCAATGAGTAGATATAAGACAATTTACATGGACTGACGGATATATAGGTTCGGGGTTCCTTCGTGGGGATATGAGGTGCATACCAAGCCACACTGCAGCCTCTTCATGTAGTTCAAGCTACATAATGGTTCCCACAATTCAATTTCTCATCTTTTGGGTTTTCTTTACATTGTTCACTTTTCATCTTCCAGTTATACAAAAATAGCATGTTTTGACACATTGGTGGTAGTTTAGCAGTTCACCATTAGTCATGTTGTATGTGTAATACAGGTACTTCGTTTAGGTTGCTGATTGATGTACTTGTATCATATCCATGTCGAACACAGGCACGCCCCGAATACATGTCTGGCATTTCTTCATAAATATTCTAAATGGATCAAGCGACAAACACGTCTGACCCCATTTGAGACACAAACACGTCCTATAAATTTTGGCATAATCTTTGATCCTTATCTTCTTGTTAATTTGATTATACTAGCTGATATAATTAGCTTGTTGCATGTGTGATGAATACTATTCATTTTCTGATTTATATATGTTGTTTGCAACTCTGTATTTTAATTCATTGTCAGTACTAAAATAGAATTACATAAAATAATTTATTCGATGTATTCCAGCGGTGCCCGTTCATACAACTTTAGGATTGGTCGTGTCCCCGTGTCTGTATTGCTACAAAGCTCATTTCTCTCTTTCACATTACTGAGACCGAATGAATGTATGGAGTTCGGGTGTGAGGTTAAACAGCCTCCCTTCCACCTACTTCTGAAAAGCAAGGGAAGAAAAAGTGAACTAAATCCAAGACAGCTTTAGCAACATCACCCTTTTGCTAAGAGTAGCTCATCCAAAGTCATTTCAGAAAATGAGCTGAGACAATTTAGAAAATAAATTAGATGCATAATTTTAACAACAAATCTAGCAAGTAACAGCAAAACAAGAAAACTGCATCGACAAATATGAGAAACATCTCAAGAACTAAAAAAAATTACCATCAAAATGGAGAACTACTCGTATTGAATCAAGCAAAGCATTTGCACAAAGACATTATCGTGCAAAATGAGAAACTACCTATTATTGTACGTTCTTTTGAAAAGGCTACAAAATGATTCACCTTTGTCCCGGATGATCAATTCATTCTCAAACACAACTAATATTCAATATCATCACAATTGATCGAACTGATAGGCTCGTGATTTCATAGAGAGACAACAGAATCCAGTAGGTGCAAGATTGATACTATTAATCATAAAAGAGAGTTAAGAGATACATGTAGGACTTATGCTAAACATCAGTTAGTCCATCCATTTGAGATCTTCCCACAGAGAAAGACTGCAATTGTAACCTCTGCAACCTTGACAATCTCAATCTAGAAAATAAAAAAGACGAAACAAATCTAAATTTATATTACGTGAAATAAAAGAATGAAAGGCAACAGATCTTAAAGTAAAATAAAAAGTTGAAATTAAGAAATGAACAAGAAAAACTCCCGTCCAAGCACTCTTGTTGAACTCCAAAAATCTATATAACAAACATTAGATTAGGAAAATTCATATATAAACTGAGAGAGATCGTGATAAAACATGGAGGTTGATCCAAAAATCTTCCGACATTTCTTGCAATCCCTCACAACCAATACCACCAAATTCATCATCATCCTCTGTGACGCCCCGCCCCGCCACGGTTCCCGGCGACGGGGTGTCAACCGACGGAAGTACAATAATAAACTATAACAGTAGGCTTTGACACCAATCGGTAACTCCCCGAGTCCAAGACTCCGAGGGTTACCTATACTAAATGTTCATCATTGGAAAACATTTATAAATCAAAAATCTGGTTTTCATTTGAAATATTCTTTTCTTAAAACAAAACGTTTTCAGGATAAGCAGCGGAAAACAGAGTTAAGCCGTCATACTATTTAAAACGGGTGGACTAACATTTGTCCAATTGAAACATCACATGTTCTTTGAAATCAAAGTTTCATTACATTAATAAATGATAATCCCCACACACGGGGTCTTCAAACTATAGCGGAAGCATTGTCAAGTCTTGGGGCCTTGCCCTTATCTATATCACCTGAAAGAGAGGTTTAATAGTCCATAAGCCAAAAGGCTCGTATAGTCATATAACCGCACAATAACATCTGTTATATATCATGCATGAGTGCAATGAATGTCAATGTCAATGTCAATGCATGAAAACCATTTTCATGCCTTTTTAAACACTCACCCTCAATCGTCATTATCATTACCCGGACCATGGGCTTCCCGTCCACGTAGGCCTAGCCTCAAACGTGCGGGACTTTGGGCCTTACGAATTACACGAAGGCCTAGCCTTTACCGTTACGAGGGTTTCTTGCAGCACATCTCGCAATTCGAGTTCCTAGTGGTACTGTCACGCCCCGACGTAGCATAAATAAGGAAAGCGTTTAATTTCCATTATGGACCCGTAGGTCGCGACAGTTTGAAGGATCGATTCCGTCCCAAACGTCAAACAACAAAACATAATAATCAGAGTAGAGCAATCAAGGCTTACAAAAATTTTCTATCTTATTACATCTTATGAACCGAGGTCAACTAAGGCACAGACCGCCTTAAAAATAAAATAATATCTTAGAGTCTGTTACAGTCATCCTTAAAACAAAACAGTTCATAACTTAAAACAGATAAACTTAAAACATATAATAAACAGTTTCTCGTCCCAACAGCAGCCATTCTTAATTAGCATAATCGTATGATTCCTCCTGATTGTAACCTGAAAAGCCTAAACACGAATGTCCAGGACGCATCAACGTCGTCAGCTTCAAGAAGCTAGTGAGTATTAAAAACATAACTTTGAATGTAAAACATACCAACTTACCTTTTTTCCAATTCCCATTTAAATCCACAAGTTTATTATTGAAGTAAGGAGCTCATTTAGGAAACATTCACAACATTATTTAAAGAGGGTAATTTAAACAGATGGGACCGTGTATGAGAACAATGCACCACACTCATCTTGCCGACTCTTTTCTCTCGACAGCCACAACAACCCACTATCCTACTCCTGGTATCTTTGAAACACTCAGATAGCCACACTTTAGCAACGGGGGCGCCAGGGAGTGTCCAGTTTGCCTCACACTTTGGTCCGGGGTACCAGGGAGTGTCCAATGCCTCACACTTTGAATACCCTAACCGCCAATGCAAATACCGGGGCGACCCCTCACACAGTATCCAGACTCGAGTTATCAGGGAGTGTCCGTAGGCCACACTTTAGCACTACCATGGGTGCCAGGGAATGTCCGAGTTCGGCTTCACACACTTTAACGCTTCCACGGGCGTCAGGGAGTGTCCATATTTGCCACCGTCGCATTTCAAAGATACCCTCTTCCACAAACTCAATCACAACCACAACCACAACCACGACCACAACTCATACTCAACCACAACCACAACCACAACCACAAACACAAACTCATACTCTTTCCACACTACCATTACTCTTTTCCACACAGACTGACACCCCTATGCATGTACCACTGACCCACATGTATGGTATGCACTTAAACGAAAACAAATATGCTGAATTAAAGGAACAACACGCGTACGGGGATTAAGGAGTCATACTACAAGGTTTTAATCATTCAAACATAACCAAATAGAGTTCTGATTAACCAAGTTTTCCCAAACAGAACCTCAACAGTATATAAATTTCATCCAAACAGTCCCTTAACCGAAAAACAGACAAAAACAGAAACTGCAATACCTCGCGCGCGCGGGCCGCTCGCGCGAAGGGTCGCTCGCGCGGGCCGCTCGCGCGATAAGCCCATTTTTCCTTTTATTTATAAACTTTTCTGTCTGCCTGAGGAAAGCAAGGTCGCGCCGCAGCGGATCGCTCGCGCGAAGGGGTTCTCGCGCGACCCTCACGTCGCTCGACCAGCCAATTTTCAATTTTATATATATAAACTCTTACGTCTGCCCTGGGGAAGCCTACCTCGCGCGCGCGGGCCGCTCGCGCGAAGGGTCGCTCGCGCAGGCCGCTCGCGCGAAGGGTCGCTCGCGCGATCGTGGCGCGAGATGAAGCTGAGGCTTCGTCTTCTTCACAGAAACTGCTCTGTTTCAGCTTAAGGGGTCCAAAATGACCCATTTTGAAATTCTAAAGTATATAGGACATGTAATATATGATTCTCTTCGGTTTTTCCCAAGGATTAAGAATCTAAAGTCAATTTAACACCATTTGATTCATAGCTCTCTAATTTTAGGAAAAACTAAAACATGTCAAAATTTGATTTCTAATATACTTTCTTATATGAACGAATTAAGCTCTAAAACTTCAAACATAGTCAATACATACTATAATCTTCCATATTCATCTCTAAAAATGAATTTTGATTGGGTTTAGAAATTCATGATTTTTATGCTATGAACTTCATACGAAAAATCATCAATGGGGATTTACAACATTAAACAATTACACAGCAATTAATATGAAATTACATTCTTAGTGAGTTTAGAATACTCACTTTGATTTAGTATAGAGAGATTGTTGAGAAAGATAGCACAAAATAAAATACTCCAAGCTTTGGCTATGGAGTCTTGAAGCTTTCTCTCTCTAAAATGATTCTGAAGAACTCACTGTGTTTTCTCTCTAATGCTCTGAATTTCTATGTGTGTAGAATGAAAGTGTGTGTAAGATAGTGTATATAAAACCAATTCTTCAATCTTGGAGCCCAAGTTAATCCAAGTTTACTCTACAATTGAATTTCTAATATCCTAACAATTATACCCAGCAATTAGGAGATACGTAGGTGTATATACACTGATGTATATAACTACACAGTCACTCCAAAAGCCACATAGGTGTGTAGGGGTCAAAAGCAAGATGTTTGGGTAATTAGCTTAAGAGTCACAACAATACACACACACACAAAGCATTGCCAAACAAGGCCTAAGCCAATGATCACTTGCCATAAATGGCAAGTAAAGTGTATGTCCAATCACACTTTACATCACTTCCAAAATCTGTGGAAGTTAAACAGAACATGGACAGTTTTGGTCATAAACTGGTATTTTCGGGGCGCGGTGGTCACTACAAAAATACAGAAAATTCATTTTAACTTAAGAAATGGTTTTCTGGTTTCATAAAAATACTGATTGAGTCAATAGAAGTTATTTTCACCGTTTTGAAATACAGACTTTGAAATCCACACAGGTATTATTAATTTTGTAAAAATTACAGTTTGACCCCAACAAGAATTTTAATATGAAATAACACAAGGGATAATAATTAGAACATGGGAAATGTATTTAAATGAAGCAGTCCAAAATAATTGAAGTTAAGTATGACAATGTAAATACCAATTAAATATAAAAATGAATTTTAAATTAAATGGAAATGCAGGTTATTACACCCTTCCTCCCTTAGACAGGATTTCGTCCCCGAAATCAAGACTAACTAGTCCTGAAACAACTCCGGGTACTTTTTCCTCATATCAGCTTCAACTTCCCACGAGGCTTCGTTCTCGTCATGATGATTCCACTGAACTTTCACCAACGGGATATCCTTATTCCTCAGCTTCTTGATACTCTGATCCAAAATCTTCACGGGCCTTTCCTTGTAAGAAACGTTATGACTCGTCTCAATATCGTCATAACTAACCACGTGCGAGGGGTCTCGTATGTATTTCCTCAACATACTTACGTGAAACACGTTGTGAACCCCAGACATCTTCGGTGGTAGCGCCAGTCGATAAGCTACTTTCCCGACACGTTCCAAAATCTCAAACGGTCCGATGAAACGCGGAGCTAACTTCCCTCTCTTGAGACCAAAACGTACCACTCCTCGGGTTGGTGAAACCTTAAGGAGTACGTGATCTCCAACACTAAACTCCAAAATCCTTCCGGCGTCGATCAGCATAACTCTTATATCGGCTTTGAGCGGTTCTCATCCTCTCCTTGACCAAAGTAATCTTCTCATTGGTTTCTCTTACCAAATCTGGTCCCAACAATTCTGAGTCCCCAACCTCTGCCCAACACAATGGGGAACGACATGGTCGTCCGTACAATGCTTCGAACGGAGCCCATACCGATACTCGTGTGATAGCTGTTGTTATAGGCAAATTCTACCAATGGCAAGTGTGTCTCCCAAGATTCTTCAAAATCGATCACACAAGCCCTGAGCATATCTTCCATTATCTGATTAACACGCTCAGTTTGTCCATCTGTCTGAGGGTGAAAAGCAGTACTCATTTTGAGCGAAGTTCCCATAGCTTCTTGCAGACTTTCCCAAAATCCAGAGGTAAAACGCGCGTCACGGTCTGACACAATCGACACAGGTGCACCGTGAAGTCGTACAACTTGTTGTATGTACATCCGGCTCATCTTCTCTACCGGGTATGTCATACTATAAGCAATGAAATGAGCTGACTTCGTCAATCGATCCACGATTACCCAAATGGCGTCATGATTCTGCTGCGATCGAGGTAATCCTACTACAAAGTCCATCGTAATGTGTTCCCACTTCCAACCAGGGATAGGCAGCGGTTGCAACAATCCTGACGGTCTCTGATGTTCAGCTTTGACTTGCTGACACGTCAAACACTTGGATACAAATTCGGCCACGTCCTTCTTCATACCTTCCCACCAGAAATTTCTCTTCAGATCTTTATACATCTTCGTTCCTCCCGGGTGAACTGTATATCTTGACTTATGCGCTTCTTCCAGGATATCCTTCCTTAACTCTTCATTACCTGGCACACATAATCTATTCCTGCACCGATATCCTCCATCGACTCCCACTTTCCATTCTGTCGGGTCTTTTTCTGACATCTTCATGAACCACGTCTGAAACTTCTCATCTTCTTTCTGAGCTCCAATAATGCGGTCGATAAGAACAGGCTGTAGGATAAGACATCCGAACAATTGTCCTTCTCCTTCTTCAGCACTCTGTACATCGAATTCCGCCAAAGTCTCCAAAGCTCGCCACTCTCTAACCATTAAGGAGGCGATCGTCTCACGAGTCTGTCGACTCAGGGCATCAGCAACCACATTAGCTTTACCCGGGTGATATTCTAACGTGAAGTCGTAATCTTTGATCAGCTCCATCCATCTGCGCTGCCTCATGTTCAACTCTTTCTGCGTGAACAAGTATTTCAAACTCTTGTGATCGGAGAACAAATCAAACTTCTCACCGTAGAGATAGTGTCTCCAAATCTTGAGTGCGAAAACTACTGCTGCCAACTCCAAATCATGAATGGGATAGTTTAATTCATTCGGCTTCAGCTGTCTGGATCCATAGGCTATAACTCTGCATCTTGCATAAGTACACACCCTAACCCTTGATATGATGCGTCACTAAAGATAGTGAACTTCTCATTAGGCTTGGGTATTGCTAGTACCGGTGCAGTAGTGAGTCTTTCTTTCAACTCTAGAAAGGCTCGCTCATGCTTCTCTGTCCATTCAAACTTCAGATTCTTCTTCGTCAACCCAGTTAAAGGTGCTGCTATCTTTGAGAATCCCTCAACGAATCTCCTGTAATAGCCTGCGAGTCCAAGGAAAACTCCGAACTTCTGTAGGGTTGCTCGGCCTAACCCATTTTGATACAGCATCGGTCTTGGATGAATCCACTGAAATTCCTTGAGATGACACCTTGTGTCCCAAAAATTTCACTTCCTGCAGCCAGAACTCACACTTACTGAACTTGGCATACAACTGCTGGTCCTTGAGCGTCTGCATCGCAATCCGTAGATGTTGCTCGTGTTCTTCTCCTGACTTAGAATAGATCAAAATATCATCTATAAAGACGATGACAAACTGATCCAAATAAGGTTTGAACACTCTGTTCATCAGATCCATAAACACTGCCGGGGCGTTCGTCATTCCAAACGGCATTACCAGGAATTCATAATGACCATATCGGGTTCTGAAAGCAGTCTTAGGTATGTCTTCTTTTCGTACCCTCAACTGATGATATCCCGACCTAAGGTCTATCTTGGAAAATGTCGTAGCTCCTTGTAGTTGATCAAACAAATCATCAATCCGAGGCAAGGGATACTTGTTCTTGATAGTCACGCGGTTCAATTCTCTGTAGTCGATACACAATCTGAGTGTCCCGTCCTTCTTCTTCACGAATAGCACTGGTGCTCCCCAAGGCGATGTACTTGGACGTACAAAACCTAGGTTCTCGAGCTCTTGAACTTGTTCCTTCAATTCCAACAGTTCTGTGGGGGCCATTCTGTAGGGAACCTTGGTGATCGGTACGGTACCCGGTATAAGCTCGATACAGAACTCTATACTTCTCTCGGGCGGTAGACCAGAAACATCTTCAAACACTTCTTCGAAGTCCTTGACTACAGGTATAGATGACGCTGTCACCTCTGTACTGACGACTTCGATGTTGGCTAAGCATCTTGTGAGGAACATATCTCCCGAAGGGTTACATTGAAAATCAAAGGGTTGATTCTCATTGTCGGGGAATGTAATTCTCTTCCTCGCACAATCCAACTTCACTTGATTCTGAGAGAGCCAATCCATTCCTAGGATTATGTCGAACTCCTTCATTGATAGGACAATCAAACCCTAGCAGGGATTTCACGGTCTCCTAATCGTAAGGGATAATCCTTGCACTACGTGTCCTAATCTGACCGCAGCTCCTAGTGGCGAAGTAGCCTTCAAAGCTTTCTCTAAGCGATGAGGTAAAATACCCAATCTCCGAATTGTATTAACAGATATGAACGAAAGAGCAGCACCCGTATCAAATAACACTTTAACATGGGAGTTAAACAGAGTTATGTACCATCTACTGCTTGCTGATCAGGTTGAGCTTCTCCAAAATCTCCTTCTTCATACGCAGTTCCATCATATCCAGCGGCATCAGGGATAACAGCATTCAAGCGGGTCTGTCCCTGTTGACCATAAGTCACCTGCTTTGGAGCAGTGCAGA